>CM024168.1:10854867-12054867 GCA_013433145.1 Ascaris suum
AGCGCTCCACCGAGCGGAAACTTTATTAGCTAGCAAAAATCGAAAACGAATTGGTCGCATTTGCTTATAAGTTCACGAAAGAAAATTTCGCATCGTATTAGCACACTATGGAAAATTTTCTTGTTTCACTATGCCGGTATAACCTTAAGTCTATTCAGTGATAAACCATCCGCTTTATATTTTCAAAGAGGTTCTACATGGATTAAAAACAAAAGAGCCAGAGTAATTGTATTGGGCTCGCGGACGTTACTGCATTCAGCATAGCGTAAATTGGATACAATTGATTAAAAGATTGGCAACTAATAAGTACCACATTTCAATGGAGAAATTTCAGGACGGGAAAAAAATAGGCAAAAAAGCAAGTACGATATCGAGGAGGTGATTCTAATGTGGAGCAAACGAGAGGTGAACTTCAAAATGTATTTCAACGAAAAATAGGTCATTGAGGGCATTCACATTGCTCTAAGCAAATATTCGCTGCACAAAATTAATGTCTACGGAAAAAATCTCTCATAAAATATTCAATGAATATTTTTCTCATTTTCTTTTTGCTAATAAAATTACGCAACAAAATGAAATGAACAGTGAAAATTTGGAAGTTTTTATGAAAAAGCTACCTCAGTGAATTGCTTCATCAACATCGAATAGTAAATGCCTTACCTCCGGCGACCATATGCGAAAAAATTCTTGTGTCGTTCACTACGACATTTATAAACATCGTTTCATTTATTTCTTTATTACCGCTATCTATTGCTCAAATACAAATAATCTAAAGCATCATTTTTGATTGGTGGTCGTAAAAAGGTTGATCTCAGTCTTGGTCGACTAAAGCCAAGATAGAGGATTTCCGACATCTTTTATGATAAAAATAGACCCAAATAAAAGGGAGAGATCATTGTGCGGGTTCTAACAGGCTAAAAAGAAATGAAACCTACCAAGAATTCCTCCTCAGGTGTGCTTTCTCTGCAATTATGCTTGCAGCATTAAACCGGTGTTTTCTCAGTCGAATATGAATATCGAGAGAGACGGTCGTTGACAGAGACGAAGCATATTTTGAGGAAATTTATAAGCATGCCTTCATGGCACACTTTGCCATTTAAATGGAGATGTGTTGTCATTTTATGATAGAATCCGATCGCCATCTCTCACTTTGACTATCGTCGTTTTGTCTGTCGAATTGTGCTTGTTATGTTGAAGCGAAAATTGTATGACATTTTTCTTTGAATTCATGCACCATTATTTCAGAAAATTACACCATGCACGTATTTGTAATACGTTATAATTCCGGTAATATCGAGAATGCGCTCGTTGTATCTTACTGTTATCTTTATGAGTGACGAATGATAGTAGATCGCTGAAAATCTTATCACCGCAGAGAAGAGTGTTTGAAAAGTTTTGTTGAAAAAGAGCAAGAACTTCACGCTGAATTTTATTGATAATTTTTTCGCCTGTTATTTCGCCGCTAGAGTATATCATAATGAACTCTTGTCGTATATGCAACGTGTATTTGAATTTTTTTAGAAACTTCCGTGAATTGCTTAATATTAGTTGGAGATTTTTATTCATATAGGATGAAGAACCTTGAAGGGATCTTATGTATTGAGGCTTTGTTTTAAAACATTCTATAATTTTATTTTTGCATAACAGAACTTAATGGAATGATTAGAGAGAATTAATCGCTCTTTAGGAATTACACTGGAGAATTTTCATTCGATTTTTCTCGTTATTTCTATTCCACTTTTGTCGCACCTCTAGTCTATTTCTATTCAACTTCTATCTTATTTCTATTCTATTTCTATTCTATTTCTATTCCACCTCTATTTTATTTCTGTTCTATTTCTAATCTATTCCTACTCTATTCTGTTCTGTTTATTCCACTTCTGCTTGGCATTTCTAGCAAATATAATTTCTGACATTCAACGCTGAACTTTTCATGTATTATTCACATCGATAAAATACTCGCAATGAATAATCGATGAAAGTAAATAATCGGTTGCCGAATCATAGTCACATATTTCAAATAAGACGAATGCCACTGAGCATCTTAAATATGGGCTATTCAAAATCATTCTCTCTACTATTATTGTGCAAGAGTAGTACAGATGCATCATGCGTTTAAAACGTCGAACACTTCATTTATGAGGTCAATTCTGAGTGAAATTCATGTTATCGTCGCATTAATCTCAATGAATCGTTGATATTATTGTGTGTGTATATATTGTTGATATATTGACCTCGAAATGGAACGAATCAAAATCATCAAACTTTTCAGTCGAATATTTATCGCTTTTAGATAATACAAAATCGATAGGAATTGAAAATCGAAAATTTTACGCATTTCTAATTTAATTCCAGTCAAAACAAGTCTAATCAGTTTCATTTCGATTGATGATTGGTTCTGTGGCATTGCAGTTGGCTGGCTTTGTGATAGTATTTCAACGTTTAGACGCTAGCTAGTTTGAGGCTCAAATACCATTTGCTTTGAGAGATATTAAACATTAGCCAAAGAACGAAAATCAGCGCTTAGCTCAGAAGGATTTGATGGTCATTATGAGTCAACTAACCATGAAGAAATCTACGTTTATATCTGTTTAAATTTGCATAGAATTCACGAATAAATTGCAAAAAGGATACATAGCTTTGTGGAAAAATTGCAAAAGCCGTTATAGTTGGAACTTCTGCACAAGGCATCTAGATATAGACGGGTTTAGAGCGATGACAAAAACAAATCTAGGAAAGTAACGAAAGAATTGGATCAAAGAAGCGGACAAGATATGTGCTTCTGTAATCTGCAATCTGCAATCAGAAGGAATTTCCTCAAATTACCTATAAGGTGAAATTATGCGTTCGTAATTTGTTGAGTGCAACCATTCGCATAAGTTCTATGCTAAATCTCAAGTGTAGCTTCGATGGTTTAGACGTTGCAATCATCGAACAAAAATGCACACACAGACGTATACAGACTTACTCACGTAACTTCACCCCATAGTGTAACTTGATGAAGAAAAGCCTTTGCGAGTGTGTATAGGTGAACGGATTGGGTGTAAACCGAAAATTCAATGGGTTTCACTGACGTTGAAGGTAAGTATTCGTTAGGCGTAAAGTGCAACATATGGTCATCTCTTATGCCATGTCTTCCACAATTTGGAGAAAATGCTAAAAGCTTCGACGCATTTATTGTATGTCAAGATTTCATTTCACGCTTCTAGGATTGCAAAAAAACTGATGTTTTTTTTTTTCGCCGATGATGTTTATAGACGGTTTGATCAACGAAATTAGAAAGGCATTAGTTATTAATTGTAATGAATGTATTCGATCAAATAAGCAAAATTTACGAACGCATAATGCGTCAACAATCTTCGCAAATATGTGTTATTTGTAAAGTGATCTTTTCTCATGGATGTTAAAGTTTGCTTGAAACGTTTCATTTTTCCATAGCTGAATGTAACCTTTTTTGTGAAGTTTCTCAACGTTCTTTTTCACGTTTTTGCTATCTATTGTTATTCTCTCCTCAATTTGCTGTTGTACTCTATATCGCAATACACTCTAATATACGTCGACTTTTGTTCCCCGTTACCATTTCGTAGAGTCAGTCATCACGTCTGATGGCATTGGAACCGTCATCTGTCCTATTCTCTTCCACATATGGTATGTACCATTCGTTCCTTTAAAGCTTATTATTAATCAAAAGTTATTAGTGAAGATGATCAATGTATAATCCATTGGATAGGATGATATTGTTAAACAAAAGCAAAGAATTTAAAAATGATATATCAATGATTTGAAGCGTTAAAGCATTTTCAATTATGCAACGATCTCAATAAAGTGCAATTTATCAACGACTAATGTAAAATATATTCACCTAGAGAGAGAGAGAGAGAGAGAGAGAGAGAGAGAGAGAGAGAGAGAGAGAGAGAGAGAGAGAGAGAGAAAGAGAGGGTAGAGAGAGAGAGAGAGAGGGAGAGAGAGAGAGCTTTATTGTCAATTATAGATATTTCTTTTGTATTCAATAATTTAGTGGGAAATAAATCTCTCGGAAAATTTTTTTTTTTAATGCGAAATTTTTTAATACTCAATTTGTGCTAATGGAATATTCACATTATGATCGTATGCAACCAATTATAGCAAAGTTAATTGGGTTGCTGTTGTGTTTGTTTTCGATCTTCAATACGTGTTGTGTTTGGAAACATAATTTTCGTCATGAATGGTGAAATCATTTGCGAATGGGACTTCTTAGAACGTCGAAACTAGAAAAGTGGGTCAGGGCCGAATGACCTATTTTAGGGGTTAAGGGGGATCATTTTGGGGAAACTCTATCATATTGTGTGTACTACTCGCATCAAAAGTTTCAACGAAATATCACTACTTCGATGAGGTCATTTGTGTATAGATGACATATCAATGTAAGGCTGATGTATCGTGATGTTAACCATTTACGACACTATCTTTCTTATCGAAAAGTGAAATCATAGATTGACGTATTTATCGTTTGCTTCTAGGAAGTTGTTGCTATTGTTGTTTTTTTGACTTTGTTGATTATTTATTGGAGAAGTAAATGACAACCGTCACCTAGTCGATTATGCGCTTATTACTTAAGAAAATTGCATCTTTTTGAAGCACCGTTTAAGTTAAACAAGTAAACAGGTAATAGGCAGTAGAAAGTATCCTTTCGTTTAGTGCTTTGATTTTGGCGTAATCGTTGTTTCGGAATATCCGAGATCATTTTTGTGGAATATAAACATCACAGAACGTACAAATGCAATTTTAGTGATCCCTATACATGAGTTTTGGGTTGATCGATATCTTTTTATGTATAGATATCCACTACGGGAAAAGAATATACAGAAGGGTACAAACTATAAGCTTATAATGAGTTGTTCATTTTTATCACTTTCGAGTGAAAAAATATTTTCTGGTTTGATTTTCTTGGATTCAAAGATCTTGACTTTAAAAAGTGGTAACGAGAGTTCGTCGGAGGGACCAACATCCTATAAATGGTTGAGCATTTCTGAACTCATTTCGAAACTTCCTATCTTAATAATGAGATTTGGATTTTTTTTCGATCTCGTTCAATCCTTTTGCTGCTCATATTTTTTCGTCATAAAAATAAACTGTTCAACGACATTTGAGTTCTTTATGTTTGTTCTCTCGATTAAAAAGGTGAATAACGGTTCTAAATGAATAGCGTATCAAGACGTCGGTGGAGAGGAGATGGGAGGAGAAGATCGACAAAGCTGCACCTTGAATACCTCAAGAGTGTAACGATCAGGCTACTTCAGACAAAAATCGGCCGCATGCAACTAACGGTTCGGTCAGAAATTTGAAAAGGGTTTCCCACACTCCGCCTAAATGCTCAGCTACTATTGATCAACGAATAGTCATGTCTTTCACCATAACACTGCACTAGAATTTCTTGTGCATTGCTACGTATCACTGGTCTTCCTCCACGAAAAGATCTTCTTGCTGTTATTTCTCCATCTTGCCTCTGCGTGCGACTTCACCAGAGACGATCGATGCATATAGGTAAACGACTTGAGCCTTAGAAGAGGCATAGGTAAAGGTAGTTTTTATAAAAAGGACAGAAGAAGCATGCCCATTATGCATATGTTAGCTTGCATCAACGGAACTGGAGAAGGGATGAGCAAAGCCAGGAGTCAACGAAACGTAGGAACACATCTATGAATCTATTCAAATTTCACTTCTGGAATGATCGTACGCTTGTGTGGATTAATTGTGTATAAATAATGCTTTAGAAACGAAGAATCGAGAAACTCAAATGACGTATTTATAATTCGCCGATAAATCATTCTTTCAATGTTGCTGACGTATCTCCACGACATGACCACTCGTATATCGATCAGTGATGTTTTCCACAAAATCCTGCATCCTCTGGATCTTTATTTTTTATTCTTTCAAAATTTCCATAAATAGCACATTTGGAAAGCGAATCCTGTCATCGGCCCAATTGAAAGAGTTGTCATTCGCGAGAGAATATTTTCGAAACTAAAGAAAAAGTTCGAAAACGTTAAATTCTATACTTCGGCGAGTGATTTTAATTTTCATTAAAACTATTTAACACATAATTGTTATGTTAGCACATTCTAACATATAACTTCTATATTAGCACACATTAGCATATAGTAAAGTAAATTATTACGTACAATAATAGTTCGAAAACAAATGTAATATGTTCAGCTAAGTGAACGGAATAAATTTAATCAGCGCAGAGGATTTGAGGGCAAATTACCTGTGAAACAAAGAAATTGCACAAAAGAGCCGAAATTGCGACTTATGCAGCATTATTGTTATATATTAGTATATACGATATATATATATATATATATATATATATATATATATATATATATATATATCATATCATTAATTTTCTTTTTTAATATATTCGATAGTATTGCGTTAAACTTGCTTTAAATGACACATCGAATTATGCAATTAATCGTGAACAAAGAATGCCGACAACACAATGCTTACGCAATTTACGAGCAGATAGATATAACAGAGGAGAATAGGGAGGGGGATGAGTGTATTTCTGCAGCAAACTTGTTTGAGTTGAACAACATGTAGAGCCATCTGAAGCGTTCTTTGTTCTTGGTAACGCTTTTCAATACTAATCGTGCGTTTTTTTTTATTGCGATAACAGCACGCATCCATAGCAACAATACCAATTGTATATCTGTGCTTGATGCCATCGCTTGTACTTCTCCTCTGCAACAGCGAAATCAACTTAGCGTTTTGCTATTGGCGCAATGTTCTAACCAGCTAGCGCATTGTGGTGATTTTACAATTTAATAATTAGTATATATATCTATATATATATATATATTATATTATATATATATATATATATATATATATTATATATATATATATATATATATATATAGAGAGAGAGAGAGAGAGAGAGAGAGAGAGAGAGAGAGAGAGAGAGCAAAATTATATTTGTTTTTTGCAGTAAAAATTGTAATATGCATATTTGAGCGTTTATCTATTCGTTCACTGATTTTAGCATCAGAAACATTGAAGTTCGTACTAAAAAAATCTCTATGTGAGAATAAAGGTCGTAGAAGTCTCATTTTAGGGTAGTTGAATGGCAGAAGTCCTTTCATCGAAAATTACTCTGAAAGTGGGATCATTTAGCAAAGAAATTTGTTATTACGCTTATTTCATTATTTGTTCGCATAAAGTGAAATTGATTGATGCATTAAGCATATTTGTTGAAAGCTGATACCATGCCGTTTCCCTTGATAAAAGCTTTTCTACTTAAACTTTTGGCACCATGACAAAATTTAAAGCGGTTTTATTTATTTTTGTCTATGTGCTTAAAAATATCGAAGTTTTTCTCATCTCATAAGTGATCATAACGACCGGAGACAAAAAACGGCATGTGTGATGGGAAGGGATTCTTCGAAAATCTGCTTGAGAGGTTGGCGATTGTGGGGTTGGGGGGGGGGGGACGGAGGGGAAAGGGAAAAAGAGAGGAGGAGACGAGAAACGAAATCATAATTAGCGATAATACAGGTAAATTTTTATCAGTGATGGATGCGTGAAGGTATTTAAGCAACAATCGACAACGTCTTATTTTCAGTCTAATAGTCACGTTTGGCTAAATATTTCAGCAAAGATTCAGAGAAACAATCCGTTCAGGTGTACGTTCATCTCAGCTGATGCGCAATCTCTCTAATGACTGTAATAGACTCATAAACAATGCTCAACAATTAAGGTGCATTTATCGCGTAACATTTTACCCCCACCCCCCCAAAAAAAAAAAAATCTTCATTTCTTTTATTTCAATGCCAATTCTTTTATGTGCATTTAGTACGAGATACATTTACAGCTATGTTAGATGCATTCAACGTGTGAAAGCAGAAGTGACGCTTTCGAAATATCGGGATCGAAGCTGTGGAATTCTATAGCCGTTCAATCTTGTCTACAAACTCATATTAGGCGTACTCATCACAAAAAAAAAGAGAAAAAAACTAACAATGCATGATCTCTTGAAAAAGGTGTACACAAAAGGTGGACTGGCAGATTGAATCCAAAAAAAAAAAATATAGCGATGGCCACTCTGATGTGTCATCCCACCGGTTTTAGATCATCTTTATGCGCATTACGCAAGTTTGTAGACAATAATGAAGAGAGTCAGTTATTTATTAGCGCGGAAAATCTTTGCGCATGACAATTTTTCTATTCATTTTCTCAGCTCTTTAGGCGTTTAAGCACGCATTTTGACTCATGAGAGGGGTTTGAACTAATGTTGTGCCATATTTTGGAACGCTGATTGTTGTAGTATTTTGATGCATATTGAGTACTTATGTACATTTTGTATATTAGAGTAAAGGTGAAACCATGAAAGATGGAAAAAAACATATCTGAATCTCGAAGAGCCTCTTCATAGAAAAGTCTTTGATGGAATTTTTCATTAAAATTTCCATAAAATCCCGTTGCAAATTTTTAATCAAGCATTTTTTGCGAAAAAAAAAATCACGTGCATTCGCTTTTTATCGTCACAGGGGATTTTGAAAGAAAATTTCGACGGTCATTGGCCGTTAAGCGAAAGTTTTTGTGCGTTGAAAAGCTGCTCAGACAGTAAGAAAATGGGAGGGGCTGGAATTTCAAAAAATGGGCGGTCCTTATCAGCACATTCGGATCCACTCGAAACGTTTACGTGTTCCGTGAAGTGGTCAACATATTCGGTTGAATTCCCTTCACGTTGAGCGGTGATTGCTTCTCGACAGCCGATAGCCATTCGGCTTCACTCTTAGCCTCTTTGTGAATCCTCCCTCATACTCACCGTCTGTGAATCCTCCCCCCTCCCCCCCCCCAACTCTACGTCCTACTATTCACTCATCCCCTCACTGCGACACATTAGTGCTTTTGTTGTTCAATTAATACAGCTTCTATATGAAGGTGATGATAATGTGACGTATGACATATTTTTCATACGACATTAGATGAGCATTTCATTTGCATGAAAGGTATCGTTTAAAGATTTGTGCTTTCAGCAGGTGCACCAAGAGATTATTTTCATGATTGAGCAAAGCAATTTGTATTGAAATTAAATGTCCTTGAAATAGGTAATTAGTTAGCTGTTGGAACTCAATCATGCGGCTCTTAAATTCAACTCATTTGTTAAATGCTAATAATTCAACTATAAATAGTGATTGACTATTGCAAGAACAAACTTCTCAAAAATTTCGTTTACGTTGCTAATTGAAATTAAATTCTGCGAAGAGTTTGCCACCTCACATATATTGAATTGTATATGATCGATTAAGGACGAAAAAAAAATATGCGAAAGGATTTACTGACAACGTAGCTGAGATGCGCATTCCTGATCAAATATCGTCTTTAACACTGTTTTTCAAACTAAACTAAGATTATAATTTCTATGTAAAAAGTTTAAAAGTATAGTTTTTCCTGAAAGGTAGGTTTTTGGGAAAGGTATAGTATAAGGTGATGCTGTTTTTTTTTTCTTTTAAATTGACGACTAGCGAGCATTTCTTTTATTGAGCAGATATGATTGATGCATATCATTTTATCGATTGCCCTCTTATGTGATTCGTTCATACTCGCTATTTTTTATTTGATTTTCGCGAGTAAAAATTAAATTTTTTCATTTATGCAAATTTGAAATCTATCAGACGTTAAACATAGACATATGATATGGAGTTTCCTTTGGTAAATGGTGATATTAATATATATACACCGTTGATATTCTATCATAACAATATTGATAACAGTTATAGCTTAACATTGCTGAATAATTTGGGATGATGAATTTTAAACAAGAATAGAAATGCAGAAGCAGTGTCAATTTGTTCATGGCATTTCTATTATTTAAGGCTAAAATAACACCTGCCATGCGGTAGTGCTAATATTTTTACGTGGTACTTGAAGGGGAGGAGCGCATCGATCACAATAATTTTTGAAGCCATCCGAAGCGAATTGATAAAGAATTTACGAGAAATATTTGTAAATTGTGAATATTTTGAAAAAGCTTTGCGAGAATTAATCGAACTTTACTTATTGATCAACGAAATACAGCAAAAGCTTGCAGCTCACTTCGATGTGAGCGGGTTCTCTCGGGTATTTTGGAAGACACCTCCCTTACTCATATAAGCGCAACATCTTCCTCATTGTTCAAAACGATGTTGTACTTGTCCGCGTGTAAAAAACTTGTCGTTGCATATATAAACGACTATGCCTCGACACTGTAACAAACAACTGTGAATGGCCATGATAAAAGAAATGCAAAATTTGGCTTCCTGCATCAGCAGCGATCAATGATCAGCTTGGAAACTGGTCAGTGAATAATGTTGCATAAAGTGTCCAAGAACTGGTCACCTTTCTATCAGAAATTCGAGCTCAACTTGTCATGTTGCTTCCAATAGTCCGTTCTTCCAATTGTAGCTGCGAATGGATAATATAATTTAGCTAGCGCTGCCTTATCGATGATCGCCACCCGACCTTTGTCCTTTGGCTAAATCATAAGACCTTTGACCTCTTGCAACCGCCGTACTACTCAGAGCAAACACTTACTGTTTTACGATTCGAAGAAACCCTCAAGTTGACGAATAAATCCACAACTTTCATGAAGGTCGCGTTTTAGTTGTCTCCCTTTGTAGTCAACTGTTCATGAATTTTTGCCTGCGGATTTACACTTTTCAATAATGAACTATAGCCGCACCTCTCTTCAATTGTTAGATATGTAACCGATCGGCGATAGGATCCCATTGAAGTCTTTTGCTTTTCGCTTAACGATTTAATCACTCGATGAATAATCTTCTTCCAAAGAAAAGGTTTATGAAAGCGTAACCTGTTGTGCATTTCGTTTATTTTTGTTTCTTTCCACTCTTAGAAAGTGTTTTTGAGTGACGTAATGAAATGTGAATCCTCTATGAACATAGTCAAATATTTCGATAATTTGATCAGCAATTCTACCATTTTTCGTAGTCATTCGGATTTTTTCTTTAAAAGAGCATCGATTATTATACCTCATTTCATCTCCTCTTACGAATTCTTTCAATGTTTTCTATCTTTTTTTCTCTTATTGATGAGGTATAAATATAAATATGGTTCAAGTATTTCTCTTATTTTGTAAAAATATTCTCTTTTAATATATTTTTTTTAAAAACTACTTTCCAAATGAAAAGCAAATACGAGGCAAAATGTTTACTTTTGAGGTGAGTGATGATTTGTGAAATCTTTGAGAAAAAAGCAACACTGATTGATAAAAGTTGATAATTTATTAGTTGAATAATTCACTCATATATTTGCCTAAACGAACAATAAATGGGAAGCGAAATCTAATCTAAGGAAATGAATGTGAAAATGGTATTTTTAATGGCTATTAAGATGGATGTATAAAAGTGCAAATGTCATTTTGCGGTTTTGATGAAATGCGCTTTCGTAAATGAAATCATCATTTCAATTATTTTCTGACATTCTCGAAATGAACAACAATTTCAAAGTCAAATTGTAGCATATTGGTGTGAGATTTTGAATTAGCGTATAAAAGATTTATTGGATTTTTTTGAAGTACAGTTATTAATTCAACTTTCTATATCGTTGAATTTATTCAGCGATCAATTTTGTCTATATCATAAATCTGGTGCTCCGTAATGATGAATTCTGCAGAAGCTCTCGTTTTCCAAACCTGCCACAAATTTTGAAATATTCTTGTGCAGAAATTTTCGAAGAGTTATTTAATTCAAGTTCATTTAAGAAAAATTTTGATCCCTGTGACAAATGCCTTGTAATTTTCAATCGCAAAATTTTACAAAGATATAAAATGCGCAAAAGTGAAGTTTCTTATTCGAGATATCCTTACTAGGATATGCGGTGCGTTGTTAATTTATCATTTATTTACTCCATATGATAACAGCGCAAATTCATTTCAGAGCATTTGAAATTTATGAGGTTTTCAACAAAAAAAAAACACTTAAATATATTTGAAATTAATCTTGAAGACTATAGTGGCCCGAGACGAAGAAGATTTCCGTCTGTTTTTCCGCTCTCCTTAAGCAATATAAGTGCATTTTTAAATTCTAATTTTTCTATATGTGTTTTGCGCTCATTCAGTGAACGATTTATTATTTTCCAACTTTTCGAAATGAATTCATTGATACGATATTGATTCATTTAATAGATAAATGTATCAACTCCGATTTTATAAAGAAATATTTGCATCAGATAGATCATTCAATAAATGCTAGAGCTAGCTGCAAATGCAATTCGCTATTGTAATGCATTTCGATGTCAATTACTAAACGCTAAGCAAGAATTTTCAAAAAAAAAAATGCCATCACAACACATGCAATTTCAAACTCGACAACTGCTACAACCTTGAAGATTTGCTAACTAGCTGAGGCATCCTAATTGTTTTAATTTGCATATTTTTTTTCGATTTATTCATTTTTCCGGGAATTATTTCCTAATTCGTAATAAATTTTGTACATAGAAAGTTTCTTTGCTTTCTTTCTATGTTTTTGATTTTCATTTATACTCCATGATAGCTTGCTATATCCGGTGTTTTCTCTCAAGATGAGTTTGGATTTCTCATTTATAAATTTACATGCTTTTTTTGCATCAAGAATAGAATTATGGCGTTGTATATTAATATCTGTGGATATCAACGGCAGTATAAAAAATTGAAAAAATGTTTCAACATTTATAGATTTGATTTTTATTGTTTTTTTAAGTTATTACTTATTATCTATATATATTTTTCGATATTAGAGAACTTGAATATATATTTTAAAACATTCATGTTTTAGATATTTAGATATTAATTGATATTTCAAGTAAATATATAAACAAATTTCTACTCACAAAGTAAAAAGCTATGTGAATTCGAGTATTTGAAAACATAATTTCTAGAAAAGGATGATGAATGATTTGCTGAAAATCAATTCGTTCAATGAACTTAAGTTTAGCCATTTGCAAAGCGCCGTTTAAAATTTCCTCAACAAATGAGTAATTTCGATTATCTAAATGAAAAAAAAATGTCTCGAATCATATAAATTCAGTGTTGCCTATCTCTAAAGTTAGAGTAAGAATTAGGGAGGAGATAATTATTAAAAAGTTGCATGCAAGTTTTACTTGTAGTACTACAAGGCTAACACTACTTTTATATTAGTAATAATCGAATTTGCTATGAGAATACGATTAAATATATATACTAGATTTATAAATTATTAAGTAAGTCACGGAGATGAAATTCCAACTAATGAATTTCCTTTACAATGATTGTCGCATTATTTTTATCTTTCTGAAAAGTTTTATTGAAATTTTTAGCTTTTTATTCGTTGAAATTTTAATAATTATATTCAATTATCAACAATGGTATTTAAAAAAAATTGAAAATAGATTTCTAAATTTATAGATATGATGTCGATTATAATTTCTGATGTTTGATTGAGTTAAGGTTATTCAGGTACTGACTTACTCAATCATTCAATAATTTCATTTCAAATCTTTATGATAATATTGTTTCATTGACTGTTCAGAAATTCTTTTCCATTGCTACAAACGAAATGACTAGTAGATTACTCGTTTTGAAAGTATTATGCAAATTTTTTAAATCTATTATTTTTTTCAGATTTAGCTCTATCTCACATTTGACACATTGAGGCCATAATTTTATTTCCCACAAACGGCTGAAATTATAATTATTTTTAAATTAAAACTGAAGATTCCAAATCTCATTTCTCATGTTATTTCCATTGCTCGAAATGTTAAGTCAGCTTCATGATTCATCCCTCACCATTTCTCCACGTTTCGTGAATGTTACGCATCTATGAAACTATCATTGCTTATTAGGAGGAAAAATTCGTAAATTATTGTTGATCGCCTTTTATTTTTCTTTTTCCCATTCTTGCTGCATAGTTCAATATTCGCTCGGATACTATGTAATAATAGTTCCGCTTATACATCGTTCTATGATCGAAATTTTATAGCAAATTTGATGCATTTAAGAGTGATCGTTACTCGCTTAACAGCTCGTTATTTATTTATATTGCACTTTGGCTATCTTCAAGCAAATTTCGTCAACATTTTTTTTTGGCCTGATCTTCTGCAAATAATTTATAGAATCATGCGAAAAAACTGTTCTAAATGCTTCATAAAGAAGTATTCAATCGTTCTATTTGCTACGAATGCGTTTGTAGCACTTTTTTATCGATCGAATGAGTTACAGAAGGTCAACGTTTTTCAGGTCAGGAGCTATAGCATTGTAAACTAATCGTGATATATTCGTCACGCTTTTTTCAACCGTCAGGTTCTTCGAACGACGATTGTTTTATTCGTTAAAGTGAACAAAATCAGCCACCATTCTTCCCGAACCGCAAGTACCGCGTGTAGGGCTCGCCTTATCCGATCTGCAAACGCAGAGTAACTCTAGGTATGTCTTCTTGCCGAAGAACAGAATTTGAATGCTTCGAACTTTGCACTTGGAACTATATTATATGATAAAAAAAATAAATTGCTTTCGTAAAATCTCGTTCACCATTGAAAGCGTAATTCGCAAGATTCATCAACTGGCTTTAAAAATTAGGCTGATTTCCCCTAATTATTATGAACAGGGGATCACTTCTTTTCCGGTCACGAACTCTGTCATCCATTCTAATAACCGTAGTGACTCTCCCAACATTGACTGCTTTGTCAGATCGTTGCACCAGCACCCTCATGCCGATACAACTTGTGGTCAAAAATATGAACAAATAGTTAAAAGTTCATCGCATTAATGATGCTCTTTTGATCTATTCGCGTCCATTCTTGCAATATCCCTCTAATTTAATGTACTATGACTTTCATAATTCATGGATACTCATGCACTTTTGTTTCTCATATCATTTAGAAGCATCTCTACCATTTGTGCCTTTAATAACGGGTTGAAGTTGCATTTTTTTTTCACCTATTTTGCTCGGCCTCTGTGGAAAAAAAATTAGTTGTTCCAAATAAATTTTCCTCATGCGTAATGCAACCATTACTGCAAACGGGACATTGCTTACTCATTGTACAATTCGCCAATGAGTCAAGCTGGGACATCTAATTCCATCTGATGAATTTGTTCAGCTTCGTTCCACCAGAAAAAAAAAAATTGCTCATTTAATAAACAATTGTCTATATGATTGAAAATGGAACAAGTATTTCCTATCTTCTTTTATTTATGAGAGTATAAAAAATAGAGCAATATCTTTCAAAATCCCTACTAAAATTAGCAATAAATCTATTAAAAGGAATCGAATTTAGAGGATGGAAGATAAGGTGGTGGGGGGGGGGGGCGGAGGCTGTACTTCTTCCTGAGGCATATGAAATTTGGTCATTACTTCATCGCTTACATTATGCAATTCGTTGAAAGTGTCATCATGGTCATTCGAATTTTTCGTAAAAGTTGGCAGTTTATGGAAAAAATATTTGAAATGCTATGAAAATTCGCATTTTCTATGAAAATTAACGAATAAATTTTTCCACAAATGGAACGTCTCATTTTGGAATTTTTTTTCACTCCACCAACTGAGATGTCAGAAAAAAAGAAAAAGAAAAATTTTGAAATGTGTTATGTTTTCGACTTAGTCAGTTTTTCTATTATTGGTCGATTAAGAAATTGTGATTTTGATGATGGTTTGATGCGATGATGACCTAATTTTAGTCCCATTCTTTCGGGTCAGAGAAACGAATTAGGGACGATGACGATAAATACGCTACCATGGCGTTTCATGTGAAATGCTTGATTGGTTACAATAGAATACCTCATCTTGCTCGCTATATTGATAATCCATTTAATAGAGATTCATGATTTTAAAATTAAACTCGGCAAATTTTTCACCTAATAAAATCATACATTCTAATTTTGAAAGAAGCAAATATTTCAAAAGCAACTAATCGATGAGGCAAGAAAATATCAGGTAATCAACCAATTTGCTAGATAAAGTCAAAAAATCAGGTATAGTAAAACGCTGTGTGGACATTTCGTGTGAGAAATTCGGGGAAACAGGAATGCTCAGGTGGTAATATTCCCTTCAAGGGATATTTCTTCTTACTTAGGGAAAATATTCTCTTTGAACTTTTTGATTTTTCCAAAGAAATTTCTTTTTTTTTTTCGTATCACAATGCATGGAAGGAATAAGTTGAATGTTACCGTCAAATTACTGCAATTTTTTTGAATGCGATCTTCTCAGGACATTTGATAATGTTTCTATAGGATGTATTAGCACCATGACATCAAGCCATGGAATGAGATACCTTTGTCGTGAAGAAATAAAAAGAACGAGATGCATGCAATTTGTTTTATAGCGTGAGCAGTTACGGATTGGGCAACGGGCTCAACGGCAGTGGCAATTGGACGACACGAGGAGTGGGCGGGGTTAGCAGCGATTCGTATCTACAACAAGGAGGTGGACTTTTTGCAACGAATAATCGGCAACAAGTATGCTTATATAACCATCTTCTATATATCATTACTTTTAGTTTACAATTTATTCTCTTCTGTTAGCTGAAAATACCTACAAGTTAAAATATGCAATACGGTAGTAAGTCTTCTGAAAGAGAAAGCTGATACAAAACGGGCATTTTGAGATGAAATTCCTTTTTTTGCGACTAAACCCTTCCGATCCCTATGTTAAATCACAAAAAAAAAGCTAAATAATTTTCCGCTTATTATCAAAATAGTTAAAAGCATAAGCGCTTTCGGATTGCTCTACGGTGGTTTTGATAATTTTAGATAATGTCTAACTACATGATTCTGCGCCATTCTGATTGATTTTTTGCTTAAATACCAACGATTGTTTTGATCAAATGCGATGTCTGTCGATAAGAAGCTCATTTTAAGGATCGATACGAATCATATTCCTCAGGTGGTCTTTTCGGAGGTGCAAGCTGTGGTTGTTCATCGAGCTACGGTGGGCTATTTGGCCGAAAATGATTTACAGGTTTAGCTAAAAGCTCATCTTTTTTTCGCGTTTATTTCTTGCAACACTGCTGCGGAAAAAAAACCCTTCTGACAATACAGTTGAAAAATCGTGCAAGAATGAACAGTCTATTCAGCCGATTTCTTTTTCGTTTGCAAGTTGATTACATTGACGGATGGCCGATAGTTTCGTGAGCAGTTTCATCGGTCCATCGATCATGGATAGGTCGACGCTCATGAATGGTCCGTTTGAGTCAAATTAAGCGATCGAATTTTTATGCACTCTTTTACAGTCGAGATCATTCATATGCGAATACGCAATTTTAGACATTCTATGAGAAGGTACGATTGCGAGATATTTGAATGAACGCCAATAGTTATAGTCTGTATATTATGAATGAATGATTTCTTGAATAAAGCATTGTCCACTTAAGATATAGATATATTTATACATGGAGCAAAGAGATATTAAATCCGACTTTTCTCAGCCCATATAAAAACAATCACAAACATGACAGATAATGCCAAACTTACTTCCAAAAAATGCTCCTTCTTACTGTCACTTTCAATTATAAGATGGAAATTCATCAAATTTCATCGTTTCGTCTATATTCAAAAATGAAATTAATTTCTCGAATAAACGATGAATATTTATTTTCAGGACGTCGATCGTTGTAATGGCATCTGCTTTTGAATCTGCTAATGAAATTTTACCACTATATGATGACATTCCAAAGTTGCTTTGCTACACCAATCGTGTTCTTCAAAAGTGCTTCTCCCAATGTGTCGACCATCTCATCAATAATTGCCCAATAAATTATCTAAATTCAACAAATCTCCAGCAAGATATTCAGCCAACAATGAGGTGAGTGTCCTCATTGAAATTTTTCTTGTTGAGATGAATGCTCGTTTTAATGAATTGATTTTGTTGCTAAAAAATCTCAACCTATCATGTGGTATCTGGAAACAAATTTTTTCTGATATGCAAAGCTATCGCCTTGAGAACTGTTTCATATTTTGCAACGCTCTTGCAATTGCTGCGAGATATTTCCTATGAGGTTCAAAATTGTCAAAAGCGAACGCAGAAATGCAGAAAGTGGGTAAAGAAAACGTGCTAGGGAGTTTGCAAAGATCTGAGGGCGTTTGAAGAACAATTTCTTGGTTTTTCCTCCAGAAAAAAAACTGCTAGAAAGCACCGCAACATGACAAATAATCGTCAGAGGCCAGTGAAATTTCAGCTGTAAAAGTGTGCTTTGTGAACAAGAAGATGAACGTTGATATCACCAAATGAGGTTATTAGCGTCAATGAGCAAAAATCAACTTTTTCTTTGCAAGAAAATCAGAGTGTCGAAAAAAAAGAAATCAACTTTACAGGCAGAAGTCTCAGAACTATCTATACGACCGAATATATAACTTCGTTTTCTTACTTTTCTCCACATTTTAGTTTGATTTAAAAGTACACATATGAATGTTTGATTTCTCGAGAAGCAAAAATTTTGATTGCTCGTCAAATGAACGCAACGAGACTGGCTTAGATGACGATCTAAAAGAAAGTGAACGGTAAGTACAACTTAAAAAAGCATCACCTAGAGTCCAATAGTTTGCTGATGCTTCTAGGAGGTCTGTGTCGAGAGTCTTTTTTTTGATATCGCGAGGTGTGCAACTCTCTCTTTCCATATTCGTGAAATCCCAAGTAAAAAATGCATCCGTTATAGATTTTGCTGCAAGCCATGAACATTAATAGCGGTTTAAATTTATTTAAACTCACGTCTACCCACTGCATCTTCCCATCATTGGTGGCGGAAGATTCAAATATACTCAAGATGCTTGCGGACGCCAACATGAAACTCTCACAGTATAGACAAACGATAAATTTTGAGTAATCCTCTCATTTGCTGGTCCGTTGAGAACCGTCGAAAACACAGTGCGGTGGAAATTTTCAAACTCACCACAGTGGAAATTGATGTATGAGCTCCGAGGAACTGAAACTCCTCGGAGCCGTGCTTTTCGAGTTGCATGTATTTTGGAAGTCGCTGCTAAATCATCCTTCATCGGTTGTTTTTGCTGGAAACATCAATTGGACACCTAATTAGTATTGCTTCTTCAACAAAACACTATCTTCATTACACCTAAGCGGTTCATTAAAGAGAACAATAGGAACAAAAGTGTGCTGCAAGCCCTATCGACCTGTCTCATATATTCTAACCGCATCATTCTCCATAGTTCAGACGTTCGATTGCACTCTTGCAACCTTCATTCCACAGTAGCCCAAGTAACAACGAAGCGATGGCTCCGAAAAACAAATCAGCTATGACTGGGGTAGATCGAAAATGAAGGATTTTCTCTTTCACTAGGCAAGGTACCACTATGAAAACGTACCCCAGCGGAACATTTTCTCCTCGGAAAATTCCATCCAGCTAAGGGAAGTTAGTTCCACTTTCAAAGGATAGCGCCCAGTTTTTTAAGGCAAAAAAAGACAAGGTAAACTAAGAAAACCAAATTCGCTTCACAACTTTTGAGCGTTCTATCGATGACCGCTCCTTCAGGAATCGCTTTGCAGCGGCAAAATATTCTGAGAGGAAAGTTGCCCAAAACTGCTATTTTCATGTTGAACAAGCCGTTGTCACATGGATGGACGATGGTTCTTTGAGACGGCGAAAAAATAATCTGAATTATGCTGTTGTATGTTTCAAGTTGCCTCTGCATTCAGATGATATTCAATGACTTGTTTGCATTTTCACGTTTCTTTTCTCGTATATTCCAATTTGAGAATGTGAAATGCTATTTGGAATATTTCAACAATTTCTAAGCGATTGCAATTACATTAAGGAATCGGACGTATTCCTACGATCAAACAGTGATACCGCCGAACGGGGCAAGATAAGTGATTCGCTTGCCCATGCTCCGTCTTCTATTGCGACAGTTGTTCAGCGAACGCCGTTGAGAAAGTTTGCAGAATTGCCTAACAGTTCTGTCACGCAGATTCCCTTCAGTGTCGGTACAAGACTTATGCCGTTGGGTGCAGCTCAAGGTAGAATACCTTGATGAAGTATAATTACAAACGACATGGAATCACCAAATGATAAAAGTCCCTAGCAATAAAAGCAGCGAAGAGATTAACTGAAAATTTCCAGGTGTTAAATTTTTAAGACTGTGATCCCAAATAACGGAGATTTTGATGAAAATTTTGCATGCAAGACTATACAAAATTTATCGAATGGGCTAAACAGCGGGTACTCGGAGATTCATGACTTTGGATGGTCATAGAGCGCGATGAAATTTCTTAAATTCGTTTATCCAAATGATGCTTACTTTCGACTACAGGATAGGCTTTTCTGACCATCGAAGACGATAACGTTGACGTTCGATAACAACACCATAATAATGTGCAAACGCAATGTGATCACTTTCGTAAGTGAACTGATCAGAAATCCTTTCAAGCTTCATCGACTTCGTTACGAGAAAGCGTTCCTCTCGATCCACGATATTCAATCACAGCTGTAACGGATACGGATCTGCTGTCAGCCTATGGAACTTCACTCAATCGTCCACCTCCACTCTCCTTGTTTATCAAGGAAAATCGTCGACAAGCTGTTTCGTTCGTGTTGCCAGCACCATGTAAGTAGTGCACATTATCTTTATTAGGCGTTGAATTATGACTGTAAGCCTTGGCCAAGTTATGGAAATATGTGAAAAAGTCATGAGCGTCGGCTGTCACTCACAAAACTGCTTCAAATACTATTGAAATGTCCCCATTTTGAACTGACAACAACACGCAGATTATGAGACGAAACGTTCCAATTGTCGAGAAGTAGCGAATTGTTCGAATAGTATATTCGGAACATCGAATTTGTTTCTACTGCTCTATGTTAATATTTTTACTGCTTATATTAATTATTATGGTTGTAAACGAACTCCTTCATCGAGGGTAACGGCCCAGCCACAAAATGAGCAGCTTCGGCCACTTGCTGGGTTGCATTTTCTTGACCAGCGATCACTTTCTCGAAGTTCCACCCTGTTTTTTTATGAAATATAATAAAAGGAGTGCGCGTTTCTTTCACTAGAAACTTACTATTTGGTTCTCAAAGAAGCCGCCGTATGAAATTCTCACTCCGAACTTTGTGGTTATCATATTGGTCAATTTTTCCAGACGCCTTCAAACTGTCATAATATATGTATCTATAAACGTGTTGAGCGTGTCGCAATCGAAATACTCAACGAGGCATACAACAGGACCAATGCGATCTGAAATATGTGAGGGCATTTTTTTCGTTGTGCTAATCGGAGCGAAATAATTGTAAGTTCTGTGATTGCTTTGGATTGGCTGTTTCGGAACTTTGTATGGGTAGCAGGTAAATATTGCGCACTTTTGCTTAGTTAATATTAAATCAGTAGTGGAAATTCAGTGTTATCAAACCATGAAAAAACTCTCCGCCAGAATCAACTAGATGAACGCTAAATCAAAAAAAAATGCAATATTTCTTAGCGTTAGCAGAATGTTAACTATGAACAATAAATGCAGGCGGGGGATTTCTATTGGCGACAGTCAAAATCATATAAACTCATAACATTGCTTTCAAGTATCACTATCCGAATTGTCAACTGAAGAGAGTAAAAAAAAAAACGGATTTGATTTGCCTATCCGAAATTTATGGTGACCCTAATGTTCAATATAATGCTGATCATTTTAGCAAATATTTATAAAGATTTCCGGGCGTTTTTTTTAAAATGAATGGAGAACTAAAAAAAAAGGTAGAACTAAGTTTTAGTTAATGGACACTGTAGTCGTGAATATGCTCAAATTTTGATTTAATAAAACGGTTCAATTGTGCATCTAATACTTCTTTCATATTTTGATTTAATAAATTGGTTCAATTGTGAAATCTAATATATATATTAATATATTGATATATATTATATATTTATATATATATATATATAAATTTAATTGATTATTATTGATTCGATCATTAGTAATACTTTCCTAAATACTATCCTAACTTTATAGATGTCTTCGCATTCGCGACATCCGTCATTCGGGCGACCGTATGAGCATTTTACTGAAGAACGATTGGACGTATCTCAGCATTTGGAATGTCATCACTTATTGTATGCGTGCTGTGATTAACAAATCATTAACTAACCATTTTCGTAAATTCTGTCTGCATTTTTAATATATTCTAAGAATATAGAGAGGGAGGAAACCTAAGGTATTCTAATTCTTACAAGTATCTTTTATCAAGGTATGGCTGATTAAAGTGCCTCATTTCTTGAAATCAGCTAAATCATGCCATTATAAATTACAAAGATTAATATTTATCTATGCATATATGTTAATGGTTTATTGCATCAATGGTCGATAAATACAGCATGTGTTAATGAATTTGTTTATTCAATTTTTCAAGTGATATATATGCCATATTTGTTTAATGAAGTTACGTATTTGTCTGTTTAAATTGACAACAATTAATATTTATTTTTCGAATATATTTTATTCTATTTTTGATTTCTTTTAATGTCATTAATATTATTGTTCCGTTAAAAAAAAGTCCTTCAGGGTGACTTTTTTTCTGCTCTATTATGTTCATATGTTTATAAGTAATAAGCAATATCGGGTGTATTTTTTTTAACAATATATTTTCCATACACAAATACTTGTATTGATCCCAGGTTGCTCTTCTATATCTATCTCTTTTTTTAATGCATTTCTTTTTACTCAATCATTTCTTTCCGTTTAATGAATCGCTTATAGCAGTTCCATACCGTCAATCGGATGAGCTTTCCGTTAGCGATGATTGAAACACGGAAATCGTACCCCAGTGAGAGAAAACTTCGAACATGAGGAGGAAAAATGAAGTTGTTTATGAGTGTTTTTTAGAGGTATCCAATTCATAAAAATTCAGTTTGTCAACTAAGTAATTCTGAAGGGGGTAAGTTGCAAACTTCGAAATGTAGGTTAAATTAATCGACGGCAAGGTCGCTGAGGTACCTTGCAAAATATCATTGGTATGCCGCTCTATTTTTCTAGCATCCATGAATGGCTGATGCGTTGAAATCGCATATTTATATCAGCGCAACGTTAAGCATAACCAAAAATGAAGATTGCTGTCGAAAGTAAAGAAAACTAGAGCGACAGCATCGACCTTATGATTTGCAATCGTCGACAATCGATGGTGAAAGGAATGAATACGAGATATTTCACAGAAATAAAGGGAAATATTATTTGATGAGGAATGTCAATATCACTGAGTATTAAGAAGAGAAGAATTCATTGATCGGTTTGGTATTGTGAGTTGAAATGACCGAAATTAGGGAAATATTACACATTGTATTCTATATTTGTTGCCAAAGAAATTTCCTAACAGTCAAATTCGCTATTTTGCATTTAACCGCAATTTTGTTGACTGTTATGGAAAATGTCAACAAATTGTTTTAATTATTTGCATATTTATTTGAGTACTAATCGACTAATATTTTTGCCGTTATCGCTTATTACTCCTTACTATGATTTTTCTCATTGTACAAAATGATCTTAATGGTGATGCCAATGTTAATAAAGCTTCATCAGTATGGGAGATCATTTATTTTGCAGAATGCGTGTAATAATTCTAAGATTAATATTTATTTCAGAGAAAGGTAAAATTTTTTTTTAATTTCCACTTTCAGAAACGCTCTTTCTACATCGCTCAGAGTGACATATTCAGAAGTTCGAAACCTTAAGAGGATGAGTGCTAAATTATTTAACATCACCGAACCTCTAAGCAGTTCACTCTTCAGGGAGTTACCTCTCTCTTCTTTAGCACTCGAATCAAAAGCCACTCGCAACTTAATACTCGATTTTTGGAGGTTTGGGGGGGGGGGGAGGGGGCGTTAGCACTGCCTGATGTGGTATATACGGGTAAGGGTTCCATCTGGGACTCCAGATAGCTTTTCAGTTATGCCTATTTCTAGCTACTGTCGGAACGTATCGTCATATCTTTTGAACTGCTCCTCATCTCTCCTTAAGCGTTTCAACGTGGACCTTAGTCTGTCAAAGCAAAGGCCAAAGTTATATGGAACTTCTGGCGTGGCTGATTTTCCACGGCCAGCTTACGACATAATGACCATTTTCCAACTTAGTTATTATTACTTTGAACTGTTCCAGTGCTGCGACATCCTCTTTTGAATCCACTGGGTCGTCAATCCTAAGCGTTTCCAATTTCCAGAATGGTCAATATCTGCTTCATTAGTAACCGTGGTGGTTGCCACCACTAATGCCCTATCTGCAGATGAAAGGCTCTGCCTGTATTCAGATTTGATAGCCACTTCCTGCTGGCACATCTCTAACTTTCGATTTAACTAGATGGAACCCGGATTTTAATTTCTGGGAACCTTCAACTAGATCGAAGAAGTAGTCAGCGCCAATTATTAGCTGCGGTTGCTCCCATTTTTTTGAAGATACAGTCGATGCTTCGCTTTTGCGTCTGAGATGATAATTTCACTGAATTCCTCAATTTATAAAGGGCACTGTACTGGCTCTGATCTGTTTTTTATTTTCATTCTTCAGTTCCAGCAGAATGCTTACTTGCTTTGTATCATAACACTTCGATCGTTTCGCGCCGTGTCCCGCTATAAATATTTAGCTCTTTTTTCCAGCGTTTCTCTTTTTCCTTTTTTAGCTGATCACAAAGCCCCTCTGTTACAAATGATCTTTGACAACCCGCGTCAGAGAACGCCGAGACAGTTTTCTCTATTTCTGGCTCATCTGCATTATGGAGGTTCACCTCTTTGCAAAGAAGCAAGGACGGTTGTTGCCTTCTTTTTTTTTCCTTTTTTTTGGGTGACCGCCGCTGTCCGATTCGTCAGTGATTTACTTTCTTGTCGAAATTGACTGTTTCTTTTCCTCTTGTCGAAATTGATTCTTCAGTTTACTTCCCTTCTCGGAATCACTTTTACTTTCCCTCTTTGGGCAGAGCGCCCAGTTATGCTCCTCTCTACAGTAGAAGCACGTTCCTCTCCTTGCGCGGGTCCTTTGCGCTATGCCCTCTGTGAAACAAGGCCTTTTTTTCTCTTATCCGTCCACAGCGCTTTTTTACGGCTGCATGTCATGACGGTCACTATAACAGTGATGGCCTCCGCAAAATGCGCAACTTCGTTTTTTACTTTTCGGCGCTTGATCTTCCTTCTTCCCTCGGCAGTTGCTTACTGTCAAGGAAAATGCTGACGTTTCCTTTGAGTTACAGTTTATCGGTTTTCTGTCCTCGTGACTCTTTTCTCTGTACCGTCAAAATAACTGGTCGCACGCATTATTGGTTTCTTTTCGAGCTGTTAACTTATCGATGTAATTACGAAGCTTATCGATGTCCCAAGACGGGTCTTCATTCTTCTTCCCTAAACCTCGAATAAAATCCTCCTCGGCAATTTTTCTTCAACCATCATCTCAATTATAGGATGGTTGTATCTTCATTCATCACAGTTAACTGTCTCAGAATTGTTCCGACTTGTCTAGAACAAACTCTTGGATATTTCGGAGATCCCCTGAGGTAATGTTGGGTATGGCGCTAAAAGAGCAACCAATACGTCTATCTGTGATCTAAACACTGACCATTTTGCTTTTTGCATCATTCTTCGCGCCATGTCATTGATCGATTATGTGCTGTTTTGATCTGCCTGAAGACTATATAAGGCGGGCTTGTCGCGAAGACACGCGAGTAAATTTATACAGCTGCTAGAGACATGAGAATTGAAATATGTCTCAAACCAGCAACTCGCGATATTGTCCACTTGACCTCTCGCCGCAGCGACTATATCGTTTCACTTAAGTAGCGGTGCGGTTCGTATGCAGACGCAAACGTCTTTTGCGCTGTCCGCTTCCTTTTTCATTTTTCATGTTTTATTGTTGAGCTTCCTTCCTCAATTTGCTTTCATTGTTAATTCTCGATAGCGGTGACTCTTCCTGATCTCTTCATATGTATCTGCATCTCGTCAGTTGATGTTTCAATAAAAAGCCACCTCGTCTATATCAGATCACGTCTTATGATGTTTTCGTATTCGTTTATCAGTTTCGTCGTGTCTTGATGTTGTCGGGAGTATATTTAAAAAAGGTTTAATTACCAAGTTTGAGGTGTCGGGCGATCGCAGAGTTGAGAAGTGTTCCCCGAACCTAGTGAACAGACTTGGGGCGAGCCAACCAGGAGGTTGGTGCAGATTCATTTGGCAAAAGGAAGGGCGCAAGTGGACGAGCCCTCTTCAATTCAGGCCAGTTTACCTTTATATCACGTTGATCGCTGAAGATCTCGAACGGTTTCGAGTCCAGTAGAGAAGTGACAAGCATAGCGGCAGAACTGTCGACGGCGCAAGAAAAACAGTCTGCGGTAGAAAACTCTGAATCCGCACGCATTAGGCAGTGACGATTTTCAGTCTTCAGATAACTTGGTGGTCGGCGTAAGCGCAATCGTCCGTCACCTTGTTTCGCGTGAAATAAGTGTATCGAACTTCGCATTTTTGGCACTGCCGCAATTGTTATAAGAATTACGTTTACAAAGCTGCCTTATTGCGCCCACAGTGTGTATCCTATCATCCACGTTGTATAACCTGCCCCCCAAGTTCTCGTCAAGTTTCAGACAATTTTCTTTGTTGTGCTTGCTGTTTTCATATTGCTGTTGTTTCGACAGGCCTGCATTGTTTATAAGTTTTATTCCACGTGCACCGTGATTCTTAACGCTGTTATCCTTCATTCTAATAAACCGGCGTTCTAACTGTTTTCTTTTCTGTCGTCAATATACGAACCGCAACATCGTTTTCTCCACGACAGAAATTTTTTTCTGGTGCCACGAGCCGGGAGTTAAGCAGTCACGATGTCTGGAGTATATCGGCAGGCTATGGGTCCGACAAAGGGCAGACTGATAGGGTACTTGAAGAAGATACCGGCGTTAGAGGTCCCAAAACCTGACAACCCTTAGCCGAACAAATTGCTTCTTTTGAAGAACAAATTGATGAGTTTGACAGTTACATGCGTAAGGTAAATGCGGCGATTAATGTACTGGAAAAATACCACGAACAATGGCTCTCTTGGAGGACCAGTTTGAGCGAGAGAGGAAGCAAACGAGGAAGATCGGCGTTATCAACAAATGGCAGAGGATCCGAATGGCGTGCTCCAAGTTATGGACAGAGCTCGTGAAGCTTCTGAGATGGTCGAGAACCGAAAACAAAAGGCAGTAAGATACTTCTCGGATTGCAAGATAAAAGCAAGGCTGAAGTGTTGAATGTAACTCAACTGCCTGGATCAGCACCGAGAGTTAAGCTCCCCAAATTGGAGCTAGCTACCTTTTCTGGCGATATACGTAAGTGGCCTGAATTTTGGTCTTCATTCGAGGCGGCAGTAGATCAACAGCCAATACCCGAAGTGAATAAACTCAACTATTTATTCAGCAGTCTAAAGGGGTGCGGCTTATGCAACAGTAGCCGGATATGCAGTCACTGCCTCCAATTACAAAGTGGTTGTGGACGTTCTAAAGAAGCGTTATGGAAATGAGAGTCTTATCAAAAAATGTCTTCATGACGAATTGAAGAGGCTGCCTCAGGCGGATTCTAAGAATCCGAGGATGGTTCTAGACGAGGTTGAGCGAATTCTGAGACAGCTAGATGTGATGAATGAAGATACGAATCATCCTATAATTGAGCTGATGGTAGAAGAAAAATTGCCAAGGTGGATCTTATTTGAAGTCTATGAAAAGAAGAGTGAAGACCCGTCTTGGAATGTTGACAAGCTGCGTGAGTATGTCGACAAGCTAATTGCTCGAAAAGAAACAATAATGCGCGTGACCAGTAATGTGACGACTCAGAGAAAAGATCGTCACGAGGACAGAAAATCGATAAAGTGCGACTCAAAGGAAACGTCAGCATTTTTTTCGACAGTAAGCAACTTCCGAGGGAAGAAGGAAGATCAAGCACTGAGAAGCAAAAAACGAAGTTGCGCATTTTGCGGAGGCTCTCACTGGAATAGTGACTGCCATGAGTATGCAACCGTGAAAGAGCGCTGTAGACGAATAAGAGAAAAAAGGCTTTGCTTCAGATGCCTCGCAGAAGGACATACCGCAAAGGACTGCGCAAAGAGAGGAATGTGTTTCTATTGCAAAGAGGAACACAATTCGGCGCTCTGCCCAAAGAGGGAGAGTAAAAGTGGTTCCGAAAATGGGAGTAAACCGAAGGAACCAGAGGACAAGAGAGACAAACAAAAAGCCACTGTGGACAATGAATTAAATCGATCAGCTGGTGAATCGGCATTGACACTAGCGGTCACCCAGAAGGGAAGAGAAAAGAAGACCGTTTTGCTTCTTTGCAAAAAGGTGAAGGTCTGTAATCCAGAAAGCCAGAAGTAGCGAGACCTGTCCTGGCGTTCTTTGACGCGGGTTGTCAAGGATCATTCATAACGGAGGAGCTTTGTGATCAGCTGAAGCTGAACGCTGGAAAAAGGAGCAAATATCCATAGCGGGGTTCGGCGCCCAGCAACCGAAGTGTTATGATACAAAGCAAGTAAGCATTCTGCTAGAACTGAAGAACGGAAATAAAAAACATATCAAAGCCAGTACAATGCCTTTCTTGACAAAAGAGCTTCAGAGAGTAAATGTGGAATCCAATGAAATTATCCCAGACACACGTGAAAAGTATCGGCTGTGTCTTCCCGAAAAATGGGAGCAACCGGAGCTAATAATTGGTGCAGACTATTTCTTCGACCTAATTGAAGGTTCGCATAAATTGCCATCCGGATTCCACCTGGTCAAGTCGAAAGTGGGAGATATGCTAGCAGGAAGTGGCTACGCAAAATTGAACACGCAAAGAGCCTTTTCATCTGCAGATACGGCGTTAGTGGTGAAGTCGGCCACAGTTACTAATGAAGCAGATATTGACCAGTTCTGGAAATTGGAAACGCTTGGGATTGACGATACAGTGGACTCAAAAGAGGATGTCGCAGCACTAGAACAGTTCAAAGCAACAATAACTAAGTTGGAAAATGGTCGATATGTCGTAAGCTGGCCGTGGAAATCGCCCACGCCTAAAGTCCCATATAACTTCGGTCTATGCATTGGCAGACTAAAGTCCACATTGAAAAGCTTAAAGGATGAGGAGCTGTTCAAAAGATATGACGATACCTTTCGACAACAGCTAGAACAAGGTATAATTGAAAAGGCGCCTAAAGTCCCAGATGGACCTCTTATCTCGTATATACCACATCAAGCAGTCCTAAACCCCCAAAAATCGACCACTAAATTGCGGGTGGTTTTTGACGCGAGTGCCAAAGATAAAAGGGGTAACTCCTTGAACAGTCAACTGCTCAGAGGCCCGGTGATGTTAAATGATTTAGCAGGCATTCTGTTACGGTTCCGAACTTCTAAATACGTCGTTCTGGCCGATGTAGAAAAAGCGTTTCTGCAATTGGAGCTAAACGTAAAGGATCGCGATACGACCAGGTTCTTGTGGGTAAAAGAGAAGGGTCCAGTTAACGAAAACAATATCGAAGTGTATCGATTTTGCAGAGTACCATTCGGAATGATTTCCAGTCCGTTCTTACTTGCTGCAACCTTGACGAAACACTTGACCGAAATTGGATCTACTACAGCGCGGGAAATCTTAAGAAATCTGTACGTAGACAATGTCATGTTGCAAGCAGATGATTCAGAGACAGCGATGCGATTATGTCGCGAAGGGAAAGCAATCTTCGAGGATGCCGGGATGAACCTAAGGTCATTCGTGTCAAATAACAAAGAAGTGAACGATGCTATTCCTTCAGAAGATCGAGAAGAAGTAAGAGAGACGAAAGTCTTAGGAATAACATGGTCACTGAAGGAGGACAAAATAGTATTAGGTGTAAACGATAAAAATGATGCGGCCCAAAACAAGCGACAAGTGCTGAGCTTTGTGGCTTCTCACTTTGATCCTCTCGGATTAATGGCTCCGGTATTTGTACCAGTAAAAGTATTCCTTCAACAATTATGGAAGAAGAAATACCAATGGGATGACTCATTGAAAGCAGAAGAAAAGTTACTGTGGGAAAGATTACAGAAAAGTTGGAACAAAACAATAAACGTAATCCCTCGTCAGATATTCTTCTCTAATACAAAGGAGAGACAACTCCATGTTTTTGTCGATGCATCAACGCAGGCATACGCCGCAGCGGTATACAACCGTGAAGTCGTAAATGGAGCGATATTAACGAACCTAGTTATGGCCAAAACACGTCTGTGTCCTGTGAAAGGAACTTCTATACCAAGACTCGAACTGTTAGCAGCCTTTATCGGAGTACGATTACTGGAGTTTGTGAAGAAACAACTGTCAATGGAAGAAGTAAAGAGCCATTACTGGAGCGACAGCAAATGTGTGTTGCATTGGATATGTTCAGATAAAGAGGTCAATACGAGGTTCATCGAAAACCGTTTAAAGCAAATGCGTAGTACGGCAAAATGGTGGAGTTACGTCCCATCAGACCAAAACCCGAGCGATATCGCCACAAAAGGTGTCGCTCCTGATAAGCTTAAGGAGAATTCGTTGTGGTGGCATGGCCCATCATGGCTCAGACAGTCGGAAGAGAATTGGCCGAAATGGGAGCTTTCGAATCTGCAACAATGTGTGATGATGAAGACATCTTTGAAAAGTGCAAAGTGAGGAGAGATCTTGGCAAGCAACCTACAGCAACCGTTATGGCGCTTGAGGTTGATACGGAAGTGGAAAGCGACTGTGCCACAAATCACCGTGTTATCGAGATAAACAAGTATAGCACTTGGAGAAAAGTGAAGGGAATTACGGCCGTCGTATTAAGGTTCGTACGGAACCTAAAGGACCGAGAAAGAAAGGCAGCAGGAGCAGAAGACCAAATAGAAGCGGAAAAACTTCTCATCAGACAGGCTCAAGAAGAAACGATCACGAAAGCAGATATTATGCGTTGGGAACTTTTTCGAGACGACGATAATCTTTGGAGATGTGGAGGACGTCTTACCTATTCAGACCTCCCACGAGACACGAAATTCCCGATTATTCTACCTAAACACCCTATCACCGAGATGATTATTATTTATCAACACGAAATCTTAATGCATTCAGGACCAGCCCACACTTTAAACCAACTGCGATCAAAGTACTGGATAGCTAAAGGAAGAGAAACGGTAAAAAAGGCCATCAAAAAAAGGTGCATGAAATGTCGTAGATGGCTCACACATCCATTCAAGCTTCCAAAAATGCCGGACTTACCATCATACCGCACAGTTGTAACTCGAGCCTTCGAAAATGTAGGAGTGGATTATTTTGGTCCGTTCAACGTGAAAGCTCCTTTAGGCAATGAAAGTAAACTCCAAAAAAATTGGGTAGCGTTGTTTACATGTCTTACGACGCGCGCTGTCCACTTGGAAGTGGCAAATGACTTGTCAGCATCTTCATTTCTCAACTGCTTTCGGAGATATGTGGGTCGAAGAGGAAAACCTAAGCTTATGTTTAGCGATAACGGGAGCAATTTTACTCTAGCAGCAGAAGTCCTAAGGCAAATCGGCAAAACAGACGACATCAAGTGGAACTTCATAACACCATTCGCCCCGTGGCAAGGAGGAGTATACGAAAGGATGATAGGTCTAACTAAAACTTCGCTTCGTAAAGCAGTGGGAAGAAAACAGTTGAGCGAAGAAGAATTTCGAACACTTATCATAGAAGTGGAAGGAGTAGTCAACAGTAGACCGCTCACTTATGTGCATGAAACATCAGTTGATGTTATCCGACCGATCGATTTTTTGATACCAGCTGCAGAGTTGATCCTGACTGTAAGCGAAGATGGAGAAAAGGACGATCCAAGTTATCTCCCAAAGGTGGTGATGTCTCGAGAAAGAATGTTATTGAGATGGAAAGCAACACTTGGGACACTCGATCGCTTCTGGAATTACTGGCGGTCAGAATATCTGACATCGCTGCGAGAGCGAACACAACGAAATCATCGAGCCGTTAGAGGATCAATAAGTCGAGAGCCGCAAATAAACGAGGTGGTTATTATAGAAGAAGAAGGAACCCCAAAGCCATGTGGAAATTAGGTCGAATAGTGGAAATAAAAGGGGGAGAAGGTCGATCCATACGCACAGCGAGAGTAAAATTGGGGAACGGAAATGAATGGACCAGACCCATAAGTCAGTTGTATCCGCTCGAGATAGATAGTAACGAAGCACCAATATAAAAAGGATATTTTCGCTGCGGTCGGAATGTCGCGAAGACACGCGAGTAAAGTTATACAGCTGCTAGAGACATGAGAATTGAAATATGTCTCAAACCAGCAACTCGCGATATTGTCCACTTGACCTCTCGCCGCAGCGACTATATCGTTTCACTTAAGTAGCGGTGCGGTTCGTGTGCAGACGCAAACGTCTTTTGCGTTGCCAGCTCTTCCTTTTTCATTTTTCATGTTTTATTGTTGAGCTTCCTCCTCAATTTGCTTTCATTGTTAATTCTCGATAGCGGTGACTCTTCCTGATCTCTTCATTATGTATCTGCATCTCGTCAGTTGATGTTTCAATAAAAAGCCACCTCGTCTATATCAGATCACGTCTTATGATGTTTTCGTATTCGTTTATCAGTTTCGTCGCGTCTTGATGTTGTCAGAGTATATTAAAAAGGTTTAATTACCCAAGTTTGAGGTGTCGGGCGATCGCAGAGTTGAGAAGTGTTCCCCGAACCTAGTGAACAGACTTGGGGCGAGCCAACCAGGAGGTTGGTGCAGATTCATTTGGCAAAAGGAGGGCGCAAGTGGACGAGCCCTCTTCAATTCAGGCCAGTTTACCTTTATATCACGTTGATCGCTGAAGATCTCGAACGGTTTCGAGTCCAGTAGAGAAGTGACAAGCATAGCGGCAGAATGTCGACGGCGCAAGAAAAACAATCTGCGGTAAAAACTCTGAATCCGCACGCATTAGGCAGTGACGATTTTCAGTCTTCAGATAACTTGGTGGTCGGCGTAAGCGCAATCGTCCGTCACCTTGTTTCGCGTGTGAAATAAGTGTATCGAACTTCGCATTTTTGCACTGCCGCAATTGTTATAAGAATTACGTTTACAAAGCTGCCTTATTGCGCCCACAGTGTGTATCCTATCATCCATCGTTGTATAACCTGCCCCCAAGTTCTCGTCAAGTTTCAGACAATTTTCTTTGTTGTGCTTGCTGTTTTGATATTGCTGTTGTTTCGACAGGCCTGCATTGTTTATAAGTTTTATTCCGCGCACCAGTGATTCTTAACGACTGTTATCCTTCATTCTAATAAACCGGCGTTCTAACGGGTTTTCTTTTCTGTCGTAATGTTGAAATGCATTATATTCGTTACACGACAACTCTTGGGTCTGGAGGTTCACTTCGTCGTTGTATTTTGCCTTTGATCCGTGTTTGCAAGTTAATCACATATTCTGTTCACGCTTAGCGTGTGAGGTCATTTGTTTAATTATTACTTTCATGAAACCTCAGTGATTCATTAGGTTTCGTTGATGAAGGTGCTTTTTTATGCATCTTACGATTTAGCATTAGTGGACGCATTACTGCGATGGTTTATTTATGCGTTTCGGTTTGAATTTCTTATTATGTTCGAGATTGTCTAGGCGCTTATTTTTTTATTCATAAGCTTCCAGCATCATTGCCGTCTGGTGCCTGAATATTATTCATATGTTCGGTCGCGTCAACACACCGCCGACATTAACTGCATTGAAAACATTAAAGAAACGTTTTCCCATCTCATTTGCTAGTAGACGTTTTTTAAACACTGCCGACATTTGGTCCCAAGAAAGTTTATTCCGCAAAATTTCCTTCGGGCCAAATCGACCTGTTTAGAAGGCTCGGTGAGGGTTTCAGAACTGTTCAAGTGTTCTGAAACATCGCCATCTGAAAGCTGGTGTTATCCTATACTATAAGTTTATAAATTGTTATTCAAGAATCTCTGTTGACAAGCTTTTTGCATTTACTCCCAAATAGAAGTCGTCGTACGCCCAGCTATCAGCTACAATGGAAACCGTGTTATTCAAGTAATGATTTGCAAAGCCCCATTTATTGAACTATGCGTAAGACATTTTCGCCTTCAAAAAACGTCGCTAGAGTTTCAGTCGATGGGATAGTCGATTTTTATCAATGCATGTGCCTTTTAAGTTTAAATTTTGCTCATTCATTCATTCGTGCCCTCATTTTCTTTCCCTTCTATCTCCCTTCCCGCTTAAAATTATGCATTCTGTTCTTTTATATGCTTCAGCATTTTAATATCTTCTTTATGCTTCATGCACCTTTTACGTCTTTTCATTGCCTCTACTACCATACGTATAAATCCATTTTCACGTTTCTTCCTCTCTACTTTTACGTTCCTATAGGACGAAATTTTTGGTTTCCTCGCTTATCAGGTTGCCTAGTTGCAATTCTTTGTATTCGTTTATGACAGAAGATTGTGCTGCTGTGCTACTGGTACTGTAATACTAACTGATTACCTTGCTACATTGTTGTGTTGTGTGCGACGTTCACGGATAACATAGTGTCGACGAGAGAAAAGGCTAAATCTTAGCTTTAATGTCCACTTTTCGCAAAACACCGTTTTTGGTTCAGCTTGGTATACTTTGCTCGCACCTTTGCAAATATGAGTGAAACAAATTTGCGTAATTTATTACTCTAAGATGGGTATAAAAACAGCGTGCCGGTGCAGCGTGGCCAGTTGTATACGATCTCGCTCGGCAGACGCCGAGTCGCTGACACTACAAGGTGCGTTCTGTTTGCAGTTGTCCTGCTGTCATTTTCGACGTCCCTAATTTCTCGAAAAAGAAGGCGTTGCGAAATGTTACCCCTCAGTTTCCTATCGAGCGAAGGAGGAGCGTAAGGAGCTGATGTATATGATTGCTGAGATCTGTGTTGCTTGTTTTGTGGCGTGTCATTAAATCCCGCTCGCAACGGGTCTAAATTATTCACGTCCAGAAGGAAGAATGGGAGTAGGCGTCGAGGATGGGAAGTGGCTGCAACTCTGACGCCTCTAAAATACGCAGAGATGCATGTCCAATTGATGACTTGCAATGTTCGCTTTGGCGATGCTCATTCCTGTGTATCTGCATATGTTTATCTGTGCCCGTCTGCAAATTTCAGTCCCTGGTCCCGTTAGGTGGCTATGCACGAAAACCGGGTACGTAACGCTCCGCAGGACTTTCTGGGTTCACTCACTCTCTCCGAATAGTATCATAGACATGTAAGCGTTGAAAAATTTGCAGTTTCACAGCTTATCGCTACGTTGCTAGAAGCAGTTCCGGTAAACGAATCTTTTCATGGTATTTTTTGCTGTAACCGTTCCTGCTGAAATTTGAATACAGTTCAATCGTCTTTATACTATTTCTGAACTATTCACGAAATCGGTCGGCATGTTGAGTAAGTTTGCAAAAGTGTCTGTCATGTAATTTCCTCTGACAGTTTGATGCTAGAGAAGTGAACGGAAAGTAGAAAATCCTGAAAATCGAAATGGTAGGCAATAGAATTCATATAGACGAGTCAAAAACTAGGCATATCACTCGTTAGCATTCAACTATAAAGTTTGAAAATATTTTCAGGTGTTCGCTTAATCGAATACAAGTAACGCATTGGATTTGCGTCACAGTCGCTAGCTTTAGCAAATCCAAGTACTCATCATGCGAAGATCATCGTAATTGTTCATGCAATTGATTGATATTCTTTGGTGAAATGGCTGACGATATGATGGTATGGGAGAGTGAGTGTTGGACGCGTGAAGGATTAAACATCAACATAGAGCGTGATGTTGGAATGCACTTGTTCTTGTGCTGAGGGTTTTGAAAGTCGACGATGAGCGATGAGCATAGCATAGTCTTGTGTAATGTAATCTTATTGACGTCTGATATCGTTAAGGAGCATGCGTCCATTGCTTCCATCACATCATATCGTAGTTCTCTAATGATCTAGGACGGGTGACTTTATCAGTTGTGAATGTTCTCACCGAACCGAGTGGTGAAATGATCCAGATTGGTAGTCACATATATAATCAGAAAGTTTCATCTTTTTTTCTAGTGCATATTAGGCAATCACGCCAAGGAACTTTTCGGCATCAGTCGAGCGAACAAACTCTTTTGGACTGATTGAACTTTAGTACCTCGCACTTTTTTGAAGCTTAAGCCAGTACTGATGTGGTCGCGCATACAATGTACCGCATTTGCCACATTCTCAGGAGTGACCTCTTTGCTCTCTAACTTCTGAATGAGCTCCGTTTCCTTCAGGACACATTCATAAAACTCCAAAAAATGCTTATAATATATATATATATATATATATATATATATATATATATATATATATATATATATATATATATATATATATATATATATATATAATACATGACTTACTGTATGCAGATTGTCTATCGTTGCCCTAGCCTGCTAAAATTCTACAAGAAAAAGCCTCGATCTCAGTGAAACTCATCACCTCAGTCACCTATATCCCATCTTCCCCTTACAATCCTGAGTACTTCTAAGTCAGCGAGATATATTTATCATTATAGCAAGTATTTTACACATTCACAGTGCAATATGGGCCAGACTGTTTATTCTGTTGCCTCCATTGCATGAGTCAGGTTTCTTGCTTTAGAAGTATCACTAATTAAACAATAGGCGGACCCTATCTCTTCTTAAATGTTGATTAAAGCTTTCTTCATCACATTTTAACACAGTTGCCGGGCGCAAAGATGGCTTCGTGATGAAATGAGCCATTCAAACAACTTTCCAATGTCTATGAAAAAAGAGTTCAGCTATAGTCAAGGATCCACTCCATGATTTTAGTGGAACAGCACCAGGAAGAGGCAGAAGTCGAGCGGCTAACCGCAGCAGTAGTCATGGTCAATTCAAGGAAACGGATGGTACCGCAGCTAACAATTATAATACACTTGTTCAGTAAGAGTTTTTGTCACCAAATAATGCATTCTCACTTCATATGATATGACATACTGACCAATTTTATTTGGCCTGAAGCGTCTGATCTCGCCGCAGCTTCTGAAGAACGTATATTCATTCGTCTATCAATTGACGCTGTTAGCGTCTTAGGATATTGCAGTGACATATCGACCCTTAACTGGACATGCATATGTGGGCGGAAAGAATGAGAAGAGTGTGTGAAAAAACCTGCGCGCAAGAAGGGGAGGGATAGTAGTTTTCAAAACGATCACATCTTGGGAGCTGCTCACTGCACTCAGGAAGCAACTGGACTTCAATGCTTCAGATCAGTCTAGGTGGAAGGATATCAGCTATGTTTGAAATTTGGAAGAAAGTTTGCAGGAACTTATATAATCCGAGATATCACAATTTTCTACAGTCATATCGTAAGAAAGACATCTTATTTCATCTTTTATTCACTACTGGGGAGGAATTTCAACAAAAGGGAAACCGGTCCAGGAAGGAGTGAGATCTCTTGCCTTGTTCCTATTTAGCTGACAGCTGATTTCCCACAGCAGCTGATGAAATACTAAATTTTGTCAGTTCAGTTTCTACTGCACGCAAAAATATGCCGAAAACTCCGCATTCTTCTGTTTCATAAGTCCAAATTCTCGTTAGGTTGATTTTTCTCAAGTGTTAATTTGTTTTTTGTATAGCATTGCACATTTCCTCTTTGCCGCCATCTAATTAATGTTTTCAAAGAAAACTTTCAAAAGAGTGTCCCTCAAAAGTCCCACTTACCTGCAACCACTTGAATGACAAAAACTGTCGGAGCTATTTTGCTTGAACCTCATTTCCTACGAGTTTTGCTTGGCCTATTGTACCGCATCACTATTTGCCCAAACTACATCATCTTCTATCTTGCCGCCAAGTGTTCGGTTTATTTGCCAGAAAGTTACAAAATTTCCATCAGTTCTTAAAAACAGATTCGTTTTTCTTAAATGGCATGAGTAATCAGCTTGAGCAGTTTAACGCATATTTTAGGACATTGAGGAAGTTAGACTTAGTCGAGAAGTGAGGAACACGTATTCTGAAATCAATATGTGAACGCTGTTAATTGAAGAATTTCGTTTTCAGGAAAATCTTTGGACCGATGAAGACATTTGAAAGGGTACGGGCATTGCAATAAGATTTTTGCCTCATTTTCATTTTTTATGACGAATTTTTTGAAACTTTCATATGTTATTGGACTATTCTTATAGCAAGGTCTAAGGAGGAAATTCATATTGTTTGGAGCATACATATAATGATCGGCTGTGAATCAGCTTGAGTCTTTAGACAGATATCAAGGTAGCAGAAATCAGGGACCGATATCCCAAAGCTTCCATGTAGAAACGACTGTAATGTCATTGCAATCGGTCGGATATATATGGGCTTAACCCCACTTCCATGAACCGATAATTCTGAGTCACTCCCGCACGTAAGGAAAGCACAATTGTCCTTCGTTCCGTCGCTTGATTTTATATATCATTGTCTCTGAAGACCGCTTGTGGATTTATGCATCGTTCTAATCCCCATTTCTTTGCAGCGGTCTCGTGCTGCGTTACGATTCTCGAAAACCGTCTTCGAAATTACGATTAATTGTAATGGAATTCTGGCTACCCACCGATCATTGGCCTTAGGTTTCGCAACTGTTCTTTTCAGGATAGAATACTGAAGGCATTATATAGACGGGCCAAGCACTTATTTGTGCACGGTTAATCAGTCTTATTTGCAGTGGTTGTAACTTTTGAAAAGTAACGCTCATTTGATTCATTCAAGCATGAGATATTTTAGTGGGATGAACCTAAAGCATCTAGTGCAGAAGCAGAACGTCAAGGTGAGCGCTCACCGGACAAAAATGACAAAAACGCTGGCAAGGGACAGGTGATCTTTGGATATCTAAGTTCCTTTTTGTTAACATGATCCTTCTATTTGTTTATCGTTGGGTAATGTAAATCCATAGAAATTAAAGAATGAAATTCAAATGTATGAGGATTCTTGAAGCGTTGTTGCGTCCAGCAAAAATGGAAACCAAACACAAAATAAACGTGTTATAAGAGTAAAATGGCATTTTTTATTTGGAAAGTCAGTAAACAGCAGAAATTTCGTCACGCGGCCTGCCTAGAATTCTGAAATTTTGAAGTGAAATGTGCAGCGATGCATTATGATGACAAATTTTGCAAGGAGCTGGTAGCACGGAGAAGCGACTTTAAAACTGCTATAGTTAATTGAGACTCAGTATCCCTTTAGTTAAATTTTCTGAACTCTTTGCTGCAATAATTCCTTCTCTCTATCTGCCACCACTGCGCACTTATCTACTGGGAATTGGATTCAGTCGTTTGTTTGGCGAACATTTCCGACATGTTTGCATGTTTTCATGATCTAACGATAGACAGTAATGTCAGCAAATAATTGTACTTTTTGAAACTGCTTGAATTTGTAGCAACCGCTGCATTTTTCAAAAGAGGAATTAGTGGGCTTTCTTATATGTAATACCGATATACTTGTGCTCGCTCACTCCAATGTAGACAATCGGTTGAGTCAGTAAAGATTTTTACTCAGCCCGAAACTTTGAGGTTTCAGAGAAGATCTTGACTGTAGATAAAAGGCGTTTACGTATTGCTACTGACATTATGTCACTTCCTCACAAATCAAAGCACAACGTTTGATTACTAATGGTTAGATGTCAGCTCACATCATTTAGCAACGACAAGTTGTTAATTTTCACTACACTACCATTCACATCGAGGAGATTGTGCTCTACAGAATGAGGTCATTTAAAAGTTTGATTGTTAAAGATGTGTGCTGGAGCGTTACAGTATGCGAGCAAAATTTTCAAGGCGTTTCTCTGGGATGTTGCATGTGAAATAAATATTATGCCTAGAAATATTTGACAACGCATATCCTGATGATGCTGTTTGATGACACTTGAATCTACAACGCTGTATTCAACCATGAAATAGCTAGAACGGCTAATGGAGCTTTTATGATTCCATTAAAAGATTTTGTAGGCAATTCTTGTTCGGCAATACCATTCTTGGTCGGCCGATCAATGCTTCTTTGCTCGATCTCTGCATTTAAATCTGTCTCGCTAATGCATTACTAGGTATGCTTCACTATAACTAGGCAACCATCGATCTTCGTAGGGAAAGGATGACGATCAGTGGTCGGTGAACTGTGAAGACTTTAATTACGAATTAACTGTGGAAGATTCTGATGGACGCCAAAACAAGAAAGTGAAGCCGTTGATTCTGAAGGAGGGTGAAAACCTCGAAATCAGTGGCAAAAAGTGAGCTCTACTGGTTTAATTTTGTATACAGTAAATACTACAAAGCCCATCAATTAAAACTTTATTGTTTATCGAACTAAAACGCCGAAACAGATGCCATTCGTCAAGAATTGAGCCAAGGATTCAAGCACTCCCCCTTCAATGTTCATTCGGTTGACAACTGGCACAACGTTCAAAATCTTTTTAGACTTCCACTGACGCACGCATCTCGCTCCAAATTTTTACTCTTCTACCTATGAAAGTGAACCTCGAGTTTTGGACAAGCAATCGTCTGAGCGATTGCCGACTAAATATGCAAATGACTGGCTCCCCAGTACACGTGTAGGACACCCAAATATGTCTACCAAGCGACCCTGATTTAAAGCTTTCTGGAGCTGAATAAGTCCGATACCTCTAAGCACTACTAGACGATATCAAAAATCATTGGAGGCACTGATGAAATCACGAGGGCGTGATTCGCACAACTCGACTCACTCAACAGTAATCTATAACAGTATCGCAACATTTCTTGCAAGAAAAGAGATGTTTTTGCAGGTTTAAACTTTGTAGCGCTATGACTGGCAATTATGGCTTTGCTGAGATTATTGAGGAGGAGAGCAAAATGCCGTTCTACTTGCATTACGAAACTATGGTTAACAGCAAAAAGAGGAAACTCAAAGTGCGTTATTCATTATGGTTTTGTTGTTTTGTCGCGCTTGTGTTGCAAGTGAGGGATAGCGGAGGACAGCGAAAAGGTGGCTGAGCAAGGAACGATTTAGAAGTCACCGGTGATAAATGTGCCTATCATTATCACTTTAATTTAAAGTAAACATCGCAAGTTTTTCCGCGTGAGGATTATAAATAAGCTGGTGGGAGTTAGCTGCTAGATCATGCAGTAAACTGCTGTGAGCCGGTCAGGTTGTTAGACACTAGCGTAACGATGAAATACAAATAGCGATTCTATCAGAATGTCATAAAAGAAAGAACTGACTTATTGGTTCCAACGAAGTGATTGGGATTCCTTCGAGTGCCGCTGAAAGGACTAAACAGCATGTTCCAATTCAGCATCATTTGATACTGAAGTGCGAGAAATCGTGGGCGAAAACAATTTGCCACTCCCTATTTCCGGACAGTACATCACGCAGTTGCGGCCACTGTGATTGTGATAACTTTGTGTCCCATTGCCACTTGCCACTCTCTTTTCGCGCTGTCATTCCCTTCGCTCTTTCTTTCTTGCCTCTAACTCTGCACTCGTGATATTGTGCTCGAGAAGGGAAGTATCAACCTAATATTTGTGGAAAGTGGGAAAATAGATAATTTTATTTTCACTGACTGTCACGCTTTGAAGTGACAAAACAGTTTTTTGTAATCGGCAGGAACGATTTGGCTATTAAAAAATTGAGCCTACATGACCTTCTACACGTGGCGTTATGTTATTTACTCGTCAACAGCCTTTAAACTTCCGCATCGATCCACATTTATCCTGATGTTGTTTGCTCCGCTGATCATTTTGAATGTTTCACAATGCCAGAATGAGAGATGAGGGAAGGGAAGGAGGAAAGCGCGAAGAAAGGGATTTAAATTTGCGTCAAATCAACATTAATCCCCCAAACAGACACGTATTAAGCTACTTGTGGTTTATGATTGTATTTTATGAAGTAGTTTGTAGTTCATGAATGGATTTAGAGGGAAAAGTGCAAAGAGTAGTGAGAGGAAGCAACGTGTTTCAAACTATGTTTTTTGAACATTGTCAGCTGATGAAATAAATATCTGATTTTAATCTTTGTATATTTCCAAACGTGAAAGATTCGCAAGATAGAGTTCTATCACTGTTGTTTAAGGTGGGATGCCAGGTTCATATCTTAGCTGCAGCTGCAAATCGAACTCACATCATACGTCTGATCCAAAGAGGGACCGACACATCATTGCATGTCCGTTACTTTGTCACCGACGCGGTCAGTCCTTATTTGCATTTATGTGGAAGGTGAAGTATTCAGTGTGCAATGGATATGACGACTTTTATCGTTTAGCAAGTCAATTAAGAAGAAAACAACTCCCATGAAAATCTTAGCTGCACCACACTCCAACGTAAAATGCCTCATTTTTTCATAATAATATCATCGCAAGCACATAAAGAGTGAATCGTAAGGGGTTAGTTGACTTAAATCAAGTGAAAAACGTTGAGAAAATCCCGAGGTCAATTTGATGCGTTCAGAGTGAGCAGGCAGGATGATGTTATGAACTTGGAACACTGCACTACAGTGATATCAGCATCGGTTGGTAGTGAACACGTCCTCCGAACAAATCATATATGTGACTGTAGTGTTCAGTAAGCGATGAACTGCAATTGAATCACATTTGTCCAGAATGCAGTGGGAAATCGTCTATAAAACTCCATTAGGTGTCATTGGCTTTGCAGTATGGACCAACGCTATCCGACTTACAGTCGAAGCGCGCCTATCAGAAGTTCACCGTTGGGACAGCGACCCGGCTGTCTATTGAAAGTCTTAATGCGATCGAGGATTTGCACGCAATTGGATACGTTCATAGAGGTTGGTCTTCTTGGATAATTTCACTAAATTCCAAAGCCTTTCGATGAGGTTAATCAAAGATCATAACGATGATTATACTTCCAGCTCCTCACACTTTCCTATAACTTTTTGTGTTCCCATCATATTTTTTTGGAGTACATCCATAGCATCCAACATTGTAATCTGTTGACAGTCTTATGCACTTCTGGTGTCCTATCTTCGTGTATCGCAGCACATTTTGCGCTTTCAACGTTTCAATTAAATGCCCACGTTTTCTTTTCGCTCTTAGATTGTAAGGATCTTCGTTCAATTGCGATATGAGCGCGGATTCGAAGTGAACTGATTATCCCATTTTTGCGTCTTTGTGTTGTTCTGTTTTAAAACTTTCATCCTTCATTTGATATCTGCTACTTTGTTTATTTCTTATAGACATACGGCCGACATCGTTTATCATTGGCAGAGGTGCATTCGAGAGTCAGATATACTTGATCAATTTTGGTTGCGTCCGCAAATTCCGAACAAAGGATGGAAAAATAATGTAAACCAATTTAATTAATTCACAGATAAGGAAAAACATTATCAATTGCACTATCTCTATTGTAAATTATTGCTCTTCTCTAATACAACTAAACTACCATCATGATTATCCTTCGCTCGACATGATGAGAAGTGCTAAAATCCTCTGCTCAAATAATTCTCATCATAAGGTTGAAAACATATAAAGCAGCCGGTTTTTAACCCAGTGCCTGCGGCTTACTTCACTGAATTAGATAAGTTTGATTTCTATTACTAACACGCCATTTATATTACAATTTACGATAAAAGGTCGCTCTATTCTACAAGAGTTGCTTATTTCCTGTAAAACTTTCAACTCGTAAAAAAGAGTGAGCAGCAGAAAATATGCGTTTTCGGTTATTCGGAGTGATTTTCAATACAATGTGGTTTCACGATATTCTCGGCTAACATGAGGGATCGCCGAGCACGTAAAAATACCAGTGGAACAGGAACATTAATATGCTGTACAATTTATAGCCCTGCTCGCTCATACGCACCGTTTGTGAGTTCAGTTCGTTATGCATCACGAGCGTGTCATGATCGTCTGGAGTGCGCACGCAAAGACGATCTCGAAAGCTGGCTTTTTATGAGTGTCGAATTCTACCACATAAATATCCTCAGTTGGCGCTCGATGAGCAACCTTGCAGAAATTCGCCGCGAAAAGGAAGCTTTCATGAGTGAACGAGGTGTGCACGTTCCTACTGGCTAAGTGAAGTGAACAGTTTATAATGGTTAGATACGTTCCGAAAGAGAGATGTTCTGAAAAAAATGCAGAAAAAACCGAATCCAGAGAGAATCTTCATGTCCATTGTTTTGATTCTACCCTACAATCGACTAGTAAATATTTTGATTTGAAAGCAGCGACTGCTTCGCTTTTTCGTTTCGCAATCTACTCTTTTATCCCTTGACATCCCACATATGTGCATGGTTGTTGATCATCGGCTCATTACTGAGATGGACTTGCTTAAACGAATAAATTGAACTCAGTCAAATTAATTGAAATAAATTCCATCAAGCAATATCAAACTATTCGAGTTTGGCCATTTGTGAGAGGCGACAGCTTTATGCACGCTGGTGCACCTGTGCCACTTCATGCAAGTACCCCACTAGTCCCTATATGCAAATGTTTTGTTTAACGGCTTCCCTGAAGTAGCCAGCGAGAGATTCGCCGAACTCAACGTTCCTTATATGTGCGACGTAAATGCGCTTTTAAGAGCAGCTCCTCGACTTTTCACTTTTGCTTAGTCAAAGTTCTCTAGAAATTCGAAGTATCGTTTCCTACCACTTACCATTCAATATCGCACTCCCACCATCCAACGTGGACAGCAGCCCGGTCAGCGATGTAATTACATTACTCCGTTAGGATGCTCATTGTTCGGTGTCGAACCGCAATTCTCTCTCGCTGAGGCCTCTCGGAGTCATCTCTGAAAGGAGCCTGCGCTCAAACTCCCCAAGCTCCTCATTTCTGTGAAAAATGTTGAAAAAAGGTCTTGCCATCGGGAACCCAAACATTAACATTCGATTATTTGAACTCTTTGTTTTCATATGACCAATGCAACCCTCAACACTGATGCACAAAAGAGGAATTTTCCAATATTCCTGGTCCATGAGTGTTCATTTGCAGCACAATCCTTATCACAAAAGCACTGTGAATTGTGACATTCCCTTGTGTTTGGAGTCGAGCATGCCAACATATACGGTGGTAATATGCCTTTTGGATGTTAGCCTCAATTCTGCATCAAATCAGCTCCACTCATCAAAGGGATACGCCAAAGCGTCGGTTTTTCAAAAGAAATGCTAATCTGCCGCAGTTCCATCCCAACACAATACAGCACTATAACATGATCAATATAAAGACCGTTTCGTGATAAAAGCAAACGTTTTCCGACTGTCTATCCCCACTATGGTCCTAGGATCCCCTCCTGCGAGGGAGCTCCAAAACCACGCTCCCAGTGAGATCCCCATGGGCATGGAAAGCTCCAATGCAATCACGATGAGGATTATCTATGAAGCAATATGGCGAAACTACCCTTTTCGTCCTCCCGCGGGTGCCCTTTCATACACTAACGACTAGATCAGCTTCAATACGGGCGTCCGAAAGGGGAGGGGAATGAGCAGAACTCTGCATATCATGGACCGTTCATGCCTCCAGCACTCATGCATATCTTGTGGATGGTGTGCAGAAGTAAGAGCTCAGACGGGCTCGCGTCATCCTGCACCCGGAAGTTTTCCACCAGCATCTTATCATGCAAGAATAGTAATGGACGGTGAGAAGTTTTACTTCCTTTTTCTATTAGTCGTGACTAGCTTTTTACGTTACTCATGGGGTTGGATTATTCGAAACTGCGAAGCATGCCGACTGGATTAGAAAAAACCGTTTTGAAATGAGACCGTCCAAAGAGAGACGTAATGGATAAGAAACTCGCTCTTAGGCGCATCAGGTAGACAGCAGGAAGGTGATGGATGACGGTCTCCTCATGTGCTGTCAAGCGGATAAAAAAATACTTTCAATAAAAGTAATGAACAACTAGAAAGCGACGTCGCACCACTCTACACCGAACTTTTTCACCAGCATTTTATCATGCAGTAGTAATGGATGGTGAAAAGTTTTACTTCCTTTTCTACTAGTCATGACTGCACCTCCTGTCATACCTTCCATGACTATGCAGATAAAGTGGCGCCAGACCGAACCTACAGTATTTCACTATGCGCCTATCTTGTGCAAATGGTTAGAATCTTCTGATGTATGCGCATTTGGAATTTTTTTGTTGGACTAAAAGAGGTTTTTGAAATGTTAAATTCGTTCATGCATACCGTAGAAATCAAGAAGAACGTTATACGACAAGAAAAGAGTGAACTTTGCGGGACTGCAATGAAAAAAAGTGATGTAAATGACCGTTTTGATACTAATATTGCTTCTCGTATAAAAGCGTCATTATAGGTGCGAGAGCGTTGAGGATGGATTGCCTTTCACTTCCGCCGCGACTGCCATCTGCAGTAACAGAGATTTCATCGCTTCGCTATGAAACGACTCCCAACTATGAGGCACTGAGAGAAATTTTCAAAAAACACCTGGAGACGAAGAGCTTCAAGGTAACCTTTACTTCTATGGCTTTTTTCTCAAGATTTTGCACGTTTATAGGCGCATAGATCGTTCGTCGCGTCGTTTTTGTTAATAATAGCCTATATCATTCGAAATTCTCTGAAAGAAAAAATATACAGTAGTGCCGTTAGTAGGTGACGCAAATCGGAGACGACGTCATTTAAACCGAAACAAAAATTAACGCGCTAACAGCAAAAAACATAAACCGAAACAAAATTCGTTGTAACGATTGCGAAGGGTTAGCTAATCTCGTGGAGTGGTAATATTATCGCTGCGCACATCTCTATGTCTAAAATGACTGGTCCTACAAATGCTTTCAAGCGCCACATTTCGAAATTGAATACTTATCTGGACTTCTAGGAACGCATGAAATCGTGGGGTAAACTTTTGAAAAAAGTGCAGTGAAAAAGGAACAGCAATTCCAGGTAACGCATGTAGCAAATATCGTAGTCCTGGTCCTTTTAGATTATCAAGTGAAATTACGTGACAAACACTGTACAGGACGTATCTGAAATAATAACAAAACTGCTCAAATTTGCAATAACCTTCAAATTACAAGTCGTAAATGCAATTTTTAATGCGATCATTTCATAGTTATTTTATACTCAGAGTTACCTCTAAATGCATGCTGTTTGTGGAAGTCTGCATGGGCAAACCGTAAGGACGGGTAACATGAATTGCGTTAGGACGTTGCAGAAACACAATTAGATTATGGAGTTTAGATCTTGAAACCTTGTGATAAAATGGCTTTAAAAGTGCTCGTTGGATATGCATTTTGCACAAAGTGGATAGGCTGGTTTGTTGATTGATGCCAATTGTTTATGATAAGGATCACGGGGACAGGATGGGGATAGCAATCTGAAGTTGATGAGCATTCAGAATGGGAGCAGCATAAGGAATGTAAACGTTGCCATCAGAATGAGATAGAAACGGATGTTCTTCTTAAGATAAGATCGAAATGGGATTGGATTTCGACAACGACTGCTGAGAGTATGGATAATGCCGCACGTCAGGCAACTAATCTTGATCCGCCCAAGAACAATTAATCAACTAATATTCCGACAGCTGACGAGCATAGGCATAAGTGAAAGGAAGGCGAGCTCTTCGTTTCTATAAGTAGACTGTAAGAAAATACTCAGAATTGTAATGGTTCACCTTGCAATGAGTTTCTTGTTTGCTTTGCATTGCTGGAAGATTGCATTAAAAGAAATTTTGCATTAACAGACTGCTAAATCATCGAAGTGGATCTTTGAGTACGTGAGTCCGTTGCGGTAATATTGCAACGCATTATTGCGCAATGTTATTGTAATGCACTAAAGGCTTTTTCAATAATTGGTCAATTTCAACTCGTTCTACGAATGTTCAACGTCGTCTTTCGGGTTAACAGTGCAACGATCGTAGGTCTGAAGGTGTTTCGTCGATATATTTCCAAAAGAAAGATCGACGATCCCAAGTGGAAATGAGTTTTGTGTTGAAAAATGCTTCAATGAGCTGAACAAGCAATATCATCATAGGGAAATAAGTGCATCAATGCTGCAATAACGATGTCGCTTAAGCATTGCAAATGAAGTGAGCTTGATGGAAGTCTTTAGAAATGTGACATTTTCTCGGAAATAAGCATTTAATAAATGCAGACAAATGCCTAGCTAGGCGAAGGCAATGCGAAGAAAGCAAACGTTGAAGTCTACTAACTACATTCGCGTTGCCGCATTCAAGCTGCATTATTCGACTTTTCATTCACATGGACTTATAGCTGGACATGATGATTCATTTGTAGCATAATAAAAACCCGGCGAAGGTCGATGTGTGCGTTCTTATGCGTCCTTCGCCTCATACCATCATCTGATATTGCATGTATTACAACCATTCGCCACAACAGCATACTCTATCGGTCACTGATGTGCTTTTGCAGCAGGAATGCTTTTGCTGGATTGAAATTCTTCCGCGAAATCTGGTCATGAACACACTGTGTCCGTCAGTTAGTGAGGAGGAATGCTCTGTTCACATACGTGTTCTTAATAGTCACTCCGTTTGCAGGTTGAGCGATGCAATCGAGCTTCTTCCATGACTCGCCTATGGTCACTTCGTCCTCCATCCGCTGCTTGACTTTCGCTGCCTATAAGTAAAAGCTTCGAAGCAGATGCTGTGGCAAAATGCAACAAAGCACAGTAGCCGTAACGGCAATATCAGCGAATCTAGCACTTGCTTGGTGGAGGATACTAGAGCGTCGAAGCGGTAGATAATATGAGGGACGAAACCGGACAGTCCTACCCCAGTATTTTTCAACATTCATAAAGCAATTGCTAACATTAGTTGCTAGCCGAGGGAAATGGTGGGTAATATGGGGATCGAAATTGTGGAGTGGTACCTCACTATTTTCGAATATTCGTTAAACGGTTGACATTAACATTTGCTAGCCAAAGGAATTTTCCTCGTCCGAACAGCTGTGCGGAAACATGTACGTCTGAAAATTTTCGTTCGCCGCACTTGTACCAGCACGACTGGTGTCGCAGACATTTGTGCCCCTGAAACGTGTGCTCCCGGAAAATCATTCAGGGCTCGGAAGGATTCAGGGGAAGGGGAACGTCCCAACTTTGCTTTTCCTTATGGGCTGATTGCTGGATGCAAAACTTTGAATGAATAGGAGTGCATCAAAAAGTTGATGGAATATTTCGCTCTTTTAAACCGTAAAAGGATGAACGAAATGGTTTATTGCGTCCTTCTAAATACGAAAAATAGGAAAGATTGTACAAAGTACGTCTTTTCAGTCGGTGAAACGACGTGAAGGTTGCAACTTTTAACGGTTAAAACAATGACGAAATTAGCCAATCTGCACTGTTTTTAAACTTTTAGAAAGAGATCTTTCTGGAACCTGAAAGAATGGGCATTTCGAGACTTCGAGGAATGGAGCGCCCTTCTTCAAGTTGCGCTTTTTGTTCTGCTAGAAGCCTTCATGACAATAGGATTCGTTCTTTCAAGCCATGAATTCAAAAATAGCTACTCTTAAAACAAAGAAAGAATTGACTTATTTGCGTAACTTTTAATAGTCGAATGGTTGAAAAGATTCCATTAGTTGTGCTTCCTCTAGTCGTTAAAACAGTGGAAGGATTGCTTTATTTGGGCTCTTTTTAACTTTCAAGAATCAAAAAATTGCACAAATTGCGCCTTCTAAAAGAACTGAAAGAAACGGGATGATTGCATGAATTGCGCCCAAGATTGAGAAGACTGCAGATGTTGTGCTCGTTAAACCTCTAAAATATCCAGAAAGTTGCACATTTTCCGCAACTTTCGACAGCTAAAGAATGACAACATTCGACAAATTGCTCCCTTTTTAACAGCTGAAATAGAGGAAAGTTCGCACAAAATGTACTCTTTTGAATGTTGAAAGAAGCGAAAGATTTGTTCAATTGCACGCGTTTCAAGAGCTCAAAGACAGAGCAGTTTTGACAAATTGCACCGTTGCTAACATTTAGAGGAATGATAAAATTCCACACACGGCGTCCTTTTTAATTTAAAGCGATCAAAAATTGCTTCAGTTGTGCGCGTTTAAAAGTTATTTTTACTTTCTGTTTCGAAATTCGCCTTCAGCTTTTTATTGATTTCGCACTTTTCAAAGCTGAGATGATCCCACTAATTGTGCTTCTTTATTCGTTAAAATGTTCGGGAGGTCGTTTCAAATCTGCTCTCTTTGAGAGTTCGAAGATTGTAACGATTTTGCAAATTGAGACATTCCAACAGCTGAAAGTGTGGAAACATGACTGAAAATTTCGACGCTCTCGACCGTTTAAGCGATGAAAAGGTTCTCTTCAAATGTCTCCCTCTAAACACTTTGAATTTAGTGCGCTTTCTTCGATGAAAAAGACGTTAACCCCGGAACGTTAAAAAGACAGTTCCTAGTTTGCGCAGTCTTGTTATTTCGTGGAACTTTCACCCAGCACCGGAATCCGGATTGAAAGTTAAAAGATGTTAGTGTCTGCAGAACTGGTGCCATTTCCACTGTTGAAGAAATGGAAATACTACGCAAAACGCGACCTTTTTCATTGTTAAAAGAGCGGGAGGTATGCATAAATTGCCCAGCATCGAATTACGGTCAACTATAGTAGGTTGTGGGAGCGCCGTCATTTTCCCAACATTTGGAAATTTGTGCGATTTTGAGGATCTTCTATGTGTTAATTAGTGCATAATTTTGCGTTCCTTCAGTTGTCAAAAGAGCTTCGATTATACCATTTTCACAATTTTCCTCTATTAATTAATGCCTGGTATGAAAAAGCAAACGGTAAAGAAACTTTGCAATCCTGAACCTTAAGCCCTTTATCCCTGGAAATCGCATCAAGCGTCGATCCCCGACGCTGATGCGCGGTCACTCTACGTGAATGATGGTACTTGCCGACATTGCACCACGAGCTCATTTGCTATGCTATTTCAAGAGTCTTCTATTTGCCCGAATTAGCAGTATTGCATCAGTTTATCGTTTTTTCGGTCGTTAGAGAGGCTGCGACTTATGCGCCGATAGTCACTCCGATTTTCCGGGCACAAACGATTCTTTAACATTTCTCTTTTCTTAGCATGTGCTGTTCAGACGAAAGATCCTTCAAATTGCATGAACTCAGTTCGGGCAAAGTGGCACTGAGTGAATATGTTTCATTGACGACAGTCGAATCTAAGTGCATCCACGGCAACAGGCATTTTTCATCGTTTGATTTTTCCTACCACGCTACAATTACCGGACGAATGGTCCTTAAGATCGCATGAATTGCGACCAGTGCTCATGGGAAACACGGTTACGACTCCATCATCCAAAGGAATGGCCACGTTTCGATGCCAATAATTTAGGAGTCTCATAATATAGTCAACCACACTCGCGGCATCAATGACTGCGCAAATACATTGCAAGTGAATAAGGGACACAAATGGCTGTCATAATGGGATATGATTTCCCATCAGCTAAATGTTCATCAGCCAACCTAGGAATAAATTCACTTAAACATACGGCCGACCGTTTCGAAGGATTGATGCACTATTATCGCCTAGAACCTATATTGCTTAGTGGACAACTGATGCAGAAAGAAACAGACAAACGGAGATCAGCTTGATGCACTGCGGTCATGAAAGAGAGTGCGGGGTGAGGAGGCGGATAAATTCAAGTTGAAGTTGCTTAGGGCAGCGACGGCCGCTAAAGTATCCTTTGGTAGTACCTGCAAAAGGTAGTACCTGCAGAGGAGTACAATATCTGCAGGTACCTGCAGGATGCATCTTTAATGGCCAAATGAAAACTCCTATGACTTGAATCAAATGAAACCGAAACTCCACAACAGTTTGCCACATTTCCCCAGCGAGCAATACTGTCGCAAGCCATCTTAAAACGTCGCATCCACTCTTTCCTTCCTCTGCGCATGAAAACAGCCTGACAGATGCGCCATCAACTCAGTTCTTCCAATTAACTCCTTCCAAATCTCTTCGCTTCTGCACCAACAGGAAAACAAAATCCCATTAGAGCAAGCTCCTGGCCTATAATCTGCAACTCTGTGCGGAATGAACTCAACATGATGAGCTATGTATCATTTTGACTTCGTCTTTCTTCTGCTTGATTATGAACATCTCGATAAGGTGAACGAGCGAAGAACCCACAACTCATCAAAAGTTTATTACAGCAACGTACATGAAACTATATTAAAAATGTCAATACAGAAATCAAAACGAGATAGTATGAATATGCAAAAAAAGGCCAGAAGAAGAACTCAAAGGATGGAAACTCGCTCCAACGTTAAAATGCTCACCAGGACATGAATCGTAAACATTGCAGTTAGATGATGCGTACATAGGTCGAAATATGCAGCCATTCTCACAACAATGATTGCGTCAACTTGATTGACAAGAAACAACCATATAACCTTCTACAAGTGACCGAATCGATGTAGGATCAGACAACGCAGAAAGTGTCATGGACGATAATCAGATAACGCAGAACAAGAACAGACCACAGTAAAAATGAAATATATGTAATAATCCATGCAGAGGTTGGAAATTCACAATGTATGCAGAAACGCTGAATATACTGCAAAAGTGTAAAGGTATATCTCATATAAAAGGCAGAAGCAGCACGGCAACCTCACTTAATGGGTAATATTTACGGTCCGATTCGCCGAACATGTTCCACCTCCAGCTTCGAGCTGGATGCGCCGAACAAATTATCCTAAATTTCCTAGTCTTGCTCATTTGATTTGTTGATTTGGAATGTATCCACCCGATTTTACGAGCTGTGCCTATGCAGCAGAACAAGGAAGATAGGGAAACTCCTTACGACGCCAAAAAAACGAGTGGGAATTCTCGCCTCCGCGCTGGCAGCAGCAGGCGTACAATCTTAGCGGTGGTCTCAAATTTCTGTGATGCCCTGTGAAACGGATTTCCCCATGTCTTCCATAGTTTGACGGCATTGAATTCGCAGGGATGCCATATGCCAAAAATAATGTTTTGGCTTGGCTGCTTTGGACTGAATGAAGTATTAAGCACGGTCGAACTTGGAGAATCCTAGCCGTCTCGCCGGTTACTTCCATGCTCCTGGCCTCGTTCTCTGCCGCTCTCTTTCGCTGACTTTTGATGGCACTGTCCATTGCTTACAATACCTACATTTCTCTGCCGAAAAATTTACTTAGTATTTGTTTAAGCAAACAACACTTAGATGCGAAGGCCAAGCAGGCAATACCCCTTCATTGAGGTCTTTAAAGCACACTTTTACCAAACTTTAAAAGCGCTATGGTTCATTATATTCTGCATGCGTATGTTTTTTGTTCCCCTTCGCGACACCTCTTCACAAAAAAGGCCATTTCAAAAGCACAATGATCCCACCACCTGGAAATTGTGGGTATTCACCCTGGCTGCGACACAAGAACTGATAAGTTTACAACGTTTTGCAGGGGGCGCATGATTCTTGATGGGGCGGTGTAATGTTCTCGATCTGCTGAACAGCGAACATCGACCTTCACACTGCTGTTCGCAACGTCTTCCCTCGGAACTGAAACATCTGTTCGCAGAATGTGGTAAACGAATGACGAATAACCAAACTCAGCAGACCAACAATACTGTGAAGGAGAATGGAAAGCGTGAACAGGCGACAACAAACGACTGGTGTCGTAACAGCGGAACGATAGGAAGTGAAAACATCTACGACAGAAAGGCAGGCCGAAGAAAACTGGTTAAAGTCTCATGATATTACTTTGCTTTTCACGACAACACTTTTCGACAAAAAACAATCACAACAGTTCATAGAGCAAACTGCTTGAACGGTGCGACTCGTGATTACCTTCCTTCTTTCTTCTATTTGAACGGTGTGACTTGTGATTGCTTGATTCATTTCTTCCTTCATCGTCACGGCTGAATAAGGTATTGTTGAGGTCAGGTAGGTGGAAAATATTACTAACAGCAAAATTACCTAGCCAGGCATGCAAGACAAGTTCTCCAAAAGATAAACGTGAAAGGGTTGGCAGAAATTAATTAATAACGTCGTTGATCAGTTGGGATATTATGTATGGTGTGAACAGTGTAAAATCGTGCACTTCAGGAATGCTCGCGAAATTAGCTAGCAAATCTACTCAGCCGAGCGCATTTGACCGCAGTGACTGCCCTTGCAGCACCTTTTTTAAACCCTGATATTAAATATTCGCAACGATTTCTTATCACTCATTCCACTGCGCTATAAAAAGCCTTTACTGAGACTGTGCATGCCAGTATCACGTACGACAGAGCATTCACGCATTCACCTTTTTTAAACAAACTCGACTCCAATAGCATCTGATCAATTAAGAGTCTTCTTCAGAAAATTTGGAGGGCTTTCACAAAACTCCTGTTTCTCCTGTATTGTTTCTTGATAATTCGCTTCTTTCATCCCATTATTGGGGCATTGCATTTGACGTAGAACCTTCTTCAGCACTCCTACTGCAATAGCAGCTGCAAACAATGCAAAAGTTAAAGCATTCTTTCGTCTAGGTAACTGTGCTTTTTTCATTCAGGTTTCGCAAAATTGCATCAGGCTTATCTCGCTCCTTAGATCTCACGCGTACTTTCTTGCGCTCTCTTTTGGTCAAGTGACTACAACTAACGGATGAACGTAGCGAGCGTGCAGCCTTCCCGTTTCTTCCCGTGGAACGATTAGACAATCCCTTATTCTTGCGTGGCACACTTGTCCACCGTAACCGAAGAGCTTTCTTCCTGCCAAACCCTGTCGCCTTTACCATCTGTTATGGGTTTACTTTGATGTGATGAAATGAGGGGCTCATCGGTGTTGGCGCTGATCTTACACACGCTCTGAAAACGATGCTAGCTTCCGGCATGTTGTGCAATAAAAGTCATGGTTGTGACAAAGCGCGTGTGTCGCGTAAGGACGCGACAAATATACGTAAGAGAAAAAGGGGGGTTGCGGGGAAGAGGAGATGCGAGTCCCCGCTAAGCCTTTTACGAAAGAGACAACGACCCAGAGACGTCGAGAGTTAAATACACTTATAAAGAACGACAACAAAGGAGGAGGTATAGAATCCTCTCACAACAAAGTGAGGATTTTATGTTTCCTTTCTCACAAAATCTCTAACGAAATCTTCGTGTTCACTTCGCTGGGATTTTGTTTTGATGGTTTCGCCGTTTGACGCGACAGATGCTCCTCCCTATAGAAATGCAGCACTGTGCTAAAATTGGCACGGCTCACGCCACCATTAACATGCCAAGGGCAGAAGCAGTGCCCCGATACTTCTTGCTTTAACGAATTTGGCAGGTATTTCAAGAATACTCTTCATTATAGTGTAGCGGTAACAATAAAGAAATTTCTCAACATTCCTCTGAATATCAGCTAAGGTGCTCTTTCGAAATGTAGCAACCTCAAGAAGAGTATATTTGAAATTGTCGCGGCATCACTTTCAATCGTCGATCGTTTATAAATGTAAAAAATGTAGAATGGCAATACAACAATCAGCAGACCGCACGTCGTGAAAAACCACATTGCGTAGAAAGAGAACTGATGGATTCCCGCTTCCTTATCGATGTCGTAAACTGTAGACAGAGTTGTATTACCACAGTTAGTAAATGTTTTAAGATGACACGGCGAGAACGAACACAGTCTTTGAGAGGAAGCTAGATTACGGCGTGATCATGGAGGATCTCTTACTCTAAAGACACAGAGATGAGCACATTCGAAATCGGCGGGTGAGAATTTGCAATTGGGAGGGAGATTTTCTGGGATATATTTTGGGAAAGAGGCATCGCAGACATGAAACAAATACGGACTTCAATGTTATGGTCTCCATAAACAAGCGGATCGTCACACATAACTTACCCACCAAACTGGCAGTGTTCCGGAATTGAAAGTGCAGTCAGCTAAGGACCTGAGAGCATTTCAAATGGGCGAAGAAAAGACTTCTTCAAATCCTGAGTTTAAATTTATTTCTTTCATTTCTTTCCATCTAGGCACTTCTTTCATTAGCTGCGAAATGACCGACATCAATAACTTAAGGAAATCTGTTGGCCCACAAGGAATAACTTTTCCATTAGATAAGTGACATTGTTGAGTGGAGTATCTAGTAGCGTAAGAATCTAAGGATGCCTAAAATGTAGCAGAAAGTAGCAAGGTTTGGAAGGCTCAAGTCTTTGAGCTCAGTTGCAGTTGACAATGTTTTCGAAGTCGAAATTTGTTCTCCTTGCAGCTCACCTTTCTCGCTTTAGGGATGACGGTGAACGGTGTAGTGAAACACGTGACTGTAGGCACATGGGAAATTGTTCGATTTCGGCAAGTGAATTTTATGCGTTGTTAGGTATATTCTGACTAGTGGTGCTGCAAATTTGGCTGTCCAGGTTGCAGTCATGAAGCATACTTGATGATGTCGCTGTATCAAGCATCCCACGAAGATTGTTTCGTTCATGGAAAACTTCAAATCCATCAAAGAATGTGATGGCTTACAGAGAATGAAAGTTAAAAAACCGCTTTCCCCTTAAGGCGGCACTTCCACACCAACAACATGTCCATCTCCTCGCTCGCAACACATTGCTGCTTACTGATGGTTCATGACAAACACGAAGCATGAAAGAACAACTGCATTTGTCGCGATATAACTGTCGTTGCACCAGTTGAACGCATGCGACACTATTAGACACTATTTGTGCGCATATGCAAAATTACAGGAATAATAAAGAGCCTACCTACAGTTTTCAGAATTCTGAAGAAATCAGCTATTGAATAGTATAGTTTACAAAAGCATTAGAAATTCGCTACTGGCATCTTCCGATTAGGGTATACCATACACGAACGAACAGAGTAGTGCGGCAAGATCGGACCACTGGCCCAGTTAAACATGGACGGTGGAGATGATTACCCTGGTTTTATATTGGATTCGTCTTCTTCTTTACTCTCGAAACGTGCCAATCCTCTATTCAGAGGGTGCATATGTAAAGCAAAGATCATTTTCGAAGACCTCAATGTCGGAATATGTAAAGGCAAAGACCTGCTGGCACATGGGCGTTCTTGATAATTTTGGAATGTATCGCCGCCGACCGGATCAGACCTTGAGGAAATGGTAAATTGCAGTTTCCCTTTAAAGCAGGAAAACTACAGACGACAAATGCATACTCACGAGAAAACTCGTCTATCAAGGACAATCCGCCCAATTGTCGGTCTCTTTCGTCGACAACTGCTTGTCCTAGATGACAGTTATTCGATATTCACATACCTCTGAAATATTGTCTGATTAAATAAACATAGAATCGCATGGTTCGTGCTCCCGCTGCGTGTGTTCTCTCGGACATTCTCACGGAGTTCTGCAAAAGGGTGCAAACGTGAGGAGTGAGCTAAATCAGCTCATAGTCAAAGAAAGGCAAATGAAGTATTCAAGGAACACTCTCTCAGAAACTCATACTCGGATAATGACGTAGAATTTGGAACGCAAATGAAGACCGCATCTAATTCTCCTGATTTGTTTTTCTAATTATGAGATGTTGGCACCAAAAATGAAACCACGCATTGCGTACAGGCAGGCTGAAGTTGCTCCATAATGTACGTGCAGAAATGCTAATGATAAAAATACAAGGCACGGGATGCAACAGTGGCCATGCATGAGTAGGCTTGGCTAAAGGAATGTTTTCCTACGTCTGGATTCATAACGAAAAAATTCAAGCGCTGAAATTGCGCATACTGATGTAGCACATGCGTTGCCGCAAAAATTCTTTCTTTGCGTTCCTACTCTGCTGAACATAATTGTTGTTCTTAGGCGCATTGAAGGATTAGTTCGTCATTAAAATATCACAGATTTTGTTGCAATAACTGACCTCAGATAAAGTGCTCCGACATATCAACAACCTGCACCGACAACTTCTTCTTGCACAGAATCGTCGATACAAATGTATCTTCCATTGCTTTCTTAAGAACAAGACGTCTGTTGGGGTGGCGTTAACGAGCCAACCCAAGATATCTCTTTGTGATGAAACACTGACCTTTTGCTTTTATAGTGTTGTGTTTTCGCGTCATGTCATTGTTTCGATTTGTACTTTGGATCGGCCGAAGCCTATATAAGGTGGGCCTCAGCCCGTCGGAGTCAGTCTTATCCCTCGACTGCTCGCAGGCCGGCACCTCTGTCTCCTCGCGTCTACCCTCGGTCTCCTCTCAGCGATATCGCGGCTATGGATACAACAACGTCGACAATGAATGCATTTCTCACAGGGCTACTGAGATGAACGTTCTTTCACAAGTGCTATTTGCAGGACAAATCCTTTACAAGCTCCCTGATATGAACAACGAAGCGCGGGTAAGTACGCCATGAACAATTCTGCGTTGAGATGTTTTAGCCACTAGTATTGGCGGTTCTTATGAATACGCTAGCGCTATGTACAACTGCACAGAGTGTCGCGGCTGCGCGCGAAGAAATAAAACAAGTGAGAGTTGAATAAAGATGCAAAATTAGTTTTTTGTAGAAGTAGTGAGAAAATTGGCAAACAAAGGCTGAAGTTGTTGACAGGCCACTCAGATATGATGAGCACAAAAATGCATGAGCGAGCGGTACCAGTGGCACAAAGAGGCCTTTGTCTCCAAACCGCATAAAGACATAAAGCCGCTATAAACACATCTTAAAAGTCATATGCCTCAAACTAACGAAAAAAAAAACGCTTTTGGAGTTAAACAAAAACACGAGGAAGAGGCGGGGTAGCCATCAGAAGGTGTCAACAAGAAGGTCATATAAGCAAACCGAAAGTTTCGGCAATTGTTGAATACTAAATTTGGATCGGCTTTGCGACTCCAGCGTTTTTTCACTTATATGTGTGTGATGTGTTCCCTGTCATACTGTAGTGTTGTGCTATGACAGTGTCTGATAAATATGCGAGTTGTTCTTTCGGGCTAGAATGTATAAGATCACGGACATCCCCGATAATTATGTATGAGTTTTCTTTGTCACGTTTTTTTAATCTAAGCGCTGTTGTGCTACGCACATATCGGACATGTATGCGAATTGTTTAATCAAGTTATAATCTATTAGCATATCACGCAATCTCCCATAATTAAACGTGAGTTTTCTTAGCCATGCTTTAATCTACCGTCATCATGTACGTCTCTGATAATCAAGTGTTCTTCGTCACGTTTTTTATTGTCTATATACGATAATAAAGGTTCAATTATCCAAGTTTGAGGTGTGGTTCACAAAGCAGTGGCTAGGTGCACACGGGTCGTTGCACAGCAGAATCTGATAGTGGTATTATAAAAGACGAATCACCTCAGCGCAAGTGTATATTCTTGGGTAACTGGCAGAGGCAAGCCAAAGTGATCATTGACGAGCGAAAGGCGTCAATATTTGTTACGGTGCGACAACCAGGCTGGTCGCAATTGAAAAGAGCTCATTGATCGGGAACGCCGACACCAGCGGTGATTGTGGTTGGATCGACGCCAGTGGACAAAGGGATAACTCGACGGTGGATCAGAGACGCCACACGTCAACACAGAACTGACAAAGGCAGATAGCGGAAACCGATCGGTGGCTCAGGCGACATCGATCAACAACAGGGACGTAGGCCTAATTTTTTAACACTAATCATATTTTTCGTGCTTTTTTCTTCACTTCTATTGTTTGTTCACGAAACTTTGGGGACAAACTATCCTATCATACATTCAAAAATTGTTGACCATCTTCACACCTTCACAAAAATACAATCAACATCCCAGAAGGGGAGAAATAATTGAAGAAGTTGTAAATGGTCAATACACAGAGGGACTTGCGTCAAGCGCAGTTACGCTGAGCGATTTTGCACTGCAAATATTTCTGGCGTTAACTGCTACGTTGCGGACACCCGTACCATTTGCCGTTCGAGTCAATGCAGAAGAGAAGTCGTCAGAAATGACTCAGTAAAGTTCCAAACGCATTGCGATAGAGAAGTTCGCGTAGAATTGTATAATGCATATCTGTGGGCAAACAAACGAATGATTAAATGAATAAGAAAATAAATGAGTAAACAAATAAGCAGCGAATGGAAATTAAAGATGGCAAGAATGACGCTTCAGAATAGAACAATTTTTTAGGTTAAAAGATATAGTGAATGGAAATGTAAAAGGATGGATTCCCATCGTGGCAAGAATCAAGCGCATGTGAAACGAGAAAAAAAAAACGAAGAATTTACTGCTGAGAAGAGAGTTATGAACAAGCAGCGACCGCGTTTCAGCCCTTATCTGCTGACGCCCACAATTGCGTTAAGCGCTAACCACTGACGAAACGCATAACCTTCGTTGCATAGACTTAGCTATGACTATAAGTGTAGTGGAGGTTTTATGATAAAGTACGACAAGATATGCAGGACAGCAGAGGAGAGATGTGGTGGAAAATAACGAATTCATGGAATAATAGTGTGACTAACCGACGGAGTATTGGGCTGTGAAAGTGAGCCTTTGCCTATGACTATGCTGCAATTTTTTCCTATTCTTTGTAACGCACCCAGTTTTAGAATTAGCTTAAATATAAAATAAAAGAAATGAAATAAAAAGGCGGAAAGCATCGAGAAAACAGCAAAATTTAGTGCAGCTATAATATCTTGCTAAAAGCGTGCGCCGTTAACCATGTCTTTGCTGCATAAACTTCCTCATCTTACATATTTCCCTTCGTACAGTTCTATATGGCATGAATATGCAACGATGCCACTGTCTGTTCCGAGAATGTTCGCGCTGAAGCGCTTTTTCCGGAACGCTTAATCTGAAGAGGTTTTTGAATAAGGCGTGTCGATATGGCCGTCTCAGCGTTAATTTCCATAACTTGCGTAACCTCAGTCGAAATTATCATACGTTTTTAGAAGCTGGCCGCACTGGCGCACTCCGCCGTCTATCCTCACGTCACAAAAGAACAGTGGGATGGGATGGTAAGACGCTGCAAAATTTGCAAGTTAGGATTTGCATGACTTGGAAGCAGTGAAGAAACCGGTTTTAGAACACTGTAAGCCTAATAAGAATTTTTTTGTTGGGAGAATCACGGAATAGTGGTAGGGCGCAATACAGAGCGATGAATACGAGACATTCATTAGTCTCCCTTAAAGGCCAAATTCACGGCCTTTTCATGAGCCGAATTTATTCAGGGACTGCCGGATATTGATGGATGTTTTTGCATCTGAAATAAATGCCTCTGAGGAATCTATCTTTCAATGTAAAATTAGGGATTCAACAATGCCGCCCATCCAGACAAAAAACCATCCTTTTTTCACCATTTCAAAATTCTGTCGTATTCTGTTTAGAATTGTACCATGAGGCCTCGGTCATCTCCTGAGTAGCTCAATGTCGTTGTCTGCAAATGAATTTCGGATTGTTTATGCCCCATCACATATGAATATAAAATTTATGGCTTGAAGTGTTTGGGTGGCGTGGCTCGGCCAGTAACGGCAATCCATAATTTGATATTTAACAACACTGACAGTTTCCCTGTAACAACTGAATTCACAACGTGATGCTTGTCCCAGCAATAAGCTGCAAAAAAAATTAAATGTACGCCTCGGAAATGCGCACTCTTTCTGCCAGGATATGGTGAGTGGGACCGTCTCACTGCGAACCTCTGCCGATGCTTTATGATCCAGTCATAGCGCTTATGATCCTAAATATGCGTAATTGTTTCTGTAGCCACGATACTTAGAGCCTGACGCATATCTGCTTTTTTTCGTTCCACTCGTTTGACCATTCCACTCCTCGCAATTCTTAAATACCTTCTGCACTTATACATTCGGTAATTTGTGTAAACTGCAGCGTTTGCATCACTCTTCGGAGCTTTTAATCAGCTGACAAATCATAACGGAAACTTTCGGCAAAAGCTGTCATGCCCTTTTTGTGTGCTTCGCATTCTCATTCACTTGTTTCGCTGTCAACGACCGGTTGTCCTCGAGTGGTGAGTGTATTCATGGAAAATATTCTAGTAGGATAATGATGTAGGCCACGGACCGATTACAAGAGAGTCACAGATCGATTTTGCTTCTGTTATCGAGCATCGCTATCTCATGTTGTCGTCCAATAACTCAACCTACACCAACTGGTGTTGTAATAACTGGTATATCCACAAAACAACAAAAGCGATTTGCTTTCATAACACTGTGGTGATTCTTGCTGCAGCCATCAAATTTGGAACTGCTGCCGATACTTATACCAGCAAACCTGAGCGACCATATGGCCGAATCATTGGACGAAAAAGTGACCCTCTATGCGAGCTATCGAATAGACAGTGGACATCTTTATCATATGGCCAAGTTAAACACTCTATGAAGCAATAAAGAGGAGTATAGAGAACAAGGAAGCAATGAGCGAAAACAAGAAGTATTACGCAATGATTGTGCATTTTACAGCGAAGAAATCTTGGTGTTGGGGATTCTGCGGGAAAAAGCCATCGTTTCTGCGATATACTGCACTGATAACAGCCACATCACCGCAAAAATGATTTATAACCATCGTCAGAAATGACGAAAATCTTCACTGCAAATCTTTCCACAGGATAAAAGTCTCACTCTCAGGTGGGGGTCGATTTGCAAAATGCGACCGAACGAATGTTCAAGTGTGCCGATGTTACATTCTTCAGGTTCGCCTGTTCTTTTTTCTTCTTCAGTATGCTTCGGTTTAGACTGAGCTGTCATATAATTTCGAATAGTAAGGCATGCTCTAACTTCCAGTAGTAAATTAGACGCTTTTTTCGAATAACTACTGAATAACCTGCAGTTCCGAATAGGACTCGCTTCCAGACAACCCCTCTATCAATAAATCTCTCCCATCTCAGTTCTCTTTTGCTTTCGTTTCCAGATTGTTTACTTTAACTTGATGAATTCAGCTTCGCGCATAATGTAGAAAATGTTCCCTTTTTTAACAGCTCTATTCCTTGTGAGCATTAAGAAAAGCGGCTCCTGAAGGGAAGATGCTGCGGGAAAGCGTGAACAGTGCAGTAGCTGCCGCGCATTCGCAGGCTATCAGGAGTGCTATTGCTCGAACGCAGAATAAATACTTGGTTGTTGATGTTGCATGTTTGTCTGTCACATTCATGAGTCATTTCTTGTATTTCGCTGGCTTATTAGAAAGGGAGAGCCTGAGGGAGAGTCCCTACGAACTGAACGAATACTTCAAGAAAAATGTTTGCTGAAACACGATTGCAGGAGGTCGCAACTTGCAAAAATGCGGTTGAATCACATTGAGTTCTTCAGATTGTCATGGTCCGATTCATGTGCACAGCATTTCACCCTTAAAAGCGAAAGAAAATTTGCCCCATTTCTGTTTTGGTGAAAGCGTAAAGGGAATATTGCACTATACCTCTGAGAGGAGGAAAAGGGCATTCGAAATGGCGGCCTCGCCTTAAAAATCACTTCGAGAAACCGTCATATATACGCTAGGTGCCATGATCAGAAATCATAGTGCCACGCCACATGGAGAAGATAAGATCAGAGAGTAACTTTCACTGTTGGTGTTCTTGTCTACTGAGTCTTCCCTATCCGCGGTCCTAATGCGTTTTCCCCATATAAGCATTCCAGAGCTCCGCTCTCCTAACCTGCCTGGTTCATTTCCAATCTCGAAAATCCGCAATGACATGTATACACTTCCTGAGATATTTGAGGGATTGGGCGGGGGGAGGGTGAGAGGGGATGGATTCTGCTAATAACAATTCAAAGTCGATGTGAACTGCCATATTTTCAATGCTACAAAGCACCAGAATTATTAAAGCCTGCAATTACGAGAAAGTAGCGCGAAGCAATTATTTCACAAAACAATATTTGTTAAATCTTTGAATACGCCATCTTCAGATGTACCAATCTCTTGGCATTCGCTCTGTACCAGCGAATTTCATCGAACAGGTCAACTATGCTTTCCCTTCAGCGAGATCTCCGATATGCTGGAGGTTTTGGTTTCATCCCCATTCTCCTCGCGTTTTCGTCATTTACGTCCCTACATGCATCAACTATTATGCAACTATTAAAATATCAGCGCCAGCACAATTAGTGCATTACAATCACTAGTGCAAAGCACATCACCACTGCATAGGGCAAAACAAAACAAATCAAGCGTGCTCATCGCTTTATCTACAGAGCTAGCTTCCCAAGCTCGTTTCTGAAGCACTAGGCCTTTTTGACCTCACGGCTGAAATGTGGAGCCTGGCATTGAGATTCGAAACAGTCCCAAAAAGTCAAGAGGTCGAGATAATTTTTATGGTTACGGCTGTACTCTTTGTGTCGTTTCCTTTCGTAGTTTTCGCAGTCCTATCTCCGGAAACTCATATGCAATACCGTCGATATGTTTCAGGGGGTGCTTTATTGAAGATGCCGGAAATGTCACGCTTGGTGGAATCCTATTTACGACATATGAACATGTCAAAAGAAACAGCATTGTAATACTTGGAAATCACTTTCGCAGTATCTGTTTACTCTTCGGGAAAAAATTAGGTTTCAATGCTTAGACTTCCGAATTGTAGCGTAAAAATAATGTGTTGTGTAAAGTGGGGATTAAATTGCAAGTCATATCCTTAAAATTTGAGAACAGCATGCAAAATTGAGCCCCAAGGAAACTCATATCATTTCCCAGCATTCAAAAGGGTTTCACTGTTGAGTAATAGGTGTCAAAATAGTGAGAAACGATACTTAGATGAGCCATGCTCAATTAAATAAAAAGTCTGATGGAAAACAGAATCAATGAAAGATTTTTAGATTGAACAGTTCGTTCAGCAATTTTGGGCTCAATTTTAAAGTTTTCGGCCAACTACGCTCTCATGCTTTATCCCTGAATCTTCACAGCTTCAACCCTGCTTCTTTAGAAACGCAGGAAATTGGAATTCAGCTTACATTTCTAAGGCGCTGAAGCGATCTCATGACTGTGAATATGATGCTCGTCAATGCTAGATAACGGCTTTTACAGGATCAGCGAAACGCGCTAGTCTCACCGGAGACGCAAGATTTCATAGCGGACGTGTTCCGATCAATTCGCCGAGTGCATCAGCTCTTTCACTCCGTCAAACATACAGGTCATATCGCTTATCCTTTCGCATTATTTCGATCTCCAATCGTGTGTAGGCACTTTCCACTTTACTCTTTTCCGCTGTTTTATTGACTATGCATAGGATTTTCCACACAAAATTTCGGTTGAACATTAGCCTGAGATGACATATAAAGTGATGACAGACGAAGATTTACACTGGTTTCGGCGTGAAGCTCACTGAACCTGATGAAACTGGAAAAAAGAGATTTAGGAATTGGAATGCCAATATGTCTCTTTCACATGTCATTTTGCTTGATTATGCCTTGCTTTGTGGCCACAGAAAGCGTCGGAGCGACAATGTTAGCTTTTATGGGAGAATAGAACAGTCACCATTTGCAGAGGGTAAAAGCTCTAAGTGTGAACACGCTGGCTGCGCTTCTTATGCGTAACTCGAAAAGGACTATTCCCCGTGAGGAAAGCTCGAAGATGTCGTTGATGCGTTGTCAGGCAGTAGTTTTTTTTGATTACACGCGAATCCTGCTTACATCATGCATGCACAGCGTCTCTTCCATACCGTCCACTTTGAACAAATGAGCGACAATGAACGGCATTCTGTGGTCACTTGGCTACGTAGGGTGAGCAATCTGTTTCTTTCAACACCCTCATTACATCTGCATTTTTCATTTGAAGTACATTTGCAAGTGATCTGAACACTGTACGTCACATTCTTATTCCCACTAGCTCCTCTCATAGTGGACCACCTGCACAATATGAAACCTCAGCAATCCCATGCACACCGGCTCCCCAGTTCCATCTGTGCAGCTGCGTGCCATTTCACTACTGTCAAATACTTCGATATGACCTTGTTTGTGCAGGCATATGGTGTCGCTACTCGCGAAATGCATCATCGCGGCTCATTGGAGCCAGCGTACAGCAAAAAGGGGCTAGCAGCTTCAGCACCGCCAGTGACAAGCGGAAACGGTGATGCATCCAGCGGAAACAGGGACGCAAAAACTAAACGTTTCAATAGAAGAAAGCTGATGTCGCGTACATTAGAAGAAATTGAAGGCGGAGCCAGACGGGACAGCGGAATCTGCCCGACCAAAAATTCGGCATTCGAGTTGTGCTGAGTCGACCAGGCAGGAGCCCTGGTCAGGAGCTCAAGGCAGCTACTTATTGCCGTCCGTCTTCCCGTCGTTACAATATACTGTAATTTCTGTAAACCCTTTGCTGTTCATAATATTGTACGTGCTGTCAATTCTTGTATTTCGCTTGTTCAACGCTGCTTCTACTGTAAATCAGGCCGCATCGCCTCAGCGACCTACTGAACGTAAGTCGCAAACTCTTAAAGAAATATTTCTTTTTTCTTCGTTCAGTACATATGGCTCGATGATTATATGCTTGCAAAGTAGCCATGAGCCAGAGAAACCGACAATAAAAGCATCTGACCAGTTCATGATTGCAAGAGGCGAATGAGTCCTTCATTATTGCATGAACATTGTGCTGGAGCGGCAGTATCTTTTGCACCGAAATGGTCAGTTGTCAATTTCTATAAGCCGTGAAATCTTTTTTCTTTACTAGCTTGCATCTTGCTCTCTCCAGGTTGTTTTCCTTTTTTTTCAGAAAATATCACAAGAAATCCATAGTTGCGGCAGTTAATATTTCTCAGTGAAGCATATTTATCTCCTATTTTTAACTTTTCGAACAAACATTATCGACGGATTTGCTTTTTTGCTTCCGACTTGCAATCCCATCGTGAATATAGAATTGAATTTTCAGGTTCTACTCTAAGCGATTTTTTTTTCACGAAACTCTTCCATTCGGGTTTATTGCCGTTAAGCTTTTTTGTATAACTGCTCGGCGGTGGTTTCTTTTCGCAACGGTCATTAATCTATTCTGAAGATTGCAAGCAACAGTTCTCTCCTTTTCTTCGTTTTAATCGAACTTTTGTGTATTGAGCTGTTCACTAATGCCACCATTCTCACCTCTCGAATAAGACCGATCTTTCTGTTTCTTTTTTCGCGCTGTTCGTCTATACCTGATTTCAAAGTTGAGCAATTGAAATAAGACCGATCTTTCGCGCTGTTCGTCTATACCCCTGCAAGTGCTGCGTCATTTTAATGTCTGCACTCATTAAGCAAGTCAGACTCTTGATTTGATCGTTGAGATTATTTATGCTGTTTACAGTTAGTTCTCTGAGTTCTTTCATTCATTTATCATATTAATTTCATTTATTTGCTTGTTTCCGTTATTCACCTATTCGATTTATTTCCTCATTTTTATCCTCATTTGATCGGTAATCGTATTCATATATTATTCATTTCATTTAATTAATTTTATACTTACTTTAATTATTTACTTGTATAAGTCACTTTAACGCTATCCAAGACATGTTACTATTAACGAATTGAAAAGAAAGTTATTGAGTTCTTCTAAGTGACGACTTTATTCTTGTTAGCAGCATTTATAATGTTTGTAATTTGCGACTCCATCTGCTCACAGATCTTCCGTCGTATGCAACAACAAATCACACGCCCATTCCTGAGAACGCATTTATTTTCAATTCGAAGACGTCGACGACAAACAATACCATCGTCTGCAATATTCTCACGATTGATTCAGCAACAAAGGTGACATATTGACCTTGTCAATTCTTCACTATCAGTTAGGTGGAACTGTTTAAGTGAAACGATTCTGTAGGCATTCAAAGGCCCAGAACAATAAAAGATGTGTAGCAGATTGGTCGTGGAAAGAAATTCTGACGAAAGCCCTGATAGCATCGTATAACTAACTTAGAAAATTACCTATTAGGAAGCAAATGCAATGTTTTTTGAGAGAGAGAAACGAATTAAGAATTAAATAGAGAGTGCCCAAAAGCTGTGGAGATGGAGGAGGACGGAAAGGGGAATCCGCTCTGCACAAAATTTCAGTCAAATAGAATTGATATTTCATTTTTGAACTTCTGATGAAATCGCTCTTTCTGCTATTACGAAACTCAGCACGAAAGTTTCAAAGTCAAATAGAACGATGAAAGTTTTTACACTTACGTTCAATTCGGCCACGTCCATAAAGACAATTTGCGGTTATGATCACCTCCTCGTGGATAGCTGAAATCACATGAAAGTTCATTGCAGCATCAAAACATTTCACTGCAGTCCCTTCAAACCATAGGCAACGTGGCGGAATCCTTCAGCACTCGACCTTCGTAAATGCCATGCTGTTTTCAGTGCATTAAACGTTCTCAACTGCACACTGAGTCAGAACTCTGCATTCGAAACGTGCTCGGTAAAACCGAGGAAAAACGAAGGCAAGAGAGGAGAGGGATTTCATGTTCAATCTCATGTTTACATTAGTCATGAAAATACTCTTGATTTCAACGTTATTTCACAAATTGCCAAAGCCAACAACTTAAGTGAGGAAGAAGAACGGAATTTGTGCCGTTCAGAATATTTATAAACATCAGCCGGTATTCTCGCTACAACCGCCGCTGTTGCTAACTGTGCTGAGAGGATCCAGACGATGGTTCCATAGTCCTCATATATGAACCTCGGAATGCTCATTCAATTAATACAATTTCTCTTTGTTTTGTTATCACAGTTTGAACTGTGCTGACCAACTAGCCCCGTCAGATTTTCAGCAAAAATCCTGCTGTCCACTAAGCTTCGACAAATTCAAGAGATTGGTAGGAGAGAGCTACACAGGTTTACGATCAAGCAAACGAGACAAGTCAAAGGCAAACAAAAGGCTGCCTAAAGCGGTTTCAAGCTAACAGCCGTTTCCTTGTAAGGACTGCTCTGATGAGGTCCTTAGCATGACGCGATGAAGCGCGGGAAAAACGGAAAAGATCAGTATCCTACAGATGGGCTTCATAGTGCATCACCCTTGACCCTACGCTATGCGTTCTTTTCTCGTTGATATAATTCATCCCACGTGCTATGTGCTTACAGACATGACTTATCGCAGTATATTAAAAGCTCTGTCCTCTGCATTTGAAATCCTTGAAGGTGAATATTAGTTCCTTCCTACTCCGAAGTCCCAGTCCTCTGTACCCTTCAACTAAGTTGTTGTGGAGTACCTCATGGTGACGCAACAAAATCAGTGACTTGGAGCTTCCAAGAGAGCGGATATACGCCAAGAAGGATGAGTAAGTTCTTTCAATTTTATGCTTGAGAAGCAATTGCGAATCTGAGAAGAATTTTCAGAATAGCTATAGGAACAGATTAGTGATGCACTGAACATCCCACTGAAAAAGCAAATGTATTTCTATCCGAGCCATTGAGTCATAACCGTTCTCCCATACCGTCGACGACCAAAACAGCATACACTTTTGAAAGAATTCAAGGGTACTTTGAATGGGCGTTTAATGCCAAAAGTTTCTGGACCGTCTAATGAAAAAACTGACGGTATCTTGGTCTACGGGCGCCTAGTGACCTCTGCAAGGTGCTGTGTCAAAGGAATCAATAGTTGTTGCTTCGCAAGTTTGCCAACGATTCCAAACCAACCTATAAGTTCTAAAGACGTAAATAATTATTCTCGTCCTTGTTCTAAGCCATCAAAGCTCACACCTTTGGCGTTACTTGAGAAATGACGTAAGTTCCAAAGAGGCTTATAGGGAAGAATGTAAGAGGATAGGAGGAAAGGAAGAGATTGCATAGTTGATTTCGCACATATCTGGGCTTTTAAAAACGACCTCTGTTGGAGTGTCCACATGAGAAAAAAGTGCAAGATAGCATAATGGAGACCTTTCACTTTCCATTCATCTTTTTCTAGCCCTTCCATGGCCTCGTCTCTTCAGTTGTTTATTCGGCCTCTTTTCGAACAAACATTGTGAGAAGGTTGAACCTACCCAACGAGAAAGAACGCTGATGGGAGAGACAGGGAGATATTCCAGAAAGAAAAATCCGGAACATATTCTCTAAAGATATGTGCATGATTCAATTGACATATGAGATGGAAGGTATGGCTACCATCATATTGTATAACTGCAACAGATCCTTTGCGGCTACACGGCTCCTGGAAGGCTGTCTCGTCAGGTATGAGCATTATTCTGTATTCGAAGCGACTCTGAAAAACAGTCTTCACTTGTGCATATTTGTGATCTTAGGACATTTGTATCGTTCTAGTATCTTCTAGCGACATAGTTCTTGTTAGGTGACGAAGGAATTCAGATTTCCAGTGAAGTATTTTACAGTGAGACGTGCGCTTGGAAAAATGTCCAAAAATTCAGAAAAATTTGTTCCTGTAAAAATGATAGCGTGAATGAGACACCGGAACGAAGGTCTCAGAACGACTTACAGGCATGCTAATGATGAAACTCTTACAAGCAGTTTACTCAATTGCGAATTTTTGTGTTAGCTTATATGAAGAATGAAATTTGAAATGGATTCTAGCTCAGTAATAAAAACACTAGTGCAAAATGTGGTCTTCTTAAAAAGCTGATGGACCGCAAAAAGACGCAAAACTATAGCAGAGCTGTGCAAAAATTTAAACGAATATTAGGTCGAAGTGAACAATGGCACCTTAGCTGTCGGTCGTTTACAGTGAGGTACTTTTCAACTTTACAGGAATTCAGCGCAGTGACCTGTTCTAAAAAACTTGATGCAACAAAGCGAGCATTCTGGCGACGTTACTAACAATGTGGTAATACTCAGACAACTGAATTTTTTCAATTGCTTTGTGCAGTGATATATTCTCAGAAGAAAAGATGACAAAATTTCCAACTTCTTCGTATGGCGCACACTGATTCAGCAACTTTCTTTTGCAAAGCTTTTCAGCAGATTAAATGGTCGGGCAAATCACAGACTCACTGGGATCTTATTTTACGTTGCAGAATTTTTCGAAGCATGCCTATGCTGCCAAATTCACTACCAGGTTGAGCAAACTTTGCCATGTACCATTACGGTTTCAGAAGGAGGTATTCCTTAAACAAAGCCACAGCGTAAGAATGAAAGTCGATAAATATGTACTAGCACATGTTCTCTAACTAGACGCCCTAGAAACGAGTGACAGGACCAAACATTTTCTTCTGTGGATAATTTCTTTCAAGCCTACTGAAAAAGACATCTTACTACAAAGGTGTTTTAACGGGCAGGAAGATTATCACTTCAACCACCAATGAAGTCACTGATGACGACGACGCAACAAAAGGGATTATATTGTTACTGGGGTTCAATATTGTCACCTCTAGTTTTCACATGCTCCTTTTCGGACTTAGCCCATCTAGTACTACATAGCTACATTTCATCATTCGCTTATGCGCTCCGGTTAGTGTTTGCAGTCGGTCATGAAAGTGCAGCAGGAGAGTGGTTTCAGGAAGACAGGGAACAATTCAGAGAAGGCTGGCGGCAAAACGTGTGATGAAGAAAACTGCAATAATATATGCCACCTACAAAAGTGCCGGCAACAGTCGATCCAGGAAAATTTTCACGCAAATAACATATGATGAAACTACGACAAAACAACAATACGACATCTCCAACATATTTCTGATAGAACATACACAAACTCATGATTTAACCATCTCCGAATAACACTCACTCGGCAAATAACGTAAAGTGTAAAGCATATGATGTCAGAGAATTAAACTCGACCTTTCTCGCTGATTCAATTGTTCCAGGAATAAGAGTATTTTCGAAAAAATAATAATAATAACTCTCAAAAAAAGATTCAGCGTTGTCGAAAGAATTTTCCAAGTGCAACAATCGTCTAATATACGAAAAGAAATATTGAGGTCCCAAAACAAAAAAAATATATTTGAAGTGATTGCAAAAAAGCTGGCAGGAGATGATTAATATTATCTAAAAACCGCCAATTTGTTTATTATTCGAATAATTCTTTGGGTTAATCTGTTCGCATCAGAAGGCACCTATACGGGCACAAAACGAAGACCGGAAGAACAGCGCATGTGTAAGGTGTATTATATTTGTTGAATCGAGATTTTCACAAACGAAAAGTCTGTGTTGTACATTGATGTAAGATACCAGCCGTGAAGGATTAGATCATCTTAAAATTCCATTCCGGCTCATCAAGCCGGTTGATCAGCAAAAATATTCTCAACGCGGTGGCAATATTCTCGGATGGGATCAGTTTGCTATGCAAACATTCAAGAATTTTGTTTTTCTTAGCCGATATTCAACCAATTAAACGACACGGCATGTGAGTAGAAATCGGATGGCGCTTCCATGTAGCACTGACTCATTTGCATTCTGATTTGCATGAATAAGCCAAGTGACGATTACCGTTTGAGCATAGTCCAATTTGTTTTTTGCAGCGATGGGGAGTAAAAATGTAACCCTCAACCTTTGATTATTGTACGCGTTACTGCTACTTACGTTGCCACTGTGAATGCAAAGGTGCGCACAAAACTGCGGCTTGCCACGCAAAAGATGACGCCTGACGCTAGAGGAGGCTGTGGTCATTTTGCACGACACTATGCACAGTACACGACATCAAAAAAATGAAGGTGCACTTCACTTTGAAGATTCCTCATCAATATCTGTTTACACTCTTGGGCTCTGAGAAGTAGTGACTGTGTTGAGCAAAATGTTGCATCCGCAGCAGCAACTTCACCGACAGCCACACCAGGGCAGTCAGAAGTGCGGGATTTCTCGATGTAGCTGGCGATTCGTGCAAACCTACGTGGTCGAGGCAGAAGGTGGAGTGTGACATATTTAATGTAGATGAGGAAGCTTTTAAGCTTTCATCGCACCATCAAATGAAACTTTAATGATGGCAAAACGTTGCGATACCATCTTCATCAATAGGGTATTGATTTCGAAAATCAATAAAAAATAATCAAATCAACTAGCATTCTTGCGAAGATAATCCACATATAAGTTTTCCGTGAGAGACTGATTTTCCGATCAAATGGTGTAAAATGGCTGGTTGCAAAAATATCTATCGCTTCGACATTTTTCTTCTTTGTAATTCCCCTCGAAGCTAATGGACCATCGTCTAATGAGACATGAGGTTTTAGGCTGCATTGATACGTATACGGATAGAAGAATCCATAGGCGGACGAACCCATATGCAAAATTTCTTTTGGGCAGGACAAATAGGTTTTCAAGGCCATGCCCGGATGAATGGATGTCGTCGATCAAACCCAGTAGGCAGGGAAGGGAGGTGGACATTGTGAAAGCGACCAGTGAGAAGCAGGATTTGGGAAAAGCCAGCGATAAGCATTTGTGAACATTATGCGGATCGTGCATAACGTTTCCTCGAAATGTGAACCACCTAGGCCCACGACAAATAATTCACCTGAGTGCTTCATTCCTCGCCCCTTCCTAGCATAAGTTCGGGAGCCCTACTGCCTCCGAGGGTTACTTTCTAAACACGTCTTCTAATGCGCACATGTTCAACTAGGGTGAAATGCTGTTTTTTCCAAAATTTTCCCGAATGAGAAAAAAAGCACGATGAAGAGAAGAGTGAACATAAGAAGTAGAGATCTCTAAAATATACCGCACGCAACATGCTCGTATAAGCAGCATGTAGAGCACTTTTCATTCGCTGCATATCTGCATTACAGGCGACTCCGTGCTCGTAAGAACGACAAAAACAAATCGTTTCGTGATCGGTCGAGGCGCAGCGATCACTTTGATCACCAGTTCTGAATGCTTCTCTCGTTTCATTCAGGTCAGTAAACAAAAAGCTGAATCATATCTTGGAGCAATTTTTGAAATCTCAGGGGCAAGGCCCCTATGTGGAATTATAAATTTGAATGGTTCCAAAGTTCAAATGTCGCAAGAAATTTAAGCTCGCAGGAAACTGCAAGCACATCTAAAACACGTATGCGAAGTGGGAAATTTTTTAATAACTTTGAGCTACTCTTCCCTAGAAATTTTCCCCCTGTGCTGGACGAGGTGCCATTGGAGCAACAAGTGTGCCAACAATCTTTCACTCGGAAATGCCTCGGGGTTTCAACTGGATCTACATGCCGTTCAGCGCATTTCAGGTTTTGCTTAATTATTCGAGACGGAAAAGGCGCCACTGCAGTTATTAAATATTATCGCCGCTCATTACTGGTTAGCCAACGTGAAGATAAATGGAACACCGGCAGAATAACCAGAGCGCTTTCATTATTTTGGGAAATTTTAATCGCGAAGAACTGCAAGACACCAAATGAAAGTCTTCAGTAAAACCAAAATGAGTGGAACTTAACATTTAAACATAAGCAATTAAATAGACCTTGCGTCACGTTCTTGGTCAAAGAATTTTTCGTTGTAATTTCTTGTTAAGTTCTTTGCTTAGCGATCAAAAGGTTGCTGTAATGGCAGTAGTTATGCTTCAGCTGCCAAAACATTCGGTGGTTTGCACAAGCTGAATTAATGCATTGAAGATGCCGCTAGTAATTTCGAAGAGTTTACTCGTAATGAACGTCTGTTGACACTTACAGTAATGTATACTGTGCGCACTCGACGGAGATTGTATTATTGCCAATTAACAAAAAAGCGTTTGGTCATGCAATGCCTAATCTGAGCATCATAGCTATTCAGATGTGCGCGTGGTTCTCTGATCGTTTTTTTTTTTCACTCGAGTTGTCCAGTAAAACAGACAAACCTGTTTTGCAACATGTTCCAACTGATACTCACATCTTCATATAGGAAATGAAACAAGGTATCGATATGTTTACAGAACAAGATAATATGACCATTAATATCACTACATAAAGAGCTTGAAGGTGAATATATCGAACATATATGCTCGTCGGGAAGGACAACTTACTCACCTTTCCAGCATTGCGTAGGCAATATGGTTCAGCGGTATTCTCGCCTTATTTGCGTGGCTGTTGTTTGCAAAGCCGCCGCTGATTCCATATTTATCTCCTGCAAGAGTTCTTCAGTCTATCATAAAACTTGCCATCGCAAGTTTGAGGGCTGAAAATTCTGTGATTTCGAACTTCTTTGTTTCTCTTTAAAATCTCTTTTAAAATTCAACTATGAAATTCAGCCAAAAATTCAAAAAATCCTTTTGAAAATGCTATACTACTTCGTTACTGTAAAATTTCCTAACAGTATCTCCGGGTGCAGTTTTATCACAGCCCCCCTCCCTCCTCATTCCCTCACGGCTGCAGAATTATTATCAAAATGAATTATCGATAAAATATTTGGTTTAATCGTTGCTTGGGAAAAAAGACTAATGCAAAATCACAATGGTTCTCAACTGAGATGTTTTTTATCGTTCGAACCCAGTTTACCGAAGAAAAAGCAATAAAACACCGACATCACTGTGAAGTCATACTTGCAACATTGCTACTCATATTCTTTTCAAATAGCCAGCGCCGAAAACACTTCCTCCTCTCAACATATCGTTATTTGCCACAAAAGTAGATGCTCACTCAAATATTTAGAATGCTTGCGACGACATCGGGAAGAAAACGCTCAAACCTTTATCGCTTAGTGAGACCGTTATTTGGCAGACACCAGATATTCTGTTATTGGCTTCAGTTACATTTGCCTCCATCATTTCCTGTTGGCTCGTTGCGCTATAAAGTGCACACATAGAATTGGAAATGTTGTTTGCCTGAAATGAATTTTCGCGGAGAGAGAAAAATGAGATTAGAAAGGAAATGCGAGTATGAAGGAGAACACATTTTCCTAATAATGCTGCGTCTTAGAAGTTCATAAAATCTCTTCAACGTTCAATTAAAATTCTTCGTCTCCACACTGCGAAGACGACTGTTTTACAAGAAATCCGAACGTGCATCGCTTGTATATTCATTGCTCCCGTCGTTCGCCTCCAGCTGAGGAAACTTGACCATGCCGCATACCCATTGCATAATTCTAATTTCCTATGCATTCTGTGAAAGCGAAATTGCTGTCTTCTGACTTCGCTTCCATGGGCTATAGGTGGAAAATTTTTTTCTTCTGCAGTTGTTCTCGAAATGGGTGTGTTCTGGCTGATAAGTGCGTGAAGTTAGAGGAATCCATACCAAACTTGTGTAAGACATGGACGGAGTAGTGAGTCCTGTCGTGAGCAGAGTGCCTCAGAGGGTTTCGAATGTGACTTTGCTGCAACCTCTTTCCCTTGCCTCAATCTGGAGGACCGTCCATTAGCTACCTAGCCTTTGTATCGAAAAAACCGTTTCTGTGTTCACCGATTCGGGCTGAAAGGTTACTCCAGATCTTTCTCATGAGCAACGAGAAGTCTCAGGCAACCTTTCAATAGCCTTCTAGTCCAGAAAACAAAGGAACGTTTCTAAAAGATAACCAAAGATGGTTGCGATGAATGTGTGCAATTTTAAGGTTTTCACTGACAATTGCGCATCGAATAAGAGCTTTAAAGCACTGAAATTTCAACGGTTCGGATTTAGCAACTGGTCTCGATCTCGGTGGAACACAACTGGCTTTTCCTGAAGCCAAAGATTAGCCGAATAAATTTCCGAAACATCCGATTTTCTCTTCACACATCTATACAAAACTTTGTGTGGTTATTTTAGCACAGCCCTTTTTCATTACATTCCCGATTCTTATAACACTCAGAGGAAGGGAGGGTCATAGCTTTCAGGATATTTTAAAAGATGGAAAGAGGGTACAGCACAAAATTATAGACACTTTCCTCTGGCACAGCTTTATGAATTGCCTGTCATAAAAAAGTTGTGCTGCCGATAGCAATCAACCTGAGAAAAAAGTCCGGTTTTGTCAAAACATGCCTTCAACGACGCGACTGTTGGCGACTATGAGTGAGTGCTACAAAAGATTTAAGCGGTGAAGAAATAGCTCGACTATAGCTAATTCGACCTTAAAAGCGTCTGATAGCTTTCATCAACCAAGAATGATTTTGAAACTGCGTGTAGAGGATAGCGTGGGGGCTATCCTCTACACGCAGTTTTGCACATTGGATTGCACATTGACTTCGTTGGATTGCACATTGACTCGCGAATTCCAGAAGTCGATTTCGACAAACGTTGTCCACCTAGTGGTCTCACAATGCACGGTTTGAGAGCTGTCTTTTCCCGCTGTTTCTATTAACGGTTTCTGGGAGAATCAACGAGAAGAACAGCCATTGAGATGTACGCGATAATGAGATATCCTGCACCAAAAATTCAGTTTTAATTCGAACAGCCGTCCTCAAGTTATGACTGTGATTGCATGGCTGCAACTATTTTTTTTGCTGGAAGTGTGTGTGTGTGTGCCTAGGACCTTCCATGACCAAAAATAATTGCTACGTTCTTAGCGAAGAGTTGGCTGTTAGATCAGAAGTTCGGGATCTAGGCGACGTGTCTGCTGATAAGCTTCCTTTCAAGCAAGACTTGGCCAGGATCGGTTGACTGGCATTCCTCCCCTTTGATGACATTCTTAAATGCTTCAAATGCTGAATCGTCATGCTCGTTAGCACGACCTGCTAACGTGCCCTGAGTCGCTGCTGGCATTTTTAAACCTATGGCGCATTAACAATCCAATCTTTTAGAAAGTCACTTGTGGAAAAAAGTAGGACGTTGCGTTCTTGATTTAAAAAATCTGACATATGCTGTGGGAATTCAAAAGCGTAAATGTCAGAGGTGTGGCGACCACGGCAGGACCGCATTACCGCTTTTATGAAATTCTACACGAGCAAGGAAGATCTTCTTAGTCGTGCAGCTATGTTCTTCGCTCTTAACTCATCGCAAGCTCCTTAGAAGCTGTACATTGTTCGATGTCGAAAGGTTCGTTCAGCGACCGTATGTTCTCCATTTGGAACTCCTTTACATCCGATTAGTTCACACTCTCATGACCAATACGTTCAAAAGGATGCAGGAAAAATCACGTCCACAAAAACGAAGGGACATTTGGCAAAATCAGTGAATCTGAAATCCCCCGCAACCATTCCTCCTCCTATTCTTCATTCTGTTCTGCTCACCTATCATTGTTCTTACGAGTGTTATCGTTTTCGGTTTTACAAGTTCTGTTCAGCCTCACTTGCTGCGATCTGTATGCTCTCGGAAGACAATCATGTAATCAATACAAATAAGTGTCTTACGAAGGGAATCTCGTAATCTCTATGAGGAGTAGAGCTACTTTAGAAGCAAATGAAGGAATGTAAACTGACCAACCGCGTTAGCGCAAGACGGAGGCTCGTTTCATAGTGAATCATGCTATGTGGGGCATCAATTATAACTACACGAACAACATTATGATTGTTATTTGGTCGTTGCTCTATGAATTTTACTGATAATTCAATCACAGATTACTGCTTTGTAAGTAGCTAATGGCTTACAGTTCTTGTGAAGTTATGCGCAGTTCATGCCAAGGAAACTGTGAATGCTATTGATTTACCCATTTTTGCTGTATCTATGCACACACGACCGATCGGAACATAGCGTAGTCGATATGAGTGCCACCAAAGAAACTTTTGTGATTCGATGACGGTCACTTTCCGCATAAATAACGTGCACTTACAAGCAATACCAAATTTGCGTATGGAATTTTCCAGCATATCAGCTATGTAGTCTACAACAACTTTTCAGGTGCATATTTGAATCAGCATTCGATATTATAGGGGAAACATGTGGAATTCTACAACACCACTCAGTTGCAAAAAAAGCTCTTTTTCAACGTTGAATCCATATATACAGCTGATTTTGCATAAGAATTTATGTCATGGTTAGACGTTATATCGTAGTTTATGATTGTTAATAAAGGCAGGCAGCCTGAATGACGGAGTTGCAAAATGTAATTGTTTCTCTAGCCCCTGGAGCGCTGCTGTACTTGCTCATACAGCCGCATATTTCTTCCACAATGAATTATGCTTTGAACGCCAATCATCCAACGGGAATCATTCCCCTTCCATACAAATCTTTTCATTTTTTTTCTTGAATTTTCAAATAATCTGCAAAACTATATGCAAATTTCCTTTCCTTGAAAACAGTTTTGCTTCCTGGAATGCATATTTCTTCAAAATTCATTTCGCACAATATGTAAGCGGAAAGTATTGCTGTAATGTGCTAATGTCAAACACTGCGCTTTTGAATGAAATTAGTGGCTCACCTCAGCAGCTTCTATTTCCGCAATGGTGACATCTAGCTGCATATCGCATGGCTCACTCACTACATCCCCCACAGTAACAGTTCGACATCGGCACACATACAACTTCAACGGCAGAAATTCAGTATTAAGCTTGGCTTCATTTCGACATCGGCGGGATGCAACATACTTCCAATTCACCTATAAGATCCACTCGCTTTATTTACAGAAAAGACACTCATGTAGATGCTTTTCGATGAATGTCAATGTAGAAAGAAGCGAAATCGACGAAGAATATCTCCACTGAGAAGTCACATGTGTTTTGGTGTGAACTATAATATGCAGAAGGCTGCGTAGCATATAGGACATACTGCGTCTTCGCCTGTGACAACTCTTCATCGACCACATCAGAGCCACCAGGATTAGATTGTTTAAGTGCCAAAGTAAACATTTCCTTTCAAGCGACCCTTTATCTGCTCCAGTTTTGTATCGCAAAGGGATCTCAGTCCAGTCGCAACCCCAAAACAAGGGGTAACCGGTAGCGCAACATACCGGTAGGTTATGGAACAACAGGATAGAAGAACATGCGCTTGCATATCTCACCTGATCAACCAGTTTCATATTTTTTGCAAGTTGCCAGCAGATAATAACCATGTGCAACAGTGTCTTCATTGTCAATTAATGCGATCACTCGCAGAAATCTTCCGCAGAAGATTCGCTTTCATGAGCAGTAAAACTGGAGGTGCAAGACTTTTTCGACATAACTTCCAATAAACGATATCCTTTTGTACCATAATGCACACCAACCTCTGCTTCAAGATGTGCTATAGGCAATTGAAGGCGAAAAAAAAAACACATGTATTTCACACTAAATGCTTCGTCAGCTTGTCCCGACCGAGTCAGATTGAGTTTTTTATGGGAGGGTTGCATTGGCTGCAGGTCAGTTAAAATACCCAAGAGCCATTCATTCTATCACCTGTTTTGTTGATCACTAAAAAAATTGCTTATTAGTTGATAATAGTTGTTATTATGGGTAAAGCTGGAGCGCATATCTTGCTCGTTCCGCCAGCACGTTTCGCCCATTTGTTTCGAAATGCGAAAGGTACAACAAGCAAACGAGTGATGTAAAACCCGTACGAGTTTTATTCAACCTCGAACACCTGCAAATCCTTCTAGTGTTGCTGCTCTATCAACGTGAAGCATGGTGCAAGAAGTGAACCTATGATGTATGTTCAACTTGCGAAGTTCCATTTCTCTAGGTTCATGACTTCTTGGCTGAAAATATTGTGCCGTCACGGATAAAACAAATATAAACGCACACAGACCACCTCGCCGCCGTTCGTTATCGCAAAACATACTCACAAAAAAGGTGTTAAAAATGGCACCGATTGGTGCAATGCGCTTTCATCGCCACTTCTCTCAATATTTTGCCATGTATTGATTTAGATCATATATTGAAGACATCAAGAGTGGAGTCTTCAGTCGAACAACGTTCAAGAGTATAGACGATTAATGAATCCGTGAATTAGCTACGTACATGCCAGCAGTAGAATACTCCTCTGTCATTCTTCACTTCCTTCCATTCTCAAGAAAAATCTGATCTTCAGAAAACATGAGCGCACTTCAAGCACTTTTTCGTTTTGTGTGCCTCTTGATGACAAGTGTTTTCTCAAGTCAACGTTGTTCTCTCCACTCAATAGGGTTTTACTATGTTCTTGGCAATTGTGGCATGTAAGCAGACAATTCGAATCTCACTAACACTACATGCACGTGGAAAAGCATCTGGAGTGATCAACTATGAGCAAGACCAAAGAGCCTGAGTAGAAAACACCGAAACGACAACAGAGATAGCAAAGGGGCCGAGCGATTGGGCACTGCGATTGACTTAACTTCTCGATTGATACTTCTATCCGATTTCATATCCTACTATCATCAGTGTTAACGAATTAACTGTTATCACTTTTTGCGCAGTTTCACTGATCTGAAACTCTGACTGTTCTTTTAATCAACTGAATAAATTCGCAGTGGTATTCGATTGTGCCTCCGCGAATTGGTTTGCCTGTGGGCGCACACGCGTGTTCACACTTATGTGCTTACTAGTGCTACGAGTGGATCCTGCGAACGGAGCCCTCGTCATTTGAAATGTGCTTTTCGATATAATCTCGATCTCATCTTTCACGACGCAATGCTGTTTCTCTGATGACGTATGCGCGCCATGTTCCGTTCAACTTTTCTCATCCCAACGCACTCCATCACGTAGTTTTCTCGTGTTCTCTGACTTAATAGAAAATTTTTTTCAGCCTGCGATCACAGAGTTCGAGTTCCTAAAATCCCTCACAGAGATGACGAAAACCGCCGGCGCATCCGCGGCGCTCCCGCTGGCAAGAGGTTGGCTACAAAAAATCCCCCGCGATGGCGAGAGATTTTTGTTAGCAGGCCCTCTGTGGGAGCATCCGGGGGTGAGGGATGGCGGCGAACTCCGAGCACTACCATATATGGGCACTTGATGTTAGTTTGCGAGGATTTCCTAGCGGGGCGTTTTTGTGCATGCATGTGCGTATGTTTATGTATATGCGTCTATCTGAAGTATGCAATGTTAGGAAGGAGGGCGCGTTAAACGGGCGCGTCAGCTGTGTGGCACGATGGATGACACTTCCCACAGCGAAGTGGGAGCTTTTCACATTGACGGTAGAGGGAGAAAGGAGTGGGTTTCCGCAGTTTAAAGATCCCACGCCGGGCGAGCACATTCGGACGGGAGAACGTCACTTCAGGGGATGGACGGCTGAAAAAGCCTCCTTCCATCGCGATTTTTTTCACTTTATTCGTCCTATTGTGCTGTACATTTTTCACATTGAGCTGTGAAAGAAGCAGTTTTGTAAAGGTGCGCTGCTGGCTTCCTACTCACAATTCGGTGGATAGAAATGTTGCAGTTGAAGCCCAAGAGGCAGTGGCTTGCTTAGATTTTATTTGGCTGCTGCCAAATTTGTGAAAGGAGGGAATGTGCTTCAGGGATTAATGTTATGCTGTACTGGAATAAGCAAGTACTCTGAAACTCGCTTTCCGCTAAAAAATTCATACAAACTGACTGAGGAACAACGTGCATTTTTTACAAATTTATGCTATCTACCGAAGTTGTTGAGAATAGTGGGGCTTGGGTTTTTAGCAGACTATTCGTTCTTTTCTCGAAATACTTCCAGTTCCAATTCTTTATAGATGCCATATTTGATCAGAGGTGGAGGTCTTTTTCCGCAGAGACAGTTTGAACAGGTGTCCTTGAACTTGACGTGATTGTGTGGAAGTGACTGCGTCAAATGACTTCTGTCAAATGTTTGCAGTGATAACGAAACGATGGTTTGGGGGAATGCTGAGCTATCGAAGGTTGCAGCTCGATACATTGCATCACAATTCACAGTGTCATCCATAACTTCTGTAATAGCTGTTCAACTGTTTATGGATTTGCTTTTAACTTGGCTGTGCTACACACAAATCGAGTATTCTATTTCCCCACGCAAACAACCACCACTCCCGGTCCATTCTCTCCCACACCTCGACTATCCCACAGGCGACACCCGCGGACGGTGGTTTGGCGGACTACGGAGTGATTGCAAAGCAGAAGAGTGGGAAAACTGTGGTGTAGGGCTTCATCAGAGCGGCGGACGAATGCAAAGGCGGAAGAAGGGCTCTGTGCAATATCTGCGGGGAAATGTCAGCCATCAATATCTCATTGATGGTCCTCAAACGTCGCAATCGTCTCGCTGATCAAACATCACTCTCGACATTTCTTCTGAAGCATTTCTTCGAGCAAGGAGAATCAGATTATTTGAAGCACCAAGATCATCAGAGCATATCGAGAGTCATATCAATGTGTGAGCCCAAGAAGGAAACTCCGCAGAAGGCCTGATGAGCTCCAAGTTAGTATGCATATATATTATATGGGAAGGTTCCAGCTGCGAACTCCGACGTGATGAAGAAATTTTCCACCGGTAATCGTATGGATAGCAGTACAGCCTCATATTAACGATTTTGTTGCGATAGAGATTTTCTATTTGTTTTTTTTGGCACCCAAAAAGGTGAAAAAAATTCGCGAGTCGATTTTCCGTACTTGCTGTGGCCGGTTCGATGGAGCACAAAAGCGAATGCTCTGCTTTAGGACATTCAGTAACCGATTGGATAGGAAACAATTTATAGCGCATTATTTCGTGACTTCTGAAGAGAGGTTTGATTGATTAGGTCGTTGAGCGGAACGAAATTGTCCGAAAAACGTGATTTGTGCAGATACGGGAAGGATTATGCATCGCATATTTTGCATGCTACGAGGACCCATTTAAGATAATGGAACAGGCGAAGAGTTTTGCATTCAGTGGCTAGTTTTGCATTCACTGGCTAATTACTTTAAGCGTTACAACAAATAGGGGATAAAAATGTGCATGTTCAATGCGTTGAGTGAAAGGGAATGAAAGCACTTACGACCGCCTCGATGTAACCGCAACTGTTTGAGTCGTTAAGGAATGCATATGAATAATCAATTGGAATTAGCGGCGCGCCTAAAATGAGTAAACATGAATACAGGGCAAAAGAATGGGAATAAATGATCACACACTGCAAAAGGTTGATGCGGGTTTTCAAATTGTCGAAAAAGCTCAGCAGCATCGTGGTTTGGATGCAGCATCGAAAGCTCATATCACAGAAATGATACATCAGCAAGCAAAAACGGATTCATTTTTTGTCCAAGCAATCGAAGCCTTTTCCATCAGTTTCTTCTTCTGTAAAATTGTTGGAACTTTTCTACATAATTTATGCTTCAAAACGAACCTGATTTCTTTGCACTGGCATTCTATTTATAGCTATGAGTGTTTGGAGCATTCTAACCTGTAAAGACGAAGCCTCCGAAGAATTTTCGTGTTTGCCTATTTCGCGTCTTATGACCAGAGAATGACCAGAGAAGCGCTGCATTTGTGGACGTTCCTCACGTAGAGATTCACTATGCAACTTGGGAGGTTTCTCATGCATTGTGCAAGGAATTCTGCAGGGTCAGTTATAAAAGAGCTTTCTCGTCACTGGGCACTATGACCGATGAGAGGACCAAGTGATCCCCCATAGTCGTCGTTAAGATGGGATAGAGCTGTTAACTCTCGTGAATTTTTACAATGCGTGAATAGCATGAACTTCAACGAACAACCTGTTAGGAAGGAGACGGAGAAGCTGGTATGCAGCTCTAGAATTGCTGCAAGTCCTCCACAGATTGATTTGACTTTGAATCACGCCGCAGAGGAAACTGTTTTGATGATGAATCCTGTTTGGAGACCGGTATAATTTGAGTATCCAAAAATTCTGGGTGACCAGAATTTTTGGATACTCAAATTGTTTCTTTCTTGCGCCAGATGACGCGAAAGAGTTTCGCGTGAAATTGTTGGCGAAAGTGGAACAACAGGTAGCATGCCGACTAGTACTCAAATTTCTCTAACGGGTCTGGTATTGTGCGCTAATGTGGTGTTTTGTTTCCGCTTGTAGCCACATATGTTCATTCACGTCTGTCTACCGCATCCTCACTCAAATAACAAATCTGAAGGCCTTAAACGCATCAGGTCTCTCTCTGTTCCATGCTCGGAAAAAACTACCTCCAACCAAAACGCTGACCAATAATCAACCAACAACAATAGCGATTGTAGTGTTGATTACTTGCTTGCTATCTCTTTAAAGTTACCTGGTAGCACATTGAGAACCATTGCTTTCGACCTACTCTGCCCTGGGAGAAGCTGCTCCATTACTTCCTTATTTGCATAATGCACCAAGCAAGAGTGGTACATTATAGAATCACTGATGACATACTTGTTGAAAAGTTGCTGATAATCGTTATTGTTTTGGCACAAACGTCTCGGCTTGTATATCGTTCTTGCTCTCATATCTCCCTGAATGCATTCTTATCTGACGCTACCCAACTATAGTATCATACTACTGAAAATATTCATCTTTTCATATTCCGACGTAACAATCGGAGACTCTTCACGCCAACCAGCTAGCATTTTCTTTTTGAAGAGAGAGTATGTGCATCATTCAATTTACAGACTCCCTTTCATGTTTCTCGTAAAGATAATATTGTTCTCAGCTGAATCTTTTCCTTATTGGCGACCTTTCAGAGGCCAAATATGGAGAGAATAGTGAAGCCCATCGACAAACTGCCACTCTCAGCGCTTTAAAAAAAATGCCACTTTGATGCTATAAGATCAGACACCCGTCCGTAAGAAGGTTGAGAGCCGTAGAAAAGTCTCTGGAATTTCGTGGGAATTGCCTGTTTAGTATTCATAGTTCATTTGCTGGCGATGAGCATATGCGTGAATCGATTACATATCTTATCCCCGTCCCTCAAAAGCACGTGAGTGCTGCGGTAACAGTAAATGAGGATTGGCAAATGCCATCTCGCTGGACCGTCTGAATACTTATCTGTCAACGCGCGTGTAATTGGACTTACCTTTCCTGTTTAACAGTGGGTTACTTTTCTCTATGCCACTTATCTATTAATATTCATTTTACAGAACATATGAGGTCATGAATGGCTTACATACTTTCCTTTTTAAGAGCATATCGGTAAAGAGAAGAGCTTGCCTTATGATTGCAAAATGCTTCGTCGTCGCAACAACAAACGATCGACGAAGGTGTTGTCATCTCGTTGTCGAGAGCAGGATCAAATGGGCACATTCGATCAAGCGCTGTAAACATTTTCGCTCATGGAAACCGAATCATACATTTTACGATGGCGTTATATGCTGGCCGACGGTAGTAAGTAAAACTAGAGTAAACTTGAATTAGGTGCTTGTCAACTAAAATGAGTAGAGAGTTGACAAGCAGGGAGGTTTTTAAGTAGAGCGAGTGGAGAGGTCATTCGACAGGGGGAATAAGCTTTAAAGAAGTAGAATAGAATTCACAGTCAAATTGCCATGAGCAGTCATATTTATCGTTCACTGTGCGGATCCAATGATGACATTCATTGAAGTGCAACACGACATTCACAGCAATCAGTCTCTGCTTCTACGTAAGTGCATGCATAAGTAAATATTGTGGCATGTTAAAAAGTACGCTGTAATAGCCCATCACTCAGTTAGAAAAAGAAACGCAAAATATTAAGCGTGCGCATATGTGGAGATTGGTACTTGCACATGAATACATACACATCAACCCTTCAGTTTAAAATGGTTCGCACCAGTGTACGAGGTGCTGTCGGTGAGCGCGTACTTCACAAAAGAGTCTTTCTGCAGTTTAATGTGATGACTTATGTTCACAACGGAGTGGATGAGCTTTTCATGTCGTAGAGCCCCGCGAGGTACGGTTGGCGTCTCGAAAATCTCCTCCAATTGGCGGTATTTGTGAAGCACATGAATTTTTCTGGGTAGAAGCAAATAGCACAGCATATTCTGAGATATTTTTCTAACGGTGAAGTAAAATACAGTACGGCTAATGAAAGTTTGAAGGGGAAAGTGCACATTCCTGCATAATTCACGCGTTTAAGAGGAGGTCGCCTATTTCTTCTCCTAGCTGGAAGACAGCGAATGCGCCGTTTGGCTACTCCGGACCCTGCGGTTCTTCATTTTTGTTGTAGAAACCTGTATGGGGTGCAAATTCATTGGCCAGAGCAGGTTGGAGGCTATCCCGCGACAGGTGACTCTCATGAGAACTTCGATCAGGAATCATGATTTTCTGCTGACTTTGCCGACTAAACGGTCAAAATTTGTACTATCTATCTTTTATTGCACAAGCGATCATGAGCTGCCAGAGAGGAGGAACTTACGGAATCCAGGATAGCACTGAATGCGATATATGTCTCGTAAGCGATAATCGTCTATAAAAAGCTGTTCGCATGTAGGAATTTCTTCAGCAAGCGAAGCCAGTTTTATTGTAGGGTGCGAGAGTTGGCGCTGCTCGTGAATATAGACGAATGGCAATTTTCTCCACGGCACGTAACATAGATGTGTCGCGCAATACTAAAGTACAATAGAACTAAACTGCAGCCATTTGCATAAGCAGCTGCGAACTCATAACTTCCACTTCACGTGTTCAATCTTGTGTTCTTTTGAAATGCACTCCTTGCGTTATGTTACTTCATTTCGAGCTAAGTGCTCCAACAGCGAATGCTGCTGTCACGGTGAAAAAAAGAACTTCCACGTCCATTATTATAAATGGTATACTGCCGTTGAACTGATTTTCTGCTGTCAACTTGATAAGGATTAGTGACCACGATGCGTACTCATGCTCAATTTCAATTGCAATGGAGTCAACACGTGTAATGTCCAAACTGCCAGCAAAAACGGTTTCTTTGAATTTCTCAAGGGCATTTGTGAGCATAACAAAGCATTATTTCTTCGCTCCAAAACCGCCGTCATTTTGTTTAAAAGTAAAACTGCACTGGAAGTCGAACAAACAGCTATCAGAAATCGCATGTGATCGTGAATTTACTTCAAAAAGGACTCTTCAAATCTGCATGTGTTTCTTAGTATCGTTTCAAATTCGAGGTTGTGGTTGAAGCTTCATAATAACAGTACAAGAACGAGATGTGCTCCACTGAGCGCCCCATGAGCAGTGCTCACTCTCCAAAAGTACGTCGGGCTTAGACTATCTTTATATTAAAGCAGTAAGTCAAAATTAGAAGTTATTATCATAGTTCGTGCAAGATAAAAGCACTTATGGGGGTTAGACTTTTCAAGAAACAGAGCTTTTATGTAATATCCCGATGGATTTAAAGACAGGCATGTCAAGTTTTAAGCACAGGCATGTCAAGAGTGGCAGTATAAGTATGAAGCGTTTCGCGGCGTGTTGACCCCGAGGGCATCCTCACAATGAGTGAAGAAAGAGGAGAGCTTCGCTAACAATATTTCAGCCGTTCGGCACGAAAATTAGATTCCCGCAAAATACCATTTCGTTGTTTAGATATATCCGTGTGCAAACATTACGGCATGTCTTCATCCTTCCCTTTAATTGTCGCTTACCGCGTAATCTCATGAAAGTAAATCTTTATATTCCATGAGGTATTATGATTACTGAGCACTCTCTTCAAAACTTTTCATTTTGTCTCTCAAGTAGTTTTAGCTTGTAAAAGAAACTCTCTAATGTATTCTATACAATATTCTCCGGCGCTCTTGCCTCGTCATAATAACCACAACTCTTGGCTTGACGTTTCCCTTGTTTAGCTGAAGAAAGATTATGAAGGACTTGAAGCAGGGTTGCAAATTTAATTATAGCTATGATGACATTGATTGCAATGCTTTTCCTTACTTATGCCATGGCATAACTTGACTAGAGCTGTACACCTGAAAATACAATCAATTGGCGGTTTTGAAGGCACCTGTTGTGCTAAGTACTCGCAAACAATTTTGATGAAACCGGCTTATCAAATCATGCAGCCCGCTACCAAAAAGAGCTGTAGCCACCCTTGAGTTACATGCGTTCTTGCTGTTCACGTCCAGTGTTGTAGGCTTGCTTGCGTTACGCATTGTATCTTTCTTGTACTTTATACGCCTGGAAATATCAGCGGTGTGTCATCCTTTGGAAAATGTACTATTAAAACTTTTGTCTTCTTAAACCTCATTTCTCCACGTTCCATCTGCTTAAAAATAGTCAGGTGCTAATGCCGTCGACGCAGATGTCTGTTGGACATCGCAAAGTTATCAGCACAGGTCGAGGTCATTTAACGCATTACTTGAAGCATTCTGAGAAGCCTGGGGCTCCAGTAGCGCTGCAGTCTTTAGGGATATTAAAACACTGAGATGGATGAGCACAAAAAGGGATATCTGGAGCACCAACCCATAATAAACCTCGATTTGGTTCACTGAAGTCTTACCCTAACCGGAACAGCAGAAGTCCATGCAGAAATGTGTGGATGAAAGTGCACTGGCAAACAAAGCTCAAACCCCTTCAGTACGTTTTTTTGCTAAGGAAAGCTTGCACAATTTGTGTTGTCTATGGTTTTATTTAAGTTTATGCAACAGCGCCAGCCGAATCCCTCATTTACTGTGCACAGAAATATCGCATTCACCATTCATTTCCTGCTGTGGTGATTAAGAGGCATTTCAAGCACATAATTGTAAGAAACCCACGCATTTGACGTCGGTATAATACATTCATTTACAGCACGACTTATTTGCTTTGTTGAAGGGAGGGGAGTTTTTCCCAGTCTCTTTTTTTTTATATGAACTGCGAATTTGACGTCTACGTTGCCTAGAAGAGTATACCTGTTTACCTTAGTGGCCGAGAGCAGCGGTCGAAGAGTTTTCAGCGACTCCTTCGCCTTAGCTCGCATATACTCACGGTTGTTGGAGTACTCCTTAATGTCCGCAGCAACTGACTCCATGGTTTTTTGTCCACGATGTGAAAAGAATGTCCTCGCTGCACAAATGCCGCGCTTATTGCCGACATCTCCGGCGGTTTTCATAAGATTCGCTAAATGAATTTTCATGTAAGCAGCATCGCTGTTTAAATGGCAGTGGCACAAAGTTGATTCAGTCTCTGGAATGAACGCCATCCAAGTTTGAGACCACTATTCTCAATTGAATGCTTCGGACACGGTTCTCAAGCATGAAGACGCCGAATATGATGTTTCATAGAACGATTCCATGATGGAGGGCGCAGTTATCCTCGTTATTTAGCAGATAGCTCCTCATTCCTTCATGATTAATAAATCCGTTACGAGTGCTCTCATGCAAAACGGAAAGTAATGAGCAGTGAAGTTGCATGTTCACGAGGGCTTGTTTAATGTCGCACAGGCTGTCATATCGTAGAAGTCAGCATAATTGGCGGAATACTAACGAAGTGCTGTCGATCTTTGTTCAATCCTTCAAGAAGCTTAGCAAAAAAAAAACCTTTGCAGTACCCAACGCCCAAGAAATTCTTCGAAGCAATTTAGCACTTCGTCCCCCCGTTTACAAGTAGAGTTGGAAAGTACGTTAGGTTGAATTTCCGTGGTATTCATGTCATATGTCCATGTTGGCAACGACTAATTACAGGCGAAGTTTACTCATTTGTTCCAGTACTTTTTCCTGCATTAGGATATCGTTAAGAGGGAGAAAAGATTCGTGAATGGTAGATGATCCGTGAATGGAGAATGAAGTATGGATGTTACAAACTTTGTCACACTTGGGGGTGGGGGGGTTGGGGGGGGGGGGTAAGTATAATAAAATGTGAAATGGTGGCTGTTGCGTTTAGCCGAGGTAATGACAGTCTCGCCGTCGAGTGGGGTATGAATGTATGAATGCAAGGAAGAATACTACTAATGCTATTATTCCTTTTGAGACAATGTTTCAAATTACTTTCATTTCTCATGTTTTCTCTTTCCTAGTTACCGTTTCGACTGAACATATAGGTGAAAACGGATCGCTTAATGCACACATTTGACGAAACGATGCACACAAAATGAAAACTTATTGTAAATACTCAACAATAAGGAGAATTGCAGTTTTGTTGTTAACACCTTGGCTTAGTTATTACATCACAGCACCTTGTGTTTCAGCTGCCTATGCATGCAGTTAAAGAACTCCTTAATAAAGCATTGTGCTTCCTCAGCAGTTCCACCTTCATTCCAGTTCCTTGGACTGTTTCTGAGAATCAAGCGTCTCGCATCCGTCAACAGATTCTCACTTGAAGTGCTATCCCAGCTTAGGGCAATGAAAAAATCTGTTTGGCTTTCGGTTCTCTTCATCGGACGTATGATTTGTCATTGTCAGACTGCAACAGATGGTCATGAAGCATCGATGAAGACCAAAAACGTCTTAGGTGTCTTCTGAAGATACGAGCATTGCACTTTGCATGGCCGTTTTTCTTCTATCCGATTCAGACAAAAGTGCGTTGTCAAGTCTTCGCAGGTCATACTTCAATATTTTCCTCAAATCCTTATCATGCTTCCAGTTTTCCAATAACTACTGGATGCACCTCGGCGTTCCAGATGGCCTCATTCGACAAACCGAGTTCTTCCAACACCTTAAGATTTTCAGTCCGGATGATGCCTGCTGGTCGACAATCTTCGGCTGGACATATCCACTTCCCTTTTGCTTTACAGTCACTTCCACAGCCGGTTGAATATGCGGAGTATAAACAACCCGGCGACATTCAATATCTATGTGAAGGTCGTTTGCATTTTATGTCCATCCTATAAACTTTTCATTTGCATACTAGCTGAAGATAAAGCTCAGAAAGGCCACCATAACCTCTGTGAGAGATGGATGCACTTCAAAATGAAAGCATTCGCATCCGATTACAAGCAGTATAAGCTGAGCAACGATCTGTTAAAGAAATTAGCAAGCAATATTTCAAATCAAGAGATTGTCAATGTGATGTTGCTCCGATAACATAACGTGTTGCTTCGATAGCGCCATCACATAATTTTGATAGTCGGTTGTCAAAGAACTGCAATATTTGCTGATGCAAAATGTGGACGCATTGTTGTCCAAGGTGGAAGTTATGGTAGTCACCATTCTACTATCGAAGGTGAGCCAGCTGGAGTGCTGTCGGTTCCTTTTCCCGCTCGTGAAATGAGAGCTGACGATATCAGTTATAAGAATGAGGTACCTTTTAAACTGTCGAAATTCGTAAGAATTTTTCGAAAGGACATGTGCTGAAATCCACAAACATCCATATAAAGGTTTCTGCTGCACGTTTAGTTCTGTTTTGTCAACAATAAAAACACATTTTTCTTCAACAAGTAGTTCATGGTTGTGATTGGCCTTTGATCTCATTTTCAGATGCCAAGAAGTTCTCAAAAAAATCAGAAATGAATCCATCAAAAACGGTATTATAAGAATCTCCTGTGGTGGATTAATAAAAAGATGCTAAAAGCTTCAGTTGCCATCATGCCTTTTTCGCTACCATCTGGGAAAAAAGAGGTACAGTGACAAGCACTATTGCTGCCAACACGAAGCATGCAACCTTGGTTGAGATCATACCGTCTTACTATGCTCACATTATAGCTCCTTTGATGTGTGATGTAACGGATTCACGAAGACTGCTTCACTCTTGCGGAACTCATACTCTTTTGGCGAATCTGCTATTTTGGGCTGATTTCATCTTTCAATAATTACGTGCCCCAAATCTGCGGGCCGATCATTGGGATTGAAATTTTGCAGGAATGAAGTGATCATCGCTAACCCAGATTTGAACGTGGGCTTACTACGCTTTACTTATCGCTGGCGTGATCATGTTCAAATAGGAAGCAACATTTCGAAGATTTTGATGACGAAGTTGCTCGGTCACTTCTCTTTTTTGGAATATAGCGTAGTATGTCATCGAATTACTACAACTGTGCTCTTCGGTCGAATGAAGGAAATCGTCTTGCTTCCTTCCTTCACGCTAATCTTTACCAATCTCATATTTTGATGGTTGCACCTTTTTCAATATAGTTTTTGAATGCGTAACAGACAAACATCTTGAGACAAGACAAATCACCACTATACACGGACAGTTAGGAGCATTCTATGGTGTTCGCACAAACTTGCGACTAATTTTTATGGTGACCACCAAAAGGGTGCCTGATATAAGGGAACACCACAATTCATATCACTAAAGCAAAATGGCGGCAGCAATGTCTTCACTATGCATTGTGAAAATTAAACAACCTGAAAGGTGCAGATAATTTCCACGTTGATTACTAAAACGCTAAACGTTAATAACGGCATAAGATGCAAGTAATGAAAATAAAAGCGATGTATTTTCAAGGAAACATACCACCGAAATAAGGCAAAAATGCGGGCTGTTACATGGGATCAGCACGACACTAAGTGGTTGACTCGCTGGAATGTCGTTTTCACCACTCCTTATCGACTGTGATCTGTCAAACTCACAAACTTTCGCCTCTCACATTCAAACACCCCGTCATTCCCATTCATGAAGAGTCTAACTGGTTCATTTCTACTTAATGAAGTTAGTGTTCTTGCCACTATTTGACACTCGATAAGCCATCTGCCTCGTTCTTCAGAAAGTGAACATCCTCATTTGAATGTAATAATTCGTCACCTCTCAGTAGTTGCAACAATTCGTCGCCCCTCGTTATCCCATAATGAATCTCATGAACCATCCTCACAATAATTGCAAAAACGCCAGACAGAAATATTTTGCTGCACACATTTCATTTAAAATAAGAATGAAAGGACGTGCTTTCACCCGCTTCTAAATCATACTTTCAATACTGTCTGTATCTCCCCTGCAATCCAAATTTACGTTAATTTTAGCCTTGAAGCACGATTCATCACAAAGAGACCACACACTGGTTTTGTCTATTGCAGCTTTCTTGTCGAACTTGCATTATGTAAAGAATCTTTGTTCATAGAAGAAGAAAAAGACTGCATGAAACAGTGGATACAAGAACGGTGAATTTATGCCATAGCGGTGGGTGCATGCATCAACTTTGGAGCGTAACAATCGAATCGTTCACTAAACTCTCTGCACAAATTCTCAAATGAAAGTCTTACACTGACAAAGCATTCGATCCGTGATATTTCCATAGCAACAACATTCCACGCTGTATCCTCTGTGTGTATCCCAGTATCTACAGAAATCATCTGGCTGCAACACGTAGCTCCATTAGGACGTTATTTACGCACAAGCTGTGAGCTTTCTTCTCTCAGCTGTAAGCGTTTCCCGCTAGTTATTGTATCGCCCTGTTGCACTTCTGCAAAAAGGCATTTTTCCATGGTTCACATGAACAACCTCAGGATCTGCATCCCTTCATCTTGTGGATTTTGGTAGATTACACTCTTCTAAAATCTTGGCTGTGGTCTCACGATCTCACAACATAACAGTTCTGGATAAATTGCCCTTCACCAGAGAAAAAGATTATTTGCCTTTTTGATATGAGAGAAGGGAAGAAGTCGCGAAGATGCTATCATCTGCAGTTTTCGACTATGGTTAGTTTTTTAACGTCGAAGACCACAATGACTGCAAACATCCGGAAGCGATAATGAAAAGGAAAGAAGAACGAAAAATAGATCGCGTCTCTGGAAAATACTCCGGGCTTACCGCTGACATAGGGAACGAGCGACTTCGAGAGATTTCAATGTCAACATTCCCTATTCTCCGCCCTTCTCTCCTCCTTCTTTGGTCTGTTTCTGAAGATTTTTATTGACGTCGTCAGAGATGCACAACTGAGGACCGAACGGTGTTTTCCAGTCATGTACACGCAACCACCCTCTCTACCCGCGCAACTATCCGAACCTACCCTTTTTCATTGTACAAGTTATTCACCATAGGGGCAATTAGTCTTAGTCTATCTTATATTTTTTAAATATATACTTCTTTTACTTCCCGGTCCCGAAGCGAAAAAGCCTAGAAAAGATATGCTAAGGAAAACTCAAGGACAGATGGCGGAACATGTGACCGGCAGAGAACAAACGGAAAAAAGAAAAGCGCCCGCAGAGCATCTCAACGAATGCGCATCAAACGCCTCGGAGTTCAGCGTGCAAAAACAGCAATAGCCCGAAGATCGAAACGGATAAGGTGCAATTTGGAAGGTGAAGTAGTGTGCATTTCAAGGACATTGCCACTGTTCAAATTCAATGTAACACAACTGTAACGATAGCTCGCGACAATCCAACTACAAAACCTGCCTAAGACACGGCTCAAAGAGTTTAAGTATATCACGAAGGAATCACAACAATGGAAGAAGACACTGAATCTTCCCAACTATGGCGATCATATGTTTCCTTCCCGCAAAAGTCTCGCTAGAATTTTGTTTTTCCTTTTGCGCATGTTGGCGCGACAACAACAGCAGGAGCTGTCCAGAATGTTGTTTGTGCTGCAACGATATCTAGCAAGCTGGAAATGATAAAAGCTCTTCTTTCTCCGAAGAACAGGAGAACGGAAACATTTCTGTGAAAGTGAGGGGCGATAAGGTGTATAGAGTTTCATACTGAAGAATCAATGGAATTTAAGTCCGCGATGTTCCAGTAATCCAAAGATAAAGATTTTTAACGCTTTAGTGTTATTTGCTGGTGCGAGGCTTTGCAAACTTTGCGAAAAGCGATGCGAATGAAACGTTTTTGAGCATTTTTTTCCAGTGTGATACAATCAACTAAATAAGGGGACCATGCAGGGATAGAACACCTAAAAGTTGGCAGGTACTTAATGAAGAATTACATTCATTGCACTTAGGTGCTTTTGATTATAGTTGATATATCTGAGCTGCAAGACTCGATGCGCATAGTTTGCAATTCTGATAACCCTCCAGCAGTGTTGAAAACCACAATTTCTAATGAAGAATAGGACCAGTTACAAGGTCAAGGGAAGAAATAGGAGGAAAAACCTCACTAGCCATCCGAAAAGCATTGGCGTCGGATACTGATATAGCCACATTTGGATTACCTAAATACCACAACTTCGGCTACTTGACCGATGCATCAAGGTCGTTTTTCAGAAAACGGAAGAGGTGACAATCTCGAAACCGTCAACAAAGAGCCTGCTACCAATCGGTACGCTGTCCGAGAATTCTTTAAAGTACACGAGGGATAGAACAGAAATCAAAGATACTCCAATTTAGAGAAAACACTAGGAACTGGGGGAACTGGGGGAACTGGCTATGGGCGGAGTAACTGGCCCCAAATTTCAGCTGGAAGCATCGTCGGGATGAAAATGCTAGAGGGAAGGAAAGGTTCCCAGTACGCCACGGAGTGACGACTGCGTGTTTAGTCCTCAAAAGCGGCCATTGGGGCACGAGCGTTAGCAACGGGAACGTCATCGCCGCAAATCTTAATTGGTAAAGGTCGAGTAGAAATGACTGTTGGCTTTCGAGCATTCGGTCGGATGTTAAAGGACTACTGGATGACGATTTGAGTGCAGACATTTTCGTTGCTTCGCATAATAGCAGAGCTCTGTCAGCCGATGGTCTACGACTTGTACCTTGACATCACTTCAAAAAAAGCTGACAATATTGTTATCTGTGAGACGCGACTCCGCAAGGAGCTCATAGCAATGTGGCACACCTGCGACCAAGTCTTCCTCGATAAAGCTTTCGAGGACCGTTCAAGAATGGGAGGATTTGGCTTTATAATATGGAAGTAAGCTGTAAATATGACTAATAGTTGGATTTCACAAGTTGCAGTGTTAGTACTACAGCTTGACAAGTGTCGCGCTTTGAAGATCGCCCAGGTATACGCACCGCCGCAGTGTGGAAAACTTCTCTTGAAAGCAGATGAAGCCAAAATCGAGGAATTCCACGAAGACAGTGAGGATGCTATGAAGTTCAGAACCACGTAGTGAATTGTTCAAGGCGATTTTAATACGAAGGTTGAGTGCAGGACTGACCTCGCTGAAAGCTGTGTTGGAAAATATGCCATTGGAGTTCGGATCAGCAGACTGTCTCGCTTAATAACACTTGCGATCAGTAACCGCTTGCAAGTTGGTATTGCTTTGAACCAAATTGATCACTTTTAACGGGAACAAGGCATCTATTCATGGACGTGTCCGTCATTGGTGCGAAGATTGCATGAACCGGCTGTGACCATCGCCTTTTTCGCTCCAGGACCACATTTCAATATGAGCGTGAGAGCGGCATCCTACGAGGAGGGCGACGCCGAAGAACGAAGTCAAATACCGATGCACTGTCTTCTTAAATGGAAGCGACAGACTGGTCAGTTGCCACTAGCAACGTCAACGCAGACTGTGAAATGCTAGTTGATGACATCAAAAAAGCGGTCGGTCGCTCAAGCAGTCCAATTCCCCCAACCACGAGCAAGAAGGATCTGGGAGGACACAAAACGCTTAGTGACTGGCCAAGCCAAAACGATAATGGAAGGGAAAACATCTGAAGATGATTATAAGAACATGTGCAAGGAGGTACAGAGAAATCCCCAGGCAGACTGCAAGGAATACGAGGGACTGAGACCGAGAGGAGAGGCAGAGAACAGAAGAAGCTTGAAAAGGTAGAAAGAGAAGTTAAAATGAGAGCAAGATTACCTGGTGATCGGAAAGACTGTAATGGAAGATGCACAGTAGACCGAATAATGAAAAAATATGCGAAAGCTACTGCAATGATCTGTTTGCCTAGAAGGTGTACATGGAGGAAACCACTTCACATATTAAGCGCGAAGACATTCCACTGGAAACATGAGACGGAATCAAAGCAGACCACCTAAAAGTAGGAGGCTACTTCTTTTTCAAGGCTACGGGTGAAAGCTCACCACCTACTTAAATTCATGCATTGATTCCTCGGCTTGGTTAGCATCAGAGAAGGTGCTTTTGAACAAGGTGATCCCGAATACCAGGAGAACTGCCGTCCTCTCGCACTTTTGCCACAACTATGCAAACTGTTCCCAGCAGTGCTTTTGAAACGAATACAGAAGTGGTGGAATCAGCAGAGGAGGGCACGCTTTAGAGGAGCCTACACCAAGCATGATCACAACCACGTCCTCAGTCAGCTACTGGAGAAAAGTAAGGAGTACCGAGTCCCAATACGTCTCGCATTTGTTGACCGCCATAGCGCATTTCACTCAGTAGAATCAACGGCAGTCATAAATGCTTTGCATGCAGCTGGTTTACACTCATTAATGAAGGGTGTACAACTGTGTACAACTGACGTTCGGCTTCTGGATAAGGTAGCCACGTGAAGGTGAACAGACGGGTTCGACAGGGTGGTATTATTTACCCGGTGCTCGTTGCGGTGACCCTGGAAGGAATGTTTAGAAAGATTAACAATCATGGCGGAATTGTGGCTGATCGCAAACTGCTAACCCACCTTCTGTCCGCTGATGACTGTGTCGTTGTTGCCAAAAACATTTGTGTCGCTATTCGCGAAATGCATCATCGCGGCTCATTGGAGCCAGCGTACAGCAAAAAGGGGCTAGCAGCTTCAGCACCGCCAGTGACAAGCGGAAACGGTGATGCATCCAGCGGAAACAGGGACGCAAAAACTAAACGTTTCAATAGAAGAAAGCTGATGTCGCGTACATTAGAAGAAATTGAAGGCGGAGCCAGACGGGGCAGCGGAATCTGCCCGACCAAAAATTCGGCATTCGAGTTGTGCTGAGTCGACCAGGCAGGAGCCGTGGTCAGGAGCTCAAGGTGGCTCCTTTTTGCCGTCCGTCTTCCCGTCGTCACAGTATCGTAATTTCTGTACACTCTTTGCTGTTCGTAATATTGCACGTGCTATATTTCGCCTGTTCAACGCTACTCCTACTGTAAATCGGGCTGCGTCGCCTCAACGGATTACTGAACGTGAGTCACAAAATCTTAAAGATACATTTCTTTTTTCTTTGTTCAGTACACTTAAGACCTCCAACGCGGTTTAAATCAACTGGCAAAACTCTCCAAGGAAATTGGCCTGGAAATGAATCTCTCCAAGAAGAGTGATGAGAAACAGCTCTTGCGCATAAGGAGTAATACGAGTGGACGAGGTGTTGTCAAGGATGTGTCGGAACACATCTATCTCGGTCACCAGCTAGATCTTAATAATATCCTGGAAGGCGAGTTCGTTAGAACACGAGCAGCGGGCTGACTCGCTTTCAACAACAATCGCATTGTGACAGATAAAAGTTGCCGGTGAATGTCGCGACTGATATTGTCAGGACAACTTGCTTCTAGCAATGCTATACGCCTGCGAAAGTAGTCAACGAAGCGTGATGAAAAGAAACTCGCAATGGTAAAGAAGGATGTGTGGCGTTACCACGACAGGTCGGTTAAGCAACGAATAACTGCGACACAGAAGTGGAGTAAATGATGTGGTACAAAAAATTTATGCAGCAGAATGGAGATGGGCAGACCATGTTCCACGAAGTGAGGTGAGAGAGTGAATCTAGGAAAAGAAAAGCATGGCGAGCCAAAGGTCACTACAGGCCAGGTACACTACAGCAATAAGAATAGAGAGGACACCGTGATAAAAAATGCACTTAAAAACAGTTACTTATAGCTCGTCAAAAAATAATGTAGTAATGAGATGTGCAGCGTGATCTTGCAAGAAAATCTAAACTCAGCTTTTAAACTGGTAGGCTGAACACTTCACTTTTAAACACTTTTAAAGCTCCAGGAAAAACAAAGGAGTAGCCTTGAGCACTAAATTCTTGTTATGGGCGTGATACTTGTTGAGTTGCCCGTTAATGAATCATGCACTTTGGCTGACGAAACTTCGGGACGCGACCGCTAAAGTAAGGAGGACACTGCGCTTGCTTTTGCCGGATTTTCGCAATTATTCTGAAAATTTCAGATATGGTTGCAAATTGTCTCGAAAAGCAATTGCAGAATTGCCTTGTCGAAGAAGTTGCCGCAGTAAGTCTCCTCCATTGCATGAACTCTGTAGGCGTCAAATGGACCGAACATACTGTTTAGTTTTCCATATGCTTCGATGTTTAAATATTGTTTATCTGCTTTGTCACCGCATATTTCACAGTGTCCTTTCCAATTCGTCTTCACCCAACAGATCGGTGTATATATCAATGATGGTGCCTGCAGTAAATGAACGAACTCTGTGATGGAGTCGCATCCGAGATAGTCTCTTCTGATGAATTAATTTCACTGTTTTTTTAGTACTGATAGCAGTTTGGACGATTTGAATCGACAACCTATAGAACAACTTGAAACTGATCTATCGCTGCTTAACTACATTGATATCGTTCACATCGTGAATGCCTGTTGAATTCTAACTGCGCCGCAGGTAGGTTAAAGGAAGCCAAATTTCTTGAAAATGAATCCCAAACCAAATAACTTTCTGTGGCTGTTTTTCAATGTGCGGTGAGCCTATAGCGATGTACAGTCGCATACCCAGTGGTTACTACGACGTGTGAATCATTCTAAGCATTTTTTGCGAAGTTACAGTGGAGATGTTCGCCAATATTTTTACAAGAGCAACCAAGTGACCACTATAATGAAATGCTGACATACACGAAACGAAATTTTGTTTAAACTAGTAGTTTGCAGCGGCATATTCTTCCTACAACTTGATAAAAATTGAAGCTATTTTATAAAATAATCCGGTCATAGCATGTGCTATTTCTGCCATTAATGCTTCACTCGCCGTTTTCACTAGAAGCAGGTAAAGGCAGACCGATTGAAAACGGCCAGTGTATGTGGCACCTGCGCAAAAACGGCGAAGGAGCAGTTATTCCAAGCAGTTGAACTCTATCACATAATCGATATTCTTTAGTGAAAAAGCCGGTTCCCAGATTGGGCCAAATCGGCTTTGTCACTCAACGACGGTTTTTATGGTAACAATAAATGAAAGACATTTTATGTGTGACTTTCTTATTCCTTAGTTGAAATTGAGAAATCGCTGAATTTTGCCTCTGCAAGTGATTAACAAGACGGTTACACCCCCTAAACTTTTACGCTTTGCGGAAACGGGAAACAACCCGGTATTAATTTATTTTGTGTTTTTGGGAGAGCACAACTCTTCAGAGAAATTACACGATGAGAAGAGAACTCACCAGTCTGAAACCTTCTGAAAGGCATGTTGGCAGCTCGATACGTTCCATAATCCCATCTTGATTCAGCCTCACCAAATACCTTTCTCTGTACATCACATTCTCTTTGCTGTTTTCTCCTACGATGACGTCATAAATCTTTTTCACATTTAGCACGCTGTACGCTGTGAACACATTCTTCAACTTCAACAAGATCTCGTCTTTTGGAGCGTCGAATTCCTCACATCTTTTGCAGCATGCAAAGAAGAGATTCACAGACCTTCCCGCAATACGCTGAAAGCAATACTGCAGTGATTCGGTAATACAATCAACTATTTGCAAAACATAAGTAAAGCAGCTTCGTAGGGCCAGTGTTTTTACGCAGCACAACATGTCTCCAAGTCTTCGTCGTTTTGTAATTTGTTTCGCCAATGTTAATACTCTCACAGGACTGCACCGCTTTTAAGCTTTATTCGAAGCAACCGTGACTCCTAATTCTGTTATTCTCTTTTCTAATAAACCAGCGATCTTGTTGTTGTGTTTTTGTCCTCGACATACGATCCGCAATTCCATTTTGTTCATAACATCTACAGCGCTGGTATAAGAAAATACGCTAGGAAATAAAAAGTCGGTGTAAATGTCACTTGCCACGATTTTTCCACTACGGTCACTTCCGTTTGCTTTTCATACATCTGCAGGTTTAGAAGGTCTGATTTTGCAGATCTTCCAGATTAAAAAGCCGCCTTTGGAAGCAGCACTTTTTTGATTCACAAAATGGAACAGCTAAGCAAGCATTCTCTTCCTCAACTGGAGGTGCGGACTGGTAGAAAATGCATGGATGTTTGGAAGTTGCAACTGCGTAGCGCTCAACAGCCTTAACCAGAAACCCAGAAAAACTTCAAAAAGTTCATAAAATTTACGCATCCGAGCATTCCAAACTATGCTAACTCCATAAACGGGAAGGTGACGAAAAATGGAAACTGGAAAAGAGCAGGTCCAAAGCGAAAAAATTATAAAATTATAAAAATTATTGCAGATTATATTATAAGAAAATCAATACCTAGGTCAATAATAAATCTGCAAGTCTGTTAATGTAACTGAAGATTCATAACGCCAGATTCAGCCTCGCGTTCTTGAAAATATGCATCGCCCACTTTGCATGAAGATTGATGGAAATACTCCGAGGTGGAATGTTCAAACTTCACAAAATAGAAGCTCGATAATGGCACAAATTCTGGGTTCACGAGAAACTACCGCGCGTTCTAGGTATAACTGCGGTCAAGAAATGATACGACCTGTACGGAAAAGTGATATAATACTATACCCGCCACCTTCCAAAAATCTCAGATTGCACTCTAGTGGTGCTTTGCTTACGGTTGCAGAGTTGGTACGATCTGCTGTGCTCGGCACCGGAACAATACGTAAGGTAAATTGTTGTTGGTAAGACATCATCACTCCACAACGCTTCGCCCTTCATCCTGGCGCACCGGCTGGTGTCTAGCACCTGCGCTGCGCATATTTATATTTCTTTGCGCTCCTCCAACTGCATAAACATGGTGGCGATCTTAATTTTTTTGTATTACTAAGGCCCACCAACTGTGTCCCATACTTTCAATCAGTTCGCATTTTTGATGAATATCTTTAGAGTATCTTTAGTTTTATAACCAACCTACTGTCATAAGCGATGCAAAAGCGCCATAAAGAAACGCCTTATTGAGGTAAAATAGACAGGTTTTCAATGATAGCATATGTTCATCAGTAAAAAGAGCACATGGCGAAATCATCCTTAAGATATAATTACCATCAATCCTCCACTGTATTTCGTTTTCAGTAATTCATCTTGCCAACAGGTGGTAACAGTGACTACGTCGACGTCATGCGCATAACTTCTCCTGTTGTCATTATAGAAGACATCTTTCTCGTAAGCCAACTCTGTATATCCAAGAGCGTACACACAATACTTTCCATTCCTCGGACTGAATCACTGGAGTTAGCCTACGCATATAGCATCTGAATGAAGTAATTCTTCGTGATCAACTTCCATTACAGCTTACATACCACTAGTACAGCTCCTTATTGCTTGCGTGCATCATAGTTCCGGAAAGTGTTGCACAATTAACATTGACTCCACTATTACGAGTGCTTCAAGCCTCCTATTAGAGGTACTGCTTATATTTTCTTCTAATGCTGCATGATATTAGGACCAAGTGAGAGCGAAAAGAAAGATTTGAAGGAGATAAAGATGCCGTTATCGACATACTCCTGCCCACCTCCACTAGCAGCTCCTTTTGTTCACTCCCTAAGTTTCGCGTACAAAGCGCATAGCGCACAACTGAATTCTAGGAAGCACCAGGAACTGAACTAAGAGGGAAATTGTGGAATAATCGACGGAACTGAACACTGATAAGCTTTTACCGCTTGCAAATGTTCTAAGTCACAACTGGTTGGAGCTGAGAAAGAGGATAGCAGTTTCGGCGATAAGATGATGTGGTGAACGATGTGGAAACAAATATTGTTGAGGACGGAGTAGTCTAAAGCACAAAAATCATTCTCGAAGCGTTGAATGGGAAAAATGCTCCTCTCAAAACGAATCTAATATCAGCATCAGCACTGGCCGCGTTAAAAAAGCGAAGACCACCAGGCACCAACAGGTTTTGTTGGTCTCTCACATTTCGGAGATTCAAGCGGGAAAACACACTTGCGCTTGAATCAGAGTTTCAAAAGCTCAAAAGAATCCTATGGAGGAGGAAAAGGGCTACAGTTTCATACATTATATTGACAGGCGATTTATGTTAGGAGAAAATCGAGTTCAAATATAGCTGCGAACTTATGCTTACACCCAATATCAAGCAGAACTTCTTCCGTTTAATCGACCATTAGCACAAACTGGAAACGTTCACGAAAGTTATCTAATGGCATGTTACGCTGAACAATACCACATCGCCGGAGGCGGTGATAGCATGAAAAACATACATATAAACGAGACGAAACAATGGAATGATAAAAAAGCCGATGAAATATATAATGTGGCTACCGCCTCAAGAACATTATGTATACTCATTACTGGAAGCGTGGAGAAATGTGATAAATAAATCAACGAGCGCAGTTATTGAAAGTGCTATCGCCGCCTCGCCTCACGACATAACAGAGCGCTCTTCCATATAAATCGCTTGAGGCGGCGCGACACGGATGAAGACGAGATTTGAATTGCACGGCAGCTGCTCTTTGCAAACTCATGCGATTTAAATGAAATGAGAGCTGTTATACCTATATCAGTCACAGCTCTGATTTGCTCATATCAAAACCTCATCCGAACCCTCTTTTGCAGTTTCCCCAACTCAGCTGTATTCGATCTGTTGATTATAGAATTCCACTGTAGCTATTGCCGAAACTTGTTTTGCAGTGAGAGCGACCGCAAACTGAACAACAGCTCATCGGCTTTAACAAGCGACTTTAAGCTTAATGAGAGCAACTGCAAGTGCCTTATAGAACGGCATAGGTACTTCATACCCTCTTTCAAATCCATTGATAAATGTTTTCATAGAAATTTGCAAAATAAGTTTGCCCAACCATCTAGGATGCGATTTCTCAGCGGTTTACATATTCTCGAAATCGTCCTCTGATACATCTCGAACTTATGTTGGCTTAGTTCAAAGCATCACTGAGCAGGAAACCGCATTCTGCTCTCATAAGATCTATTTTCCAATTCGGATGCATAAGGTTCAAGCCATACCTGTATGTGGCATTTGTTCCAGGCACTTTGCAGTTTATTCCCTCGTAGTTGTTGTTCGATGGGTATTGCTGAAAACTCTAAATTTCTGTTCAGTTGTTCTGATCAATTCACGCTTTGGATTCACGGCGTACAAATAATCAAAACACTACTTTCATTAGTTCTACTATTACTAATATTTTACTGCTGTAATACCGTCGCTAGGCGCACTATTCACTGATAGTTCAGCTTTATTTCTAACACGCATGTCAGCTTTCAATTCTCTTACCTCTGTTTGTCTTTTCCCATTTATTCTATGCCGATAAACACTTTTATTATTATTATCTATGCCCTCTGCGAGCCGCCTTTCAAAAAATAGTTCTCCTGTATTCCAATGATTTCCCGGACGTTATTGGTGAGGTCTGCATATGCACATGCTGAAAACTTTTCATACTGACGGCAGGCCACAATAATGATGACTTATAATGATGAAAATGCTAAGTGGTATTCTCAAAAATTTTCAAACGGCTGTTAGTCGCAAAAGCGGTGAAAATAAGAAGATGACGCAAAGACTATCAGTATAGTTATGCGTCGTTTGCCATGCAACCGGAATGTCGGTGATCCGCGTCTGTCCCTCTATAATGTTCTCAATGAGCATTAAACAAAACGCGTCATTTGAGCATCGTCCAAGAACGTCTCGCACATGCAGGACACATAGAGCAGTGACCACTATAAAGGTTACCTCTTGAGATGTGATGCGTTGCCCTGCAACATAAGGGAAGAGTGCGGTAAGAGCAATTTCCGCCACCAAACCTGCAACAGATCATCATCCGAAAAGAAATTTCATAACTTTAAGCTTATGGGACAAGTTGTGATGCTCCACGCACATTGGAGTCCCGACGGAGGGAAGAGGATTGATGCCGAAAACCTGCTCAAATGGTTTTTTCAACGCTTTGGTTTGCTAGTGCCACGTTCGGGATACTTGTCCCACCACCCGCTCACTATCGAACCTGTTCACGTTCTGTGAACTCTATAACAGCTGGTAACCGAACTGGCAACTTCGCACTGCCAACCCTCGGTAAGCTAGGAAAAGGCCATATCTTGACAAATGCTTTTTTCTCTATATCTGCACATAAGGGGCTTCGCATCAGTATGGGACAGTCATATTTGAGTAATCTAGTTCACACCATCGAAGGCACATCTTCACGACGTCATCACTCTTGCCTTCATCACTCCTGAACAGGTTTCGGTTTTGCTCACGTCGCTTATTAAGGCTCATCAGCCCATCAGCCATGTTAATGTAGCACAAGAAATTTTTTTACACGGCATACTTTCGCGTCCCATGTCGCATCACAACTGCACTATTAGTTAGGAATAGTGTAGACATGCATTCCAGTGAGCATTAGAGAGTTCCTGAAATGTAACGAAAACTAGTGATTTAGGTGGAGCGAAAATTTTCCGCGATGTTGGCTTATGTTTTCAGATGGAACTTTTGCCTCCGCTCTGCTTCTCTCCCCTTTCCATCATCGTAGTCTCGCTAGAGAACAATTACAGAAAGCCGAAGTACAGCAAAATTTGGCGCAAATAAGGTACCTGGAGATGTTGAGTTATTTAATTAAACGAAAGTTCCGTGATTGGATTTCCTTAGTCTCTCAGCTTCCCCTCCTCTCCTTATCCCTCCTCTTCTCTGGAATATCAAGAACTACAATACACCTTTATTTTGCTGTAAAGAAGGATATGGTTGCGCATCTTATTACCCAAATAAACGCTGAAATAGGAGGCATTTACAAGGAAATCAGTGACTTCGTACAGCACAAATAATTGCATGTGCTGCACAAATAATTGCATGTGCTGCATCGTACAGCACAAATAATTGCATGTGCTCATGTCTACCTTTGCTGTCCCAGCTTCTTTATTGCCACCTTTCGTCTGACCACTTACTGCTAATGCTATCGGTGTCAGGTTCTTAGAAAGACAGGAATTTCGGGTATAATGTCTTCTAAGCACACTGCGTTCTTGAAAGTCAAAAATAGTGCAACATTCCGTTCTCGAAGCACCAACATTCTAAAAAGCAGCATTTTTCGCCACGCTACGCTAAGCTATCATGTGCAAGGCATCAAACGAACAGTTGATGGAGCTGAGCAGGATTCCATGAAAATTGCTGTCAATGCATTTTTTTTTTCGCCGAGACTGCATAAAAGAACGATGTGGACAAAAAGACACCAGTGGAAAAAGATTTGGGAACAATTTTTTGCGATCATGGCACGCATCACTCACCTTTCCTTCTTTTGCAGAACCAAGTGGTGTGCAACCCCTCTCCGCTGTCCTTAACTCGATCGTTTCCAATACTATTGTTCTTGTGATTCTAACTGTTTAACAAAACAACACACTCAATTTGGCGAAAGTCCCCTTTCTCAGAAACACTACTGCGACCTTACCCATTTGTACAATAGTAGCTCTCATAGCGCACACAATTGCGAACAATACGAGAACCCCTCTCGAGCAACCGCCACTCCTGAATTCATCCAAACAAACGAACGATCCACGGCCACAACAATTGCTTTGTCGACGCGAATCTATGCAAATTTTGGGGGCTTTGCATGCAACGGTTTGCTTCTAAGGTAGATCGAAATAAATGAGTGATGTGCACATGATCTAATTGGCTGGAGAAAAGCTAAATAAGATCTAGAAAAGCTAAATAAGAGAATAATAAAGAAGATTTTTAGTCATTCACAGTGTCTTGTTTCCGAAATTGTGCCGTCGGAAGTTTTCGAAAAAATTTACAGCACATCATTGACTCACTAGGATGTCGCTGTTTGCAACCTAATCTCGTCCAATGGTTTATGAACGCGGAAGAACTGTATGTTATCTTATTTGATTTTATGCTTGAATTCGTTATGACTAGGAATTGCTCTGTTCACAGCTCACGCCTCCAAAGTAAAAATTTGACAGCGACTACCGCTCTCAGTAGTTTTGCGTTAGGATCGTCTGTGTTTGGAACGCAGAGCTGCTGCAGTTATTGAAGCGGAAAATGTCGGCACCTTCAAGTTTCCCTAGAGAATTAAGATTTTCATATGATCATGACCTATTGAAGTGATATAGAGAAAGCGCACTGCGCACGTGCAAGATGAGACTACATTTTTTTCTTGCGATATTGTGGTTTGTATCGATGCCGTTTAGGAGTTACCTCTATGCTACTTCTCTTCTCCAAGCATTTCAGCAATCGAAGAAAAACAGCTCCTTCTAGTAGTCAGCAGAATCAATTAGAGATTTATTATAGGAGGACAGAAGTTCATAAAGTGGAAGAACAGGGTGTATGAATGAGATGAAGCAACAACTAGGAAGCGGAGTTCAGCCCCAAAACAGACGGACGCAGTGCGAAAGTTGTTACCACCAAACAAATGAGCAGCTCTCGACCTCAACTATGCCGTTAGCTCGTACCTCTTCTCATAGGAATCTTTCAACCCCACTTGCCCGAAATTCCATAGCTTTTTAGATGCAAACGTTTCATGTTTGCGGCTATAGCAATGTGCCAATGAAACAGTTATGGGTTCATTTTTTCTTGCAAGGTCTTGAGGCTGATAATTAGGGAGCGGGAATGTCTCCGCATTTTCAACCACACGACAGTATTAATGTTTCTGATTTTCACAGGCATGCTCAAAGTTGAGAATATGCGCACAAGAAATTTCTTGCGTTTGGAATTTGATCGGATTAGAAAGACCCGATGTTTAGAAAGCCAGTGACATGTTGAGGTTTGTGAAGGTTTTATAGAAAGAGCGAACGAATTGAGCCACAGCCGTGTTCCTTGAAAGCAAGGATTCAGGAGGTGAGAGAATTCACTCGCCTCTTCTTGTTCCTTACCGCCCGCCTCCCAGAGACCAGATATTCCGGAAAAAAATGCAGCTTTCAAATGAAGCTTTGATAGGAAGTAATTATTTATGTTGTTCTAACGCCTAATACAGAGGCGATTTCTATAAAGGAGGATGTATGAATGCGTGAGGATAGGAAAAGGGGGATATTTTAGGCCACCCAATTGGAACAGTTCACCCAATTCTGAAATCGAAACTATATGATAAGTGTGCAGGCATTTTGTAATTCAGAGCTGCATTCCATATGTACACTTCACTTGAATAATCAGTGGACTTATTTCGGGAAGAATTTTCAAAAATGTCCGTTGCCGAAACGGACCAATCCACACGCTTCCGTCATTTATCGTCGATGCAGTAGTTAACCGGCGATCAGCTGTTGGTTGGTCATGACAACTGTCAACGAAATGTAGAATAGTTTTTCTACTTGTCAAAGGGTCATCTATCGCTCTATCGCCATATGAGGTCCAGGACGACATGAAGCCCGCGCCCTACGAAATGATTCGGCATCCTCATGAAAACGGAGCCGGTTTCATCTTCGTCCTTTTGCCCTCCTCATTTCTCATTCCCTCCCCTCTTTCATAAGAAAGAACCGACGAGAAAAAGCAATTCATTATCCCGTTCGTTCACTTCTAAGTGCCTTCAAATTTATGATCGCCAACATCGCTAGCTTTTCATTGCTATTTCGTTCTAGCTGCGAAAGCATTGATGTCAGTGTTCTCAAATATATTATCCTCGCAGTCCTTTACTTCACGTATTAACTGTTCTCTATTCTTTCCATCTTCCTCATTCGTAAATCTCTCGTCCTTAGAAATTAGAGCAATCCATGCTTTTTGGATGCACCTGAAATGATCTTTTCTTTCTTGAACGGAAAGAACTTTGTTTCCTTGTTCTATATATGAACTTTTGCTTTCTGTTTCTTTCGTTGTTCTATTTGAACGGAAAAATGCACATGAAACTCTCTTTATGCTATTCACTTAGCCGATGGAACGATTGATAGTGCTCTCAGCGTATTATGTATGTTTCGGATCGCAGTGTTTTCCAGACAAGTTGAATCTCATTGCTCGGCAATGTCGTATGTTCTCCAGTGAATCTCATTCCCATTAACGACCACTGACTTCAGGTGCACTTCGTCGGGCACATCGATACTATTAAGAACGACTGTTGCAGGCTGGTTGGATCGTAATGCCGCATGTATTAGTCCGTGGGCCTGAAGTTACGAAAAAGCCTGCATAACAAATGGAAGGGTTAGCTTTCCTAAAGGAAACCTCATCCGGACCAACACTAACTGGTCCGTGTATACCACAGATTCCGGGACCGTATGAGCGGCTGCACCAACTCGAATGGAGAGTCTGTAATGTTGGCGGCCACTATATGTTGCATGTCATGGTTTTTCCCTGATCAATCTGTTGCATAAACCAATTTGTGCCTCAAATCTATTACGACTGAGCCCTTAATTTTCTAGCACCTTGGGTTCCCCTACTTCAGCCTTAAGTGCACAGCTAGCCGTTTTCGGCCATAGTTTGTGAATCATGATTTTAAATTTCACTGTGTAATTGAAAAGCTTCAACAGGACATTTCCATGTAATGAATTTGAAAATTGGGCTCTGAAGTTGCCAGGGATGGTCTCATTTCGATAAGCCGCACATGACCAGCTGTTATGATCGACAACATAGGTTCGGACAGGTCACGGAAAATTGCAAGTATTAGCTGATTTTTTCTCCTGAAATCGCTGGAATTTGCGATTCTTTCTACTGCTCATTTTTTCCCGGATCACGATTGACTTCCGTGGATGGGGAAAAGGTGGGCGTTGAAAGAGCTGCTCAGATTTGGTTCTAAATGTTCACTAAGCTGTAGATGCATGGCCTGTTCAGATGAACTTGCTCGCATCAGTCATAAAATGCTCCATTCTATATTTTTTATGCGGCTTACGAAAGCGAGTGTCTAGTGGTGGCTACAGTGCGCTTCAAAATGACAACTCCTCTGGAGATTACTGGCGAATACTTGCATGTGTCAGATGCTTCTCACCTAATGCCTAGAAAACCTAATGACATGAACTTTTCCCTAGACTATTAAACTTTCACTTAATTATAAACGTGCTAAAGAGAAAGACCATTAGATCTTTCTCTAACGGTTTGCAGGATTAAACATAACTGATGTAGCCTTTCCCTTTTGGGCCAGATTGACGATTGAATTACGAGAGCTCAATTCAAGTAGCAACGTAGCCACTTTTCCATCCACTCGTCTATTCCAGTCCTTTAAACGTACGATGTTAGAATACGTTAGAATTCACACACCTTCACGATTTCACCCAATCCTTCGTTAACTGCCTTCTGCTTTGCCGACCTTATCGCCTCAACTCTGCATTTAGTTGTCGGACAAGATAATGGCCTCCCTTTTGCTGACTTTTCTGCTGAAGACCATTCATTAAGGGCGCTCATTATTTCAATCATCTCAACAGGCAGGTTGCTTGAGCTTCTCAACAGGTTTAACGGCTTACACAGTTGCTCTCTCAAGTAATCGTTTTCCTCTGCATAGCACAATGTGAGAAAGGTCGACATACAAAGAGGGCAAACTTTTCACTCCACGTACACCACAACGTAAGGAGGCAATGTGGGTTAGAATGAACATGGAAAGAATAAGGGCACAGCGAAGAGGTTTGTCGACGTTCGAAATCAAGACCTACGCAAATCAATCTTGGCGAACATCAGCCGGAACAGCGAGAATCGGCGTCGAAACAACGGACAAGATCCTAATGGGGTAAGTGCCTTTCAAGGGTTCAACTATTAGTTTACAAGTGCCTTACAGGTGCCTTACAAGTGCCCTTCGAATGTACCGCAAAAAACCGAATGAAGCTTGAAGCTTTTACATTAGCGAATTAAGAGGGGTTACTCAACTATGCAGGAGCTGAGCAGCTGTAAGATTGATGAAATAATCAGCTGCAAAGAAGCCCACCGCAGAAAACGAAAACTCTTCGGTTGAAAATTGTTTACCTCCATGCTGCTGCAGGTCTTATGCACAATTCATTGATATCGCCCATAAAATGCTAAGTTGCACGTATTCTCTTTTAGTTTAATGTGGCTTCTGCGTTTTTATTGAAACGGCTACTGCACTGACTAGATGTATTCTCTAATAAGACTTCAAAGATCAAAATCGGAAGAAAAATAAAGTCCTGAAATCGATCCAACGCCGGAAGCAGCCGAACTCGGGATAAATGATGTACGGTTTAACTTTATTTTACTACAGTTTGATTTTTCAGCACTGTTCCACTTTGCTATTTCTTCATTCATTTTTGTTTTTTGCTGTTCATTAAACTCCGCAGTAGATATTCCACAAACAAACAAGTAAGTACAAACACTGACGGCAGATGGATGATAAATGTAGTAGACCGCAGAGAACTGCCAGTGTTTCCAGATAATTCACCTCCACTGTCTAATCGTAGGTTTTTCTTTGAACAAATTAAATCGTTTATAAACCACTCATGAAATCAAACTGGAATTGAACCAGTTATCTCAGTTATGCCTTCCGATGAAAATTCTCCGTGTCGTTTTAAAATTTCAGTGGAAATTTGAGAAAAAGATGAAATTTGTTGCGTGGATAAGTTTTTGGGGGATAGCAAACACTCAACATTAGGTTGATGAGAAGAGGCGAGCAAAGAAAGTCTACTCTAAGACTGTAACAGCAGCCTTGCTACGATGCTGTCGCAACTTGTGCTACCGGTCTCAGTTATATTTGCCTAATTCGTCTGGTTCTTCATCAAATATGAAAGCTCTTCGATGAAAAGCACAGTGCGAAACCACAGTACTTTAACAAGCAATAAGTGGAACGTTATTAAGGGGACATTAAACGCGAACGAGATTAATAGCTAGACCGCATAAGGGTCCAGCCCAAGTTTCTCAGCCGACGCTTAGAGCTTTCCTATGCTCGCACTCGCTAATTTTCGCATTCTCATCCCAGGCAACACACGCTGTCCCTTACCACATTTACTCTCTTAAGAGTGCCACGTTTGCTATGGTCTTTCAGAGTTTACAGCAAGAGCGCCTATGCTTTTAACTTCCGATATGAGTTAACTTGCAATGCATATCGTAGTCTGAAGAAATCGTGGAATGTTCATTCGTGTTGGGACCGTTCGCGCGTATAGCTCGTAATGCCTCTCTAGAATGTTGTTTGCTCTTCAGGAACTCTGCCCCGATTTGCCTACTTCTATCCGATTTTCCATGTCATCCTAAAGTACTAATGATAATATGATTATTTCCAAGAAATAACTCGGAGATCTTTCACTACAAAAATGATGTTCATTCCTTTAGCTGCGGTCTATTTTTTGAGTTGTTGCTTTCTTAATAAAGTAGAAATAGGTGATATGACGCGTATTTCCGACAGTAAGTGCAGTAGGATTTCTGTAAGCAAGAATAGAATTCGCACACCTTCGAAACGCTTCATTATATAAAAGGCAGTATCAGCTGGAGAAGCAGCAGCAATATTTGACGAAAAAATTCTCGTGTTACGAATTGTTGAACTTGCTTACTGCATTCTTATCGATCATGCTGCACCAGTATTTTTTTGCACTCTAAAAACTCCACTTTGCTCATTAGAAGTCTCCGAACGCTAAAGCTGAATGTGAAATTTAAATACGTCTGATAGTTTTACAAATTACAATACACATCCCATCGTTTTTTTTGCACACTATAGTAGAAAAATTTTCATCAAGTTCCTAGGAACAATGCACTTCTTGTTTTATGAGAAGGTGTTGCCATCTTCGAAAGTGAAGTTCCATGCGTCATAACAGCAAGGTGAATGATGCGTTAAAGTTGTTTATATCATATATGGGCAATTCTTCCCTTTCTTTCAATCTCAGGTATATATTTGCGTGATTCAGTCTCTGCGAAACTGGATCTTCTCATGCATCAATTTTTCAACCTGGAAAACAAAAAAGTCGCAAGCCATAAACAAACGAATCTCCAGTAGTTGAGTGACTAAAAAAGTGAAAGTGAACCTGCGAACAAACAGTCGCATGGACCTTCCAGTCCCGAACCTTCCAGTAGCACTATTTTAGTGTCGCAAATGGGAATAGAGGCAGGAAATTTCTGCATCTTTACCCAAAAATGTCTAAGAATGTTCAAATTGCAAGCTATTCAAAGAGAAATTGGCTGTTCTCTTCGGACAACTTCCAAGTGCGAAATGATTAGAGGTGCTGAATATGCAGTTTCGTCTTGTGAGGAAAGGCGGAAATCTCCTCGGATGACGCGAGTAAAAGGGATCGAGATTTTCGAAGGAAATGAGAGGATAAGGAGTTAAAAAGTATTTAGGAACGAAATGATGTAGAAACTGTGAACGGAAGGAGAGGCTGGCGGGGATTTTTTGAGGCAGGTAAACACAACCGAAAATTTTCGGAGCAAAACGAGCAGGAAATTCTCAACAATGCACAACCGAAATTAACCTGACCTCGTTTGGACGAGCAAAGCGGTCCAAAAAACCCCATATGGCTCGAGTGAGTTAAATTTCGTGGAACTACGCAGTTCATTGCGACGAGCTTTGCGTGGACAAGAGGTACAATTGCGGAGAAGCTGGGCACACCTGTCACGAAGAGCGAACTGAGATTGGAATGATTTTGGGTTAATGGATATTCAGCATAAAGTCTTGCTGTAAAATATGCAATTGCGAGATCCTCACAAGATCATGTAACTCCCGTAGTAATAATCTGCTCTGTCCTCTCGTTGTATACATTATTCACGGACAGTAGTTAGAGAGGACAAAACTTTGTTGCTGGCTTGAATTGGTGTTCTGAGGCGACTGGTTGGGAGCAAATTGATCGTTTAGATTGTGAGTTGGCGATGCATTGCCGCACTGTTAGCAATGCTTCTTACAAAGTGCAGGTACGGTAATGTTCCGCGCTGTTGTGCGAGGATGAGCGCAGTCCGTCTCGCTGCTCACAACCACACGCCCAACTTCCCTGCAGTCGTCCGCGCAAAGTGCCTAGCTGGGCTCATGTAGGTGAGTTAGATCATACCTCCAGCAGAGGAACCACAGTTGTGAGATATGATCAACTCGCGACCTCTCTTCGTTTAGCACCAGGTCAGCGTACGCTCTGCGAATCTTACCATGAATAAGACTGCCGTTTTCCTCAGGAACGTTCGCGCAAGTCGCTCGATGCACAGCACCAAGGGAGAGCAAAATAGCACTCATTACGCGTTTTTGCTATTTTCAACCCAACCGCGCATTGTTCGATCAAACCTTAGCTTCACATGCATGCTTCCACGTTTTTTTTGGATCACGTCGCAAGTCTGTTAAGGATCCCGCGCCATCTCCTCCATTCTCCGTTCGCCCTACCCTCTCTCAGATCGGCTACTAGCAAAGGAAGGCTACTTCCCTCATCAGTTGCCCCGTGGATTATTTTCTGATATCCGAAGCGTATTTTTCACACACTCCGAAAAAGTTTTCGCGTAAAGGGAATCACCAATCACTTATGGTGGATTTCTCCTCTCATGCTGCAACAACAACGCAGTTAAGTATGAAAATCGATGGATTTGGTGTAGTGAAACAAAAACTCGATACTTTTCATGTCGACGCACTCGCTGCAGTGTTGTTAAGCATATCATTTACATGATGGAGCGACCGAACAGAAGAACATTTTAGGCCAGTAATTATTGTTCTTTGTTTACGAGACATAAACGAAATTAAATGAAGAGGTAACGATCATAATGGCTTCCAGTTTTGAAAAAAATAGTCTCTCGGAAGCAGCAGTTGGTTGGAATACGCGCAGTTCAGTTTCTTCGAGCATGACACCTGTTGGGGATTGCCCGTGGAGAAGGCAGCGCGGGTAAAGCGAGAAAAAAATCGAAACCTCCTCAAGTGAGAACACAAAAGAGGACAAAAGTAAAGACCTTTTTTGTGACGAGTGGTTGCTTCTGTGACGTTCAGCTCGCCATTGCGGCTCTGGCAAAGATTTTGCAGCATTGCTTCCACCTTGTTCAATGAAGAATCGATCTATAATGTCATCAACGCGAACTACAGCAACGATGAGCGTATGAACATACGTCGACAATTCCGAAGGACGAATTTCTGAGCTTTTGTCCGGAATTTCGACTTTTCGGGAAGTTTGCGGACCCGGGGCTAAGGCTTATGGGCACGGAATTGCGACCAGGCTACGCTGAAGAAGAGACTATTGAAATTGATGAGGAACTGGAAGAATTCTGGCGGCGAATGTTGCTTTGACTGGTTCGTTTTTTCCTCAGTTTCGTTCGGGACGCAAACTATCTCAGACTTTTTTGGACTCATTCTTGCTTCGTCTATGTTTGACCTATGCAGACCCGTTTTTAAGAAGAGACTTGTGAAGATAATTCTTGCCTTCTTGATTGGAATATTCTACTTTGAAAGCTGGCCAGGGAAAAATTTGATTCAAAAAGTGGATTTGTCTACGCAACTAGGCTCAGGATAGAAGTTTAGCGACAATAAATATGACCTCGACGCGGCTCTTGACTGGCAATATGCGTTTCTTTGACATCCACCCATCGCCACCTCCCGTTTCGGAGCAGGCTGAGAATAATTATCGCGCGGAATCGTAGATTGTTTTTGGGCCGATAAAAGCTGCGCGGCCGTTTACAGAAGCCTATGTACTGCGGCTGCCTTGTTCAGAACGAATGAAACAGGAAACTAGATGAGCTCAGGTGGCCATCAAACTTCATAACTGAGGGTTTTTGTGTGTAGCGATGCTGAATCGAATGTTTCCGTAAGATGGAGCCATGGTGAAGGTTTTCGACCCTGTCACGAAATGAAGTTGATTTCATAAACAACAGTTTTGAGTTTTTTCGATCCTGTCGCCAAGATTGGGACGCTTTTTATTCTGAGCTTAAGAGTTTTTTTATTCGGACTGCTGAATCCAGATCCAGAACAGTCCTAGACACCTACGTCTTAAATTTTCTCAACTTGGCGTAGAGGACCTTGGAGGGGAATAAGAGAAGCAAAGGCGCAAAGCAGAAAGTAAACCAACAATGAGACTAGAAGCATCGATGATATTTTCTGACGACATTTTAAGAACTCCTTGAGCGTCAGACCCAACTACTGCCGGTTGTTCGCCTTCACTGGTGTCTTCAATTCTCGAGAAACCTGACGATGACAAATTGGACTGTTGAACTGGAGAAATGTCTCCTCGCAACCGACCTCCAGCCTCATCTATAGCAGATGCACTTCTCGACATTGCCAAGGATGAAGCATTCGCGCAGCCACACTTCGTAAAAACAGCTTCATCGAGTGACTTCGTTGCCGGAGTGCAGGTCAAATGCAGCAAAATCCCGTTTACTTATGCTATTCTTCGTTTCGCGAACGAGTCACCTGCCTGAAAATGGCGCGCCGCTGATGAAATGAGGCTGTACGGTTCAACATCACGAATGGCAGGTTCTGCCAGATGAGCTGGCACAGTGCGTGCATTACCTAGCCCCTCATTTCACTAAACTGTCGTGAACAAAACGGAACTGAGCACATATGTAGAGGACAAAAAAGAAAGCAACAAGATCGCTGCTTTATTAAAGAAAGCAACAAACAGGATTAAGAGTCACGATTTATGTGGAATGAAAATTACAAGCACTACAGTTGTTCGCCACACAATCAACAATATCAAAACAACATTTTAAACAATACCAATGGTTGGGGGCCAAATTACGAAGCGCAAACGACACACGCTATGACCGCTATGAAACTGCCTTACAAATGCAGCACCTGTTTCTATTATGGCAGACCAAGACATATGTACAAAGACCAACGAAGAGCCTTTGTTGTTTGTCGTGTACATAACGAACATGCATTGATGTAACGAAGACCACACGAATGTTATCACGAGAAGCGAGGTGTCGGACGATTGCGATAGTGGCTGCCGATAGCTAGGTTGTTTGTAAAATATCAAACCACCACTGGCTAACACGTCCCGGTTTATGGGAGGGAATAATTGATGATTATTTGCAGTCAAGTTTGATAGAGATGAGCGGAAGTTGTGCCAACATAAAGGCCATTAATAATGCATTATTCATGCGATTTCAGAGTTATTTCATGATCAGTTGCAAGGGAATAATTGATCCTTATTTACCGTCGTGGTTTACCCAGACGAGCCGTCAATCTATTAACAAAATGTTTGCATCGCGAAAATCGGACAACTACTAAAAAGCATTTCTACACCAATGTATTTTCGGAAATGTTTCTGTCTCAGGAATTTAGCCAGAGAACAAAGGTAGCCTGTAAACGAAAGGCCTCGAGAATGTAGCAGGTGAGAAAAGACTTCGATTTGCAGCTTGTTCTTGAGATCTGTGTCGCCATTGAACTATGTGTTCCGAGTACCGATGGAAAAAGGGGCCCCTTTTGTTGACGGGGGCGCGATGCAAGTTTTTGCAATTTCTGGAAAAAGTGTTAATAACCGATCACAGCAGGACTGTCTTATAATTATCTAATTCCATCTGAAAAACCAAGAGTGAACTATGGAAAAACAGACCACCTAATAGATGAGAATATTTTTGAGGTGATGGGTAAGTTTCGGTGCACGTCTTGGAGCTCAATCATCTTTCCAAACCTGTCTCGCCCTCTAAGTCGTACCAGTGTGAAACCACTTTTCCTCACATATAAGATACTCATCTGAAAACTTAGTCTTATTTTGCAAAAACAGTCAAGAGCACACATTAACACGTGAAGTCACATAATTGCTGGCCCATTCGCGGGGAATAGAAATATACTGCCTTTTGTTGTTGTCCATCGCGAGCTTCCGTATCCGAGGTTTACCACGAGCTATCCCACGCTCCTGCCCTAATCCTCAAAGGTAGCTTGCAGAATTTCTTCAAAGAATTCCTGCAGCAGATTGACAACATCCAGTTATAGTTCCCCGCTACAGATCGTCAATATAAAGTGATAGTCGACTCAAGTCATGATCCTGAAATTCCATGGATAGTGCACTAAAAATGGCCTTTATCGTGGCACAAATTCCGCTGACCCGGGTCAACTTTGACGGCAAATAATGGTCAATTATTCCCTTTCAATTGATCATGAAATAGTTCTCAAATTGCATGAATAATGCAAGTAATATTATTACAAAATTTGTCGATATTTCTAGACATACTTTTATTTTTTTCTCTTACTTATAGTGGTGTTTATATTTTCATTTGTATGTACCTGTACACCTGTACTGATAATCTATGTTTACCTTTATCTTTATCTTCACACCTAAATTTGTGTTTACCTTTACACTTGTGATTATATTTTTGCTTAGATTTCTATTCATACTTGTATTTATATCTTGTATTTATGTTTCTATTTTCATTTCGGTTTATATTAAAATTGATGACTCAATTTTCATTTGTGCCTCTATTAGCATTTATAATTATATTTATCACTGCCTTTATAACCACATTTTTGTTTATATTTCCCTTTACATCTATATTTTATATTTGTCGTTATATTTTTGAAACTTGTATTTATACATGTGTACATCCTCGTGGTTGACATTTGTCTCTAGATCTACTCATTCGCATCATATAATTACAGTTGCAATTATTCTTATATTTACTATATCGTCACATTGAACTATTATGTTTTTATTTATATTTATAATTTGTGTATGGTTGTATCTCTATTCACGATGATATTCGTACTCATATTTACTTTCACATGTATATTATGATTTATATTTACTTTTGCATTTGTCTGTATTTATTTTTATATCTTCGGCTTATATTTATTGATTTTTATATATACATTTGTATTAATAGTTACATTCGTAGTTATGTTTCTATTTAGCTTTCTCTATGTGTATATATTTATATTTCTGTTTATATTTCTGCTCAGATTTGTGTCTGTATTTGTATTTATATCGATATTTACATTTATATTTATAATTTATAATTCATTTTTTTCTTTATGTTTATATTTATTTTTTATGTTTGTTTACCTTAATGTTGATATCTAATATGTTCATATCTATACATTCTATTTATGCTTATATTTATTGATATTTATATTAGTATTAATAGTTGATCGTTTTCTTTATATGTGCTTATATTTACGTTTATATTTGTGTTGAGTCTTGTAGTTATCATTTAAATTCTTGTTTGTCTTTTGTATTTGTTTGGAGAGTCATTTTGATATTTCCGTTGATATCTGCAGTTTATATTTTTCTTTATATTCATTTTTGTTTCTTATTGTATTTATATTTTTATTTATACTTTATATATGTTTTTATCTTTTTTATATTTTTATTTTTATGTATAGTTTTTTTTAATCTTTGTCTTTATACTCTTGTTTAAGTTTATATTTATGGTTGTGTTTGCATTTATATTTACGTTTATTTTTGTGTCCAGATTTGTTGTTCACTTTATATTTATATTATAATTTTATTTATATTTATATTTATATTTATATTTATATTTATATTTATATTTATATTTATATTTATATTTATATTTATATTTATATTTATATTTATATTTATATTTATATTTATATTTATATTTATATTTTATATTTATATTTATATTTATATATTTTTTTTTATTTTTATTTTTATTTTATTTTTATTAACATTGATATTTATGATTATAATTATATTTGAATTTACATTTACATTTATAAACATACTTAAATTTAAATTTATATTTATATTTATGTTTATAATTGTTTTGTATCCGTATTTACATTTAAAATTTATATTTATGTGTATGTTTATAATTTGTTAATGTTCAGATGTATTTATATACACAGTCTTACTTTTATTTCTGTATCTATTTCGTTTTGTATTCGAATTTGTATTTATCACTGAATTTGTTTTTGTATATGAAGTGTGAACTAGGCTGTACAGTTTTACCAATATCATTTCTTATGTTGATATTTCGAGTTGTCATTTATCTCTCTCTTTATGCTTGCCGTTATAAAAATTTTTGTAGTTATATTTATATTCGTATTTATATTTATAATATGTGTTTATCCTTATCTTGACATTAATATTCATATTTATATTTATATTTATTTAAATGTTCTTAACAATATCAGTATTTGTAGCTATAAATAGACGTTTATCTTTATATTTTTTAAATATTTTTCCTTATATTTATACCTATACTAAACTTTACGTTTATATTTATATTCATATTCATCATTTATATTTTTCTTTATATTTACATTTATATATGTCTTTAAATTTATATTTATGTTTATATCTTTGTATTTATATTTAAATTCACATCTTTATATTTGTGTTAAAATATTTATGTCTTTATGTTCATATTTGAACTGATATATTTACATCTCCATTTGCGTTGATATTTAATTTTTTTTAATTTTTATTCACGTTAGTGTGAATAATAAATGTTTATATTTATCTGCATATTTGCATTTATATTTATGTTTGTGGTAATATTAATATTCATCTTCATGTTCGATATTAATATTAATATTCGAGAGGCTCAAGACTGAATTGGCGAACGTCGCGACGAAATGTCAGAACGAACTTGAAGAGGAGCGTGACCGTCATAGTCGTATATGTGTGACAGTGATCCACTATATGAGTACGAATGGCAGGTTGCGCAATCCGAAACGGAGTGTTGGAAGATTTTTCATGTGAAAATATAGGCCAACCTGTAATCATAGAAGCAATGGTATTGTAGTAATGGACATATCGATGTGATGAGTTTGTTGGTTTCTTTATTAGGATTGCAGGGATGAGTTCCACCAGTCGAACACCACTTGTAGTGCATATAGTTTTCTGCATTTTTTTTTCAAAAACAGGCGCTAAAATATCGCTGAAATGTTCGAAGGGCAAGTAAACCGCTTGATGAGGCAATAAAGAATAACCATTCAGGCGATGAAGATCATCCAAAAAATATCCAGGAAATTGTTCCTTGAGAATTAAATGTAGCCGTTCTATGACATAAAGTTTAGGACGAATTGATTTCACGTCAATGCTTAGAGACCTAAAATTTAGGCTCATGGTTCAAGCTGATATTTTTGCCGATATTACGACTTTTAATACTATAAAGAAAGTTAACAATTACAGGAGATTGAAGCAATAAATTAAGCAGAAGATGATCTTCACAGTAAAATTGCTCTTCGGGAAAAGAAATTACGAGAAATGCTAAATAGATTAAGGTTCTACAAAAGGAAATCGTTTAATGGGAAGAGAAACACGATGTGCTGAACAAAGGAATGCATAGCTTTGCGATGAAATCGACACGATTCCTCTTAATGCTGAAAAGGTAAGGTTGTGTTGTTTGAAAACATTCGGTTAGATGATTTCAGAAAATGAAGAATTATCTTTCCTTACTGAACCGGCTATTGACGAGAATTTATCAAGGGTACAATGAAAATGAGCTCTTTTATGAAGCTACAATTTCACTGTGGGTATTCCGATCTCTACGTCACAAATTTCGGGCGTATCTCTGGATTCTGTATAAAATTTTTTCCGGTATATAAAGTGATATCGTTTGCATAATTCACTCACTTTTTCACATGAATCCAGTTTAATTCGCAAATAGTTCCGGACCGGACAAAACGTTTCACACAGGGCACCTCAAGTGAACCTGGTACAATTTAGTCGTTGCACTGCCTCGAGTAATTAAGTGAATTCACCCTGCCTTATTTCATAACTTGTACCTATAAAACTATACCAATTTGCAGGGGCGGCGGTACCAAAAGAATAGCAGAGATCTGTAGCAAATGCGTGAACGATTCCACATTTATTTTATCTGTTATTATGGAATTACAACGGTTGTTATTATTACGCAGGTACATGGATCGGACTCTCAAACAATTCGCAGTAAAAAAGAGAAGAAACCCCGCTGGAAGGGCAAATTGCAGCCATTGAAAGCAAGGTTAGGTATTAGATGCTGCTACTACTTCAACTTCAACACTGTTTGTGTACTCCTGAATTTCTAAAGGCTGACCACAAAGTAGAAGAAAAAACGCATCACCACTCTCTCCGAATTGATATGCGTTATGCTTTCCGTATGACCGAGTGATTCGAGTGTCCAGTGTGAAGGTCGCTGAAAAAGACCTTTTTGACGTCTGCGTAACTGGGTGATATCACAGTTTATGCAGGAAGTCTAAGTTGCTTTCCAGACATGGGGCTACGTTGTTGGCATTATGCAAAAAAGTGCTGCAGGGATCAATTTACAAGAGGTGTTCCCTTCTGCTGAATTCACTGCGGTGCTCTGTGTGTTCATTGAAGCCTTCGTCACTAGCTGGATCAAGCTCCTATCGTACATGGAAAGTATGCGCCAATCGCGGTAAACACTTCATTCACTTCCCACTAGTCTCTCTGATGCGCATATTTTGCTATTCGACAGCAAAAGGCTAAGCAGAAAAAATTCTGGGGGGTGGAAACTACCAACAAAGGCGCATCTGGGCTCGTGCTGCTACTGATCACTCTCCCTTTGAGCATGTGCATTCTTTTCTTTCCGTGCGTGGAAAATTATTCTCCGGCTGCGCAATAATCTGAATCGCACATATGCATTTTCTACAGCTCGCCGTAAATACAGCAGAAAATAATTGTTTCTTGTGCAGTACCCCGATCACAAATCATCAGTAACTTTGGAGTAAAAAAGTTTTGTGAATTCATAGGTCTTACATGCCTATCTTCGGAAAGGTCAATCTACGTAGTGAAAAGATAATTTTAACGGCCTTCAGTGGAACAAATGCAGTCGAAGGAACGACAGATCGAAGAGTCATAGGAAGAGTTATCGTCGTCGAAGAAATGCTAGGGGACACTTCGGGATCATAGGAAGAGTTATCCAACACAATGCCGAAGAGAGGACATACGAGGATAAATCGCAAAATATTAAGTTGCGTACCCGAAGAGGACGATGAGGTTTTAATGCTTCCTTTAGCTGCTTCTTCCCGGACTGAAATTCAACTGGTTATTCAGGGATGCATGTGGAGATCGGAAGACCACGCTTGAAAATAAATTCTGCATAAATATGAGCCTACCTGCCTTCAAAGGTGCTTGTATTTGAGAGACTACGTATATATATATATATATATATATATATATATATATATATATATATATATATATATATATATATATATATATATATATATATATATATATATATATATATATATATATATATATATATATATATATATATATATATATATATATATATTTCTCGAAGTTTGCTTTCAATTTCATTAGAAAACATTTTCCTTCTTGCATACTCGTTCGTTGTATTCAGGATACTCGGAAATAATATCTATGACAGAGAGGAATTCGGTTGTGATTGTCTAATTTGTGGCGCTGTTCATATTTGCAGGGACCCCTGTGGAAAGATAATGTAGAAATTTCCTTCATCAAACTTATAAATTAGACCGTTTGTGCTTCCACCGTTTTCGCTGTCGCTCTCATTCTCTCCTCTTCATAAGCTATCGTCAGCGCTTTATTTTGTTGGTTTCTCATAGCCTTTCCATCCCCAATTCTATCAGACTTCGCGGAGCAGTCTATAGCCTTCAGCCTCTGTGTTATAGGCAGTGCCTGATTCCATTCCTCAGTTTTCTTATTCAGTAACCCTTAATACCGAATAGCCAATAGCTTCTATTTTTGCGGGGGGTTTTGTCTAAGTGCCCCCAGCATTTTCTGGCCTCCGCAGGTGTTGTTCGTCTGTAGCCCTTCTTTAAGTTTTCTCGAAGCCGGTGATTATCATATCTAAGCCAGCATTTCCCCCATTTATCTTTAGAGTGCTGCCGCCCGGTTGAACTTGGAATTACAGTTTTATGGGGTGCATGCTTGTTCTGTGCGAGGTGTGCACAACATGTGGAGCCACTTATTGTGCCCTGATTCTGAAGAGTCGTTCCTGTCAACGCTTTCAGTCTTTTCGATAATTCAATCCAACCTTTGCGTAAGCTCCGTTGTGTGAGCACAATGAAGAATGACTTCCCATTGCTTCTATTAAGTTGATATTTTTTCTGCAGTTGTGAGACGCAGAGAGTTCAAGTTTGTTCTGGCATATATACTCATACTCATATTGTCATCGAACCTTTTGTTTGCAAAGCCGTGCTATGAGCCGATGAATGTCACTGAGAACGACTGAGTTCCTGAATTGTCTCTGTTGCTGATCGACTCGTTTATAAATTTTTCTGTGCTGAAAGCTCCACAGCTGTACTGAATTCCATCCACTCCTATGTGAACTGCCGATGCCGTTTTCGTTTAATGCAGCAGATATGTTGATTTTTCGTAATAACTTCGTCCACTTTCCTCGCCCTCATCGCTCTGTAATAGCAATGCAGCATCAGTCAGTCTAAAGGGGGAGAGCGACTGTTTTCTTTTGCACGCTTCACACCGAAATGATGCCCGATGAAAGCTGATGTAAAGTATGTTTTCTCGCAATGAGTTTGTCTTCTACGTAGTGGATGCATAGATGTTTTGTCCTTTCTCTATCAACTGTCTGTAATTGATGAACAAACTCGCCGCTCTGAGTTCTCCGTTTGACTCACCTAAACGAACAATTTTATTTGAATATGCTAGGAATAATGCTGCAAACGATTCCTCAGGTTTAATGTAGTATAGAAGTAAGTTACGAAACCACCCATTGCTTCGGACATTTTCGTTATATTCTTTTGACGAAGTCCACATCTTGGTGACCATGTTTAAGCGGTGAAAAAATCTGCACAGTCCAATTCAATAAATCTACAGCAACTCATTCCTCTTTTTATCTTTTCCCTTCTCGCTGTCCCGCTTTTGGAGCAGTGCCTCTGGTAAGATTTACTTTCATTGCACGAAGACGAAGCTTGTAAGGAAAGACTGGCACTGGTTGAAGATCGGCTGAAAAAAGCTGAAATGGAGACTCTCAAGTTGCAACAGGAAAGACGCAATACCAGTCTTGAACGTGCTTATGAGGATGCCGCAAAATATGTAAGAGAGCTAGGAGCAGCATCAAAACGGTATGCGTTTTTCAGTAGAGTGCTACAAAATGCGTAATGTTTACAGTTCAGGAACGTCGCGAACGGAGCGCTGCTGACTACGAGAGCTGTGGTGTCTTTTCCAGTATTCAATGAAAAAGAGAGCAGCCAAGTTCACCTACGGTCTTAGATAGGACATTTTTATGGGCATGTAGTTCGACCTTTATTTTAATGTGAAAGAGTATTCGCTGCAGAAGGGTGCATTTTAAGAGTTCTCGAACTTTTGGTTCCTTCTATAAACACTCTTGCAAATTCCGCAGGGAGTTAAGACGGGATAGTCTACAGACCTACTCAAAGAGTACCAGATTCCTGTTAAATATGTGAAATAACCACACCGAGGCATTTACACCTCTGGTCACAGCGAATGGGATGACAAAAGGGAAACTTCGTCGCTGTCTTATGTCACTTTAGTGCGGTGTTACGCATTGGTCTCTGCACTTGCTGTCCTCCCTCCCCCTTCTCTGCTGTCTATGATCCTACAATTGATGGTGACGGGGCAGTCCTCGTGGTACAGGATTTAGGCAATTTCCCTTTACAGTCTGATAAGCGCCATTCATGTTATTTTTAGTAGACAGCAATAACGGTCGGCTAACGGAACTTTGCCCTATTGCTTAAGACGTCGCCACATAATTCTTGCAGCAAGACTCTTTTAGCGCTTCAATCCTGCCGGTCATGACCGCTTTATTTTGTTGGCCATTCGTGGTGTCTTCATTATGGTGTAAACATATTTTATTTCACCTCTGTTGGTGGCGTAACCAAGGAGGAAAAACTTGTTTCAAGCCCAATCCTTCCACGCAGACGTCTAGTCAGTGAGGACAATTGCAGGAGATCATTCAAACTGTTTCGCCAGAATATGCTGCACGTTTTAAGGAGGAGGGGCATTCACTGTTTTCCTGGAAAATAATGTTGGCACGAATTTATTACTTGTAGTTTTGATTTTTTTTTTTGAGTATGTCTGATTTGGTGCTTGAGGAGGGATTGTTGCTGGAAGCAAGCAAGTGAGTTGTTATTGCGGGATAAACTAGACGGTTGAAAGCAGCATCGCCTCATTGTGTTCAGCAAGTGACGTTATATTTCATGCTTACCAGAGCCACACATTGTTGTACGATTAAATAGCATAGTACCGTTGTCATTAGTACATTCCCTCTTGCTGGCTGAGGAGGTGTCTCTCAAAATGCGTGTGGTCTCCAGTACAAATTTGTTGTCTTATTGACGAAGAAAATACACCGATCGCTGAGAAAATTTCGTCCAAACCTGTTGCAGTGCCTTTAACTCAGTGTATATGGGATAGAGCGGCAGGCGCTGGTTCTGTGTAGTGTAATTTTCTGTGTCAAGATAATGAGTAAGTTTTACAGAATGGGCGGTGTTATGCACACTGAGGGACAGCGTTGGGCATTGTTCTATTGGAAAGCCAGGTATGCATACATCAGCGAGCTTATTGCTACATCCACAGCTGAGTTCAACGGCCAGGTTTGTTGGTTTCTCGTGGTTGCTTCTCATGCGCCATGTTTATGTGGCATTATTTACTTGATATAATGACGTTCACCGCGTTCAGTTAGGTATGGAGTGTACACGAACTGGACCAGGGAGTGTGGCTTACTGCACCCTCACTGAATACTTCCCACTCACGTGATTAGTCACTTTCCATAATAAGTGTCGTGCATTATGTAAAACGCAAATCTTGTTGAACTTGCCCTAGTGAGTTTGTGAAAAGTTGAATTTCAGGACTAGAATTTGGAACTTTGTCGCCTTTGTGACGACTCATCCGATTGCTGAGAAACTGGGAAGGGTTACATGCAGCAAAATTTTTAGTGACAGAAATCATTAACAAAGTACAGAAAATGAGTCTGCTTCTTAGGAACTTTCCATTATCAATAGCGATAAAGCCGGGATTTTTCTTTGGCAAGGTTCCTTGCAAGAATCGGAGATTTCACTTAGGTTAACGGCTATGTCCTAGATGAGCCTGGCTATATAGAATGTGCATTGCGACAGTATCACACAGATGTATGAAATGTGGTCGAGGTGCAAGGTCGCTCTGCCATTCCGCAAGCCTTGGCAGACAAATTCCAGCAGCTGCGTAGTACTTATATTGCACGTTTTGTAGCGTTATTTCCGTCGCCTTATGTTGTTTTGCACGCTTCATTGTTGCGATTTTTGTTTTCATTCACCTTCAAGTTGTAAAGTGGTTTATTTCTACCACTCGCCTGTTCGCAGTTTTCATGCCTCATTTGCGGAATCAGCTCTAAATACTCTCATTTTTATCCTCAAGCAATTTTTTCGGAAGTATTGCGTAAGTTGTGAGTATTCCAGTTAATCTTTTCTATGATCTAATAAAATGGGTAGTTGATTGTGAGTTCTCCGTCATTATAGGTAAAGGAGATAGTGCTGGGAAGCTCCTCGACGAGCTCCCGCAGATATGTTTACCCATAATACCACCAGTACCATAGTTGTTCGAACCAAAACAGATTTTGATGACAACACCATCGTCCGATGGCACGCAGAGACCGTATTCAACAACACGCTGTGGCAACGAGTTCTTTGAGGCCCAGAGCAGAGGAACATCGGCAGGTACTTGTGCTGAATGGTTTTTATAGGTTTTTATAGGTCTGCAGTGGAATAAAACCACAAAGTATGCGGGTGCAATTTGTCGGATATTTTAAGTTGTATTACTGAGAACACCTGATGAGGTCTTGCAGTTGCAGTCTTATGCTTATAATTTATTCACTGCTGGCGGCAAAGCAAAGCAAATGAAAGCATTAGCGGCGTTTGTTATCTGCACTCGTAAGGAAGATGGGATTCAAGCTTTTCTTGCCTTTAGTATTTCTTTGTTGTTCATTAACTCTGCCATAGCAGTGTTCCCAGCCGTCGTCACGTTGCACTACTTTGGCCATAAAAATAGACATCTGGCAGAAGAAACCCTCATAGGCACCCGATCAGAGAAATGAATACTTTCCGCAGTACCTGCAAAAATTTAACGACGTACAGAAAACGTTGTTCGGATACGCTGCTGATAAGGATACAGATATCTGAACACTTGACGGTGCGAATGCTTTCAATGCTGATGACAAAATGAGGACGACGCATTTGTGTTTCATTGAAGGTGCATTTTTGGCCATGTGTTCACGAGCAGCTTCTGCTTTGCAACGACTGGGGCAGAAATAATCAGAGGTGCCCGATTGTTGATGGTTGAAAATGGTGCATGGGCTCATTTTGTTGGCGGTCGAAATGGACTAGAGGCGAGTAATAACTCTAAAGCGAATGTGCGTAGTGGTCCATATGGATATGGCAAATAGTTTATCGTACGAAAAATTACGACCCGTTGCACTTTCACCATTGGCGAATGCTGCCTTGAAGCACATTTTTGTCTTCATTTCTCGTCACGAGGCTTGTCACCATCCTATATATATATATATATATATATATATATATATATATATATATATATATATATATATATATATATATATATATATATATATATATATATATATATATATATATAGGCCCCTTTGGATCTCAGCGCACTGATGCTCGAACTGCGATTATGCTTTGTATTGGAACATAGACCGATGGCAGTAAGCGCATGTCCGTAGCAATAACTGGCAATATCCTTTAGTTGTCTGCAGGTTTCTCGTCAGCAGTGAATTCCTGGGAGGATCCGCAGGAAACGGAGCCGATTTCGCACATTTCTGTAATGACCAGTGCATCTTCTGGCCAGGTATGTGCTTTTGCTGTCTCAGAAAATCTATCATCAATGGCCAGATTGAACGTTAGCTTTCCTGGGTAACTTCTGCTGACTCCAAATGTTTTTTGCTGCAATGAGTTTTAGGCATACGTTTGCTACGGTCGAGCGGGTGAAGTGGAGTGACGCGTACAGCATATGGTAGCTTCCTGAAGTCCACGCAAACACCTATGACGCATGCTATGATCCTGTGGCTATGCACCAGCTCACAAACAACTGCGCGCAAGTTCCTGGAACGGTGCGGTGAGAGAGCCAGAACCTTTGAAGCCTTGATGCTGCCTGTTTTCTGGCGGTGATTCACACCGGCATCACGTCGTCTTTTTCTCTCCTGCTGTATTTCTGCTTGCTCGCATCTTTTATCTCTCAGAGTTCGGCGACTTATCAGCGCTTCCACAATGGAAAAGAGGAATAGCATGATGATTTGAAGAAAAGCGCGGGTGATGCGTAGCGACCACATTCAGTGTTGCAATTTTTCGCTTCTAATCAAAGCCATTTATAGATTTCGCAGCAGTGTTGCAGTGCGAGTGGAGAGGAGACGCATCGGCATCGAACATGTCTAACGTATTTTGTAGCGAGGGCAATGAAAATATCCGTCCGGCAGCAGGTAGTGATCTTTCTCTTTCTTCGTCTGGTATCGCGCAGCATGTTTATTGCTGCGGTGTTTCCTTCCCAGCAGAAGAAGTATGCGGAGGCTGTGAATATAGATTGGGATGGGCGCTTGTCTTTGTTGAGCTGTTGCCTGGCGACTTCAAATTATTGCCACTGTCATCACCAGTCGAACAATGGTAACCTCGATTCTTTCTATGCAATCTCAGAATTATATAATTTAACCTCTTTCATTTTGTCTGCTTATTCTAGCCCATATATCATTGCATACAACGTGCATCAAAAAAAGAAAGTCAAAAGCAACACACTTCACGTTGAATCCGAGTTGCTCCGATAAGCACGGAGCCTGCGAGTACACTTTTTTGATTGGAATATTGTTTTCAAGAGTCGTTAACGTCGCGGACTCAGTGGGAACTGTTCACATGCTGAACAAGTAATATAAGTTATTGGCGTCATGCGTCATGTGATCGTCCCAAAAATTTCCAAATGAAATCCTATGGCAATTACTCAAGCTGTACCACGAGCGAATGTAACAGCAGCTGTGATATCCACATATTCGAGAAAATAGGAACAAACAGTTGCAAAGTTGCACACAAGGGCCTGACATTGAACGTCAGATACTATTAGCGGTGCATGCAGCAACAGCAGAATGAGATGCCAGGCTTAGACTCGGGCTGCACCTCTGCCCTTTCTCAGTAGATTTTCTGTTGCGAAGAGTTACGTAAAATATTTAGAGATAAATGTCGTGGTGGCTCTTTCGGCAAAATTCCGACAGCTTTTCGCCCTCGGAATGAAAGAGAGGATATTGTTCACGACGTCCAGAGTGAAAGATGCTGGAAATGCACACCTCAAAAGTTCGATTAGTATGGTTTTCAAAATGCGCCTTGAAGAGAGGAAAACAGGGTGCTGTCAGAAAATATCGCTTCCTACCACTGAAGTGCCCGCTCGATGATGGTTTCAGAACATCGATGAAACCATCCTAGGTCTCATCCATCCAAAGACGAATACGTAGTTTGATAGCCATTTTCGAAGCGCCGCAAGATAGCCAGTGAGCACTGCGGCTGCTTCTGGCAACCAGAGGCTGTGAGACGGGTATTGCTGACCAATTTGCAGCTGGAGATTACGATGCGCGTGCTTATGTCAGCTTCTCTAAGCCAGTGGCCCCAACTTTGATGATGCTGGTCGCATTTGTCATCGTCAGAGGGTACAAAAGGCGCTCAAACGCTGTTGGAAATTATTTTTCTTGGGCTTCGCGGCAAGCATGCGACGGGAAAATCTTTAAAAATTTGAAATATTTTCCTGTAGTCTCTCCACGACCAGCTGCTTCTGCTGACCGGAGGTTCGTTGCAGGTTGCGAGAACTCCCATTGCCCGAGAGGAGGGGGGGGGGGGGGGGGGGGGGGGGAGAGAGAGAGAGGGAGAGCGGCGAATAAGGGATAACTAACAGAAAGGCTTAAACAGTTCTTTGACCTTTTTAATCTCGCTTTCCAGAAGATGGATGTTTTGTTCCTTTGAGTTCTGTGGTGTTCGTTTATTTTATGTTTTTTCGTTTCTGTTGGCATTTGAAGTTAGCTCGATTGTTGCTGCAAGTCAGTCGTTTTTATCGCATATTTCGGTCCACGGCCGCATCCACATCCACTTTTGTCTTATGTTGACTAGCGCATGCAGATATTGGGTACCAGATACCTTCGATGATGCTTTCCCTCCAAAGCTTCCTGATCGGAGCTTGACCATACAATATGCTGTGCTTTTTCAGGTTTTTGCAAATGAGTACTGAGCCGAACACATGGAAGCCTATGTTCTGCTTATTCGTTCCACGACTGTATTTTGACTCGCTGGTGAATATTACGTTATCGAAGAGTGGCTCTCTCAAATAGTTTCGTTTCGGGTAGCCATCTCTCTCAAAACATCGATAGAGAGATCAGTACTCATTTGCAAAAACCTGAAAAAGCACAGCATATTGTATGGTCAAGCTCCGATCAGGAAGCTTTGGAGGGAAAGCATCATTGAAGGTATCTGGTACCCAATATCTGCATGCGCTAGTCAACATAAGACAAAAGTTTCGGGTAGCCATCTCTCTCAATGTCGATGTTTTCCTGACAACTACGATCAAAAAATGCTGATTCCGAATATAAAGACGAACGAAACAAGTGCGTTTATTGTACGACAAGGGCCGGGCGATTCGTGAGGTTACATAAACACAACCGAGAGTTGGACCGTGTTATGATTTTTTTTCTAATGGTGTCCTGCAACTTCCGCTTCATTTCGCTCATTGCTGTCTGCCTTCGCCCATCTATCCCCTTCCGCTGCTCTGCTCACCGTTGTCTTTATTCCCACGTTGTTCTGTTGATGTTATAACAGAGGTCTTCCGTGTGCCGACTTTTACTGATTAGTTATGAACATGTTTGTCTAATTTTGACATCATTTTGAATGTTGATGTGTTCGTATGGTTGCATGAAATAGACAATATCTGCATGTGCGTTGTTGTGCACGTTTGCGATTTCATAATGACAGGTGAAACACATCCCATGTGCTTTTTCGCAACACTATTACAAAAAACCTGATTTGAGGACCCTCGCGAGAATTACTCGAGCTGAGGACCCACGAACTGATTGATGAGGTTCCAAGTTGAAAGAGTCGATAGAGTTAGAGGGCTGAGTGCGAATTCGGAGTCTTCCAGCAGCTGCTACTCGAAGTTGACGCTTGTTCTGTTGTTCCTTTTCTTTACGTTCACCTGCACATTTTCGAGAACTTAACGAATTCTCGTTGCGCAAAAACGTTTAATTTTACTACATACCAACCAAAAAGCTTTTGTTTGCCGAGGATTTCCAAGCTGTTTGCAGCTCAAAGAAGAAGAGCAGACTCTCTCCGCCTCACGTTCAAAAGTCCTGAAGAGACGAGTGCAAATGCTTCAACATAATTTGTGACAAACGCACTCTTGCTTTTTATTGTGGCTATGCAGCAAATATCTCGAGGTATTGATATTGAACGCAATGTTAAAAAAAGAGTTAGGATCATATTCTCTCCGAGATCAAGCTCTATCGTTTTACGCCCATGGACTCATATTCGAAAGCTTCAAATGCTAATTTTAGAACAAGCCTACAGAATGACACCGAGAAAGGAGGGATCAGGCGGGTGAATCCTCCTTAATCTCAAAGTTCATAGGTTGATTTTGCACGGGGAGGGTGATGTTCAGGGTTTCCTTTGATTCCTGAAATTTTGTGTATCATGGGTAGTGCTTTTCTTTCATATCATGATAGGTGCATCATATCAGGTGTTAACTCTACGGCAGAGATTTTTCTGAAACTGGGATTCTGTCGGAACCCTCTCAAGAACATTCGGCACAACGCAGTTTCCTGTTCTCCACTTGAAAAGATAACAATACTCCGATGAAAAATTCGAGAGAAATGAAACGTGGCTGTATTCAGCCCAACAGTTCAATTTCAGTTGCCTCAGCGAGCCGTTTCGATCGTTCCGTTGTTTAGACATCCATAAAATGCATCGCGGTGCCCTGTATCCTATGCCATTATCTTTTCCGCCCTGTTTTTTTCTTTTGTTAGGACATGCTCGTAGATACAGATGAATAAGCATGAAAAATTAGGATGGGAACTGTCTTCAACAAACTTTGGACAGCTGTCAAAGGTTTCTGACAATTTGGCAACAAACCATACACTTTTGTCAGTCTGGATTGAAGTGCTTGAATCTCAGTGCTCATCGCAGTCATCTACTGCCACCTCTCCGCAGAACGTTGCTGCTTCAATCCGCGCTCTCTATGAACCACTTTTTGCCACTGCATGGAAATGAATGTGTGCTACAATTATGAAACATCCTAGCGCATCCTGATGTGTTGAGTCTGAGAAGGCGGCGTGCCATAAAAATCATTTAAATTTTGCATTGATGGATGATTTTTTTGGGTTTCCTTCAAGACTTCAACAGTTGAAGGATCGAGGAAGGTTTTGGAGCATCATGACAGACGTTATCGAGGCTAGGGTCAGATTTCTCAGCTTTATCGCAATGCTGTTTTAGCGTCAAATGGACTTTTCTTGGAATGCACCTCGCCGGTAAAATCGGCTCAAAATACGTCTACCAGACTGCATTATCTCAGAATTGTTGTCCTGTTCTCATCCTAGAATATCCTTCCCGTGTTGTTCTCCTCATTTTCCTTTGACGAAAGCTCATGACGCGTGATTAAATGTTTAAGACTCGCAAAAGCTTGAAGAGATATCGTTATTCGCATAACTCCAAATTGAAATTCATTCTACTTCGTTACATTCATTCTATGGTAATGATCTTTTGTTTGAATTCCGCACGTTAATACAGCGCATGGTGCGATCATATCGAGCATCCCGACACGAATTTTCCTAGACAGACGGCTGTCAATTAGGCTGACGTTGCAAATAAATGGATAATCCCACCATCTAACGTAAATGCAGTACATTTTCCTGCTGTCGCGAAGACACGCGAGTAAAGTTATACAGCTGCTAGAGACATGAGAATTGAAATATGTCTCAAACCAGCAACTCGCGATATTGTCCACTTGACCTCTCGCCGCAGCGACTATATCGTTTCACTTAAGTAGCGGTGCGGTTCGTATGCAGACGCAAACGTCTTTTGCGCTGTCCGCTTTCTTTTTTCATTTTTCATGTTTTATTGTTGAGCTTCCTTCCTCAATTTGCTTTCATTGTTAATTCTCGATAGCGGTGACTCTTCCTGATCTCTTCATTATGTATCTGCATCTCGTCAGTTGATGTTTCAATAAAAAGCCACCTCGTCTATATCAGATCACGTCTTATGATGTTTTCGTATTCGTTTATCAGTTTCGTCGTGTCTTGATGTTGTCGGGAGTATATTAAAAAGGTTTAATTACCCAAGTTTGAGGTGTCGGGCGATCGCAGAGTTGAGAAGTGTTCCCCGAACCTAGTGAACAGACTTGGGGCGAGCCAACCAGGAGGTTGGTGCAGATTCATTTGGCAAAAGGAAGGGCGCAAGTGGACGAGCCCTCTTCAATTCAGGCCAGTTTACCTTTATATCACGTTGATCGCTGAAGATCTCGAACGGTTTCGAGTCCAGTAGAGAAGTGACAAGCATAGCGGCAGAACTGTCGACGGCGCAAGAAAAACAGTCTGCGGTAGAAAACTCTGAATCCGCACGCATTAGGCAGTGACGATTTTCAGTCTTCAGATAACTTGGTGGTCGGCGTAAGCGCAATCGTCCGTCACCTTGTTTCGCGTGAAATAAGTGTATCGAACTTCGCATTTTTGGCACTGCCGCAATTGTTATAAGAATTACGTTTACAAAGCTGCCTTATTGCGCCCACAGTGTGTATCCTATCATCCACGTTGTATAACCTGCCCCCCAAGTTCTCGTCAAGTTTCAGACAATTTTCTTTGTTGTGCTTGCTGTTTTCATATTGCTGTTGTTTCGACAGGCCTGCATTGTTTATAAGTTTTATTCCACGTGCACCGTGATTCTTAACGCTGTTATCCTTCATTCTAATAAACCGGCGTTCTAACTGTTTTCTTTTCTGTCGTCAATATACGAACCGCAACATCGTTTTCTCCACGACACCTGCAGCAAAAGTACCTCAAGATACGTCATGTCTTCCTCTTTGACAATGAACAAAATGAATAATAACCGGAAACATTCTTCGAAGCGTTTGAGTTCTGCAAGTTGCCCACTCCAGCACAATGCATATTTACAAATGAGGAAAAGGTTCCCACATGCAGTCGCAATTAAGTACTGTTTTCCTACGTCTATTGTGCGGGCGGTCTTTCATCTCTCGGGGTTAGTTCATGTTGCAGTGTTTTCATCAATCCTTCACTTTACGGGGATGGTGTTCAGTGCTGACAGAAACAACTCCAAATCGCTGTGGTATCGTCCTTCTTACGTTGGTTCCTTTACTTTGGTATTAAATCTCATTTTCAATATTTCATATCTTCTCAAGGTCTCTCGATTCTCTTTCAGTACCCCCATGTAGTGACTGTCCTTGCGGCAGCGTATCTATACCATGTAAAGTTGTACAACTACGAGCATTATGTGGATTATTCTGAAACCCACTTACTTCTGCAGATTCTAGACTTCTGTCTCGAATAGGCGAACTCAAATATGATGAGCCGATGAGGTCAAAATGAGGCAATGATCCCTGCGCCTAATTGCTGCTAATAGTGCAACTAATAGCAGTTGATGTTACTACCGCTGGCCAGTAATATCACTAGTAATACTATCCATGTTGACAGTAGTGTTTTTGCTACTAGTAGAGGACTTCGACATAACGGATATCTATTTCAGACGTATTCGAAATTCCCTTCTGCATGGTGGTTGAGGCATTTTTGACAGTGACGTTGTGACCATCGTTGCACCACAGTGACAAGAGTTTTGACGTTTATGTGAGGAACAACAATAACGGGAATTGCAGAAATAACGTCAATTGCTATGAACTGCACTAAACACCACGCAGTTAAAAATTTCATTCCGTTTAGATTCTCGCGGTTTCAACATCGGGAACTGTGCCTTGTTCTTCGCACCTTTACTGGAAGCCAAAACGAAACTGGTGAAGTCATGGGAAAATTTTCAGGAATACGCATTGCAGAAGTGCTGAAAACTCATCTGGCTGTCACGTAAAGCTGCCACGGCAGACAAAACCTCATGAATGTCCAGCGGAGAAATGGACAAGACCCTCCCCCCTCCCCCCTGGTGGGAGTTTCCGGCTAAAATTTCTGAAACTTTCGGCATCTGGCTACTTAAAAACGTCAACTGATGAGGTCTGATAGTGATCTGAGTGCTTTCAAAATTTCTTCCATTTTAGCCATCTCGATTATTTGGTCACCTCAAGCATGACAGTACCAAAGATCAAACGGTGATCCCACACGAAGTTGCGAACACCAATAACCCGAACACATCTTCATGTACAACAGGAACACATGCGATAACAATGCAGAAACGATCGAGGGGAGATGAAAGCAGAGGAGACAATAAAGCAAAAGCGAGCTTTGCTCATAAAATCAAACACTTTTCACATGAGCTCATTCTACTGTTGCTGTTATTTCTATAGCTGTCTGTCCACGCTTTCATACTTCATCACACCGGCCATTGTCAATTATTTCCCACCCCACCTCATAAACAGCTGCGAGGAACATCTGCCTCATTGCGCAAACCTTTGTTCACGTGCTCACGATTACCTATCACCCTCCCATCCTTCCTTGTCATTAGGAAGCGCTCATCGCCGAAATCTTCTGCTTATGGCCTCACACTCGATCCTACAGTCCATCCATATAACGGTCGGAATTTTGAGAAAAGATCCGGGAGCAAATGTTAGAGAACAGCTCTCCGAAAGAACTAGGAATCGCCGCATTAAACTGCACCAGTCATCTTGATATCATCCATTGTTGATATATTGATTCCTCGTGTCCTTTGCATTCTTGACATTTCGCATTAGTTTATCTCAGAACCGTGGAATCAGCTTGCACTTTTTAGTGCACCTAACACTTCAATGCGAATCAGTCGCGGTCCAACGTCTTTCAACGAGGATGAAATCCGTCAAATGCTTCTGATTCATTGATTTTGATCTGGAATAAGGAGTAAACAATCAGTTCAAGAGCGTCAATTATCAAAACAGTGAAAAAAACGCACGTTCTTCAGGAAGTTTGAAAGGGGAAAGAACTCTTTGTTATTTCGGCGGAGATCGCTGGAAAAAAATCCTTTGTGCGAATTGCAGTAAAAGCAGCTTTTACAAATGGTCAGTTGGAACAGGAAACTGACCGCTTCCGCATAGTGGTAAAGAACTAGTGTTCCTGTGGTGATTCCAGAAAAGTACCTCCTAATTCTTTGCACCTAATTTGAACATCCTCTGCCGTTTTTTTCGTTGCACCATTTCTTTGAAATCATAAAAACTTGCGCAAATTGAGCCGTCATTTTAATTGCCATTGTCTTCTGCGTCGAGCATTTAGAGGGTTAATCGTTGCCAATAATACCTTGATTGAATAATCTGCAAAAATGGACACTCCTTCACGCATTTCAGTTCAAATAAGCATACTAATACAGCAACATTTCTATGTCAAATATCTCAACTTTTACTCGCAATATAGTCATGTCGCGCGATTTTTTTTCCGGAGGGGAGGGAGAGAGAGAAGGAGCATTATGACCGTTGAGAAGGGGTGTTATGGTCGCCGTTCCTCGTTTCCGTCAACCTCGAGCAAGGTTTTTTTTACGATAGTCGTCATTAGTTCCTCCATATTTCTTTTTTAAGTTACAATATGAACGTTTGTAGAGCTATCAATCTTTATTTGCTACTTCCAACAAACTTAACAGGTTAATGCTTCATTTTGGAACAATGCTTTATTTACGGCTTACAGATGAGCTGCGATGCGTCTTCAATGAAAGGATTTTCTTCAGCAAGCCAGGTTTACCGCTTATGTGGGAAACTCATTGAAAACGCTCTGGAAACATCGGAAGCCAGTACGCTACGATTAGGCATGATGAAGGAAAAGGTTGCCATCAATGGACGCCCTGGTAAAAGAAATAACTGTTTGCGTGCTTGGAACTACCGTAAGAATCAACCTTATCTTTACCATGAAGAGCATCAAATTCAAAGCAAACAACGAATATCGTAGTGACCATCTCATTCGTCATGCTTTCCTCTCACAACATTCTCAATAAAAGTTTACTGGGAACCTAATTAACGTTCGGAATCTGTGGTTCTGAGTTCTGCGGGACGGTGATTTTCATGTTCTACAAGCTTGTCTCCCCTGTCCTTATATTACTGAAAATGTGCTTCTGGTCCAGGCTTTATGTATAGCATTGCGCTTATTGGGAATAGTCGAAATTCGCATTAAGCGACTTCAAGTCGTGTTGCTATGCGACGTTAATTTATGCTCGCAAGGGTTCAGGAATCTGGACTTCGAAGATTCGTAGCGTTCTGGAAGGAGACGGGAGGAAAGATGATGACCAGTGGATGGGTGCACAGTTTTGCAGGACATAGTGAGCACGGCAGCTGCATGATAAAGGATGCCAACGACTTCAAGATTGCAGTGTTTTAGTGAAAAAGCAGCATATTTTTCCTTCTCCTGTGTTGCACTTCTATAATGAATTCGATTTTTGTATTTCAGTGATCTTCATAGTTCCAAATAGGAAATTTGAAGGCAGGAGCTTAATTGAAGGAAAGGCTAGGAAGCACGCTTGCATTATCGGTATATGCCGAACAAAAGCTTCTGTGGGAGATGCCTCTCTTTGACATCTAATGTCGCTTAAACGTACGGCCTGAAGATTGCTTTTGATGAGCCGAGTGAACCTTAATGTTGAATCGGTGCAAAGATATTTTTTTATGTTGCCCTTTCAAAAGAATAAGTTGTGACACCGACGAAGTGCAGAAGAAATTCCATTCACTTGCCGAATGCCTTGAAGCGTTTTTAAAGACCGCGTTCAGCAAAGTGAGTTTGAGATTCACGGTCCCGACCAGTGAAGTGAGTCCTCCAGATTGTTCTTTAATTTGCAGTGTCAATTAAAGTGAAAGGCTGAAGGCGTTTGTCGTTTTCCCCACTACAAAGCTAATGGCGTCATGGCGATCTCATCGCTGGTCGAACATTTGTTCATCTCTCACCCATAAACAACGAGTGCAATTTGTCATGCCCTGAATCAGCTATCATGACGGCGCACCGTTTTTCTCCACAGTCCCTATGCCAGTTCGCCCTTAGTGTAAACAAAGATGCGCAGATGGCTTTCAATATAGTGCAGGAGTATGCAAACGAAGAGAGACCGAAGTTCAGAATGCAACGAAAATCAGGAAGAGAGGGGCAAACTTTTTCATTTCTCTTGTCCTCTCGACGAACGCCTATTTTATCTATATAGCAACGGTACCGCTGCATTATCTCCTTGGGATATTATCAAATTTTTGCTTGGCTTTCTCCTCGATTTCCGAAGTCCCGCAAATGTTTGTCCCGTTGGCCAATTTCGGTGAATTCGATCGCTCCAGTTTTGATCACCAATCTTCATTTGGTCCCAAAATCACCCACCATAGAAATTCTCGACGATGCTACACCCATCATCTATCAATCAGATCCACAGCTTGGTGGTACATAATTTGGCCGAGCCGGACGGTTTTTACGGGATGCCTGACCACACGTGCGTGTTCTTGCTGCACAAACAGCCTTATAGAGTTTTCGAGAGTTTAAAATAACTGCATCAATATTTGCTACTCGCAAGAAAATTGGGCCATATGTTCGCATCGTTATTTCTTCTACAATGCAGCGTTAGCTCAATCATTCGCTGATCTAGGATCAGTGGCGGACACTGCGAAGCGCATCGAGTTGTACTCAGCAAACAGGAAGAAACCATCCCAAGAGCAGAGCGCTGCAAAAAATAATGTTCTCGAAAGAAGCAGTCATTCGCATGTGAGTGCGTCTATACTAAAGATAAAGGCGTCTATACTATGTGAGTGCGTCTTTTAAGTTAGGAATTCTTATGCATAAAAATATCGGACGATTTCGAATGCCTTTATCATTGTTTGATGGAAACAATATGTCCTTTGCATGCCAAAGAAAGCTCCGAAAAGGCTGAGTACTTAACTCGTGCTTGCAGCAAATAAGTAACTGTGTTCGAGGTATCTTTACAGTTCTTGATGGCATTGTATTGTTCTATAAAAACATTCCTGTTACTTCGAAGACATCGAGCTGAACTTGTGTGCTAAGAAACGTGTCTATAATCAGACTGGTGCTCATGGTTTTTCCACGCTAATCCATTTGGAATTGGCGCAGAGAGCGAATCAGCAAAGCAGTCATCAAGACACCCCACTGTTTCATCAGTATTTGAGACAGTTCAGAGCAGGAGATGCACCTCCTGAAATATCAAGACGCCTAAACATTCACGTCATTCAGGTTCCTGTGAACGGAGATATGATAAAACTAGAACGAAACATTCAAAAATTTGAGCTTACAAGTAGAGGATGGCGGAATTTTCTTTGGAACGCTGGCCTACTAAGGCACCATCATTCTTTCATGAAGTTTCGATTTTCCATTGACTGACTGATTCGAAAGACGGACGATAGATGAGTCAGCACTGCACTGATGAATTGAATGAATTGATGTAAGACTAAGTAAAATCGCAAATAAAAGTATATTGGTAAAAACATCTATCGAACCGTTTGAACTAGCCGAATTCACAGATAGCCGGATGCTTGAAGCATGCTGCGAAATATGGATTTGAAGGAAAATTCTGCTTTTTGACATGGTAAGGATCAGACCATTCGTAAACTCTCCTCGGCTTTTCAGAATATAAAGCAGCATACAAAATGCGATAGAGCACCGCGGGAATGCGAATTAGGCGCAGGGGATCCAAGCTCCATGCGCCCTATATTAACCCGACGCTCATGGCATGTTATGATATAAATCTCGAATTCTTTCGAAGTCTCATGAATTCTATTTTTTTTTTTGGCAGTATAAATAATTTTAATGATGCTATGGCGAGGTTCCGCCGCGTTTTCTGCTGCTTCAAAACATGAGACTTTCTTTTTTCTATTAGCACCTTTTCAAAGCAAAGAATTGAGAGCAAGCCAAATGTATGATTCATTTGCTTTGTTGAAGTTCTAGAAGACTTTATAAGATGCAGCTGCAAAGCATTTGCTTATTCCTACTAATCGCCAAATTCCTCTTCATTTCCAGGTTTAAAAACGGAGGCAGTGATTGGATGAATGTATGGCATATCATTGTTTTGTTAGGGCTGCTGATGTCGTCAATCGAAATCTCGTTGTTCGATCTTTTCATTTCATTGGAAAACATTCACTAGAATTTTATGTTCTTTGTGTGCTTCCACAGATTTCGTTGAAGTTTCTGGCAACGCCGTATTTTCGCGTATTTATGTGTGTGCGCCCTTCCATCCGATAATTTCAGCTTTCACGTAATTGAAGCTAGAGTTGTAAAACTTGGCGAGTATGACGTACGCTGTAGGGGTACCTTTCATACCGAAATTTAAATCACTCTACTAATTAGAGGTTTGGGGGTACTTCAGAATGCAGTGCAGTTTACATCCGTTTCCGATCTTTCGGATCTTCATTACACTCCGATTTAGTAACAGGAAAACCATTTTTTGGTATGAAATTTATGGGGGCGGTCAAATCAGTTATAACAAGGATGTGTTGTTTTGCAAGATTTATTTTCTGCTAGCACTTCACGCAGCAGATTGGTTTGGTGAGCGGAATTGCAAGAGAATATGTAGTGCCAGCTCGTTTGGCACCTTTTTGCATTGTTCCCTCAGACAGTTTAACGGCATTTAATGCGCAAAATTCAGATTTGTGAGGTTGAACCTTGAGCTATCAAGGTATCAAGCGATAAATTTGTCCTTGAAATACCATCCTTCGATAATTTACCTGTTGAAAATTGCGGAACGCTCTGCTCACATCAACCTGAATCGACCGTGTCAGTGTCACTAGTCACTACCAGGTGCCGTTGCTATTGAAAGAATTAAATCTCCACAATAAGAATTAAATCGTAATCGTTCCATAGTTGTATCGTCCAGATGGGATTTACCTAAGATCTACTGGCGCGTCTTTAAACAGCTTCGCGAATATTTGGGTACAGTTATGGTTTCTCTGCTATTGCAAAGAAATACTCCTCAATATGCAAATTTGCAAACGGAACCTGAATCAAGTCACTACTCTCATGTGACAAAAATAATTTCAGTTAACGTTGAATAGTGTCAAGCAAGCAGACTTCGATAAATTATTGTGTTTTCCAATGGACAGAGAGGATCCGACGTTAAGAAGCACTGACATAGTATATGAAGCAGCCGATAAAAAGTCGGTGCTACTTTTGAGAGAATACGTAAATCGTTTACAAGATTCGGACGATATTTCAACGACTCCGAGGAATGTATATGAAGCGAAAGAGACGGCAACTTTGGCGAGGTAATTGCGTTCCACATTCTGTAACCTAAATCAAGAAAAGACCGGTGCGAATATTCCAATTTGCGGTATTTGTCAAATGAAAACATTTCTAATCATTTACTGCACTTTGTAAGTTTCTGAACGAAACGGCAGTGGGCCGATAATGAAATTATCATTTTGATATGAAAGGGATATGTAAAAGAGGCGAAGGCGACTCTGTTGACGCAATAAAACTGTCTAATTGCCGTAAACGTTTCCTCAGGTCACTGGAGTTTTCGTATACATATACTCGTGTCCAAGGCGACCGTACTGATTTCATTATTTGATCCACCTCACTCTTATACGACTATCTCTAAGGAGACTATTTGTAGATAAAATTTCGTTGACGTGAAATACTGCCTCCTCCTTTGTTGCCAACAACAATTCGACGCCCCACTCCCCCAAAAAACGTTTCGAAGGGCACGTCAAAAAATGATCCAAGACCGACGGTTTATTTGGTACTGACATGAATACCTGGACAACATTCTCAGTGGCGACTTTATGCCTTCATATCGACTTTCAGTGAATTTTTCACCTCTCCAGTGGTTCCAACTCGCGAACTCTGAAGCTATGACGATGAAATTTTGTGACTGTGGTCTGAGCTGCCATGTGCCGTTCATCGCCAATTTCGTTAGAACATTCCACAGGCTAATAAATAAAGGCACCATCAAATACAAATGGCCGATTTGCCTCATAATTAATCTCTCGCAGCTTTGAAGCGCCTTTTTCCAATTGATGACTAATGCAGCTGGTCGGTCTCGGAAGAGAGCACCATTTGAAGGGCTTTTCAGTTGATTCTGTATAATTGGGCAAGTATTATGCTCTCAGGTTAGAATGCAAAATCTCTGTATTATCGATTTTCCTGATACTCCTTCCCACGTGTCTGTACGCTTGATTGGGCTGCTCATAAATTGCTCGTAGAACAGTCCGCATTGTTTATGTACGAGTTTCCTTTTGATCTGCATAAAGACTAATCAAATATGCTGAAGGCCAAATGTAAAGCGTAAAAGTCCTCTTCCAAGAATTCTGTGATTAGCATTAAACGTGCGATTTCCCTCGCGACGCCTGATAAACATGAGCCTGTCTAATTTCTTTTACTTTGACACTCTCACTTCGATGCTGAAGTTTCGTCGGTTGTTGCATATGGTACCATTGTGTATAGACGTTCTTTCATCATATTATCCTAACAAAATATTACTCCTATGGACTATTTGTTAGCATCGAGACGGTATTAGTGGTTTAATCCATCCAAATAGAACGTGTAAAGAAGCCGCCTCTTCTTGCACGTGCCAATCGTTTTTCCTTTTTTTCCCTCTGCAGAAGGTTTCTGTACAAACCAGAATTAAAATTACCGATATTAGAAAGAATTCCCGGTGTCGATTTTTTTTCCAGCGTGTGTTGCAGTCCTAAGATAGTTTTCAGAGATTCTTTAATGGGCTTTCTTCCTAATATCCTTCATTTCAGTTTGACTGCTAGCCGAAACTTCAAACCAACCTGAGTGAAGAGGAAAGCTGTTGATGCATTGCAAGCATTATTTCATCATCCCATATAGAGCGAAGGAATGTCCGAATTGCTCATGAGAATCTCGTTTAAACGTGCCCTTCTTCATACTTTCTTCCTCGTGTATGCCGTATCATCCTGCTCAAGTGACACCATCCACCCTGCCCATTTGAACCTCCTGCAATGCCGACATAATCGTTTTTATGCGGCCGCGAATAACCCTGCCAGAACGTTGACTCCTTTCTTTCTGTCATTTAACCCAGAATAGCTCCTCTGCCGATCATGATGCACCAAAAGCGAATGGTTGCCAAATCTCCAAAGACAAGCAGTTTCCTTTTATTAAAGCATTTCACGAATGCCGGCAAAAATGCCTACCAAAGGTTTTCGCCACGTATTCCCTTCAGGTGTCTAAGATACGTTTATATACGATTTCTATAGTCGCCCTATGCCTCTCGCTCATCCCGTTGAAAGTTCTCCATTGAAAATTTTAAAGTTGAGCTTATCCTTTGCACGAGGACAGTTGAAATGCCTTCCAAGCAAAGAAAGGATAGGCTTGTCTATATCATCCAGGTATTCCTGGCCAAGAATTTGGTTAGCGAGTATGGGGGAATTCTAGCGAAGAAGAACGCGGTCGAAAGCAAACTCTAGCAGACGCTTCTTCGGAAACAGTTGTGGATCAGTCAGAATCACCCATTATTGAGAAAGAATCAGAGGCCCATTCCTCAATGTCACCAGAGAGGCACGAAAGTACTGAGATGGGGCACTGTCAAATCCCATTTTATGGTCAGCAGCGATCCTATAAAGATGCGATACGAAGCACGCGTACCGCCGAACAACACATCGCTCCAATTCCTTCAACTCCACAACATGTAATTGTTCAACAGCATATTTTTGTCTTCTTCTAACATTTCGATTACTGCACGCTGATAGTGAATGGTTTTATCGATGAGGAGTGCCATATCGAAGAGAAGCCCATTTTGAAAAATCGATCAAAAAATCTGTTCGGATTGTTTTCGGGTCAGAAAATTTTCACAGAAGTTTTGAGACAATAACATAATAAGCTTTCCTCCTCAGTGCTTCTTTTCCTGGCTAACACACTTCCTCCCCTCCGTAGAAAAAAGGATAGAAGCGTGACCTGGACGCTTTTCTAGAAATGAGAGCACGACGGTTTGTAGAACCGGCAGCAGACGGCCTTCCGTAGAAGTGATTCCTCGACGGCTTCAGAGCCGTCGGTTATATCCACTTTGAGCTTCGAGGACAGAGTGTTTATTCGCTGGAAAGCGGTAACACGTCTCCCCGAGTAAGCGTTGGAAGACAGAAGAGGTGAAGCGGGTTCCCATCTCTCCCTCGGGTTCTCATGCATCCATTGGCATGTTTCCTTTTCGATGGACAAAACAAGGCACTCATCGTCTCCGTAGTTTTTTACTTTTATCGTGAACATGAAATGCATTTATTTTTCTCTTTTTAACTTCTTTAGTGCTTTAGGCCACTCCGACACCCTCCTTCCGCATCCTCTCTCGTGTACTTCTTCTCCTGAAAGAAAAAATTGCGTTGATGAATAAGCAAACTCTCTGAAGTTGCCGCCTGTGAATAAGTGTTATTGAAGTGTTTCGGCTGTGGCAGCGTTCTTAAAATTCTTTGAGAATAAAAAGTTGAGAAGAAATTTCGCTAAACGAGTGCCTACAAGGGGGTCAGCTCTTCATAATTTTATTAAATGTGTAAACGAAAAGTGTTTCGCTCAACAACTCTTGGAAATAAACGAACCAATAGGTTTATGGCGAGATGATGCGATAGGCTGAATCTTCTCTCTGACTCATCAACGGATCGAAAAGATCAAGTCGTAGATGAATTTAGCCGGTCCGCGTTCTTTCGAAACACTTTGTGTGTCATCTTTCACGACTTCCTCCCTCCTCTCCTCATAGGTGTATTTGAGATAGAAATTGCAACAGTATAACAGAGCGGACTCAACTTGTTCCAGATATTCATGAAAGGATTGGTTAAACCGAACGTAAAGGTGACGAAGATATGGGTGAACGGGAAACCAACAGCACTACAATGATCGGTAAGCAAGCTGTCAAAGCACACAGTATCGCGTAGCTCCCTATGAAAATTCTGGTCTCCGGAACAATGGTTAATCAAAGATTCCATGTTTCTTCTCCAAGAACTCATTCATGCTGCCGTCCTAGGGCTAATATTGCTCTAATACTACATCTGTTCGGTGGTTTCTGTCGTAGAGTCTAACAATTATAGCCTGAAGCACCATATTTTCTAATGGATTTCGACATTTCAGGAGACAGTTACCATACTGAAAGGCGACTGCAGTTCTCTACGCTTATATGAAATTTCAGGAGATTTACGTTGTCTTTGGGGAGTACTTAAATAATGCATTGGCCGTGTCGTGCAGAAAGAAATACTATTCTCTTTCTTATAAACAGAATCTTATAAGTGATTAGTGTCAAGAAGAAACTGAGCCTTATATGTGTGAAATCAGTGGTTAAGGTTGTAACTGAATTTCAGCCTACTTGCACAATGATCGCCAAACTAAAGGTTCGATACAGTTTCAGGTCACTTGTGCAGTAACGAAAAAGCGAATCGCTTCATTTCCATAATTTTCAATTATGCTCTGTTTTAATATAGATAAAAATGAATGCTTGAAAGGATATAAAGTTGTAAGCTGAGTTGCCGACTCCTCCTCCTTAACAAGCAACACTGAACTTCCTTCCTGCCCTCCTGCTTCCTCTAAACCACCCCGCTCCATTCTCTCCTTTACCTTATCCTTTCCACATTGAACGTGGGCTGCGATGATGAACTTATCCTTTCGCATCCAAGAGAAATCACAAGGGTCGGACGTCCTTATATCTTCTCTTATCGACAGACAATGGTGGAGGCAGGGAAAGGGGATGAAGAAAGACACTAGTCCATGGAAGGTTCATCTCACGAGTGCTCCTTTGAGTGCAGACATCTTTCATCACCTGTTTTCAGAAGTCACCTCCAAAAGTGAGTGAGGGAACTGATGGAACGAGAGGGAGAGTGGGGACAAAAACTGAGAATTCGCACATACGCATAAATGTCCACACATAATCGAACCTCCTGTGGTGGAGGTATAACTGCTTCAATTCCCTAAAATATGAACGCGTATACCCATGTTTCAAATATTTGTTGGCCAATTGCTAAGCTGTTCTCTGAGGAGAGTGAGATCATTAAAAAAACATGTTATAGATGCTCTTCCAAAACGCTCTTTCCTCAAGTCCGATCTCTTAAATGTTTGTAGCAGTCGGCAATTAGCCTTGAATTTGTTTATTTACTTGTTTTTTGTTTTTTTATGCATTTATTTAGTATTTTGCAGTTTTCCTTTGAAGGAATCTTTTCTAACAGCTTGGGATCTGAATATAGCAATCTGCACTATGTTTGCTTACCATGAGCGACTTTCTATGCACTCAATAGGATCAGACGTGCCTCCTACCAGTATTTATTGGTTTAATATGCATGGGACACACAAAATGCAATTTGTTGGACTTAATGACGAGGCCAATTTCTGAAAAGCGATCTATGTTTTTCGGGTGCTGCAGCCTTATGGAGTTTTTCGCTAGAAAATCCTGACAGCTTTTCTGACTAACTTTATAATGAGAACCCGAGTATTCCGGATGCAATATTGCATTCCATTGTAAAAAAGTGCCTCTAAAGTGTTTTTATGGGAATTAATATATCAGAATTCACTGAAAGGAAAATTCTTTCTAAAGCTGTTACCGGCACATTAATGAGTATTTCGTTCCACGTTATCTCATCAGTGTGCTGATAGCAAATTTCTACAGCAAATTCGGCAATTCCCGAAGATTTCTCCAAGCAATATGTCGGAGGCATCTAAGGATCAGCTAAATCAAATGATGTATAAAAAACAACAGCTTTTAAATATGCACCACTTGAAACGTGGATTTTTAATGTAGCATCTGAGGATGTGGCAACAGTCGAGCAGGCTAAAATGAAACTGGTTTGAAATGTGTGACTTTCGTCTAGAAACGTCGCATATCAAGCTAGAGTGCTTTCCGGATTCTTTCATCTCCTAAGCGGTCAAGCGTGCTCGCAGGGTTGCCGCACGTGCTATGTCAGCTTTGAAAAGACCTCGCAGATTTGCAAAAAAAACGGCACGTTTTAACAATCGACTGCAAGTTGTGACAGCTCCATTATGAATAGATCACAAAATGTTCCAGCCGAGGATTCATCAAAAAATAACATCAGAAAGAAGAACGATCCAAAATTTGCATGCGAAAATGCTAGAAACAACCGCAAAAGTTCCGCGTACTAAACTATTGACAAGCTGTACAGTGATCAGAAATGATCCAATTACGACAGCAATTGCATAAAAAATGTCAGGAACCACCTGTTTCTGTATACATCGGGTTAAAAATAAACAAATAATCACAACCTCAGACATATTTTCAAATTGTGATCTGCCGCTTCACTCATTTCCATAAGAACCGCTCAACGACCACCGATTTTAGGCGGCAAAATTTCCCTCAAAACAGCGAAAAGAGGTGTTGATAACTGCGAGAGGGGCAATTGGAACACTACGCCTTCTAGGGACCGCACTAAGCCTTTTTAAAGGATTTCTGCAACGAAAAAACGGCCCACAATGCAACCTTTTGAACTGACCACATGCAACGTCAAATACGCACAAACTGCATCATCTTCAACAGTCAAATAATTTAAAATGCTACTCAGACAAGGCCTTTCGAGTCGCTCCAACGATGAAAAACAGCTCACAACGCACCATATAATGCCAAAAATGCATTAACGAACACAACTGAACAATCGGCACAATGTGGAGACCTTGTGATATGCGTTAAATACATTTCCAAGCAGCAATCCTATTTGTGTGATTCGAAAATCATTGCTAAACTGCAGAAATGAAACCAATCTGGATTTTCAAGTTTTATTCCTTCATAAACAACATGAGAAATAGAAACAGAACAGTCACGAGTGGCAGAAGGACTCAAGTATGATCACATTAAGCTCATATATGCGAAATAAACACCCATTCTCGCAACGGAAAAAAAAGAACTCATAAAACTGTTTAGCTTGTGCTTTCTTTTCGTAACGCTTATATACAGCAACGAGCCAACTCCGCGATCGAACGATGTTCAAATATGCCTCGGGCCACCCTTTTTAGATGAAGCCATCAGAAAAAACACATGGAGTTAAATGCAAGAAACAGCACACAGCATACATGATAGGAAAAATGGAGAAAGTCGATGGGGAAAATTCCGATATTATGCTTTCAATGAAACAAACACTAAATAGGACAGTGAGTATGATCTGTTTGAAAGCGATCCTGCAAGCCATCACGCTACTGACTACAATCCAAAAATCCTGTTATATCATAACATATGGATGTGGCATGAGGATATCGAGATAAAAACGGTAAAATCCATAGCCCAAAGAAATGAACACTCAAGTAAGCATAATATATAAAGCACAGGAAAGAGGGCTGCAACTTTTCCACGAATTCCCTCATCTCACGTCTTATAGAAATAATCGATGTTCTGGACGAGAAACTAGGCTCGAGAACGACATTTGCGAAGGAAATCATTTGCTTAAGAAAAGGCCTTCATTTGCTTTATTCTCAAACGAGAAAGGCGAATTACGTCGAATAAAAACAATGAAAACAGAAAAGAAAAGCGCAGTTCATATATTCAATTCAGCCCCCATAAGCGTTTCTAATAGGATTCATTGAAGCATTCTTGAGAACAATATCGTATAGATGTCTCCAAGTTTTACTGTAAACGAATGTTTCGTAATCGCCATCTAAGAGTCGATAAAAATAAAGAAATATTTGGCGAATGTTATATTTGGGCATACCATACATAGCTCCGTTTTAGGATAGGAGCAAATAAGAGCGGTCTCTGGCTGCTCATGCAAAACGATACTTCAAGAATTTAACAACTGCCCTTTAAGGTCCATACCTTCACCAGTCTCTACTTCAATATCGCTCTATAGAGCACTCGGTGGAAATAAAGCCTGTCTGCAGCAGATTTCTTTTGGTCGAAATAAGAATTGCTCGACCAAAAGCACCACCTGTTGTGCACTTTATCAACTTTGATACTTTGTTTGTCGCGAAACTTCTCTAAAGAAAACGGTGATGCGGCTGCGAAAAGCGAGTTGATCCCCAAGTAAAAGTGTGCGCTTGATAACAAATTACGCCTGCATGAGGTCGATGCATTGTCAAGTACTATCCACTAGAAACTAATTCGCTCTTGAAAATATCCCATGTATGGAGCCAAGAGTTCTACGCTAAGAAATACATCATTTCTTGCGCATCAAATAGGCCAACCTTATTTCCTGTGGATGGAATTTTTAGATGAAACTAGTGTAGAAAGAAGTGGGAGTTATGGTCATTCAGTTTCTCTCAGCTTTGAGATTCCCCTTCCATCGCATATCAGTCTCATTTAAATAGCACAAACCTTAAAGATGACTTACTGAGGTATGCCGCAGCAGACACATTATTTCAGTTAGCACGATGCATCAAACAGTAGTCGACGATGCGTTCGCATTTTGTTCCACTGTCGCGACCATTGGGTGACACAGATTCGTTTGAAACAACCTACACTCTTAATTGCTGTATCTAAAGTCAGATGAGATCACAGGAATTTTGCAAAACTAACACAAAAAAAAGTTGAAAGGAAAGAAAAAAATCGCAAGCGAGTATCAGTAATGAAAGCATTGAATGAAATAAAAAAGAAAGAAATCAAGGAAACAATGAGGGCCGGAGAGGAGAAACCTGAAATGCTGAAATTAATGCTATAAGAATGAAACGAGAACGCGATCCGTTTGTTTTTTTCAGCAGCCCAAGTTCGTGTTTCTTTTTTTCTAAGTAAATTTTATCAAGGATTTTCGCAGATGAAACACTGATAAACAGCTGCTTCCTTTCAGGTGGACAGGTTTTGTGTTTATTGAATAATTATATTTTCTCACTTCTGTTATTATTTTTTCGGTTCTTTCATTATTTTCTTCATCGGAGAGGTCACTCTTTGCCGTTCGCCTTTTTGTTTGTTTTTTTTTTTGAGAAGTCACTCTTTGTGGCAAAGGGCCGCAGCTGGAGCAAGAATAAATTTATTGGCATAGAGCGGCGTTTTTATATGGTTTACTTAAAGACAAATGTTTTCATAGATAAATCACAATTTTGTTTTGAAGAATTCAAAAGTCTGCGAAATAAACAATTCCAAGTCAAAACGATTTGAGAAAGAGAAAAATTTTGGATCTTATCAATGGTTTTTTCGCGAAGCGTTAGCCGATGACGGCATCTTCGCAATTCTTGGAATTTGCTTCTTCTTCTTCTTCTCGACACTCTTTGCCGTTCGCCTTTTTGTTTTTTTCTGTGTCCTCGAATTTTTAAAATGTATTACCTAGACCAAAGCTACGCATTTCATCAAAAAAAAAAAAAAAAAACGATAGCTTCAACGCCGAAACAACTTGAAATTGCGAAACATGTGAACTTCTTGCCGAAACAAGTCAGGCAATCGGCTTGAAGGGTTAAACATAACACACGGCAGCAAATACCTAAACCTCTCTGGTCGATAAAACAGTTCGACGAAGGAAACTTCATTTTTCTACCCAATGAGCAAAAACATGAGCAGATCCTCACACTGATTCGTCAACGTCGAAAGGATCTGCAGATGCTCGAAGATGACGAGAATGTCGCATACGTTTCTGGTCACTTGGATTTACAGCTTACGTCCGCCAAGCCTCAAAGCCAATCTTCGGTATAAATCTGAAAAATTCTACGAAATTTGAGCTTTCCACGGTCTCCAATTCACTGCCTCTCAAATTGTTTTAACCCCTTTCGAATGTCATCCGCCGGACCGGAAATACAACGTGTGACTATTCAGATGGCGCGAGGCGCGCTGCGTCATTCGAACTCTGGACGCTTGACCATTTTCCACATGCTTCTTTCTCAGACTTCCACACAGTTCGGCACTTTCGTACTTGTATTCTACCCCTTGCCTCCTCATGCTTTCAGTCGCGTATAGCGGATAAAAGGATATTGAATCCAGCACCCCGGAACATCCTATTTGAAAGTAGTTATTCCTCGCGTTACACAGTGAAGAAACGCGAGAACCAATAAGTTAAAAGTAAGTTGAAAGTTGACCTATTTAGCGCTCAACTAAAGGTATCGCTCGTGATTTCGGTGTTTGTTCTCGGCAACGACATTTTTGCCTCCTGTTCGCATGAGGCAGGAAAAATCGTCGTGATGAGCCAGTTCCTAATCCAATTCGGACTCGCCACTACTCGTATCGCAGCCGAATTAAATGTATCATAATGTGCAGAAACGCACCGACCATAGTTCCCGGACCATGTCATATTGTTCTTGGACTCTTTTGACGTAGCGTTTCGTCTCGTTAGCCAACAAAGTAGCGGCCATTTGAGTGCTGAAAAGAGACCCATTCTGCTGCCAGCGTTTAAAGGGCAAGCGTGAAACTGGCTCCGGCACAGTTCAGTCCAACTCAGAAGCATGGCACAGTGGCTGCCAGCAGAACAATAAGCGTTCTAACGCGCGGCTCACTTTTGCGTAGTGTTCGACTCGACTGCAGTGTGCTATCACGTGGTATAGTCGTATGAATGTGCGAGCAGACGTAGAATGTATGCACGATATCCAGGATCACTTGAATGTTCGCTGAGGCGGAAACCCGCAACAACTCATCCGTTTTCATAATATTATACTTCCGATCAGAAAGCTGCAGTATTGTGATACTCTTTTGATCGTGTCCTTTAATATACCATAAAATCTTTGCGTTCGTCCGGCAGTGTGTGTACGAGACAGCTGCTCCTTTTTTCATTAGGTATTAGAGAATGTAAAAGTGCGTTGGACTCGTTTCGAATATTAAATTTTTCTGGAGCGACCTGAGGCACCTCTTCTCGCTCAAGATGGTTCATATCTCTACGCAATAAATTTTGGAGTAAATTTCAAGCCGCACTACAAATGGCCTTTTTGAATACTTCACCGGCTAAACTTTAAAAAAACTCTAGTATCCGTGATGTATTAAGCACAAAGCATAGATTGTTTAATATATTCCACCGACCATCTCAGTTGTCTTTAAAATGCATAAGTTTTTTTGTAATATTATTCCATTCCTGCCTCCCCAAATTCGATCGAAAATAGACCTTTCTCTTCTAGTGGGTCAATATCTCAGTTTCTTCTGCGTCCCTGGACAAGTTTCTCGATTATTTCCTTGTTGCTTTGCGAGTAAGCATCAGAGATGTTCTGGGTTCTCGTCTCCCCTTGTACTCTTCGTGGACTGTCTCAGTTCCAGCACGGTTTCCTTAGTGAATATCTTGGCGCATTTTGGACCTCATTCCCGTAGGCTGCGTTTGCTCTGTGCCCTCTGTTCCAGGTTCCAAGGTCCTGAATCACTTACGCACTTTTTCCCAAGCAATAAAGAATGCGCTATTTGAGACTGGTCTTGTGCAAGGAATGCGCTCTACCATATAGGCCTACCTATCTCCAAAGTGGGACGCGTAGCTATTGGCTACCCGAGAAAGATAGGATTTATGATTCCACCTCCCACTTTTCCCTCCAGGATCATTGTCAAAAATTCTAAAACATCATTGGATTTATCATGATGCATCATTTGCCGTGAAACTCAGTTATTCAAAACTGGCCAATACGGAGTTGCTTTTTATCAGTCGGATGGGATGAGCATTTTCAGAGCCCCGGTAACATCACTTAAGACATGATTACCATGAAACCTTTATTTACACACCACGTCGGAGTCAGCAATTCAGTATTTTAGCATCGCTGGAAATCTTCCACTTTGGACCTTTTCTCTTCATGTAATATTTTGCTCCAAGGATGGCCTTATGAAGGATGTATCTATTGAGCGAAATAAGGTCGCTTTTACGACGTGATATACCGTGATTTTCCATATGATACTGCGACTTTGTTTTCGCAAAGTGTTATTTCTTCCGTGATGTACTCGGGAGAAGTACACAGGATAACATTGATAGGAACTACAGGCGAATATCGACAAGCTGACAAATAGAACGGCTCATATAGCGATAATGATAAATCATCACCATATATGTTATGGTCTTCATTACAATACGATGAAATCGTTATCACGGCACGATGAATCCTTATCATATATCCAACACAAAGCTCTTTTATCGAGCCCTTCTTGCACCTTTTTAATTTATGTTTCCGTCTCTTCTTGTCTGTCTGGTAATTCCAAAGTGGAAGACACTGAAATTGCAAGTCAGATTTGTAATGGCTATGTTATGCAACACATAATCACTCCTACCGAGATTACGTCTACTATTCCAATACCTTCGGTGTGTGTTGTTGACAATGAGCACCTTGAAACTTTACAGACATTTAGCACCTGTTCCTTTCGCTGAGACGTTCAGCGAAGAAGTGGATATTTGTGGGATATCCTTAAACAATCAGCCGTTCAGAATATGAATGCAGCATTTCAACTGCTGCACTATTTTTAAGTAATTTGCGAACGTTCAAGCCAGTTTGCAACCTTTCCGACCTTTTAAATGAGCGATCAGTTAATCCACATGAACGCGTTTCCTTCGCTCTGAGGAGCATTTGCAACTTGCTGAAAATTCTTGCGTTGTTTCATACCAAAACCAGCACGAGCACTTTTCCATCATGTGTCATGTTGTGTTTTGTTGCATTTGTAACGAATTCACCCATTATCTTTCAATGAACTTTCAGCGTTTACTTATAGTGGTGATCTCGATAGCCCTTGTTTGAACTCAGTTTCGCGTTGAGTCGTCACATTCTTGAGATAAGTGCATTACTGGCTAAAAATTGTTGCCTTTTTGAAAGTCCTTTTTGGTTGGAAATGTTGAGCCACTTCATTTAGCAACAGTGAGTATTGTTATGGTGGCAGCCGTGGGCGTGTTCATGTTATCTTGATTGCTTCTTAGGAACCACATCACACACATTCTATGGCAACTTCTTTGTTCGCACATTCGATTTATTGGTGATGGATTATGTGAGTCCCAATTCTGCGATCGGTATAAAACTCGAAAAGGAAGAGGACCTCACTAGCTTATCCATTGTCTCCTTCCAAGCAGCTCAAGCAACGGCAGTCTCAAGTCTGATGCTTCGATTCACTGTTTTGGAATCGCGTGATGCCATCTTGTAATGATCAGGTACTTGTTCACTTTTATTTATTTATTTTTTGATAACCTCGTAGTTGTGGGTTCGACAGTTACTTCGTTGACGTTTGATTTTTTATAACTTTCTTACTGCAATCTACTAAATTTACTAAGCCCAGCAAATCCTTCACCGTTTCACTGCACAACTTTCCATGAAGAGAACCTTACTGGTATTGTAGCGCATGGAAATTCGACGACCAGCTACCAAGGCTGAAGACTGGAGCAGATTGTTGCTAAGTATCGTCAACGACAATATTGCGTCGGAGCAAACCCATCCACCTCTCTCCCGGCATTATTCCGCGCATGGCAGTCTTGCTGGCTCAATGATGCCATCTTGCTCTTCGAGTAATTCATGTTTAATTAGACTTATTCAAATGGACAATAGATTTGCCTGTATACGTTATCCTAACACTCAGCGGTGGGGTAACGTAAGTTGATATATATATATATATATATATATATATATATATATATATATATATATATATATATATATATATATATATATATATATATATATATATATATATATATATATATATATATATATCAATCCTTAAACGCGTTGTTTGATGGAATGCTGAGACTGAACTTGAAGGCTGTCGCGCGTCCGTGTTCATATACTTTGCTTACTACTCACTGCAGATCTACTAGTTCTTTATAACAAATTCGATGCGAGATGCGCTGTTGCTTTTTGCCTAATATTTGTTGGTAACTATTTGTTTAAAGATGAGTTATTTATTACCTTCGTTTGCTCTATTGGATTGTCGCTGTTCACATATATGCATTTTCGCATTAGGGGATGTACGTCGTGAAAATGCTAAGCATCACTGATAACGGTATTGGCTGCAGGTTTGAGCACAGCAAAAAATTAATGCGTAACCAAAAACATGAAAAAACTTCAAATTTACATGAGAGCAAAATGGACCTGATGAATCTCGATAATTTAGTGAAGAGAACCATAGGCAAAGAGACAGCGAAGGATGAGGATATGTTCAAATTTTTTCCTCATTGAATTTGAATTTTTTGTCAGATTTTATCCTGTACCATCCAGAAACTCGAAGCAATGTTGGAGGCGATTCACTTATTGCATGTGGTTTAGTCGTTCCAAACTTGCAAATTGTCATGGTTTTCTAGATGATGCTTCACCTTATTTGCACCCCTCTTTTGAACGTCGCTTCCTATGAATGCATATATGTATGGCCGAGTGCATGAGGAAGGCTTCTATGAGCCTCAAGAGGTGTATCTCTGAATGCCTGTTGAGGGTTACTGGGTTAGGGAGGGATAGGTTAATCGGAACGCCGCATGCAGTCGAATGCTATCACTGATGTTCAGGTGCCCCCGACTTTACTATATTGAGCCATCTGACGTGATCCCAGTTTATATTACGGCGTCGTTTCACAATTTTGCTTTTAAACGTAGAGAAAATTCCATATATTTGAGAATGACATTTGATCGATTTCATCATCTCCAATTTCTAAATTATCTTGCGTTGGTATTTGTGCATCTGCCGTCGCATAAAAATACTACAGCCATTGTTTACTTACGATCGTTTTTTTCATTGTTCGATTTCTTCACATATTATGAAAAAAATGGAAATTGCCTTCAAAACATTACGTTGGACAGAACAACTCTCAGTTTCTCGCATGAAAAGTTTGCATCGTGCTGCATTGTTTTCGAAACATTTTTTCGACGATTTAAAAACATGGACGTGGCATATGCAGCGAGCGCAAGTATTTTCGATTTTGCTATTTGCTGCCTTCTTTCCTGCCCAAAAATGGGAAGTGCAGAAGGAGACTGCCCCGAGAAATGAACTGTCAATTCCCAAATTACACGTCGTTGTTTGAGCAAGCTGGTCATGCCATCAAAGCCTCTGAGTTGGACTTAATTAAAATTCGTCGTTTACTTTAAGCTGAGTGCTTAATTGATATATTATTCTATTGTAGCCTTAATTTAGGACAGTTTTACTTTTGATTAGATGTACTAGCAACGGTCGCCACATTTATTTGTCCGCACTGTGTGTGAGTGAGACGTTTGCTGATGCGTAGTGATGGTGAACCCGAATGTTTCGCTTTTGCTTTACCCGCCAAGTAAAGCGCTTGTTCCATTCCTCCGCACCATCGAACCTGCATTGTTCATTTCAAAAAGTGTGATGAAAATGGCCCAGACACGTAAATTTAAACGCTAGCCGCAGCCATTAGCGCTGCTTGCGGTCATGTTATGCAATACTCAAGGGTTGAACGGCGACAGACGTCACGATCAAGTGCGATGCTCCTTAAAGCATTGCGGCCATGAGTACAACTGTGGAATTAGATATCTATTCCAGAAAAGCAGACCCTATGAAAACCCGGTTCTCTCTTCAATCTCACTTGATTCCCTCCCAAAGTTTTGATAGGATCATGCTGCAGTGGATGAACCGATGTTTTAGTGATTTCAATCAGCTTTGTGGTTGAAAGAACCAAAAACAGCGACACCCCACTTTACCTTGACCATGGCGCTTTCGCTTTCATTTGTAACCCTGTGGATGTGATGTTTACATTTTTTCTCGTATTGAAGTATTTAGCTAATATCAAATATCCAGTATTTAACCGATATCGAAATACTAAACCATTCTAATATTCAACTAAACCAAATATTCAACTAATATCCATTCTACATATTCAGCCCAACATTCTTATCCTGTCTGTAAGCAGGCACCACGCCCGGGAGCCCAAGAAATGGTGTGATGTGATAAATGAATGAGTGTAGCGTATACGTTTTGCATCCTATAACGATGGTTTTCGTTTCAGCAAGTCAGCATTCCACGGAGGAGGCCGTCTATCTGATTCACGAGAGGATATCGTTCAAATGCTGAATGATGCATTCAAGACTTTCAATTTGGCTGTCGCACAGCAATTTGGCTTCTTCATTCCCTTCGCCAAATGCTCCAGTGAGGCTTCTTCCTTTATACGTTCTCGAAGTGCTCAAACATGTTGGGCTTTGGTTTATTTTCTTTAAGAGTTTTTCTTTTTCGTTATCTTGTTCCCTGCTTCTATCTTTCGTTGGGTGTGGTCAGTGAAATAAGCAGGAATTTTTAAGAGGGGAGGGAATCATACTTTGGAAAGGAGTGAGAGGCAGCTGAAGATAAGTCGAATTGCTCACGGGAATGCCTCTATCACGATTTCTCGGCCAATGAACCGTTTTTATGTGAGCCAATTGATTTCTCCATCATCCATCTATAACCTGTTTTCTCATTTATTGGAAGATCAAAATTCCTTCATCTGACTTATTTTTCCTCTGTCTTCGTTTATCTAGAATGGTGGTGTGAATTTGCGTTTCACGGATACCACAAAAGCGCTGCAGTTTATCTGATGGAGCAGCGCTTGGCATCCTGTTTATTTATTGCCAAGTCACAAAATAGTCATAAAGATTTCGGTTTTTCAGCTTGCCTTTTCATCCGACCGATCACCTCGAACAGATGAAATAATTGCGGCATTCGTACTCTTCAGAGTTCCGCCATTAAAGTTTCTTGGGCTGGAGATTTAACCAGCACTTTATAAGTTCATCCAACTCGTTGAGGTGAATGTTCCGCCCTCCTAAATTGTTTCGTCCTGCCGTTGTTGAACTTCGAAATTTAGTCGCAATATCGCTTGGATAATCATTTGGGATGGCTCTTTCGCATGTTAAATACTCATTTTAGACCAGCACTCACAGAAATTTCCCCTAACAGGTTAGTTATTATGCTACAGATAGAACACCTGGAAGAACCATTTGTTGCACGTGTGGGTGGCTCTTGGCAAATAAGTTAATTTCCTCGGCGCTTTGACGACTAAAGAATACTAGCTCATAGATGAAACCGTTTATATAGGATGGATGATACGAGGTACGTTAGAAATCTGAAAGCAGTAACATAAAACATTGATAAAGGGCGTGTACTCACTTTAAGTGTTTTTTGCCCCAAAGCTGTACCTTGCATTAAAAATTTCGAATTTTGATGTGAGTATTTCTGAACTTGATTTCGAATATTGCGTCGCGCTCGCTCATGTGATGGTGTTTCGCAAACTGTCCAACATAGCCAAATCGGCCACAAAGTATGTTCGAAAAATTCGTTGCTGTTTCACGGAAATCGAAAGCTTCTGAGCGCCTTGAATGGATGCACCTGAGGAGTGTCCGGCGGAAAGCAGCCGGCATACCCGGCGACTTTTTAAAACCCTAAAATCATTGATTCCCGCAAGTGGCTTTCCATTACTGTGTTGTTGCTTAACAGCGTCCGCCCACTCCTTGCTATCTGAGGCAGAACATCTCCTTGAACCATGCTTTCAATGAGTTCACAGCCATCGAACTTTTGGGAATTAAATAATCCCTTTCCTTTGCATCATTGAACGATTTCACTAGTAACCTTTCATAGTTTTGAAATGATGAGGTAGCTGTTCAAACCGATATTTCATTTATATTTTAACCCAGGCGGTACAAGGAAATTACTACAAGTAGTTATAAACATTTGGACAGATCGCACAATAAACTGACCCATCCGATTTGTGCACTAACATAGCTATTTACCGATTAATGCAGATGTCGAAGCGCATGCCGGAAATACATAGTGGACGATCCGGAACAGCGACACCCACTTCGGACTTCACGATGCATCCGTGAATCCAGAAATATCCTTCGCTTTGAATCTTTGATTTCACGAATTTGTTTTCCACTTACACAACTTTCATGACCATCCTTCGTATATTTTGACTATTCGTTTTCTGTTGCGAGTATTCTATTTCTGTTGGACAAGTAGAGGTTTCACAACAATAACAGTAACTCGCGAAATGAACATCGGGCCCCGTTCGCCAACTCCAACAACTGTTATTGAGCTAAACGACATGGGATGACGAGGCACCTTCCTCACTGGAGAACGCGAATCCTCATGAGGGGAAGCACAAAATTGGCAGGTTATTGTCATATTTTGTGAGTTAAGTAATTCATATTAACACGAGTTTTGTCCAAAAACCTGTGAGATGATCCATATCATCGAAAAATTCATGGGCAAGTCATCCAACCGGTCGTGAATGAGGTGAGATTTCTCATTCTTTGATTCTTCCTCTCCTTTGCTGAACGAAACCTTTCCACATGTTTTCATTTGTTAGCAAATGATGATGAATAATAATAATACAGCATAACGGCGAAGGCACCTCGGAGGGTGAGGCTAGCAGAGAGTATGAAAGGATCTCCACAATGCAACTTTGAATAAAGCCATAATCCGAATTAAGATGTCGATCTCATAACTGAATCGGCAGCACGTTTTTGCTCGCTTTAAAGTGTATAGCACTGAGACCGCCGTCTACAGAAGAAAGCATACGTAAGCACTACTTTCCTATACGTTCAAATGACGCCTCTAACCCTTCTGATAGGTGCATTCAGGAAGCAAAAATAAAGGAATAAACAAATCAAACGATATCTGTTAAAGAACCCTGACGAATCAGAAACGAAATCAAATCGCACGGTTGCACTGAAAACAGAGAACATGACCATGTACAGGGAAGTGGAACACCGCATCAGCACCATCTGGCAAGGCCGACTTCCTTAAAAGTCGAAATATGGAGTAATGGTAAGAAGCATCTTTCCCACTTATCCCTTAACGTACCTTGCCACATAAGGAAAAGTGATGCCGGGAAATCAGTCTTGCCAACCTGCCGTGCCCTTATTTTAATGATCCGTCGTGGCGAAAAACTTCTGCGACATAAGAAACAAAAGAAACAAAAAGAAAACAAAAGCGAAGCACAAGTGAAGAACACGAGAATAAACGCACCATAAAAGAGAATAACTCAAAACGAACCCAAAATTCACAATGAAACATTTTAAAATTACATTAGAAGGGAGCCGAGTGGCGATCCTCGATAAAGCGTATCCAGTACGGGTTCAATGAATTCCCACAGCATTGCACAGTGTTTCTCAACGACAACTCATACTTTACAGTAAGTAAACTGGCATAAAAATATGGCAGCCGATTGATCAGCGAACTAATATTGAGTTCGAGGGGCACGATGATTCCACACACCGACAGCCATAAGTGGTCTCTTATCAATTGATCATCGAAGATCACACGAATGCAGATCAGGAGTCGCCACACATAACGAAGCAATGAAAGAGCCATCAAATGATTTCGGTTAACCAGCCATTACAGGCAAAGAGCGGAACAGTAGCACAGTCGCCGTTCGCAAAGAGGGCAATCAATAAAGGCAAAGGGGCATACAGTCAATAGCCACATAATCAATTGCACGTCTCACGCCACGCATCGCCATTAATCAAATAGGTAGGTCTAGTAGTAGATTCGTCATATTCATGCACATTCTTAGCACAAATCCACGCCCCCCGAAAAAAACCAGCTGGACCCGCTCGACTTTTTCATCTCCATTCAGCAAAATAGTTGGTAAACAAAGTCAACTCAAAATTTCCAAGCAAACAGGTTTATTCTAGCTCCTCCACCATTATACTGTTTCGAAGGATTCAGCAGCCGCATGCTCTTTTGTAAACGTCCACCATGTCCAACTACCAACGAGTACTGTTTCGTAGAATGTCGATTCAAAATCAGGAAACCAAATCCGGATCTTGCAGTCGCAATGATCTCATCAAGAAACTTCTCGAAAACCGCCTCGTGAAATAGTTCAGAGTGAATTCGAACAATCATTCGAGAGTAGTGCAAACGAAGATGGACAATAAACCGGGATACTTAATCTTGACTAATAATTGATCGTCAAATGGAATTCTATCGCAGTTCTTTAAATGCGACGAAAATAATTAAGCACGGTGAAAGCGCGACCATCATCATATTGCACGATGCTGCTCGCGTTTATGCAACGCCATTAATGATGTTTATGTTCATAAAGTACTTGATCTTGCGTGGAAAATTCTGACAAAAGGTGTAAAAGTGGTAGCCGGCTAACGGTATCGTATCAAAATTTTAACTTAAGCCTCAAGCTCCGTTGTATTTCATAACGGCAATCAGATAAAAGTGTGCATAGGCCAGCAACGTAACGGATCCTCAACTCCCCATTCCTCCACCCCCCCCCCCCAACTTTTGTTAATGATTAATCGACTTTTTCTGCACTTTGTGAAATCGAGTAAAATCGATACGATTTCTATGCAGAAGTGAGTGGCCCCATTCTCATCGGCAAAACGCTTAAGCGCTGAACTTTGCAATAATCCTAACTGCTCAACTTTCATCCCTTAACTGATGAGGATGTGTTCGTAGCAACTTTATAAATATGTAATGGGTAAGCGTGAAATTTTTTAAACAGCAAAAGGTTCACCATGCAAACCTTTAAATACGAAACCCTATTCTATATATAAAATAAAACAGAGTGGATTAAGGGAGCCATAATTAAATGGCAACTATTTCTTCTCTCCTCCGTCTTCTACCAACACTCAGAACCTCCTCACTTCCAATCAATCTCATAACGGATATGAGCTGCTGGAATAATAAGAAAACCTCCAAAATATGTTAAACCTTTGATGAAAACGAATGGCCTGAGATTCTCGTACCATTTCCGAACATCAACTGCGAACATTCTCCACTCGCCTGTCAACCACTCCCACTCATAAGCCTTTCTGACGCAGCGCTATCGCTGAATGCCTTTGCTAAATCAAACGATTAGAACGAAATCAAAATAAACAAGCGAAGAATGTCGGAGATGAGAAATAAACAAACGAACGCATTTAAAGAAATAAAACAAAAGCAAAGTAATAAACAAATAACACATGAGGTGCGAAGGGGGAAGGGGGGTTGTAACCTGAAATAAGATTATAAGCAACCTGGAAACAAGCTGTTGCCTGAAAACATGCGTAAGCTTTGAAACGACACCACTGTCAGTAAAGAAATAAATTGAATTTCATACCTTTCAAGCCTTTATCTTGTTGCGCCCCCGAAAAAAGCCATCCTTGAACACGCCACCTCGTTATGTGATGCGAACCTAAATCTGTTACAGTTGATGAAATATATCTACAAAGAAAAAGAGAGTGAACGTGAAAATATTTTTGTACGAGGAATAGGAAAACGTTGCATGAACACGTGATCTAAAGTTGAGGGAACCGGTAAAGTGTGGATAGAGCGTCTACACAAGTGAACATCTTTTTAAAAAATTCTTTCGAAGAAAGGCTGAAATCTGAAAAAAGCAGCAAAAAATTGTTTTTCGGTACTCAAGTCGAACCCTTACATATAACACACTAGTACTCCATTTTCCGACTGAAATCTAATCTGTGATATGAAGACTGTGAAAAAGAGGCAAATGTAAAGTTGTAACTGAACATTGACGAAGACGTTCCACGAACAATTTATCACCCCATAAATCAGACATTTTGAGCCTATTTTGCTGATAGCAATAAAATATTCAGTGCAGAAACAAACGAGTTCTTTTCTTGCAGCCTTTCTCTGAGCACTTCTTGAATTCGCACCAAATGTGGACACGATCGCCGCCTTAGCATTGCGACTGAGGCGGGACGGGCCCATGTGGGATTCAATCTACGCTCAAGATATTTCCGAAAGGCTACTTGCAAGGAAAAAAGTGAACAAAAGAAACAAGAGCTGCCATTAAAACGTGCGAATATTATACTGTACAACATGGAATACATTGAGCGTAAACATCTCTAAGTCGTCAATTCTAGAAGCATCACACATCGAGAGACATAATGAAGTTAATAGGGAAACAACAGCAACAATTTTGTAGTCGCGTTAATTCTAGCAATTTGATGTTCGTTTAGAAGTCTTTGAAAATCGCTGCCATTAACCAGAAAATTGATTCGAAGGAATAATGAAATTTTTTGAACAGTGACTAAAGAAGAAACACGAACATAGACGCACATTTTTGCAAGTATAGACATTTAGAAGTACCCACAACACCGAAATCATAGCAAAGTTTAATGCGCAACATGAGTAGCGGAAAACACATATTTTTCCATATTATCGAACTCTTGAATCACATCGTAAATTACTGCTATAATGGTCGCAACGCAGTGACACCGGTCATCGACTAAAGTAGAAGGGTTGCTTAACAGTTGCGCGCCCAACTGACGTTAGTATGATCTTCATTAGTGTCCGCCCTACCAAACAAAGATAAAACTGTACCGGTGGCGTTCTGTTTTTTCTGCCTACTAATCATAAGTGGTCAATAACGATTTAGGCACGTCTAAACCGTTCTAATGTCACATCTCGTATCATACCTCTATTAAGCGTAATTGCACAATTAATTAGACCCATAGCGAGCTCCACACGCGGAACAAAAGAAAAGCACACTGCAAAGTACATGATGCTGCTATCTGCGAAGTAATGAACTCGGTGCCACCGATGGATAGCCGTCAAGTACACCGATGGGCAATTTATCGATCTTTTCACGCTTATCCAAATTGCTGCATGCAGTCTGCGTAGATCTTGACGCAGTGTTGATCTGGCCCACTTCTGCAATTATCGCAGTGCCATGCTGGCTGCTGCGAGATAATCTTATAATATACATTACGTTGCACTTATAATTTATTGATTGTTTGAGAGCAAACAACTAGATGCTAATTTTCATATTCCGGCAGTATTTATTTGTTATTATTGCATGTTGTTTTTGCATCTCAGCGAAACTTCGGCAACAAAATCTCTCCTTCATTTAATTCTCTTCTCGATGAACCCCTGCCTGTAAACATTCAGAAAGTTGCAACAATGCGATAAGTGCATTACTCCTCACATGATTCGTATCGTTAGAGCGTTCTGCCCTTGCGTTATTTTCGATCTGCGCGTGCTGTGCCGAAGAAACCAAGCGTAATCAAACAGCCTCTGTGTATTTCATTTGCAGTATCAATTTATCTGCAGCGACTCGACTATGCCGAATTTTTCGGACTTTTTGCCAGACATTTTGCTGGCAATTATGGGCCTTTTAGGCCTCGTGAGAATAGAGCGTTTCCTGGACGCCTTTGCGGCCATGGCCGCTTTACTAGAAGAAGATGTTGAAGAGCTCTACTACGAAGTGGGGCTCTTCATACAAGAGCGCTGGCGGGAGGATTTCGCCGCGCTTGATGTTCACGGACGCGGTCTGCAATATTTTGGTTAGTTTCACTAAACTTATTTTTGTCGAAAGTAATAAATTGTCCATGAATTTATTTAAAAGTAATATAGAGGTATTGTGCTATTGAAATCTGTATGCTTATTAACTAATGCTTATTGATTTTTGTGGTCGATCTTGCGCTTATCTCAAATGGTTATGTGAAAAGTAATTTTTTGGCTGAATCACTGTTATCGGGCATTCTCCAACCTTTTCATGTGGTGTCATGAAAGTTGCAACAATCTTGTCGTAGTGTGGGCACCTCTGAAGGTTCTCATTTACTTATGTCATGCTTACAGATGGTCGTATGTCATACACAATATGTTATAAGAATCGTTTATTTACGTCATACTGTGTCATGCTATCGTATCGTTGCTTATGCGGTTTTTCTGGGCAAAACATAAGGTACCAAGAACCTGTTGCCTAATTTTATCGGCTGACCGCTTTGCGATGAAATTGATGTCATTAATATACTAATAAAGTGTGTCTGTTATAGTTGGTGAGACAGCCGCATATCGTCCAGACCCGCTGCTGCTCGAGGCCGCATGTCGGCTGAAAGGAGCGCAGCTGACCATTTGGGACCTGGAACGCCAGCAGTGCTACCTCTATGGCCATCATGGGCGGATGTATACCGCTGTAATCGCGAGAGGGCTGTTCGTCGCTATGATCGGACAGCGGCTCATACCGGTGAGCAATATTTTGATTTTGCTGCATATTACTTTAGCCGCGCATTGCACTATCGCGATTTTGCGGATTCGGGTGCTTGCATCTGCAAAAGCACATCTTTATTGAGTCTAGATGTCAAGAAAGATGTTATCGCAAATTTGACCACAGTGTCACTTACGTAAAAGAATAGGCGGAGCCTATTTGTAAACTGATGAATTTGCCGATTATAGTGGTACGAAAAAGTCAACAATGAGGTGGAACCCGGTACGAGCTATAGGGAGGAAGAATCGCCCAGGATGGCGCTGCCGGTGCAGACTGGGCCGGATGAGGCGGCGTTCTTCCCGGAGGAGGAACCGCACTCGGGTGAGGGCACACCAGAGCCAACGGGATCGGAGGAGAGGGCACCGGCACAACGGCAACCGGAAATGAACGCCTCCAGACCGGACGACAGCAACGAAAGGGCGCAGTGGTATGAAGATCTCGTTGCCCGCTATCGTGAAATGCTGTAAGTGACTACTCTTCTATTCATTTGGTCCTCCGTAATGCGTCAAATTTGTACGATGCTCATTCTGACGTGGCGTTTAGAAAATGTCGCTCAATCGTTTACAAGATGATGAGGCACTCAGTTTAAAATTCTGTATAATATCTGCGCGTATAACAACCGAGTTCGAATTGAATGAGAATCACAGGTGCATAACCATGACAGCTTTAAGGAAAAACAATAATTGCTTTTTGTCTGAAGGAAACTTCCACCCTATCTACCAGCACAACGGAGGAATGTGTTGGCTTCAAAGAGGGGAGGAGTTGAAGAATCATCTAGGAACCCTCGCTACGGTGTATATTGTAGCTACCGAAATTCGTAATTCTAGCTTCGACGGTTTGGCAGAAAATTTAAAGTGCCACTGTAAGAGCAAATCTGCGAAAGCGCATGAAAAACTTTTCGTACATTTTTAGAGACCGTATTTTTGTGACTGAATATTCAAACACATGCTAACTACGCATGCAACTTCAGTCGCCCAAGGTCTGGAGTGAATGCGCCCGTAGAACGAGTGCCTCGGACAAGAGCGGTCAGGGTACAGCAACCTTTCAAGCCGGCCGATATCGCGACGCTGCCAGCCCACGCGAGAGCGGAATTGGTGGCACCGGCAACCGCACCGTACATCGTTCGTAACAATAAGATATGTAAGCGTTTCCACCTATCATTTTGTACTTCATGATCTCATGATTGTCCATAGCGTGTTCTGTCTCCTGGAAGGAAGGAACATTCGGCTTAATCATGAATAGGGTAGAACAATGTTCGCTCACAGCAGGTGCTTCCAGATTATCAACCAAATGATTGTTACCAGCAGAATGAGCCCTACACTCTTAGATGATATTGTTATTTGACGTAAATTTTATTGCCTGATGTTTCATTTTAAGTGAAACGATGAACGACTCGCAAATGTATGATCTTTTAAGCATAGATAGCGATGTTGCATGATCGTGGCAATGAATTGAATGCAGCGAGGAGCAGTTTAGTTGAATTTATTTCTACATGCTTGAAAGCATGTACTCTGACACGCGACCGCAGATTGATGAGCAGTTTGCCTAATGAGCGCCGCAGAGCGACACAGGCGTCCGAAAACCTGATGAGTATTCGAGATTATTTTTCAGTGTGCCGTTTGGCACATTGCGGCGTTTCGGGGCGGGAGTTCGAAACGGTTGCTGATTGGAAGAGGCATGTCGCACTCGCCCGATCTCATATAAAGGACGGTAAGTGGCACTCTTATTGCTTGCATTGTAACGGTGCTTGTTTATTATCCTTTTTATGCGAGCTGATTGGTGATGAATTTATTCCTGGAATCTACGCAGTTAATTTACTGATTTTGTGAAGAAAGCGAACTCTCGCATAGAAGCCGATTTTCAAATTTCATGTGATCGTTACCCACAGCCAACGAAATGAAACATTCCTTTTGCATGATTTCAGCATTCTGCGGCAATTGTGGGCACCACTTGGTCGTGCCACCCGGAATAGATGCAGCGAACCTCAAGGTATGCTGTGCTGATTTGCATTTTTTTCATTGTATTTTCCTCGTCCATAAATATTGACGTGCCTTTAAAGAAAGCGGACAAAAATGGAATTCAAATAAACATTCCGTTCCTTCCCGTCCCATAGCTAGACTTGTTTAGGATACTTGTTCGGGAGACAAGGAATTCGATTTGTTCTCATTCAGTAATAGACGACTTGTTTTTGGAAATGAAATTAGATCTAAGCAATCTCCCATTCAATGGTCGCTCCTCATTCGCTGTCATTAACTTTTTTGAGCATAAATCTTGTTCTTAAGGAGCTGCATGTTTTCTTGAGTGGAATGAGTTGAAGTTTTCAGCTAACCACTGAAGCTTGCAAGGCAAGAAGATTACGGTGATTTGATTCAGGCTTTCATGACAGCGCATAAGGAAGAGCGCTGCGTCGGTGCCTCGAAGACGACTATTCGGCAGAGGCACGCTGAGGTCACTCGGCTGGAAGGGCTTATGAGAAACACCAGTCACATTTTCGTGCCTGGTTAGTTTTTTTGTCATTTCTAACCCGTGTTTCATTTGTCGTTTGAGATATTCGCACCAGATATATATATATATATATATATATATATATATATATATATATATATATATATATATATATATATATATATATATATATATATATATATATATATATATATATATATATATATATATATATATATATATATATATATATATATATATATATATATATATATGAGGTATCAGCGTTGGTGTGTGACCTGTTTCCGTTGCTGACGCTTTAGTCCCAGGCACTTTTTAAACAATGAAGCCATCTTGACGTTTTCAGCTGATGTCCCTTGAAAACACTCTTTCCATTCACTTTTTAAAATAATCGGATGATTGATGGTGATTGTTTGTATTGTTCAGAAGCAGGAATGCTTAAAATCTTCTTGTAACCTGAATGCGCTTCCCTCACTTCCAACATTTGTCATGCGATATTTGCTGTGGCACCATAATGCTGATCACTACCTGTCATCTCTTGTCATTGACTTAACCACATAAAAAATTTCAATGTACAAGTAGGTATGGAAAATTCTGTTGAAATGATATAGTCCGCTGGATGAAACATGGAAGGAAAAGACTGGAACAATAGATTAGTTTTGCACCGCCATGAAATTGTGCAAAATTATTCTTGACAACTGAAGAAAACATAAGAGTGGAAGTTCAGGTGTGCAGCGGGTGGAAGCTTCACCAGAATTGGAGCGGCAGCCGCCTATCGTCCGGAGGAAGCGACACTATGAGATGGAAGAAGCGCGCCGAGCGGATATTTGCGCCGCTTATCTGAAGCGGTTCAAGACGAATGAGCCACAATTGATGGCAGAAATTGCCAGGGAGCATGAGCTGCAACTGCCTTAAGCGAAAGTAAGTGAGCTCACTCCATCCGTTTTGATTCCATCTATAATTGTTATTATTAGCAGTTTCTTATAATTGGCATACAGGACGCAGTTTTGTGGCAAACCTCGCGCTTTTTATTTGTTCTTCTCCACCAAACACACTGTTATTACAGATATGCGTGACGTGGTTGCGCGCCACGTTGCAACACTGTCATCCGCCTCTGGCAGTCCATCGTGGTTCATCTCGGGCAGCCCTTCGCTTGGCTACAGTCGTCAGAGTGGGGACTGATGCCTTCGCTCTTGCATTATCTGCTTCTTCGCCGTTTCCATGGTGGTTGCATTCCGTCCGTTGTCACGTGTCTGCCTGCTGCAGGTTTTTGCTGCGTTTGATATCTATGTATGTTGGCCACAGATTGCCGCCACAGAATGCACACATCGCTTACCGCTCCTTGCTCGCGATTTTAAGTTATCGGTCCATCAGGATGGGGTAGAATAGATTCGCTTGGTCTGTAGAAGGAATCCCCCATACACCACTGGTGGGAGATCCAACCTCTTATATTCCATGCCGGCGTGGTGGCTTGTATGGCTATCAATGATCGTCAAAGGCTCATAAAAAGTGATCCGAATAATGGGCTTGCCCATTAAGAATGAAGCGGTAAAGCAGCCATATGCTCCGTAGAAGCCTTTTTGTGATAGCTTGATTGCATTCCCATTTATTTGAATAATTTATATTCGAATAGCTCCCGTGATTCCACTTGTTTTTCGTTGAAAAATGCGCAATCTTGCATCGATTGCGAAAGCCGCCTCACCTGGTCTTCTAGAATCCTCTGGATAGAAGTTTGCGGTTCTTTGCTTGCACGATGACATACAAGAATGATAGCGGCTCCGGATCTGTAATCAAGAAGATAGGAAAAAAAAGCTGTGATGTTTTTTTGAATTGTTCCTTGGCAAAGCGAATGACTAGTGAATGTAAATTAAATAGGCTGCTGATTGATAAGGCTAACAGGTATTGCTAGCAGTGTTTAGTAGTGGATATACTAGAAGGTTGACAACAAAGGATGGGGATATTCGCCTACTTGCTTCATGAAGTGAGTTTTTCGCATACTTAATCAACAATTAGCAATAAGTATCTCTTTACGTATTGTAGACTTCTAAGTAAGGCATTTCCTAGTGTGCGGGATACTTCACTGCGATGACTTTTGCGTAAATATGATCAACCGTCGGCATTGCGTCTCGAATTTTCTGCTGGCCGATATGATTGTGTCATCGGGGATTTGAACGGAGTCAACGCCAAGCAGGTTTGTTGGAAGGTGAGAAGTTTACAGACGAGCGCATTTTTGTTTTGTCGTCTTGTTGGTTATCTTTGTGTTTTTTGTTGCTCACCTCCCATCACCCCCCCCCCCCCCCACCAAAAAGAGATGGTTCATCAGCGAGGCGGAAGACGGTTGGATAATGGATCGAAAGGTATGCGGACCTCGACAATTTCCCGTCGGACGCAGTCGTCATGCTCCACAGAAAGGTTAGCTTTTTCATCGATTAGGAATTCAGTGCTGCAAAATATTAGGAATAAAGAGTTCATTTAAAGTGGTGTTCTCTTCATTCTATTTGTGATATGAGGTAATTTTTTGCCTCATTACTGAATCAAAAATGCCCTCACTAAGTAGCTGAGGTGGGCTGGCTTCATATCGTTGGAGCGACTACATTAATAAGTTGATGTCGCAGCCCACTTCGTATGCTACCTGCAACCCCGTAAAATCTGATCAAAGGAGGCTTCCAAGTTCGGTGCCAATGTAGGCATCGAACATTTAATTTTTTCTCAACATATTTCCGGCGTCATATGACCCAACTATTTTTTATTGTGTCGACGGTTAAAAAAGTCTTAACTAAGCAAACTTTTCGATTAATTATTCACAAAAACAAGATGTAATTTGTGCTTCCAGGTGTTATGCCGTTTTTCGAATAGCTACTTGCAAAAAGCGGAGAAATAATTGGAAAGATTGCTCAATACCGTTTTTTGAACTCTTCTTACAATGAAAAAGCCGCCCATAATGCATCGTTTTCAACGTCACATACCGTTTAAAGTGCATAAATTGCGTCAGTAAGTTGCTACAGGGAACTTTTGGAAATATTCTTTTTCAAGGCGTCTTTAAGCCCTTCTTGTAGTGAGAAAGCGGCCTGTAGTGCATTGGGGCAAAGTTAACAAGAATGTGACGAATTGCTGTAGAGTTCTTCGAGCGCTTAGTAGAGGAAGACCGAAAAAGAAATCCAGACTGGAAAATTTTCGTTTTTCAAGAATTTCATGCTATGCTGAACAAGTCCAAAAAATTTCCTCAGAATTTTCGTCCAGATTTCATAAAGAGATTGATTCGCATAACATCAGTTCTTTCATTTTGTTACAATCTATAGCCTTTGGGATATGTCTCTTTGGCTTAGCCCTATATGTCATTCTGTGAATTGGGAGACAACAATTTTCATAGGCATTCAAACGAATACGAGAAAAAATCATGTTCTTCAATATTTTGCTGTTTTTTTTTCTATATCTGTGAAATACTTCGTCGCATCTCAAGTTTCATAAGGTCAGGATTATTGCAAAACATGCAAAACTTAACAAACGTATCCAAGGCTCGCAAAATATTGGATGAGCTTAACTTACCGAAGTAGAGGGTAACGCTGAACGTGAAGGCTTGAAAATTTGTAAATTGAACATCCAAGATTCTGAGAACTTATCAAACATGTCGAATTTTGGTCCTCATTTGCTGACGACAGCAACTTACTTTATAGGGGGCGGTCGTCAAAACGAAGCGAATATTCCTAAGAATGCAGAAATGGATTTGAGTGGTGCAGCATAAGAACATGTAATAGTGAGTTAATCGAGAAATGGGAAAAATGAAGTATAAAACAACGTAGGAGTCGTGGGGTAAGAAATTACACACACAAAAGTGTTATTTCAACTGATGACTGACAACCATGAATTTAAACATATTACCTGATTGTTTTTTAAAATATCAAGGACAGGAATACTTCACAAAAATGAGCAGTAGAGTATAGGGATTTGATATACAAATAAGGATCTTTTTCTGAAAACAAAGCCTGGTGATTGCTTTGATTAGTATCAGTCCACTAGAGTTCTTCCTTGGGAGGGAGTCCATAATTGCGTACACCCCATCTTTGAGATCCTTTCGGCTCCGACTAAGTTGCAGTGAGTGTTGGCTACGTAGAACAGTCCTTTCTCTGAGGCGCTGTCCGAAGATCTTGATCTGATCTCCTGATGGACTGTGAGCAATGAGTAATCAAGGATGGAGAGTTGGTTGTCCAATGAGCTGCCAAGTTGCCTTGCTGATGATCGTGCCATCCGAAGCGCTATCCACATGGAACCTGACTGCTTGGTCGTCCACTGTGGTGATAGCGAAGCGTCGATATTCGGTGCAGTCGACCCTTGAAACAGTGAGAACTGCACCTGTTCATGCCCGTCTTCTTTGTAGTGGGGGGCGAAGCACGTTGTTTTTGACGGAGATTGTTCCCCGAGTGGCGTTTGGTGGCGTTGCATAGCCCTTCCTTATGTCCGACATCTTGACAAAAGAAGCAGCGGTGCCGGCGATAGTTGCAGTTACGTTGAAATGCATCATGCCGTAGACCCAGCAAGGAGTTAGCAGTGTCCTTGGTGTACCGGAGCGCCGAGTTTGGCCATTGATTCGGTTGCCAGGTGCAGTATTCGGTTATGCTAAGCGACTAGCTGTGGTTTTCATCGAGAAGGGAAGTTTTTCTGGTCTGAGTGAACCTTTGCATACGCGAGGAGCCATTCTCGTCAATCGGGTGTCGTGCTTGAGGTTGAGGTTGAGTAGTCGCTTGCACTCCTCTGTAAGCGTCTTGATCATACAGATCGGATCCATCTCGAGCTTGTCGAGTAGCTTCAGTCGAATGAATGCGTCGTCGCTTGTTTGTAGACCACGTACGAATAGAAGACACTTGAACTGATCTTCTGTGTGCGTCCCGAATCGAAAGTTAGCACATTCGCGATTGACACGTCCGGCGTTGGTGTGGAAATCTTCTGTCGGTTCTACAGCGAGCTCCGTACGTGTGTATCGCACATTCAACAGCGACTGCTGTGGTCCAAAGAGATCCGTGAGCAAACAGATCGTATCTGCGGAGTTGACATTGCGAGGAGCTCTTGGTAAAATGTTAGTGGCATAATTCTCGTACCCGGGAATGTCGAGCATCAGGAGCATGAGACGAACACGAGTGGCACCGCGAGCATTGCGCCGTTAACTGCAAAGACGTCCTCGTGTCGTCGGTACCATGCTTCGAATGTTAGGTTCCTGTCTGGGACGTACACCAACCGAGTGACGCGTCCGTAAAGCGCGTGGACTGTCGCGTTGGATCGACAGCCTGTGGCAGCTGCGATCAGCTGTAGTAACTGCCGCGTCCTCGTGCGTGCCGTTGCGAATGTATGCAGTCACGAACGCTCTCCCAAGCAAAGACCCAAGTGGATTGACAATAATCAAGGCATTCACCACGCATTGTTTTCAAAAACAGATCCTTATTTGTATATTAAATCTCTATACTCTACTGCACATTGTTATGGAGTCTTTCTGTCCTTGATATTTTAAAAAACCACTCTTTTGATACTAGTTTCGTGCTCAGTGAGACAGCAGTGGAAGGGTCTTCCATTCTCTGGAGATTTGTTTTGTACTCGGTCATATTTAGACAGCCGCATTACGCACCACTGCATTATTGCCAGCTGGGTCGAGTAATTTATTTTAATTTTTTTTTTTTTTTTGTTACATGATGGCTGCACTAATGTGGCCGATGTTTATCTTTTAAATTATTGCGTTTTTTAACTGCTTTATATAACTTCGTGCAGTGCGCGTGAAACGCCTCATGGACTTTCACATCGCCGGGCATGCCAATAACTACCGTCTTTTCCTGTCTTCATTTTGGAGGAATGGGGCGCATGCTCGGGTAGCAAATGTGTAGCTGAGCGAGTGCATACAATATCGGATTTCATGGTTTGGGTACGTGCCTCTACGCTAATTTGAAGCAGATGACATCCTGAAGACACCCAGGTCGTTATTTTACGTTTATGATGCGCTGCGTTTTTGTCCACCCGTTTTCTTGCGTCACGCGTTCTACGTGACAGACCACGTTTTTTAGATTACATATCCTGTAAATGGCAAGTTTGCATATTTTTTGTAATTCTCTTGCACATATTGTCTTATGTTATTTTTATGGCCTGTTATCTTTATCATGTGTACAACTGCTGAGTGTGTCCTGAAATTATTTGCTATTTCGATGTTTACTTTTCAAGATTTTGTGAAGCAGGATATGAGTGTTTGTTTTCAAAGCATCTCTTGCTCGACCCTTGTTGGAAGTTTGCAGGTAGCGTCATATAATGGAATGTTGGGTGCCAATGCTCGTGCAGTATTTCCACCGAAGTTCAGCATCTACTTAGATGAATGAAATATATTTTGGAGATTTTTTGCTTTAAATATAGTGTCGATGCTCATGCAGTAAATATAGTGCGGTTACAAGGAGTATTCTGCGAACTTTTTTTCTTTTTTTGCTTCATTTTTGTTTATTAACCTATAAGGATGACATTTCCATTAAGTTTTTTGCGCTTGTATTTAACTGTTTGCAGTAATTTACATAAAGAATATATCTTCTTGTGTTTTCTGAATCGTCGTTGTCGGAAGACATCAGTTAAGCTTATTTTTTATCGTCGTTCTTATTTTAGTGCCGTTTGTTTTGATCAACTCTTTCAGTGAAATAGGGAGAGCCTTTTTCCAGTATTCTTAGAACTTTCGAGATCCCTAGTTGTAATGATTGAGGCGGAAGGAGAAATTTAGTTGGTAGAGCAACTGGGTTGTTACGGGGTAAATGGTGCTAATTTTCTGAGAGAAGCGAAATCATGTGCGCTTGTTCATTTACGCATTGGGATGTTCCTGCATCTACGTATCTGTAAGCGTTTCCGCAGGAGGTTCCTGCAGGTGTGTTAGGCAGTTGCCTCTCAATTAAGTCAGGGTAGACGGCATTTATTCCGGCTGAATCCTACGACGCCTTGGTTAAGATGGGAAGTGATGTTGACTGGGTTTGGAATGGCGTCAGCCGGCAAGAATTCCGTACGCTCAACAACAAGAGGTGTATTCTGGTTACTACTTTGGAAACTTCCCATCTCCTTCCACAGTTTGGAAGTAACTGCAGCAACATTGCCCACTTTCGCGGCCAATTACACGCTAGTTGTAGCGAAGGAATGCATACAAACTCACTCAGCCATCATCGAGAGCGCTGCGATGCGGTAAGCGTTTGCAGCGTTTGAAGTTGACCAATTTCTGTGAATTTTGAAGTGTAGATCACTCTCAAACGTATCACTGCAAACCAGTTCCAACGCCAGCAACTGTTAAAGGAATCTCTGTGTGCTTAGTATACTGTCATTGAAGACACTCGCAATCCTTATATATACTGTCACTGAAGACATTCGCAATCGTTATATCAAAACACCATATATGTAGATGAAAATGACAGTTGCGGATCTTAGGAGACTGAATAAATTGATAACGAAGGTGGAAAGTAATGAGAAAGTCTTGTTTTTGCAGTCAGAGCATCAACCGAAGAATGACGTTGGGCTCATCTATGAGAGAGAGTCCTGGTGCAACGAAAGAACTGCGTCAGCTGAGCGCGATAACAGCAGATGATGATACAACAGAAGCGAAGGAGGCCATTATTGACATTCGGACAGCCAACTTGCGAATGGAGAGGAGTTTAGAGAGGTTTTTTCGCGTTGCTATTACGCAGCAGAAGGGTGCGTAGAACGAATGAACTTTGAAGAGGAATTTGCGAGGATAGAGAATAGAAATTTCTCTTAAGCTAGTTTAAATCCAGAAAATATCTTCCGTTAAGCTGGTTTATATCAGAGTATGCTCGCATCATTCCCAGCACTTTCCAGGGGACTCCGGCGGACGTGGGCTGCAAACGCCGGATCCAATTAGTTGGTGGAAACACTGGCTTAATGCAGCGATCGCTGGGCATCTTTCCGCTTTTTCTACTGTTAGACATGCTCGCCGTGTAAATGCGAGGCAGGGGAATCCTCCCACCTTTTGCATATACTTTCTGGTCATAGGACTGTTGATGCGAAGGATCAGTGTGCATCATATGTGACGGCGCAGCAGTTTGAAACGCATTTCTGCGAAATGGAAGTTTTATCATTACGGTTTTCGCAGCCAAGGCGATTTGAAATATAATGGATAGATGAACTGCGCAGTCCTTTGTAATGCGTAGTTCACAGAATGGGAACGATGCACATCAGGTTTATAACAGACAGTGGGAGCTACGTAGCAGAAGAACATAAGAGACACTTCATAGGCAGAAATTTGAAGCGGGGAACCGTAAAGGTGGTTCAGTTTGCGTTGCAATGCTTCGGGTACATCCTCATGAGCAACGTCATGACGGTCGACGTTTCGGAATGGTTGATTCCGAACAGAATAAATAGCTCAGCTTAGAGCACTGCATGCCGGCTTCCATTTGAATATTACTGATATGTTGCTCAAAACTGTTCTTGAATCACTAAAGCATTACAATATGATGGGATCCGCAGTGCAAGCCTCTCTAAATTGGTCCTCACATTTTATGAGGCAGAACAGCATCTCACGCTACAAACTGGCGCATATAGCTTTGGGATCAGCTCTCTCGGGTGAAGAGTTGGGCCCAACGCACTTCAGCCACAATGCAACGTAGTATGCTGTTTAAGTTTACGAGATCAGTAAGGAGGAAAGAGGCACAGTCGGGATTCAGAACCCTCAGCTGACGAGTTGTCAACTGTGCTCTCAAAAAGATAACTGGGTGTTCTTTATCGGTTGCCCATTCTGTGATAGAAGTTGCGTGTTGCAAGAGATCTTGTGGCTGAGCGGCTGGAAAGGGAGATTCTCAAGCACCATTACTGCCATTTTTTGAGGTGTACCCCTGGTCGAATGCGAAATGAGCGAACATTTAATGCGGGCTAATTGTGCTGTTACATTTAGCAAATTAAGGTGGCGCATTTAAACGATCGATCTGAGAATGGCGCGTTCCTCTTACAGAAGCAACACACTTTTTTGATCTGCGTTTTGATAGTTTTCGGATGTATTTAAGCACTCGTGCGGCAGCTTTTCTGATCCACATGTGAACGCCTCTCGACGAGATTTAATAGGTGGGAAGTGGTGAATTTTTGAATCACATGTATCGGTGATATTTTTTGATGGCAAGGTGCCGAGGATCCTGATTGTAAGTGTCGGTCTACTGGTGATCCACATTGGATGTAGCTGGTGGCGATTTCCAAGTGTTACTGCCGATTCGAACTCCACAGGTGAGAATTTGTTGTCTCGGATTGCGAGCGCATTCTCATAGATATGTCATAGTTTTTCTTTAGAACATTTGCAGGCAAAACAGGAGAAAATCAACAGAATATTCGTTAGCGCGGGTCCGTACTCCGGTGAGGAAGATGCCTCGCCATCGCGTCTCGTTCAGCTCAACAACAGCGAGTTACTATTATTGTTGTGGAATGCTTAATAGAGGTATGATACGAGATGTGACATTAGAACGGTTTAGACGTGCCTAAATCGTTATTGACCACTTATGATTAGTAGGCAGAAAAAACAGAACGCCACCGGTACAGTTTTATCTTTGTTTGGTAGGGCGGACACTAATGAAGATCATACTAACGTCAGTTGGGCGCGCAACTGTTAAGCAACCCTTCTACTTTAGTCGATGACCGGTGTCACTGCGTTGCGACCATTATAGCAGTAATTTACGATGTGATTCAAGAGTTCGATAATATGGAAAAATATGTGTTTTCCGCTACTCATGTTGCGCATTAAACTTTGCTATGATTTCGGTGTTGTGGGTACTTCTAAATGTCTATACTTGCAAAAATGTGCGTCTATGTTCGTGTTTCTTCTTTAGTCACTGTTCAAAAAATTTCATTATTCCTTCGAATCAATTTTCTGGTTAATGGCAGCGATTTTCAAAGACTTCTAAACGAACATCAAATTGCTAGAATTAACGCGACTACAAAATTGTTGCTGTTGTTTCCCTATTAACTTCATTATGTCTCTCGATGTGTGATGCTTCTAGAATTGACGACTTAGAGATGTTTACGCTCAATGTATTCCATGTTGTACAGTATAATATTCGCACGTTTTAATGGCAGCTCTTGTTTCTTTTGTTCACTTTTTTCCTTGCAAGTAGCCTTTCGGAAATATCTTGAGCGTAGATTGAATCCCACATGGGCCCGTCCCGCCTCAGTCGCAATGCTAAGGCGGCGATCGTGTCCACATTTGGTGCGAATTCAAGAAGTGCTCAGAGAAAGGCTGCAAGAAAAGAACTCGTTTGTTTCTGCACTGAATATTTTATTGCTATCAGCAAAATAGGCTCAAAATGTCTGATTTATGGGGTGATAAATTGTTCGTGGAACGTCTTCGTCAATGTTCAGTTACAACTTTACATTTGCCTCTTTTTCACAGTCTTCATATCACAGATTAGATTTCAGTCGGAAAATGGAGTACTAGTGTGTTATATGTAAGGGTTCGACTTGAGTACCGAAAAACAATTTTTTGCTGCTTTTTTCAGATTTCAGCCTTTCTTCGAAAGAATTTTTTAAAAAGATGTTCACTTGTGTAGACGCTCTATCCACACTTTACCGGTTCCCTCAACTTTAGATCACGTGTTCATGCAACGTTTTCCTATTCCTCGTACAAAAATATTTTCACGTTCACTCTCTTTTTCTTTGTAGATATATTTCATCAACTGTAACAGATTTAGGTTCGCATCACATAACGAGGTGGCGTGTTCAAGGATGGCTTTTTTCGGGGGCGCAACAAGATAAAGGCTTGAAAGGTATGAAATTCAATTTATTTCTTTACTGACAGTGGTGTCGTTTCAAAGCTTACGCATGTTTTCAGGCAACAGCTTGTTTCCAGGTTGCTTATAATCTTATTTCAGGTTACAACCCCCCTTCCCCCTTCGCACCTCATGTGTTATTTGTTTATTACTTTGCTTTTGTTTTATTTCTTTAAATGCGTTCGTTTGTTTATTTCTCATCTCCGACATTCTTCGCTTGTTTATTTTGATTTCGTTCTAATCGTTTGATTTAGCAAAGGCATTCAGCGATAGCGCTGCGTCAGAAAGGCTTATGAGTGGGAGTGGTTGACAGGCGAGTGGAGAATGTTCGCAGTTGATGTTCGGAAATGGTACGAGAATCTCAGGCCATTCGTTTTCATCAAAGGTTTAACATATTTTGGAGGTTTTCTTATTATTCCAGCAGCTCATATCCGTTATGAGATTGATTGGAAGTGAGGAGGTTCTGAGTGTTGGTAGAAGACGGAGGAGAGAAGAAATAGTTGCCATTTAATTATGGCTCCCTTAATCCACTCTGTTTTATTTTATATATAGAATAGGGTTTCGTATTTAAAGGTTTGCATGGTGAACCTTTTGCTGTTTAAAAAATTTCACGCTTACCCATTACATATTTATAAAGTTGCTACGAACACATCCTCATCAGTTAAGGGATGAAAGTTGAGCAGTTAGGATTATTGCAAAGTTCAGCGCTTAAGCGTTTTGCCGATGAGAATGGGGCCACTCACTTCTGCATAGAAATCGTATCGATTTTACTCGATTTCACAAAGTGCAGAAAAAGTCGATTAATCATTAACAAAAGTTGGGGGGGGGGGGGTGGAGGAATGGGGAGTTGAGGATCCGTTACGTTGCTGGCCTATGCACACTTTTATCTGATTGCCGTTATGAAATACAACGGAGCTTGAGGCTTAAGTTAAAATTTTGATACGATACCGTTAGCCGGCTACCACTTTTACACCTTTTGTCAGAATTTTCCACGCAAGATCAAGTACTTTATGAACATAAACATCATTAATGGCGTTGCATAAACGCGAGCAGCATCGTGCAATATGATGATGGTCGCGCTTTCACCGTGCTTAATTATTTTCGTCGCATTTAAAGAACTGCGATAGAATTCCATTTGACGATCAATTATTAGTCAAGATTAAGTATCCCGGTTTATTGTCCATCTTCGTTTGCACTACTCTCGAATGATTGTTCGAATTCACTCTGAACTATTTCACGAGGCGGTTTTCGAGAAGTTTCTTGATGAGATCATTGCGACTGCAAGATCCGGATTTGGTTTCCTGATTTTGAATCGACATTCTACGAAACAGTACTCGTTGGTAGTTGGACATGGTGGACGTTTACAAAAGAGCATGCGGCTGCTGAATCCTTCGAAACAGTATAATGGTGGAGGAGCTAGAATAAACCTGTTTGCTTGGAAATTTTGAGTTGACTTTGTTTACCAACTATTTTGCTGAATGGAGATGAAAAAGTCGAGCGGGTCCAGCTGGTTTTTTTCGGGGGGCGTGGATTTGTGCTAAGAATGTGCATGAATATGACGAATCTACTACTAGACCTACCTATTTGATTAATGGCGATGCGTGGCGTGAGACGTGCAATTGATTATGTGGCTATTGACTGTATGCCCCTTTGCCTTTATTGATTGCCCTCTTTGCGAACGGCGACTGTGCTACTGTTCCGCTCTTTGCCTGTAATGGCTGGTTAACCGAAATCATTTGATGGCTCTTTCATTGCTTCGTTATGTGTGGCGACTCCTGATCTGCATTCGTGTGATCTTCGATGATCAATTGATAAGAGACCACTTATGGCTGTCGGTGTGTGGAATCATCGTGCCCCTCGAACTCAATATTAGTTCGCTGATCAATCGGCTGCCATATTTTTATGCCAGTTTACTTACTGTAAAGTATGAGTTGTCGTTGAGAAACACTGTGCAATGCTGTGGGAATTCATTGAACCCGTACTGGATACGCTTTATCGAGGATCGCCACTCGGCTCCCTTCTAATGTAATTTTAAAATGTTTCATTGTGAATTTTGGGTTCGTTTTGAGTTATTCTCTTTTATGGTGCGTTTATTCTCGTGTTCTTCACTTGTGCTTCGCTTTTGTTTTCTTTTTGTTTCTTTTGTTTCTTATGTCGCAGAAGTTTTTCGCCACGACGGATCATTAAAATAAGGGCACGGCAGGTTGGCAAGACTGATTTCCCGGCATCACTTTTCCTTATGTGGCAAGGTACGTTAAGGGATAAGTGGGAAAGATGCTTCTTACCATTACTCCATATTTCGACTTTTAAGGAAGTCGGCCTTGCCAGATGGTGCTGATGCGGTGTTCCACTTCCCTGTACATGGTCATGTTCTCTGTTTTCAGTGCAACCGTGCGATTTGATTTCGTTTCTGATTCGTCAGGGTTCTTTAACAGATATCGTTTGATTTGTTTATTCCTTTATTTTTGCTTCCTGAATGCACCTATCAGAAGGGTTAGAGGCGTCATTTGAACGTATAGGAAAGTAGTGCTTACGTATGCTTTCTTCTGTAGACGGCGGTCTCAGTGCTATACACTTTAAAGCGAGCAAAAACGTGCTGCCGATTCAGTTATGAGATCGACATCTTAATTCGGATTATGGCTTTATTCAAAGTTGCATTGTGGAGATCCTTTCATACTCTCTGCTAGCCTCACCCTCCGAGGTGCCTTCGCCGTTATGCTGTATTATTATTATTCATCATCATTTGCTAACAAATGAAAACATGTGGAAAGGTTTCGTTCAGCAAAGGAGAGGAAGAATCAAAGAATGAGAAATCTCACCTCATTCACGACCGGTTGGATGACTTGCCCATGAATTTTTCGATGATATGGATCATCTCACAGGTTTTTGGACAAAACTCGTGTTAATATGAATTACTTAACTCACAAAATATGACAATAACCTGCCAATTTTGTGCTTCCCCTCATGAGGATTCGCGTTCTCCAGTGAGGAAGGTGCCTCGTCATCCCATGTCGTTTAGCTCAATAACAGTTGTTGGAGTTGGCGAACGGGGCCCGATGTTCATTTCGCGAGTTACTGTTATTGTTGTGAAACCTCTACTTGTCCAACAGAAATAGAATACTCGCAACAGAAAACGAATAGTCAAAATATACGAAGGATGGTCATGAAAGTTGTGTAAGTGGAAAACAAATTCGTGAAATCAAAGATTCAAAGCGAAGGATATTTCTGGATTCACGGATGCATCGTGAAGTCCGAAGTGGGTGTCGCTGTTCCGGATCGTCCACTATGTATTTCCGGCATGCGCTTCGACATCTGCATTAATCGGTAAATAGCTATGTTAGTGCACAAATCGGATGGGTCAGTTTATTGTGCGATCTGTCCAAATGTTTATAACTACTTGTAGTAATTTCCTTGTACCGCCTGGGTTAAAATATAAATGAAATATCGGTTTGAACAGCTACCTCATCATTTCAAAACTATGAAAGGTTACTAGTGAAATCGTTCAATGATGCAAAGGAAAGGGATTATTTAATTCCCAAAAGTTCGATGGCTGTGAACTCATTGAAAGCATGGTTCAAGGAGATGTTCTGCCTCAGATAGCAAGGAGTGGGCGGACGCTGTTAAGCAACAACACAGTAATGGAAAGCCACTTGCGGGAATCAATGATTTTAGGGTTTTAAAAAGTCGCCGGGTATGCCGGCTGCTTTCCGCCGGACACTCCTCAGGTGCATCCATTCAAGGCGCTCAGAAGCTTTCGATTTCCGTGAAACAGCAACGAATTTTTCGAACATACTTTGTGGCCGATTTGGCTATGTTGGACAGTTTGCGAAACACCATCACATGAGCGAGCGCGACGCAATATTCGAAATCAAGTTCAGAAATACTCACATCAAAATTCGAAATTTTTAATGCAAGGTACAGCTTTGGGGCAAAAAACACTTAAAGTGAGTACACGCCCTTTATCAATGTTTTATGTTACTGCTTTCAGATTTCTAACGTACCTCGTATCATCCATCCTATATAAACGGTTTCATCTATGAGCTAGTATTCTTTAGTCGTCAAAGCGCCGAGGAAATTAACTTATTTGCCAAGAGCCACCCACACGTGCAACAAATGGTTCTTCCAGGTGTTCTATCTGTAGCATAATAACTAACCTGTTAGGGGAAATTTCTGTGAGTGCTGGTCTAAAATGAGTATTTAACATGCGAAAGAGCCATCCCAAATGATTATCCAAGCGATATTGCGACTAAATTTCGAAGTTCAACAACGGCAGGACGAAACAATTTAGGAGGGCGGAACATTCACCTCAACGAGTTGGATGAACTTATAAAGTGCTGGTTAAATCTCCAGCCCAAGAAACTTTAATGGCGGAACTCTGAAGAGTACGAATGCCGCAATTATTTCATCTGTTCGAGGTGATCGGTCGGATGAAAAGGCAAGCTGAAAAACCGAAATCTTTATGACTATTTTGTGACTTGGCAATAAATAAACAGGATGCCAAGCGCTGCTCCATCAGATAAACTGCAGCGCTTTTGTGGTATCCGTGAAACGCAAATTCACACCACCATTCTAGATAAACGAAGACAGAGGAAAAATAAGTCAGATGAAGGAATTTTGATCTTCCAATAAATGAGAAAACAGGTTATAGATGGATGATGGAGAAATCAATTGGCTCACATAAAAACGGTTCATTGGCCGAGAAATCGTGATAGAGGCATTCCCGTGAGCAATTCGACTTATCTTCAGCTGCCTCTCACTCCTTTCCAAAGTATGATTCCCTCCCCTCTTAAAAATTCCTGCTTATTTCACTGACCACACCCAACGAAAGATAGAAGCAGGGAACAAGATAACGAAAAAGAAAAACTCTTAAAGAAAATAAACCAAAGCCCAACATGTTTGAGCACTTCGAGAACGTATAAAGGAAGAAGCCTCACTGGAGCATTTGGCGAAGGGAATGAAGAAGCCAAATTGCTGTGCGACAGCCAAATTGAAAGTCTTGAATGCATCATTCAGCATTTGAACGATATCCTCTCGTGAATCAGATAGACGGCCTCCTCCGTGGAATGCTGACTTGCTGAAACGAAAACCATCGTTATAGGATGCAAAACGTATACGCTACACTCATTCATTTATCACATCACACCATTTCTTGGGCTCCCGGGCGTGGTGCCTGCTTACAGACAGGATAAGAATGTTGGGCTGAATATGTAGAATGGATATTAGTTGAATATTTGGTTTAGTTGAATATTAGAATGGTTTAGTATTTCGATATCGGTTAAATACTGGATATTTGATATTAGCTAAATACTTCAATACGAGAAAAAATGTAAACATCACATCCACAGGGTTACAAATGAAAGCGAAAGCGCCATGGTCAAGGTAAAGTGGGGTGTCGCTGTTTTTGGTTCTTTCAACCACAAAGCTGATTGAAATCACTAAAACATCGGTTCATCCACTGCAGCATGATCCTATCAAAACTTTGGGAGGGAATCAAGTGAGATTGAAGAGAGAACCGGGTTTTCATAGGGTCTGCTTTTCTGGAATAGATATCTAATTCCACAGTTGTACTCATGGCCGCAATGCTTTAAGGAGCATCGCACTTGATCGTGACGTCTGTCGCCGTTCAACCCTTGAGTATTGCATAACATGACCGCAAGCAGCGCTAATGGCTGCGGCTAGCGTTTAAATTTACGTGTCTGGGCCATTTTCATCACACTTTTTGAAATGAACAATGCAGGTTCGATGGTGCGGAGGAATGGAACAAGCGCTTTACTTGGCGGGTAAAGCAAAAGCGAAACATTCGGGTTCACCATCACTACGCATCAGCAAACGTCTCACTCACACACAGTGCGGACAAATAAATGTGGCGACCGTTGCTAGTACATCTAATCAAAAGTAAAACTGTCCTAAATTAAGGCTACAATAGAATAATATATCAATTAAGCACTCAGCTTAAAGTAAACGACGAATTTTAATTAAGTCCAACTCAGAGGCTTTGATGGCATGACCAGCTTGCTCAAACAACGACGTGTAATTTGGGAATTGACAGTTCATTTCTCGGGGCAGTCTCCTTCTGCACTTCCCATTTTTGGGCAGGAAAGAAGGCAGCAAATAGCAAAATCGAAAATACTTGCGCTCGCTGCATATGCCACGTCCATGTTTTTAAATCGTCGAAAAAATGTTTCGAAAACAATGCAGCACGATGCAAACTTTTCATGCGAGAAACTGAGAGTTGTTCTGTCCAACGTAATGTTTTGAAGGCAATTTCCATTTTTTTCATAATATGTGAAGAAATCGAACAATGAAAAAAACGATCGTAAGTAAACAATGGCTGTAGTATTTTTATGCGACGGCAGATGCACAAATACCAACGCAAGATAATTTAGAAATTGGAGATGATGAAATCGATCAAATGTCATTCTCAAATATATGGAATTTTCTCTACGTTTAAAAGCAAAATTGTGAAACGACGCCGTAATATAAACTGGGATCACGTCAGATGGCTCAATATAGTAAAGTCGGGGGCACCTGAACATCAGTGATAGCATTCGACTGCATGCGGCGTTCCGATTAACCTATCCCTCCCTAACCCAGTAACCCTCAACAGGCATTCAGAGATACACCTCTTGAGGCTCATAGAAGCCTTCCTCATGCACTCGGCCATACATATATGCATTCATAGGAAGCGACGTTCAAAAGAGGGGTGCAAATAAGGTGAAGCATCATCTAGAAAACCATGACAATTTGCAAGTTTGGAACGACTAAACCACATGCAATAAGTGAATCGCCTCCAACATTGCTTCGAGTTTCTGGATGGTACAGGATAAAATCTGACAAAAAATTCAAATTCAATGAGGAAAAAATTTGAACATATCCTCATCCTTCGCTGTCTCTTTGCCTATGGTTCTCTTCACTAAATTATCGAGATTCATCAGGTCCATTTTGCTCTCATGTAAATTTGAAGTTTTTTCATGTTTTTGGTTACGCATTAATTTTTTGCTGTGCTCAAACCTGCAGCCAATACCGTTATCAGTGATGCTTAGCATTTTCACGACGTACATCCCCTAATGCGAAAATGCATATATGTGAACAGCGACAATCCAATAGAGCAAACGAAGGTAATAAATAACTCATCTTTAAACAAATAGTTACCAACAAATATTAGGCAAAAAGCAACAGCGCATCTCGCATCGAATTTGTTATAAAGAACTAGTAGATCTGCAGTGAGTAGTAAGCAAAGTATATGAACACGGACGCGCGACAGCCTTCAAGTTCAGTCTCAGCATTCCATCAAACAACGCGTTTAAGGATTGATATATATATATATATATATATATATATATATATATATATATATATATATATATATATATATATATATATATATATATATATATATATATATATATATATATATATATATATCAACTTACGTTACCCCACCGCTGAGTGTTAGGATAACGTATACAGGCAAATCTATTGTCCATTTGAATAAGTCTAATTAAACATGAATTACTCGAAGAGCAAGATGGCATCATTGAGCCAGCAAGACTGCCATGCGCGGAATAATGCCGGGAGAGAGGTGGATGGGTTTGCTCCGACGCAATATTGTCGTTGACGATACTTAGCAACAATCTGCTCCAGTCTTCAGCCTTGGTAGCTGGTCGTCGAATTTCCATGCGCTACAATACCAGTAAGGTTCTCTTCATGGAAAGTTGTGCAGTGAAACGGTGAAGGATTTGCTGGGCTTAGTAAATTTAGTAGATTGCAGTAAGAAAGTTATAAAAAATCAAACGTCAACGAAGTAACTGTCGAACCCACAACTACGAAGGTTATCAAAAAATAAATAAATAAAAGTGAACAAGTACCTGATCATTACAAGATGGCATCACGCGATTCCAAAACAGTGAATCGAAGCATCAGACTTGAGACTGCCGTTGCTTGAGCTGCTTGGAAGGAGACAATGGATAAGCTAGTGAGGTCCTCTTCCTTTTCGAGTTTTATACCGATCGCAGAATTGGGACTCACATAATCCATCACCAATAAATCGAATGTGCGAACAAAGAAGTTGCCATAGAATGTGTGTGATGTGGTTCCTAAGAAGCAATCAAGATAACATGAACACAGAAGTTTTGAGACAATAATAATAAGCTTTCCTCCTCAGTGCTAAATGAAGTGGCTAACACACTTCCTCCCCTCCGTAGAAAAAAGGATAGAAGCGTGACCTGGACGCTTTTCTAGAAATGAGAGCACAACGGTTTGTAGAACCGGCAGCAGACGGCCTTCCGTAGAAGTGATTCCTCGACGGCTTCAGAGCCGTCGGTTATATCCACTTTGAGCTTCGAGGACAGAGTGTTTATTCGCTGGAAAGCGGTAACACGTCTGAGTAAGCGTTGGAAGACAGAAGAGGTGAAGCAAGTTCCCATCTCTCCTCGGGTTCTCATGCATCCATTGGCATGATCCTCATTTCGATGGACGGAAAGGGCACTCATCGTCTCCGTAGTTTTTTACTTTTATCGTGAACATGAAATGCATTTATTCTATTTTTAACTTCTGAGTGCTTTAGGCCACTCCGACACCCTCCTTCGCATCCTCTCTCGTGTACTTCTTCTCCTGAAAGAAAAAATTGCGTTGATGAATAAGCAAACTCTCTGAAGTTGCCGCCTGTGAATAAGTGTTATTGAAGTGTTTCGGCTGTGGCAGCGTTCTTAAAATTCTTTGAGAATAAAAAGTTGAGAAGAAATTTCGCTAAACGAGTGCCTACAAGGGGGGTCAGCTCTTCATAATTTTATTAAATGTGTAAACGAAAAGTGTTTCGCTCAACAACTCTTGGAAATAAACGAACCAATAGGTTTATGGCGAGATGATGCGATAGGCTGAATCTTCTCTCTGACTCATCAACGGATCGAAAAGATCAAGTCGTAGATGAATTTAGCCGGTCCGCGTTCTTTCGAAACACTTTGTGTGTCATCTTTCACGACTTCCTCCCTCCTCTCCTCATAGGTGTATTTGAGATAGAAATTGCAACAGTATAACAGAGCGGACTCAACTTGTTCCAGATATTCATGAAAGGATTGGTTAAACCGAACGTAAAGGTGACGAAGATATGGGTGAACGGGAAACCAACAGCACTACAATGATCGGTAAGCAAGCTGTCAAAGCACACAGTATCGCGTAGCTCCCTATGAAAATTCTGGTCTCCGGAACAATGGTTAATCAAAGATTCCATGTTTCTTCTCCAAGAACTCATTCATGCTGCCGTCCTAGGGCTAATATTGCTCTAATACTACATCTGTTCGGTGGTTTCTGTCGTAGAGTCTAACAATTATAGCCTGAAGCACCATATTTTCTAATGGATTTCGACATTTCAGGAGACAGTTACCATACTGAAAGGCGACTGCAGTTCTCTACGCTTATATGAAATTTCAGGAGATTTACGTTGTCTTTGGGGGAGTACTTAAATAATGCATTGGCCGTGTCGTGCAGAAAGAAATACTATTCTCTTTCTTATAAACAGAATCTTATAAGTGATTAGTGTCAAGAAGAAACTGAGCCTTATATGTGTGAAATCAGTGGTTAAGGTTGTAACTGAATTTCAGCCTACTTGCACAATGATCGCCAAACTAAAGGTTCGATACAGTTTCAGGTCACTTGTGCAGTAACGAAAAAGCGAATCGCTTCATTTCCATAATTTTCAATTATGCTCTGTTTTAATATAGATAAAAATGAATGCTTGAAAGGATATAAAGTTGTAAGCTGAGTTGCCGACTCCTCCTCCTTAACAAGCAACACTGAACTTCCTTCCTGCCCTCCTGCTTCCTCTAAACCACCCCGCTCCATTCTCTCCTTTACCTTATCCTTTCCACATTGAACGTGGGCTGCGATGATGAACTTATCCTTTCGCATCCAAGAGAAATCACAAGGGTCGGACGTCCTTATATCTTCTCTTATCGACAGACAATGGTGGAGGCAGGGAAAGGGGATGAAGAAAGACACTAGTCCATGGAAGGTTCATCTCACGAGTGCTCCTTTGAGTGCAGACATCTTTCATCACCTGTTTTCAGAAGTCACCTCCAAAAGTGAGTGAGGGAACTGATGGAACGAGAGGGAGAGTGGGGACAAAAACTGAGAATTCGCACATACGCATAAATGTCCACACATAATCGAACCTCCTGTGGTGGAGGTATAACTGCTTCAATTCCCTAAAATATGAACGCGTATACCCATGTTTCAAATATTTGTTGGCCAATTGCTAAGCTGTTCTCTGAGGAGAGTGAGATCATTAAAAAAACATGTTATAGATGCTCTTCCAAAACGCTCTTTCCTCAAGTCCGATCTCTTAAATGTTTGTAGCAGTCGGCAATTAGCCTTGAATTTGTTTATTTACTTGTTTTTTGTTTTTTTATGCATTTATTTAGTATTTTGCAGTTTTCCTTTGAAGGAATCTTTTCTAACAGCTTGGGATCTGAATATAGCAATCTGCACTATGTTTGCTTACCATGAGCGACTTTCTATGCACTCAATAGGATCAGACGTGCCTCCTACCAGTATTTATTGGTTTAATATGCATGGGACACACAAAATGCAATTTGTTGGACTTAATGACGAGGCCAATTTCTGAAAAGCGATCTATGTTTTTCGGGTGCTGCAGCCTTATGGAGTTTTTCGCTAGAAAATCCTGACAGCTTTTCTGACTAACTTTATAATGAGACCCGAGTATTCCGGATGCAATATTGCATTCCATTGTAAAAAAGTGCCTCTAAAGTGTTTTTATGGGAATTAATATATCAGAATTCACTGAAAGGAAAATTCTTTCTAAAGCTGTTACCGGCACATTAATGAGTATTTCGTTCCACGTTATCTCATCAGTGTGCTGATAGCAAATTTCTACAGCAAATTCGGCAATTCCCGAAGATTTCTCCAAGCAATATGTCGGAGGCATCTAAGGATCAGCTAAATCAAATGATGTATAAAAAACAACAGCTTTTAAATATGCACCACTTGAAACGTGGATTTTTAATGTAGCATCTGAGGATGTGGCAACAGTCGAGCAGGCTAAAATGAAACTGGTTTGAAATGTGTGACTTTCGTCTAGAAACGTCGCATATCAAGCTAGAGTGCTTTCCGGATTCTTTCATCTCCTAAGCGGTCAAGCGTGCTCGCAGGGTTGCCGCACGTGCTATGTCAGCTTTGAAAAGACCTCGCAGATTTGCAAAAAAAACGGCACGTTTTAACAATCGACTGCAAGTTGTGACAGCTCCATTATGAATAGATCACAAAATGTTCCAGCCGAGGATTCATCAAAAAATAACATCAGAAAGAAGAACGATCCAAAATTTGCATGCGAAAATGCTAGAAACAACCGCAAAAGTTCGCGAACTAAACTATTGACAAGCTGTACAGTGATCAGAAATGATCCAATTACGACAGCAATTGCATAAAAAATGTCAGGAACCACCTGTTTCTGTATACATCGGGTTAAAAATAAACAAATAATCACAACCTCAGACATATTTTCAAATTGTGATCTGCCGCTTCACTCATTTCCATAAGAACCGCTCAACGACCACCGATTTTAGGCGGCAAAATTTCCCTCAAAACAGCGAAAAGAGGTGTTGATAACTGCGAGAGGGGCAATTGGAACACTACGCCTTCTAGGGACCGCACTAAGCCTTTTTAAAGGATTTCTGCAACGAAAAAACGGCCCACAATGCAACCTTTTGAACTGACCACATGCAACGTCAAATACGCACAAACTGCATCATCTTCAACAGTCAAATAATTTAAAATGCTACTCAGACAAGGCCTTTCGAGTCGCTCCAACGATGAAAAACAGCTCACAACGCACCATATAATGCCAAAAATGCATTAACGAACACAACTGAACAATCGGCACAATGTGGAGACCTTGTGATATGCGTTAAATACATTTCCAAGCAGCAATCCTATTTGTGTGATTCGAAAATCATTGCTAAACTGCAGAAATGAAACCAATCTGGATTTTCAAGTTTTATTCCTTCATAAACAACATGAGAAATAGAAACAGAACAGTCACGAGTGGCAGAAGGACTCAAGTATGATCACATTAAGCTCATATATGCGAAATAAACACCCATTCTCGCAACGGAAAAAAAAGAACTCATAAAACTGTTTAGCTTGTGCTTTCTTTTCGTAACGCTTATATACAGCAACGAGCCAACTCCGCGATCGAACGATGTTCAAATATGCCTCGGGCCACCCTTTTTAGATGAAGCCATCAGAAAAAACACATGGAGTTAAATGCAAGAAACAGCACACAGCATACATGATAGGAAAAATGGAGAAAGTCGATGGGGAAAATTCCGATATTATGCTTTCAATGAAACAAACACTAAATAGGACAGTGAGTATGATCTGTTTGAAAGCGATCCTGCAAGCCATCACGCTACTGACTACAATCCAAAAATCCTGTTATATCATAACATATGGATGTGGCATGAGGATATCGAGATAAAAACGGTAAAATCCATAGCCCAAAGAAATGAACACTCAAGTAAGCATAATATATAAAGCACAGGAAAGAGGGCTGCAACTTTTCCACGAATTCCCTCATCTCACGTCTTATAGAAATAATCGATGTTCTGGACGAGAAACTAGGCTCGAGAACGACATTTGCGAAGGAAATCATTTGCTTAAGAAAAGGCCTTCATTTGCTTTATTCTCAAACGAGAAAGGCGAATTACGTCGAATAAAAACAATGAAAACAGAAAAGAAAAGCGCAGTTCATATATTCAATTCAGCCCCATAAGCGTTTCTAATAGGATTCATTGAAGCATTCTTGAGAACAATATCGTATAGATGTCTCCAAGTTTTACTGTAAACGAATGTTTCGTAATCGCCATCTAAGAGTCGATAAAAATAAAGAAATATTTGGCGAATGTTATATTTGGGCATACCATACATAGCTCCGTTTTAGGATAGGAGCAAATAAGAGCGGTCTCTGGCTGCTCATGCAAAACGATACTTCAAGAATTTAACAACTGCCCTTTAAGGTCCATACCTTCACCAGTCTCTACTTCAATATCGCTCTATAGAGCACTCGTGGAAATAAAGCCTGTCTGCAGCAGATTTCTTTTGGTCGAAATAAGAATTGCTCGACCAAAAGCACCACCTGTTGTGCACTTTATCAACTTTGATACTTTGTTTGTCGCGAAACTTCTCTAAAGAAAACGGTGATGCGGCTGCGAAAAGCGAGTTGATCCCCAAGTAAAAGTGTGCGCTTGATAACAAATTACGCCTGCATGAGGTCGATGCATTGTCAAGTACTATCCACTAGAAACTAATTCGCTCTTGAAAATATCCCATGTATGGAGCCAAGAGTTCTACGCTAAGAAATACATCATTTCTTGCGCATCAAATAGGCCAACCTTATTTCCTGTGGATGGAATTTTTAGATGAAACTAGTGTAGAAAGAAGTGGGAGTTATGGTCATTCAGTTTCTCTCAGCTTTGAGATTCCCCTTCCATCGCATATCAGTCTCATTTAAATAGCACAAACCTTAAAGATGACTTACTGAGGTATGCCGCAGCAGACACATTATTTCAGTTAGCACGATGCATCAAACAGTAGTCGACGATGCGTTCGCATTTTGTTCCACTGTCGCGACCATTGGGTGACACAGATTCGTTTGAAACAACCTACACTCTTAATTGCTGTATCTAAAGTCAGATGAGATCACAGGAATTTTGCAAAACTAACAAAAAAAAGTTGAAAGGAAAGAAAAAAATCGCAAGCGAGTATCAGTAATGAAAGCATTGAATGAAATAAAAAAGAAAGAAATCAAGGAAACAATGAGGGCCGGAGAGGAGAAACCTGAAATGCTGAAATTAATGCTATAAGAATGAAACGAGAACGCGATCCGTTTGTTTTTTTCAGCAGCCCAAGTTCGTGTTTCTTTTTTTCTAAGTAAATTTTATCAAGGATTTTCGCAGATGAAACACTGATAAACAGCTGCTTCCTTTCAGGTGGACAGGTTTTGTGTTTATTGAATAATTATATTTTCTCACTTCTGTTATTATTTTTTCGGTTCTTTCATTATTTTCTTCATCGGAGAGGTCACTCTTTGCCGTTCGCCTTTTTGTTTTTTTTTTTTTGAGAAGTCACTCTTTGTGGCAAAGGGCCGCAGCTGGAGCAAGAATAAATTTATTGGCATAGAGCGGCGTTTTTATATGGTTTACTTAAAGACAAATGTTTTCATAGATAAATCACAATTTTGTTTTGAAGAATTCAAAAGTCTGCGAAATAAACAATTCCAAGTCAAAACGATTTGAGAAAGAGAAAATTTTGGATCTTATCAATGGTTTTTTCGCGAAGCGTTAGCCGATGACGGCATCTTCGCAATTCTTGGAATTTGCTTCTTCTTCTTCTCTCGACAGTCTTTGCCGTTCGCCTTTTTGTTTTTTTCTGTGTCCTCGAATTTTTAAAATGTATTACCTAGACCAAAGCTACGCATTTCATCAAAAAAAAAAAAAAACGATAGCTTCAACGCCGAAACAACTTGAAATTGCGAAACATGTGAACTTCTTGCCGAAACAAGTCAGGCAATCGGCTTGAAGGGTTAAACATAACACACGGCAGCAAATACCTAAACCTCTCTGGTCGATAAAACAGTTCGACGAAGGAAACTTCATTTTTCTACCCAATGAGCAAAAACATGAGCAGATCCTCACACTGATTCGTCAACGTCGAAAGGATCTGCAGATGCTCGAAGATGACGAGAATGTCGCATACGTTTCTGGTCACTTGGATTTACAGCTTACGTCCGCCAAGCCTCAAAGCCAATCTTCGGTATAAATCTGAAAAATTCTACGAAATTTGAGCTTTCCACGGTCTCCAATTCACTGCCTCTCAAATTGTTTTAACCCCTTTCGAATGTCATCCGCCGGACCGGAAATACAACGTGTGACTATTCAGATGGCGCGAGGCGCGCTGCGTCATTCGAACTCTGGACGCTTGACCATTTTCCACATGCTTCTTTCTCAGACTTCCACACAGTTCGGCACTTTCGTACTTGTATTCTACCCCTTGCCTCCTCATGCTTTCAGTCGCGTATAGCGGATAAAAGGATATTGAATCCAGCACCCCGGAACATCCTATTTGAAAGTAGTTATTCCTCGCGTTACACAGTGAAGAAACGCGAGAACCAATAAGTTAAAAGTAAGTTGAAAGTTGACCTATTTAGCGCTCAACTAAAGGTATCGCTCGTGATTTCGGTGTTTGTTCTCGGCAACGACATTTTTGCCTCCTGTTCGCATGAGGCAGGAAAAATCGTCGTGATGAGCCAGTTCCTAATCCAATTCGGACTCGCCACTACTCGTATCGCAGCCGAATTAAATGTATCATAATGTGCAGAAACGCACCGACCATAGTTCCCGGACCATGTCATATTGTTCTTGGACTCTTTTGACGTAGCGTTTCGTCTCGTTAGCCAACAAAGTAGCGGCCATTTGAGTGCTGAAAGAGACCCATTCTGCTGCCAGCGTTTAAAGGGCAAGCGTGAAACTGGCTCCGGCACAGTTCAGTCCAACTCAGAAGCATGGCACAGTGGCTGCCAGCAGAACAATAAGCGTTCTAACGCGCGGCTCACTTTTGCGTAGTGTTCGACTCGACTGCAGTGTGCTATCACGTGGTATAGTCGTATGAATGTGCGAGCAGACGTAGAATGTATGCACGATATCCAGGATCACTTGAATGTTCGCTGAGGCGGAAACCCGCAACAACTCATCCGTTTTCATAATATTATACTTCCGATCAGAAAGCTGCAGTATTGTGATACTCTTTTGATCGTGTCCTTTAATATACCATAAAATCTTTGCGTTCGTCCGGCAGTGTGTGTACGAGACAGCTGCTCCTTTTTTCATTAGGTATTAGAGAATGTAAAAGTGCGTTGGACTCGTTTCGAATATTAAATTTTTCTGGAGCGACCTGAGGCACCTCTTCTCGCTCAAGATGGTTCATATCTCTACGCAATAAATTTTGGAGTAAATTTCAAGCCGCACTACAAATGGCCTTTTTGAATACTTCACCGGCTAAACTTTAAAAAAACTCTAGTATCCGTGATGTATTAAGCACAAAGCATAGATTGTTTAATATATTCCACCGACCATCTCAGTTGTCTTTAAAATGCATAAGTTTTTTTGTAATATTATTCCATTCCTGCCTCCCAAATTCGATCGAAAATAGACCTTTCTCTTCTAGTGGGTCAATATCTCAGTTTCTTCTGCGTCCCTGGACAAGTTTCTCGATTATTTCCTTGTTGCTTTGCGAGTAAGCATCAGAGATGTTCTGGGTTCTCGTCTCCCTTGTACTCTTCGTGGACTGTCTCAGTTCCAGCACGGTTTCCTTAGTGAATATCTTGGCGCATTTTGGACCTCATTCCCGTAGGCTGCGTTTGCTCTGTGCCCTCTGTTCCAGGTTCCAAGGTCCTGAATCACTTACGCACTTTTTCCCAAGCAATAAAGAATGCGCTATTTGAGACTGGTCTTGTGCAAGGAATGCGCTTACCATATAGGCCTACCTATCTCCAAAGTGGGACGCGTAGCTATTGGCTACCCGAGAAAGATAGGATTTATGATTCCACCTCCCCTTTTCCCTCCAGGATCATTGTCAAAAATTCTAAAACATCATTGGATTTATCATGATGCATCATTTGCCGTGAAACTCAGTTATTCAAAACTGGCCAATACGGAGTTGCTTTTTATCAGTCGGATGGGATGAGCATTTTCAGAGCCCCGGTAACATCACTTAAGACATGATTACCATGAAACCTTTATTTACAACCACGTCGGAGTCAGCAATTCAGTATTTTAGCATCGCTGGAAATCTTCCACTTTGGACCTTTTCTCTTCATGTAATATTTTGCTCCAAGGATGGCCTTATGAAGGATGTATCTATTGAGCGAAATAAGGTCGCTTTTACGACGTGATATACCGTGATTTTCCATATGATACTGCGACTTTGTTTTCGCAAAGTGTTATTTCTTCCGTGATGTACTCGGGAGAAGTACACAGGATAACATTGATAGGAACTACAGGCGAATATCGACAAGCTGACAAATAGAACGGCTCATATAGCGATAATGATAAATCATCACCATATATGTTATGGTCTTCATTACAATACGATGAAATCGTTATCACGGCACGATGAATCCTTATCATATATCCAACACAAAGCTCTTTTATCGAGCCCTTCTTGCACCTTTTTAATTTATGTTTCCGTCTCTTCTTGTCTGTCTGGTAATTCCAAAGTGGAAGACACTGAAATTGCAAGTCAGATTTGTAATGGCTATGTTATGCAACACATAATCACTCCTACCGAGATTACGTCTACTATTCCATACCTTCGGTGTGTGTTATTGACAATGAGCACCTTGAAACTTTACAGACATTTAGCACCTGTTCCTTTCGCTGAGACGTTCAGCGAAGAAGTGGATATTTGTGGGATATCCTTAAACAATCAGCCGTTCAGAATATGAATGCAGCATTTCAACTGCTTCACTATTTTTAAGTAATTTGCGAACGTTCAAGCCAGTTTGCAACCTTTCCGACCTTTTAAATGAGCGATCAGTTAATCCACATGAACGCGTTTCCTTCGCTCTGAGGAGCATTTGCAACTTGCTGAAAATTCTTGCGTTGTTTCATACCAAAACCAGCACGAGCACTTTTCCATCATGTGTCATGTTGTGTTTTGTTGCATTTGTAACGAATTCACCCATTATCTTTCAATGAACTTTCAGCGTTTACTTATAGTGGTGATCTCGATAGCCCTTGTTTGAACTCAGTTTCGCGTTGAGTCGTCACATTTTAGATAAGTGCATTACTGGCTAAAAATTGTTGCCTTTTTGAAAGTCCTTTTTGGTTGGAAATGTTGAGCCACTTCATTTAGCAACAGTGAGTATTGTTATGGTCTCAAAACTTCTGTGTTCATGTTATCTTGATTGCTTCTTAGGAACCACATCACACACATTCTATGGCAACTTCTTTGTTCGCACATTCGATTTATTGGTGATGGATTATGTGAGTCCCAATTCTGCGATCGGTATAAAACTCGAAAAGGAAGAGGACCTCACTAGCTTATCCATTGTCTCCTTCCAAGCAGCTCAAGCAACGGCAGTCTCAAGTCTGATGCTTCGATTCACTGTTTTGGAATCGCGTGATGCCATCTTGTAATGATCAGGTACTTGTTCACTTTTATTTATTTATTTTTTGATAACCTTCGTAGTTGTGGGTTCGACAGTTACTTCGTTGACGTTTGATTTTTTATAACTTTCTTACTGCAATCTACTAAATTTACTAAGCCCAGCAAATCCTTCACCGTTTCACTGCACAACTTTCCATGAAGAGAACCTTACTGGTATTGTAGCGCATGGAAATTCGACGACCAGCTACCAAGGCTGAAGACTGGAGCAGATTGTTGCTAAGTATCGTCAACGACAATATTGCGTCGGAGCAAACCCATCCACCTCTCTCCCGGCATTATTCCGCGCATGGCAGTCTTGCTGGCTCAATGATGCCATCTTGCTCTTCGAGTAATTCATGTTTAATTAGACTTATTCAAATGGACAATAGATTTGCCTGTATACGTTATCCTAACACTCAGCGGTGGGGTAACGTAAGTTGATATATATATATATATATATATATATATATATATATATATATATATATATATATATATATATATATATATATATATATATATATATATATATATATATATATATATATATATATATATATATATATATCAATCCTTAAACGCGTTGTTTGATGGAATGCTGAGACTGAACTTGAAGGCTGTCGCGCGTCCGTGTTCATATACTTTGCTTACTACTCACTGCAGATCTACTAGTTCTTTATAACAAATTCGATGCGAGATGCGCTGTTGCTTTTTGCCTAATATTTGTTGGTAACTATTTGTTTAAAGATGAGTTATTTATTACCTTCGTTTGCTCTATTGGATTGTCGCTGTTCACATATATGCATTTTCGCATTAGGGGATGTACGTCGTGAAAATGCTAAGCATCACTGATAACGGTATTGGCTGCAGGTTTGAGCACAGCAAAAAATTAATGCGTAACCAAAAACATGAAAAAACTTCAAATTTACATGAGAGCAAAATGGACCTGATGAATCTCGATAATTTAGTGAAGAGAACCATAGGCAAAGAGACAGCGAAGGATGAGGATATGTTCAAATTTTTTCCTCATTGAATTTGAATTTTTTGTCAGATTTTATCCTGTACCATCCAGAAACTCGAAGCAATGTTGGAGGCGATTCACTTATTGCATGTGGTTTAGTCGTTCCAAACTTGCAAATTGTCATGGTTTTCTAGATGATGCTTCACCTTATTTGCACCCCTCTTTTGAACGTCGCTTCCTATGAATGCATATATGTATGGCCGAGTGCATGAGGAAGGCTTCTATGAGCCTCAAGAGGTGTATCTCTGAATGCCTGTTGAGGGTTACTGGGTTAGGGAGGGATAGGTTAATCGGAACGCCGCATGCAGTCGAATGCTATCACTGATGTTCAGGTGCCCCCGACTTTACTATATTGAGCCATCTGACGTGATCCCAGTTTATATTACGGCGTCGTTTCACAATTTTGCTTTTAAACGTAGAGAAAATTCCATATATTTGAGAATGACATTTGATCGATTTCATCATCTCCAATTTCTAAATTATCTTGCGTTGGTATTTGTGCATCTGCCGTCGCATAAAAATACTACAGCCATTGTTTACTTACGATCGTTTTTTTCATTGTTCGATTTCTTCACATATTATGAAAAAAATGGAAATTGCCTTCAAAACATTACGTTGGACAGAACAACTCTCAGTTTCTCGCATGAAAAGTTTGCATCGTGCTGCATTGTTTTCGAAACATTTTTTCGACGATTTAAAAACATGGACGTGGCATATGCAGCGAGCGCAAGTATTTTCGATTTTGCTATTTGCTGCCTTCTTTCCTGCCCAAAAATGGGAAGTGCAGAAGGAGACTGCCCCGAGAAATGAACTGTCAATTCCCAAATTACACGTCGTTGTTTGAGCAAGCTGGTCATGCCATCAAAGCCTCTGAGTTGGACTTAATTAAAATTCGTCGTTTACTTTAAGCTGAGTGCTTAATTGATATATTATTCTATTGTAGCCTTAATTTAGGACAGTTTTACTTTTGATTAGATGTACTAGCAACGGTCGCCACATTTATTTGTCCGCACTGTGTGTGAGTGAGACGTTTGCTGATGCGTAGTGATGGTGAACCCGAATGTTTCGCTTTTGCTTTACCCGCCAAGTAAAGCGCTTGTTCCATTCCTCCGCACCATCGAACCTGCATTGTTCATTTCAAAAAGTGTGATGAAAATGGCCCAGACACGTAAATTTAAACGCTAGCCGCAGCCATTAGCGCTGCTTGCGGTCATGTTATGCAATACTCAAGGGTTGAACGGCGACAGACGTCACGATCAAGTGCGATGCTCCTTAAAGCATTGCGGCCATGAGTACAACTGTGGAATTAGATATCTATTCCAGAAAAGCAGACCCTATGAAAACCCGGTTCTCTCTTCAATCTCACTTGATTCCCTCCCAAAGTTTTGATAGGATCATGCTGCAGTGGATGAACCGATGTTTTAGTGATTTCAATCAGCTTTGTGGTTGAAAGAACCAAAAACAGCGACACCCCACTTTACCTTGACCATGGCGCTTTCGCTTTCATTTGTAACCCTGTGGATGTGATGTTTACATTTTTTCTCGTATTGAAGTATTTAGCTAATATCAAATATCCAGTATTTAACCGATATCGAAATACTAAACCATTCTAATATTCAACTAAACCAAATATTCAACTAATATCCATTCTACATATTCAGCCCAACATTCTTATCCTGTCTGTAAGCAGGCACCACGCCCGGGAGCCCAAGAAATGGTGTGATGTGATAAATGAATGAGTGTAGCGTATACGTTTTGCATCCTATAACGATGGTTTTCGTTTCAGCAAGTCAGCATTCCACGGAGGAGGCCGTCTATCTGATTCACGAGAGGATATCGTTCAAATGCTGAATGATGCATTCAAGACTTTCAATTTGGCTGTCGCACAGCAATTTGGCTTCTTCATTCCCTTCGCCAAATGCTCCAGTGAGGCTTCTTCCTTTATACGTTCTCGAAGTGCTCAAACATGTTGGGCTTTGGTTTATTTTCTTTAAGAGTTTTTCTTTTTCGTTATCTTGTTCCCTGCTTCTATCTTTCGTTGGGTGTGGTCAGTGAAATAAGCAGGAATTTTTAAGAGGGGAGGGAATCATACTTTGGAAAGGAGTGAGAGGCAGCTGAAGATAAGTCGAATTGCTCACGGGAATGCCTCTATCACGATTTCTCGGCCAATGAACCGTTTTTATGTGAGCCAATTGATTTCTCCATCATCCATCTATAACCTGTTTTCTCATTTATTGGAAGATCAAAATTCCTTCATCTGACTTATTTTTCCTCTGTCTTCGTTTATCTAGAATGGTGGTGTGAATTTGCGTTTCACGGATACCACAAAAGCGCTGCAGTTTATCTGATGGAGCAGCGCTTGGCATCCTGTTTATTTATTGCCAAGTCACAAAATAGTCATAAAGATTTCGGTTTTTCAGCTTGCCTTTTCATCCGACCGATCACCTCGAACAGATGAAATAATTGCGGCATTCGTACTCTTCAGAGTTCCGCCATTAAAGTTTCTTGGGCTGGAGATTTAACCAGCACTTTATAAGTTCATCCAACTCGTTGAGGTGAATGTTCCGCCCTCCTAAATTGTTTCGTCCTGCCGTTGTTGAACTTCGAAATTTAGTCGCAATATCGCTTGGATAATCATTTGGGATGGCTCTTTCGCATGTTAAATACTCATTTTAGACCAGCACTCACAGAAATTTCCCCTAACAGGTTAGTTATTATGCTACAGATAGAACACCTGGAAGAACCATTTGTTGCACGTGTGGGTGGCTCTTGGCAAATAAGTTAATTTCCTCGGCGCTTTGACGACTAAAGAATACTAGCTCATAGATGAAACCGTTTATATAGGATGGATGATACGAGGTACGTTAGAAATCTGAAAGCAGTAACATAAAACATTGATAAAGGGCGTGTACTCACTTTAAGTGTTTTTTGCCCCAAAGCTGTACCTTGCATTAAAAATTTCGAATTTTGATGTGAGTATTTCTGAACTTGATTTCGAATATTGCGTCGCGCTCGCTCATGTGATGGTGTTTCGCAAACTGTCCAACATAGCCAAATCGGCCACAAAGTATGTTCGAAAAATTCGTTGCTGTTTCACGGAAATCGAAAGCTTCTGAGCGCCTTGAATGGATGCACCTGAGGAGTGTCCGGCGGAAAGCAGCCGGCATACCCGGCGACTTTTTAAAACCCTAAAATCATTGATTCCCGCAAGTGGCTTTCCATTACTGTGTTGTTGCTTAACAGCGTCCGCCCACTCCTTGCTATCTGAGGCAGAACATCTCCTTGAACCATGCTTTCAATGAGTTCACAGCCATCGAACTTTTGGGAATTAAATAATCCCTTTCCTTTGCATCATTGAACGATTTCACTAGTAACCTTTCATAGTTTTGAAATGATGAGGTAGCTGTTCAAACCGATATTTCATTTATATTTTAACCCAGGCGGTACAAGGAAATTACTACAAGTAGTTATAAACATTTGGACAGATCGCACAATAAACTGACCCATCCGATTTGTGCACTAACATAGCTATTTACCGATTAATGCAGATGTCGAAGCGCATGCCGGAAATACATAGTGGACGATCCGGAACAGCGACACCCACTTCGGACTTCACGATGCATCCGTGAATCCAGAAATATCCTTCGCTTTGAATCTTTGATTTCACGAATTTGTTTTCCACTTACACAACTTTCATGACCATCCTTCGTATATTTTGACTATTCGTTTTCTGTTGCGAGTATTCTATTTCTGTTGGACAAGTAGAGGTTTCACAACAATAACAGTAACTCGCGAAATGAACATCGGGCCCCGTTCGCCAACTCCAACAACTGTTATTGAGCTAAACGACATGGGATGACGAGGCACCTTCCTCACTGGAGAACGCGAATCCTCATGAGGGGAAGCACAAAATTGGCAGGTTATTGTCATATTTTGTGAGTTAAGTAATTCATATTAACACGAGTTTTGTCCAAAAACCTGTGAGATGATCCATATCATCGAAAAATTCATGGGCAAGTCATCCAACCGGTCGTGAATGAGGTGAGATTTCTCATTCTTTGATTCTTCCTCTCCTTTGCTGAACGAAACCTTTCCACATGTTTTCATTTGTTAGCAAATGATGATGAATAATAATAATACAGCATAACGGCGAAGGCACCTCGGAGGGTGAGGCTAGCAGAGAGTATGAAAGGATCTCCACAATGCAACTTTGAATAAAGCCATAATCCGAATTAAGATGTCGATCTCATAACTGAATCGGCAGCACGTTTTTGCTCGCTTTAAAGTGTATAGCACTGAGACCGCCGTCTACAGAAGAAAGCATACGTAAGCACTACTTTCCTATACGTTCAAATGACGCCTCTAACCCTTCTGATAGGTGCATTCAGGAAGCAAAAATAAAGGAATAAACAAATCAAACGATATCTGTTAAAGAACCCTGACGAATCAGAAACGAAATCAAATCGCACGGTTGCACTGAAAACAGAGAACATGACCATGTACAGGGAAGTGGAACACCGCATCAGCACCATCTGGCAAGGCCGACTTCCTTAAAAGTCGAAATATGGAGTAATGGTAAGAAGCATCTTTCCCACTTATCCCTTAACGTACCTTGCCACATAAGGAAAAGTGATGCCGGGAAATCAGTCTTGCCAACCTGCCGTGCCCTTATTTTAATGATCCGTCGTGGCGAAAAACTTCTGCGACATAAGAAACAAAAGAAACAAAAAGAAAACAAAAGCGAAGCACAAGTGAAGAACACGAGAATAAACGCACCATAAAAGAGAATAACTCAAAACGAACCCAAAATTCACAATGAAACATTTTAAAATTACATTAGAAGGGAGCCGAGTGGCGATCCTCGATAAAGCGTATCCAGTACGGGTTCAATGAATTCCCACAGCATTGCACAGTGTTTCTCAACGACAACTCATACTTTACAGTAAGTAAACTGGCATAAAAATATGGCAGCCGATTGATCAGCGAACTAATATTGAGTTCGAGGGGCACGATGATTCCACACACCGACAGCCATAAGTGGTCTCTTATCAATTGATCATCGAAGATCACACGAATGCAGATCAGGAGTCGCCACACATAACGAAGCAATGAAAGAGCCATCAAATGATTTCGGTTAACCAGCCATTACAGGCAAAGAGCGGAACAGTAGCACAGTCGCCGTTCGCAAAGAGGGCAATCAATAAAGGCAAAGGGGCATACAGTCAATAGCCACATAATCAATTGCACGTCTCACGCCACGCATCGCCATTAATCAAATAGGTAGGTCTAGTAGTAGATTCGTCATATTCATGCACATTCTTAGCACAAATCCACGCCCCCCGAAAAAAACCAGCTGGACCCGCTCGACTTTTTCATCTCCATTCAGCAAAATAGTTGGTAAACAAAGTCAACTCAAAATTTCCAAGCAAACAGGTTTATTCTAGCTCCTCCACCATTATACTGTTTCGAAGGATTCAGCAGCCGCATGCTCTTTTGTAAACGTCCACCATGTCCAACTACCAACGAGTACTGTTTCGTAGAATGTCGATTCAAAATCAGGAAACCAAATCCGGATCTTGCAGTCGCAATGATCTCATCAAGAAACTTCTCGAAAACCGCCTCGTGAAATAGTTCAGAGTGAATTCGAACAATCATTCGAGAGTAGTGCAAACGAAGATGGACAATAAACCGGGATACTTAATCTTGACTAATAATTGATCGTCAAATGGAATTCTATCGCAGTTCTTTAAATGCGACGAAAATAATTAAGCACGGTGAAAGCGCGACCATCATCATATTGCACGATGCTGCTCGCGTTTATGCAACGCCATTAATGATGTTTATGTTCATAAAGTACTTGATCTTGCGTGGAAAATTCTGACAAAAGGTGTAAAAGTGGTAGCCGGCTAACGGTATCGTATCAAAATTTTAACTTAAGCCTCAAGCTCCGTTGTATTTCATAACGGCAATCAGATAAAAGTGTGCATAGGCCAGCAACGTAACGGATCCTCAACTCCCCATTCCTCCACCCCCCCCCCCCAACTTTTGTTAATGATTAATCGACTTTTTCTGCACTTTGTGAAATCGAGTAAAATCGATACGATTTCTATGCAGAAGTGAGTGGCCCCATTCTCATCGGCAAAACGCTTAAGCGCTGAACTTTGCAATAATCCTAACTGCTCAACTTTCATCCCTTAACTGATGAGGATGTGTTCGTAGCAACTTTATAAATATGTAATGGGTAAGCGTGAAATTTTTTAAACAGCAAAAGGTTCACCATGCAAACCTTTAAATACGAAACCCTATTCTATATATAAAATAAAACAGAGTGGATTAAGGGAGCCATAATTAAATGGCAACTATTTCTTCTCTCCTCCGTCTTCTACCAACACTCAGAACCTCCTCACTTCCAATCAATCTCATAACGGATATGAGCTGCTGGAATAATAAGAAAACCTCCAAAATATGTTAAACCTTTGATGAAAACGAATGGCCTGAGATTCTCGTACCATTTCCGAACATCAACTGCGAACATTCTCCACTCGCCTGTCAACCACTCCCACTCATAAGCCTTTCTGACGCAGCGCTATCGCTGAATGCCTTTGCTAAATCAAACGATTAGAACGAAATCAAAATAAACAAGCGAAGAATGTCGGAGATGAGAAATAAACAAACGAACGCATTTAAAGAAATAAAACAAAAGCAAAGTAATAAACAAATAACACATGAGGTGCGAAGGGGGAAGGGGGGTTGTAACCTGAAATAAGATTATAAGCAACCTGGAAACAAGCTGTTGCCTGAAAACATGCGTAAGCTTTGAAACGACACCACTGTCAGTAAAGAAATAAATTGAATTTCATACCTTTCAAGCCTTTATCTTGTTGCGCCCCCGAAAAAAGCCATCCTTGAACACGCCACCTCGTTATGTGATGCGAACCTAAATCTGTTACAGTTGATGAAATATATCTACAAAGAAAAAGAGAGTGAACGTGAAAATATTTTTGTACGAGGAATAGGAAAACGTTGCATGAACACGTGATCTAAAGTTGAGGGAACCGGTAAAGTGTGGATAGAGCGTCTACACAAGTGAACATCTTTTTAAAAAATTCTTTCGAAGAAAGGCTGAAATCTGAAAAAAGCAGCAAAAAATTGTTTTTCGGTACTCAAGTCGAACCCTTACATATAACACACTAGTACTCCATTTTCCGACTGAAATCTAATCTGTGATATGAAGACTGTGAAAAAGAGGCAAATGTAAAGTTGTAACTGAACATTGACGAAGACGTTCCACGAACAATTTATCACCCCATAAATCAGACATTTTGAGCCTATTTTGCTGATAGCAATAAAATATTCAGTGCAGAAACAAACGAGTTCTTTTCTTGCAGCCTTTCTCTGAGCACTTCTTGAATTCGCACCAAATGTGGACACGATCGCCGCCTTAGCATTGCGACTGAGGCGGGACGGGCCCATGTGGGATTCAATCTACGCTCAAGATATTTCCGAAAGGCTACTTGCAAGGAAAAAAGTGAACAAAAGAAACAAGAGCTGCCATTAAAACGTGCGAATATTATACTGTACAACATGGAATACATTGAGCGTAAACATCTCTAAGTCGTCAATTCTAGAAGCATCACACATCGAGAGACATAATGAAGTTAATAGGGAAACAACAGCAACAATTTTGTAGTCGCGTTAATTCTAGCAATTTGATGTTCGTTTAGAAGTCTTTGAAAATCGCTGCCATTAACCAGAAAATTGATTCGAAGGAATAATGAAATTTTTTGAACAGTGACTAAAGAAGAAACACGAACATAGACGCACATTTTTGCAAGTATAGACATTTAGAAGTACCCACAACACCGAAATCATAGCAAAGTTTAATGCGCAACATGAGTAGCGGAAAACACATATTTTTCCATATTATCGAACTCTTGAATCACATCGTAAATTACTGCTATAATGGTCGCAACGCAGTGACACCGGTCATCGACTAAAGTAGAAGGGTTGCTTAACAGTTGCGCGCCCAACTGACGTTAGTATGATCTTCATTAGTGTCCGCCCTACCAAACAAAGATAAAACTGTACCGGTGGCGTTCTGTTTTTTCTGCCTACTAATCATAAGTGGTCAATAACGATTTAGGCACGTCTAAACCGTTCTAATGTCACATCTCGTATCATACCTCTATTAAGCATTCCACAACAATAATAGTAACTCGCTGTTGTTGAGCTGAACGAGACGCGATGGCGAGGCATCTTCCTCACCGGAGTACGGACCCGCGCTAACGAATATTCTGTTGATTTTCTCCTGTTTTGCCTGCAAATGTTCTAAAGAAAAACTATGACATATCTATGAGAATGCGCTCGCAATCCGAGACAACAAATTCTCACCTGTGGAGTTCGAATCGGCAGTAACACTTGGAAATCGCCACCAGCTACATCCAATGTGGATCACCAGTAGACCGACACTTACAATCAGGATCCTCGGCACCTTGCCATCAAAAAATATCACCGATACATGTGATTCAAAAATTCACCACTTCCCACCTATTAAATCTCGTCGAGAGGCGTTCACATGTGGATCAGAAAAGCTGCCGCACGAGTGCTTAAATACATCCGAAAACTATCAAAACGCAGATCAAAAAAGTGTGTTGCTTCTGTAAGAGGAACGCGCCATTCTCAGATCGATCGTTTAAATGCGCCACCTTAATTTGCTAAATGTAACAGCACAATTAGCCCGCATTAAATGTTCGCTCATTTCGCATTCGACCAGGGGTACACCTCAAAAAATGGCAGTAATGGTGCTTGAGAATCTCCCTTTCCAGCCGCTCAGCCACAAGATCTCTTGCAACACGCAACTTCTATCACAGAATGGGCAACCGATAAAGAACACCCAGTTATCTTTTTGAGAGCACAGTTGACAACTCGTCAGCTGAGGGTTCTGAATCCCGACTGTGCCTCTTTCCTCCTTACTGATCTCGTAAACTTAAACAGCATACTACGTTGCATTGTGGCTGAAGTGCGTTGGGCCCAACTCTTCACCCGAGAGAGCTGATCCCAAAGCTATATGCGCCAGTTTGTAGCGTGAGATGCTGTTCTGCCTCATAAAATGTGAGGACCAATTTAGAGAGGCTTGCACTGCGGATCCCATCATATTGTAATGCTTTAGTGATTCAAGAACAGTTTTGAGCAACATATCAGTAATATTCAAATGGAAGCCGGCATGCAGTGCTCTAAGCTGAGCTATTTATTCTGTTCGGAATCAACCATTCCGAAACGTCGACCGTCATGACGTTGCTCATGAGGATGTACCCGAAGCATTGCAACGCAAACTGAACCACCTTTACGGTTCCCCGCTTCAAATTTCTGCCTATGAAGTGTCTCTTATGTTCTTCTGCTACGTAGCTCCCACTGTCTGTTATAAACCTGATGTGCATCGTTCCCATTCTGTGAACTACGCATTACAAAGGACTGCGCAGTTCATCTATCCATTATATTTCAAATCGCCTTGGCTGCGAAAACCGTAATGATAAAACTTCCATTTCGCAGAAATGCGTTTCAAACTGCTGCGCCGTCACATATGATGCACACTGATCCTTCGCATCAACAGTCCTATGACCAGAAAGTATATGCAAAAGGTGGGAGGATTCCCCTGCCTCGCATTTACACGGCGAGCATGTCTAACAGTAGAAAAAGCGGAAAGATGCCCAGCGATCGCTGCATTAAGCCAGTGTTTCCACCAACTAATTGGATCCGGCGTTTGCAGCCCACGTCCGCCGGAGTCCCCTGGAAAGTGCTGGGAATGATGCGAGCATACTCTGATATAAACCAGCTTAACGGAAGATATTTTCTGGATTTAAACTAGCTTAAGAGAAATTTCTATTCTCTATCCTCGCAAATTCCTCTTCAAAGTTCATTCGTTCTACGCACCCTTCTGCTGCGTAATAGCAACGCGAAAAAACCTCTCTAAACTCCTCTCCATTCGCAAGTTGGCTGTCCGAATGTCAATAATGGCCTCCTTCGCTTCTGTTGTATCATCATCTGCTGTTATCGCGCTCAGCTGACGCAGTTCTTTCGTTGCACCAGGACTCTCTCTCATAGATGAGCCCAACGTCATTCTTCGGTTGATGCTCTGACTGCAAAAACAAGACTTTCTCATTACTTTCCACCTTCGTTATCAATTTATTCAGTCTCCTAAGATCCGCAACTGTCATTTTCATCTACATATATGGTGTTTTGATATAACGATTGCGAATGTCTTCAGTGACAGTATATATAAGGATTGCGAGTGTCTTCAATGACAGTATACTAAGCACACAGAGATTCCTTTAACAGTTGCTGGCGTTGGAACTGGTTTGCAGTGATACGTTTGAGAGTGATCTACACTTCAAAATTCACAGAAATTGGTCAACTTCAAACGCTGCAAACGCTTACCGCATCGCAGCGCTCTCGATGATGGCTGAGTGAGTTTGTATGCATTCCTTCGCTACAACTAGCGTGTAATTGGCCGCGAAAGTGGGCAATGTTGCTGCAGTTACTTCCAAACTGTGGAAGGAGATGGGAAGTTTCCAAAGTAGTAACCAGAATACACCTCTTGTTGTTGAGCGTACGGAATTCTTGCCGGCTGACGCCATTCCAAACCCAGTCAACATCACTTCCCATCTTAACCAAGGCGTCGTAGGATTCAGCCGGAATAAATGCCGTCTACCCTGACTTAATTGAGAGGCAACTGCCTAACACACCTGCAGGAACCTCCTGCGGAAACGCTTACAGATACGTAGATGCAGGAACATCCCAATGCGTAAATGAACAAGCGCACATGATTTCGCTTCTCTCAGAAAATTAGCACCATTTACCCCGTAACAACCCAGTTGCTCTACCAACTAAATTTCTCCTTCCGCCTCAATCATTACAACTAGGGATCTCGAAAGTTCTAAGAATACTGGAAAAAGGCTCTCCCTATTTCACTGAAAGAGTTGATCAAAACAAACGGCACTAAAATAAGAACGACGATAAAAAATAAGCTTAACTGATGTCTTCCGACAACGACGATTCAGAAAACACAAGAAGATATATTCTTTATGTAAATTACTGCAAACAGTTAAATACAAGCGCAAAAAACTTAATGGAAATGTCATCCTTATAGGTTAATAAACAAAAATGAAGCAAAAAAAGAAAAAAAGTTCGCAGAATACTCCTTGTAACCGCACTATATTTACTGCATGAGCATCGACACTATATTTAAAGCAAAAAATCTCCAAAATATATTTCATTCATCTAAGTAGATGCTGAACTTCGGTGGAAATACTGCACGAGCATTGGCACCCAACATTCCATTATATGACGCTACCTGCAAACTTCCAACAAGGGTCGAGCAAGAGATGCTTTGAAAACAAACACTCATATCCTGCTTCACAAAATCTTGAAAAGTAAACATCGAAATAGCAAATAATTTCAGGACACACTCAGCAGTTGTACACATGATAAAGATAACAGGCCATAAAAATAACATAAGACAATATGTGCAAGAGAATTACAAAAAATATGCAAACTTGCCATTTACAGGATATGTAATCTAAAAAACGTGGTCTGTCACGTAGAACGCGTGACGCAAGAAAACGGGTGGACAAAAACGCAGCGCATCATAAACGTAAAATAACGACCTGGGTGTCTTCAGGATGTCATCTGCTTCAAATTAGCGTAGAGGCACGTACCCAAACCATGAAATCCGATATTGTATGCACTCGCTCAGCTACACATTTGCTACCCGAGCATGCGCCCCATTCCTCCAAAATGAAGACAGGAAAAGACGGTAGTTATTGGCATGCCCGGCGATGTGAAAGTCCATGAGGCGTTTCACGCGCACTGCACGAAGTTATATAAAGCAGTTAAAAAACGCAATAATTTAAAAGATAAACATCGGCCACATTAGTGCAGCCATCATGTAACAAAAAAAAAAAAAAAATTAAAATAAATTACTCGACCCAGCTGGCAATAATGCAGTGGTGCGTAATGCGGCTGTCTAAATATGACCGAGTACAAAACAAATCTCCAGAGAATGGAAGACCCTTCCACTGCTGTCTCACTGAGCACGAAACTAGTATCAAAAGAGTGGTTTTTTAAAATATCAAGGACAGAAAGACTCCATAACAATGTGCAGTAGAGTATAGAGATTTAATATACAAATAAGGATCTGTTTTTGAAAACAATGCGTGGTGAATGCCTTGATTATTGTCAATCCACTTGGGTCTTTGCTTGGGAGAGCGTTCGTGACTGCATACATTCGCAACGGCACGCACGAGGACGCGGCAGTTACTACAGCTGATCGCAGCTGCCACAGGCTGTCGATCCAACGCGACAGTCCACGCGCTTTACGGACGCGTCACTCGGTTGGTGTACGTCCCAGACAGGAACCTAACATTCGAAGCATGGTACCGACGACACGAGGACGTCTTTGCAGTTAACGGCGCAATGCTCGCGGTGCCACTCGTGTTCGTCTCATGCTCCTGATGCTCGACATTCCCGGGTACGAGAATTATGCCACTAACATTTTACCAAGAGCTCCTCGCAATGTCAACTCCGCAGATACGATCTGTTTGCTCACGGATCTCTTTGGACCACAGCAGTCGCTGTTGAATGTGCGATACACACGTACGGAGCTCGCTGTAGAACCGACAGAAGATTTCCACACCAACGCCGGACGTGTCAATCGCGAATGTGCTAACTTTCGATTCGGGACGCACACAGAAGATCAGTTCAAGTGTCTTCTATTCGTACGTGGTCTACAAACAAGCGACGACGCATTCATTCGACTGAAGCTACTCGACAAGCTCGAGATGGATCCGATCTGTATGATCAAGACGCTTACAGAGGAGTGCAAGCGACTACTCAACCTCAACCTCAAGCACGACACCCGATTGACGAGAATGGCTCCTCGCGTATGCAAAGGTTCACTCAGACCAGAAAAACTTCCCTTCTCGATGAAAACCACAGCTAGTCGCTTAGCATAACCGAATACTGCACCTGGCAACCGAATCAATGGCCAAACTCGGCGCTCCGGTACACCAAGGACACTGCTAACTCCTTGCTGGGTCTACGGCATGATGCATTTCAACGTAACTGCAACTATCGCCGGCACCGCTGCTTCTTTTGTCAAGATGTCGGACATAAGGAAGGGCTATGCAACGCCACCAAACGCCACTCGGGGAACAATCTCCGTCAAAAACAACGTGCTTCGCCCCCCACTACAAAGAAGACGGGCATGAACAGGTGCAGTTCTCACTGTTTCAAGGGTCGACTGCACCGAATATCGACGCTTCGCTATCACCACAGTGGACGACCAAGCAGTCAGGTTCCATGTGGATAGCGCTTCGGATGGCACGATCATCAGCAAGGCAACTTGGCAGCTCATTGGACAACCAACTCTCCATCCTTGATTACTCATTGCTCACAGTCCATCAGGAGATCAGATCAAGATCTTCGGACAGCGCCTCAGAGAAAGGACTGTTCTACGTAGCCAACACTCACTGCAACTTAGTCGGAGCCGAAAGGATCTCAAAGATGGGGTGTACGCAATTATGGACTCCCTCCCAAGGAAGAACTCTAGTGGACTGATACTAATCAAAGCAATCACCAGGCTTTGTTTTCAGAAAAAGATCCTTATTTGTATATCAAATCCCTATACTCTACTGCTCATTTTTGTGAAGTATTCCTGTCCTTGATATTTTAAAAAACAATCAGGTAATATGTTTAAATTCATGGTTGTCAGTCATCAGTTGAAATAACACTTTTGTGTGTGTAATTTCTTACCCCACGACTCCTACGTTGTTTTATACTTCATTTTTCCCATTTCTCGATTAACTCACTATTACATGTTCTTATGCTGCACCACTCAAATCCATTTCTGCATTCTTAGGAATATTCGCTTCGTTTTGACGACCGCCCCCTATAAAGTAAGTTGCTGTCGTCAGCAAATGAGGACCAAAATTCGACATGTTTGATAAGTTCTCAGAATCTTGGATGTTCAATTTACAAATTTTCAAGCCTTCACGTTCAGCGTTACCCTCTACTTCGGTAAGTTAAGCTCATCCAATATTTTGCGAGCCTTGGATACGTTTGTTAAGTTTTGCATGTTTTGCAATAATCCTGACCTTATGAAACTTGAGATGCGACGAAGTATTTCACAGATATAGAAAAAAAAACAGCAAAATATTGAAGAACATGATTTTTTCTCGTATTCGTTTGAATGCCTATGAAAATTGTTGTCTCCCAATTCACAGAATGACATATAGGGCTAAGCCAAAGAGACATATCCCAAAGGCTATAGATTGTAACAAAATGAAAGAACTGATGTTATGCGAATCAATCTCTTTATGAAATCTGGACGAAAATTCTGAGGAAATTTTTTGGACTTGTTCAGCATAGCATGAAATTCTTGAAAAACGAAAATTTTCCAGTCTGGATTTCTTTTTCGGTCTTCCTCTACTAAGCGCTCGAAGAACTCTACAGCAATTCGTCACATTCTTGTTAACTTTGCCCCAATGCACTACAGGCCGCTTTCTCACTACAAGAAGGGCTTAAAGACGCCTTGAAAAAGAATATTTCCAAAAGTTCCCTGTAGCAACTTACTGACGCAATTTATGCACTTTAAACGGTATGTGACGTTGAAAACGATGCATTATGGGCGGCTTTTTCATTGTAAGAAGAGTTCAAAAAACGGTATTGAGCAATCTTTCCAATTATTTCTCCGCTTTTTGCAAGTAGCTATTCGAAAAACGGCATAACACCTGGAAGCACAAATTACATCTTGTTTTTGTGAATAATTAATCGAAAAGTTTGCTTAGTTAAGACTTTTTTAACCGTCGACACAATAAAAAATAGTTGGGTCATATGACGCCGGAAATATGTTGAGAAAAAATTAAATGTTCGATGCCTACATTGGCACCGAACTTGGAAGCCTCCTTTGATCAGATTTTACGGGGTTGCAGGTAGCATACGAAGTGGGCTGCGACATCAACTTATTAATGTAGTCGCTCCAACGATATGAAGCCAGCCCACCTCAGCTACTTAGTGAGGGCATTTTTGATTCAGTAATGAGGCAAAAAATTACCTCATATCACAAATAGAATGAAGAGAACACCACTTTAAATGAACTCTTTATTCCTAATATTTTGCAGCACTGAATTCCTAATCGATGAAAAAGCTAACCTTTCTGTGGAGCATGACGACTGCGTCCGACGGGAAATTGTCGAGGTCCGCATACCTTTCGATCCATTATCCAACCGTCTTCCGCCTCGCTGATGAACCATCTCTTTTTGGTGGGGGGGGGGGGGGGTGATGGGAGGTGAGCAACAAAAAACACAAAGATAACCAACAAGACGACAAAACAAAAATGCGCTCGTCTGTAAACTTCTCACCTTCCAACAAACCTGCTTGGCGTTGACTCCGTTCAAATCCCCGATGACACAATCATATCGGCCAGCAGAAAATTCGAGACGCAATGCCGACGGTTGATCATATTTACGCAAAAGTCATCGCAGTGAAGTATCCCGCACACTAGGAAATGCCTTACTTAGAAGTCTACAATACGTAAAGAGATACTTATTGCTAATTGTTGATTAAGTATGCGAAAAACTCACTTCATGAAGCAAGTAGGCGAATATCCCCATCCTTTGTTGTCAACCTTCTAGTATATCCACTACTAAACACTGCTAGCAATACCTGTTAGCCTTATCAATCAGCAGCCTATTTAATTTACATTCACTAGTCATTCGCTTTGCCAAGGAACAATTCAAAAAAACATCACAGCTTTTTTTTCCTATCTTCTTGATTACAGATCCGGAGCCGCTATCATTCTTGTATGTCATCGTGCAAGCAAAGAACCGCAAACTTCTATCCAGAGGATTCTAGAAGACCAGGTGAGGCGGCTTTCGCAATCGATGCAAGATTGCGCATTTTTCAACGAAAAACAAGTGGAATCACGGGAGCTATTCGAATATAAATTATTCAAATAAATGGGAATGCAATCAAGCTATCACAAAAAGGCTTCTACGGAGCATATGGCTGCTTTACCGCTTCATTCTTAATGGGCAAGCCCATTATTCGGATCACTTTTTATGAGCCTTTGACGATCATTGATAGCCATACAAGCCACCACGCCGGCATGGAATATAAGAGGTTGGATCTCCCACCAGTGGTGTATGGGGGATTCCTTCTACAGACCAAGCGAATCTATTCTACCCCATCCTGATGGACCGATAACTTAAAATCGCGAGCAAGGAGCGGTAAGCGATGTGTGCATTCTGTGGCGGCAATCTGTGGCCAACATACATAGATATCAAACGCAGCAAAAACCTGCAGCAGGCAGACACGTGACAACGGACGGAATGCAACCACCATGGAAACGGCGAAGAAGCAGATAATGCAAGAGCGAAGGCATCAGTCCCCACTCTGACGACTGTAGCCAAGCGAAGGGCTGCCCGAGATGAACCACGATGGACTGCCAGAGGCGGATGACAGTGTTGCAACGTGGCGCGCAACCACGTCACGCATATCTGTAATAACAGTGTGTTTGGTGGAGAAGAACAAATAAAAAGCGCGAGGTTTGCCACAAAACTGCGTCCTGTATGCCAATTATAAGAAACTGCTAATAATAACAATTATAGATGGAATCAAAACGGATGGAGTGAGCTCACTTACTTTCGCTTAAGGCAGTTGCAGCTCATGCTCCCTGGCAATTTCTGCCATCAATTGTGGCTCATTCGTCTTGAACCGCTTCAGATAAGCGGCGCAAATATCCGCTCGGCGCGCTTCTTCCATCTCATAGTGTCGCTTCCTCCGGACGATAGGCGGCTGCCGCTCCAATTCTGGTGAAGCTTCCACCCGCTGCACACCTGAACTTCCACTCTTATGTTTTCTTCAGTTGTCAAGAATAATTTTGCACAATTTCATGGCGGTGCAAAACTAATCTATTGTTCCAGTCTTTTCCTTCCATGTTTCATCCAGCGGACTATATCATTTCAACAGAATTTTCCATACCTACTTGTACATTGAAATTTTTTATGTGGTTAAGTCAATGACAAGAGATGACAGGTAGTGATCAGCATTATGGTGCCACAGCAAATATCGCATGACAAATGTTGGAAGTGAGGGAAGCGCATTCAGGTTACAAGAAGATTTTAAGCATTCCTGCTTCTGAACAATACAAACAATCACCATCAATCATCCGATTATTTTAAAAAGTGAATGGAAAGAGTGTTTTCAAGGGACATCAGCTGAAAACGTCAAGATGGCTTCATTGTTTAAAAAGTGCCTGGGACTAAAGCGTCAGCAACGGAAACAGGTCACACACCAACGCTGATACCTCATATATATATATATATATATATATATATATATATATATATATATATATATATATATATATATATATATATATATATATATATATATATATATATATATATATATATATATATATATATATATATATATATATATATATATATATATATATATATATATATATATATATATATATATATATATATATATATATATATATATCTGGTGCGAATATCTCAAACGACAAATGAAACACGGGTTAGAAATGACAAAAAAACTAACCAGGCACGAAAATGTGACTGGTGTTTCTCATAAGCCCTTCCAGCCGAGTGACCTCAGCGTGCCTCTGCCGAATAGTCGTCTTCGAGGCACCGACGCAGCGCTCTTCCTTATGCGCTGTCATGAAAGCCTGAATCAAATCACCGTAATCTTCTTGCCTTGCAAGCTTCAGTGGTTAGCTGAAAACTTCAACTCATTCCACTCAAGAAAACATGCAGCTCCTTAAGAACAAGATTTATGCTCAAAAAAGTTAATGACAGCGAATGAGGAGCGACCATTGAATGGGAGATTGCTTAGATCTAATTTCATTTCCAAAAACAAGTCGTCTATTACTGAATGAGAACAAATCGAATTCCTTGTCTCCCGAACAAGTATCCTAAACAAGTCTAGCTATGGGACGGGAAGGAACGGAATGTTTATTTGAATTCCATTTTTGTCCGCTTTCTTTAAAGGCACGTCAATATTTATGGACGAGGAAAATACAATGAAAAAAATGCAAATCAGCACAGCATACCTTGAGGTTCGCTGCATCTATTCCGGGTGGCACGACCAAGTGGTGCCCACAATTGCCGCAGAATGCTGAAATCATGCAAAAGGAATGTTTCATTTCGTTGGCTGTGGGTAACGATCACATGAAATTTGAAAATCGGCTTCTATGCGAGAGTTCGCTTTCTTCACAAAATCAGTAAATTAACTGCGTAGATTCCAGGAATAAATTCATCACCAATCAGCTCGCATAAAAAGGATAATAAACAAGCACCGTTACAATGCAAGCAATAAGAGTGCCACTTACCGTCCTTTATATGAGATCGGGCGAGTGCGACATGCCTCTTCCAATCAGCAACCGTTTCGAACTCCCGCCCCGAAACGCCGCAATGTGCCAAACGGCACACTGAAAAATAATCTCGAATACTCATCAGGTTTTCGGACGCCTGTGTCGCTCTGCGGCGCTCATTAGGCAAACTGCTCATCAATCTGCGGTCGCGTGTCAGAGTACATGCTTTCAAGCATGTAGAAATAAATTCAACTAAACTGCTCCTCGCTGCATTCAATTCATTGCCACGATCATGCAACATCGCTATCTATGCTTAAAAGATCATACATTTGCGAGTCGTTCATCGTTTCACTTAAAATGAAACATCAGGCAATAAAATTTACGTCAAATAACAATATCATCTAAGAGTGTAGGGCTCATTCTGCTGGTAACAATCATTTGGTTGATAATCTGGAAGCACCTGCTGTGAGCGAACATTGTTCTACCCTATTCATGATTAAGCCGAATGTTCCTTCCTTCCAGGAGACAGAACACGCTATGGACAATCATGAGATCATGAAGTACAAAATGATAGGTGGAAACGCTTACATATCTTATTGTTACGAACGATGTACGGTGCGGTTGCCGGTGCCACCAATTCCGCTCTCGCGTGGGCTGGCAGCGTCGCGATATCGGCCGGCTTGAAAGGTTGCTGTACCCTGACCGCTCTTGTCCGAGGCACTCGTTCTACGGGCGCATTCACTCCAGACCTTGGGCGACTGAAGTTGCATGCGTAGTTAGCATGTGTTTGAATATTCAGTCACAAAAATACGGTCTCTAAAAATGTACGAAAAGTTTTTCATGCGCTTTCGCAGATTTGCTCTTACAGTGGCACTTTAAATTTTCTGCCAAACCGTCGAAGCTAGAATTACGAATTTCGGTAGCTACAATATACACCGTAGCGAGGGTTCCTAGATGATTCTTCAACTCCTCCCCTCTTTGAAGCCAACACATTCCTCCGTTGTGCTGGTAGATAGGGTGGAAGTTTCCTTCAGACAAAAAGCAATTATTGTTTTTCCTTAAAGCTGTCATGGTTATGCACCTGTGATTCTCATTCAATTCGAACTCGGTTGTTATACGCGCAGATATTATACAGAATTTTAAACTGAGTGCCTCATCATCTTGTAAACGATTGAGCGACATTTTCTAAACGCCACGTCAGAATGAGCATCGTACAAATTTGACGCATTACGGAGGACCAAATGAATAGAAGAGTAGTCACTTACAGCATTTCACGATAGCGGGCAACGAGATCTTCATACCACTGCGCCCTTTCGTTGCTGTCGTCCGGTCTGGAGGCGTTCATTTCCGGTTGCCGTTGTGCCGGTGCCCTCTCCTCCGATCCCGTTGGCTCTGGTGTGCCCTCACCCGAGTGCGGTTCCTCCTCCGGGAAGAACGCCGCCTCATCCGGCCCAGTCTGCACCGGCAGCGCCATCCTGGGCGATTCTTCCTCCCTATAGCTCGTACCGGGTTCCACCTCATTGTTGACTTTTTCGTACCACTATAATCGGCAAATTCATCAGTTTACAAATAGGCTCCGCCTATTCTTTTACGTAAGTGACACTGTGGTCAAATTTGCGATAACATCTTTCTTGACATCTAGACTCAATAAAGATGTGCTTTTGCAGATGCAAGCACCCGAATCCGCAAAATCGCGATAGTGCAATGCGCGGCTAAAGTAATATGCAGCAAAATCAAAATATTGCTCACCGGTATGAGCCGCTGTCCGATCATAGCGACGAACAGCCCTCTCGCGATTACAGCGGTATACATCCGCCCATGATGGCCATAGAGGTAGCACTGCTGGCGTTCCAGGTCCCAAATGGTCAGCTGCGCTCCTTTCAGCCGACATGCGGCCTCGAGCAGCAGCGGGTCTGGACGATATGCGGCTGTCTCACCAACTATAACAGACACACTTTATTAGTATATTAATGACATCAATTTCATCGCAAAGCGGTCAGCCGATAAAATTAGGCAACAGGTTCTTGGTACCTTATGTTTTGCCCAGAAAAACCGCATAAGCAACGATACGATAGCATGACACAGTATGACGTAAATAAACGATTCTTATAACATATTGTGTATGACATACGACCATCTGTAAGCATGACATAAGTAAATGAGAACCTTCAGAGGTGCCCACACTACGACAAGATTGTTGCAACTTTCATGACACCACATGAAAAGGTTGGAGAATGCCCGATAACAGTGATTCAGCCAAAAAATTACTTTTCACATAACCATTTGAGATAAGCGCAAGATCGACCACAAAAATCAATAAGCATTAGTTAATAAGCATACAGATTTCAATAGCACAATACCTCTATATTACTTTTAAATAAATTCATGGACAATTTATTACTTTCGACAAAAATAAGTTTAGTGAAACTAACCAAAATATTGCAGACCGCGTCCGTGAACATCAAGCGCGGCGAAATCCTCCCGCCAGCGCTCTTGTATGAAGAGCCCCACTTCGTAGTAGAGCTCTTCAACATCTTCTTCTAGTAAAGCGGCCATGGCCGCAAAGGCGTCCAGGAAACGCTCTATTCTCACGAGGCCTAAAAGGCCCATAATTGCCAGCAAAATGTCTGGCAAAAAGTCCGAAAAATTCGGCATAGTCGAGTCGCTGCAGATAAATTGATACTGCAAATGAAATACACAGAGGCTGTTTGATTACGCTTGGTTTCTTCGGCACAGCACGCGCAGATCGAAAATAACGCAAGGGCAGAACGCTCTAACGATACGAATCATGTGAGGAGTAATGCACTTATCGCATTGTTGCAACTTTCTGAATGTTTACAGGCAGGGGTTCATCGAGAAGAGAATTAAATGAAGGAGAGATTTTGTTGCCGAAGTTTCGCTGAGATGCAAAAACAACATGCAATAATAACAAATAAATACTGCCGGAATATGAAAATTAGCATCTAGTTGTTTGCTCTCAAACAATCAATAAATTATAAGTGCAACGTAATGTATATTATAAGATTATCTCGCAGCAGCCAGCATGGCACTGCGATAATTGCAGAAGTGGGCCAGATCAACACTGCGTCAAGATCTACGCAGACTGCATGCAGCAATTTGGATAAGCGTGAAAAGATCGATAAATTGCCCATCGGTGTACTTGACGGCTATCCATCGGTGGCACCGAGTTCATTACTTCGCAGATAGCAGCATCATGTACTTTGCAGTGTGCTTTTCTTTTGTTCCGCGTGTGGAGCTCGCTATGGGTCTAATTAATTGTGCAATTACGCTTAATAGAGGTATGATACGAGATGTGACATTAGAACGGTTTAGACGTGCCTAAATCGTTATTGACCACTTATGATTAGTAGGCAGAAAAAACAGAACGCCACCGGTACAGTTTTATCTTTGTTTGGTAGGGCGGACACTAATGAAGATCATACTAACGTCAGTTGGGCGCGCAACTGTTAAGCAACCCTTCTACTTTAGTCGATGACCGGTGTCACTGCGTTGCGACCATTATAGCAGTAATTTACGATGTGATTCAAGAGTTCGATAATATGGAAAAATATGTGTTTTCCGCTACTCATGTTGCGCATTAAACTTTGCTATGATTTCGGTGTTGTGGGTACTTCTAAATGTCTATACTTGCAAAAATGTGCGTCTATGTTCGTGTTTCTTCTTTAGTCACTGTTCAAAAAATTTCATTATTCCTTCGAATCAATTTTCTGGTTAATGGCAGCGATTTTCAAAGACTTCTAAACGAACATCAAATTGCTAGAATTAACGCGACTACAAAATTGTTGCTGTTGTTTCCCTATTAACTTCATTATGTCTCTCGATGTGTGATGCTTCTAGAATTGACGACTTAGAGATGTTTACGCTCAATGTATTCCATGTTGTACAGTATAATATTCGCACGTTTTAATGGCAGCTCTTGTTTCTTTTGTTCACTTTTTTCCTTGCAAGTAGCCTTTCGGAAATATCTTGAGCGTAGATTGAATCCCACATGGGCCCGTCCCGCCTCAGTCGCAATGCTAAGGCGGCGATCGTGTCCACATTTGGTGCGAATTCAAGAAGTGCTCAGAGAAAGGCTGCAAGAAAAGAACTCGTTTGTTTCTGCACTGAATATTTTATTGCTATCAGCAAAATAGGCTCAAAATGTCTGATTTATGGGGTGATAAATTGTTCGTGGAACGTCTTCGTCAATGTTCAGTTACAACTTTACATTTGCCTCTTTTTCACAGTCTTCATATCACAGATTAGATTTCAGTCGGAAAATGGAGTACTAGTGTGTTATATGTAAGGGTTCGACTTGAGTACCGAAAAACAATTTTTTGCTGCTTTTTTCAGATTTCAGCCTTTCTTCGAAAGAATTTTTTAAAAAGATGTTCACTTGTGTAGACGCTCTATCCACACTTTACCGGTTCCCTCAACTTTAGATCACGTGTTCATGCAACGTTTTCCTATTCCTCGTACAAAAATATTTTCACGTTCACTCTCTTTTTCTTTGTAGATATATTTCATCAACTGTAACAGATTTAGGTTCGCATCACATAACGAGGTGGCGTGTTCAAGGATGGCTTTTTTCGGGGGCGCAACAAGATAAAGGCTTGAAAGGTATGAAATTCAATTTATTTCTTTACTGACAGTGGTGTCGTTTCAAAGCTTACGCATGTTTTCAGGCAACAGCTTGTTTCCAGGTTGCTTATAATCTTATTTCAGGTTACAACCCCCCTTCCCCCTTCGCACCTCATGTGTTATTTGTTTATTACTTTGCTTTTGTTTTATTTCTTTAAATGCGTTCGTTTGTTTATTTCTCATCTCCGACATTCTTCGCTTGTTTATTTTGATTTCGTTCTAATCGTTTGATTTAGCAAAGGCATTCAGCGATAGCGCTGCGTCAGAAAGGCTTATGAGTGGGAGTGGTTGACAGGCGAGTGGAGAATGTTCGCAGTTGATGTTCGGAAATGGTACGAGAATCTCAGGCCATTCGTTTTCATCAAAGGTTTAACATATTTTGGAGGTTTTCTTATTATTCCAGCAGCTCATATCCGTTATGAGATTGATTGGAAGTGAGGAGGTTCTGAGTGTTGGTAGAAGACGGAGGAGAGAAGAAATAGTTGCCATTTAATTATGGCTCCCTTAATCCACTCTGTTTTATTTTATATATAGAATAGGGTTTCGTATTTAAAGGTTTGCATGGTGAACCTTTTGCTGTTTAAAAAATTTCACGCTTACCCATTACATATTTATAAAGTTGCTACGAACACATCCTCATCAGTTAAGGGATGAAAGTTGAGCAGTTAGGATTATTGCAAAGTTCAGCGCTTAAGCGTTTTGCCGATGAGAATGGGGCCACTCACTTCTGCATAGAAATCGTATCGATTTTACTCGATTTCACAAAGTGCAGAAAAAGTCGATTAATCATTAACAAAAGTTGGGGGGGGGGGGTGGAGGAATGGGGAGTTGAGGATCCGTTACGTTGCTGGCCTATGCACACTTTTATCTGATTGCCGTTATGAAATACAACGGAGCTTGAGGCTTAAGTTAAAATTTTGATACGATACCGTTAGCCGGCTACCACTTTTACACCTTTTGTCAGAATTTTCCACGCAAGATCAAGTACTTTATGAACATAAACATCATTAATGGCGTTGCATAAACGCGAGCAGCATCGTGCAATATGATGATGGTCGCGCTTTCACCGTGCTTAATTATTTTCGTCGCATTTAAAGAACTGCGATAGAATTCCATTTGACGATCAATTATTAGTCAAGATTAAGTATCCCGGTTTATTGTCCATCTTCGTTTGCACTACTCTCGAATGATTGTTCGAATTCACTCTGAACTATTTCACGAGGCGGTTTTCGAGAAGTTTCTTGATGAGATCATTGCGACTGCAAGATCCGGATTTGGTTTCCTGATTTTGAATCGACATTCTACGAAACAGTACTCGTTGGTAGTTGGACATGGTGGACGTTTACAAAAGAGCATGCGGCTGCTGAATCCTTCGAAACAGTATAATGGTGGAGGAGCTAGAATAAACCTGTTTGCTTGGAAATTTTGAGTTGACTTTGTTTACCAACTATTTTGCTGAATGGAGATGAAAAAGTCGAGCGGGTCCAGCTGGTTTTTTTCGGGGGGCGTGGATTTGTGCTAAGAATGTGCATGAATATGACGAATCTACTACTAGACCTACCTATTTGATTAATGGCGATGCGTGGCGTGAGACGTGCAATTGATTATGTGGCTATTGACTGTATGCCCCTTTGCCTTTATTGATTGCCCTCTTTGCGAACGGCGACTGTGCTACTGTTCCGCTCTTTGCCTGTAATGGCTGGTTAACCGAAATCATTTGATGGCTCTTTCATTGCTTCGTTATGTGTGGCGACTCCTGATCTGCATTCGTGTGATCTTCGATGATCAATTGATAAGAGACCACTTATGGCTGTCGGTGTGTGGAATCATCGTGCCCCTCGAACTCAATATTAGTTCGCTGATCAATCGGCTGCCATATTTTTATGCCAGTTTACTTACTGTAAAGTATGAGTTGTCGTTGAGAAACACTGTGCAATGCTGTGGGAATTCATTGAACCCGTACTGGATACGCTTTATCGAGGATCGCCACTCGGCTCCCTTCTAATGTAATTTTAAAATGTTTCATTGTGAATTTTGGGTTCGTTTTGAGTTATTCTCTTTTATGGTGCGTTTATTCTCGTGTTCTTCACTTGTGCTTCGCTTTTGTTTTCTTTTTGTTTCTTTTGTTTCTTATGTCGCAGAAGTTTTTCGCCACGACGGATCATTAAAATAAGGGCACGGCAGGTTGGCAAGACTGATTTCCCGGCATCACTTTTCCTTATGTGGCAAGGTACGTTAAGGGATAAGTGGGAAAGATGCTTCTTACCATTACTCCATATTTCGACTTTTAAGGAAGTCGGCCTTGCCAGATGGTGCTGATGCGGTGTTCCACTTCCCTGTACATGGTCATGTTCTCTGTTTTCAGTGCAACCGTGCGATTTGATTTCGTTTCTGATTCGTCAGGGTTCTTTAACAGATATCGTTTGATTTGTTTATTCCTTTATTTTTGCTTCCTGAATGCACCTATCAGAAGGGTTAGAGGCGTCATTTGAACGTATAGGAAAGTAGTGCTTACGTATGCTTTCTTCTGTAGACGGCGGTCTCAGTGCTATACACTTTAAAGCGAGCAAAAACGTGCTGCCGATTCAGTTATGAGATCGACATCTTAATTCGGATTATGGCTTTATTCAAAGTTGCATTGTGGAGATCCTTTCATACTCTCTGCTAGCCTCACCCTCCGAGGTGCCTTCGCCGTTATGCTGTATTATTATTATTCATCATCATTTGCTAACAAATGAAAACATGTGGAAAGGTTTCGTTCAGCAAAGGAGAGGAAGAATCAAAGAATGAGAAATCTCACCTCATTCACGACCGGTTGGATGACTTGCCCATGAATTTTTCGATGATATGGATCATCTCACAGGTTTTTGGACAAAACTCGTGTTAATATGAATTACTTAACTCACAAAATATGACATTAACCTGCCAATTTTGTGCTTGCCTTCATGAGGACTCTCTCTAAAAGTATCACTTATTTTTGGAGTAGAATTAGGAGAACGCGCGGAGGTCGTTATTAAGTGGGGATAGGAGAATTATTGTATGCTGAGGTGCATGCTGGACAAAGCTTTTATGATCTTTAGAAATGTGACTGCATTCAAGTAAGGAAAAGGGATGGAGTATGTTTTATTTGGAGACTATGGTGAAATAAGCATCGTTTCTTTAGAGGGTAATATACCATACTATGCCGTAGCTAGGCCAAGTTGGTTTAATTCTCTACTTTATTCTCTTAGCGTTCTTTGTTTGAAACGGAAAATCGCCGCAATGTCATGGAATATTTCTACACCTTTATTAGTTATACTGCACCATCCTCTGCATATGACATGCGTCTTAATTGGGGCACAAGTGCTACGATTGTTTGAACTACGGCTATCTAGTAAGAGAAGGAACGATGAAGTTGTTTAAATTACATGCTACTTAAGTATGGGAAGAAAGCCGAGGTGATTCCTGTACCGTGATATTTGACTGGGGAAAGAACGCTAAAACTGTGCTGCGTAATTAAGAAAAATATTTTTGTGCGGTCTTCACCTAACATTAATCAGGTTCATGTTTTCTCTGAAAAACAACCCCAAATTTCTGGCATCATATTGGACTTCCTCGCTCATGCAGGTCACGTTTATTCCCGTTCCCTGCTCCATTTTCTGTCGAAAACGTCGAGAATAATATTCAGTCGGAAACACTGTTTGTTCTGCCGAAAATGAAGAACATTATTAGATCATGTTTTTTCGAGAATTCTTCGAGCTAAGCAGCATTGCTGTTTAATCTCAGTGGGATGAAAAGGGAAAGCAGGCTTAGGGGGATTCTTTACGTGGGCGGAATGAAAGCCGCGTCCACAGTGAATTATTCCTCCTCTAAGTGGGTACCACTTTTGCCAGAAAGGAACTCATTTTAGAAAAAAATTTTCTATGAAACGCTGAGAAGTTGCAAATATCAATAAAGAACTCAAACTTAAAGTCGGCGCTAACGCAAACTGCCGCCGCCTATGTTCGCCTTAGGCGTTAAGCTTTTTCTTATAGCTGTGGGCCGTGCTTTTCACTCAATGTTTAAGTGCAGTCTAATGTATAGAAATTAACAAAATGCATCTCAACATAAATACTAACAGTTTCACAGCACAGCAGTAGATACAGACAAGAAAGAACTAGCTACTTCGATAACGTTGACTGCTCTGCTCATAAATTTATAATGGATGTCATTTCGAACGTCTGCAAGTTTTTGAAACAGAAAAGATACTGTCAAATCGACCACCTGTTGCGGTGCTCACTAATGCGAGGCGGAGCTGCTCTCTTCGGGGTGTCTCATGCCTGAAGGCATTTTTGAAAATCCTCGGAGTACTCTGAACTTTGATCTGGCCGCCGTCAGGGCGCACGTTGCTCCAGAGCATTTCCGAAAATTCTTGGGGCGTCCTACTCGCTCTCTTCCTTGCTTGTACCCCCAAGATCACATTCATAGTAAACCGTTCTACCTACCGTTCCCCACACCCATTGAAATACTCCATTTTCATTGCGCATCTGGCCCGAAATCAAACACCGAACCGTCTTTAACATCAAATTTCTCATACAAGGCAATTTCCAACACTTTAACTGAAGGCTTGAAACGTTGTAAGTTTTGATCCGAGAGCCTACACAATTAGCAGTCCCGTCTAGTAAATTCCCTACCTTCCATCATAAATTCGAAATTTACTGGGAAGGAGGTCACAGACTGACGTTGTCAACAAGTGTTCCAATCCGATAGAATCGACGAGGCCACTAGTCGACTGGAGACCTACTGCTTCCATGCTGTAGCACCAGAGTTTAAAATTAGTCGATCCTGTCCCAAGCAACAAGTGACAACTCGTTCACTTTCTCTTATAAAAGTCTGTTAGCTGAGGAATGCAAATTCGACGAGAGGGTTACGACTACTACTGAAAAAAAAAACGAACTCAGTTTTCTGCAATCAGGGACTTTGGATACTTCGACTCCGAATTCGTCAGCTGCACTCCCAAACTCTCACTGCACTGCCTACCTCCAAGAACAGAGCAGCGACTCTTGAGATCAGTGACATTCCGACGTCGCCCCTTCTTGGAAATCCTCAAGGGACCCTAGCATAGAAGATTTCTGGATATGCTCGAGGTATATCAAACTTCATGTTTAGGACATCCGGACTTGGGGTCATCCAAAGTCTCTGAGCTTGATAATACCGATCCGCAAGTAAACGGTTAGTTTGGTGGTGTGATATCTTCTTCATCAATATACTTATGCTCGTTTATATACCTCCCAGATGAGGTAGAATCTTGCATCATCATCGGACCAACCCCTTATGCTTATAACCATGAATTCGAATTAAACAGTTGTCGCTTCAACAAATTTAAGATCAGGACTCAAGTGCACAGACCAGCGACATGTGGCCTCAACAAAACCTTCATCGAGCGGCCAAAATGAGCTTTTGGAGTATTCCATCTCCACAGAAATTCAGCTGCAGACCAACTAATTCGGTCAATAACTGATCGGAAGAGAGTTTTGTTGGGATTCCATCATTATTTTTACTCTTCTGCACCAATCCAATATCTTTGAATGTTGTCGCACTTCCTCTGCTCAATGTCACTTCCACACGTATCATCGGCCTGAATGCATTATGTTGGCCTCCCCGGCAAGCGTCTTTTCTTTCGTGCTAGTTCTGGTGCCACAGCTTGAAATCCTCTATTGTCGCTTCTACCGCTTTTGGCCAAATACGTAAACCTGCAAGAGTGAACGAACTCCTGCTCATGACATCTTTTTCCACGAGTTCTTCGTGACGTTCCTCTAAATGCTTAAACGGCTTCAAAATGGCTCGTGTGTAGCCGTGGTCAAGAGTAGAAATCGCGTTCGAAGCGCAGCCTGGCCAACTATGCAGCTGCGCGAGGGATTTGCGGGACGGATTTGAGCTTTAATGATTTATTCGCGCAACTTCGAACTTTGTTGCTGGGCATTCGTCTCCGCCGTTTCATAAACATTGTTTGAAACACACTATTGCCAACGAGTGGAGTTCCAGCTTCGTGTCTTTGTAGTTTCAAACAAGTACCAGCGTGTCCTTGGTGCGTGGTTCAGCATTTGCATCGGAGAGGAGGAGGATGAAGTGGATGAGGGGAGGGGGAAGCAGGCAAAAAGGAAGTGTGAGAGGTAGTGGAGCTAACTCCTCTGCAGTTGATGAATACGCTTTATACTGAAGCTGTCGTAACAAAGCTAAAAGATGTAACTTTACAGTGAACGTTTTGGAAGAATTTTTGAACGCTCAATAAATAGATTTTCTTTGCAAACAACAAACTTCATCAGCATTAAGAAGCAAAGTATCAACGTGTCACAATGAAGAAACCTGTAGAGGTGTTGAGTGACTTCAAATGCAACTTTTTTTCAAGCTCTCCGGCCATAACAAGAAAAAGCTGTTTACTCGTCGTTCCCTTCAAAACGACGCAATGAATAGCGATATTTACAAAAAGCGCGATCTTTTACAGCTGCAGAATACGAAACGTCTTCAGTGCTAAGGGTTTAAATCACATATCTTCCTGTAATCACACAATTTTAATATTAGATTGAACCACTTACACAGATAGACTTCACACACTTGATAATACACATGGAAGCGAATATATAAAGACTGCAATATGGCAACCCACTGCTACGGAAGAAACACTTCAAAAGAACATTCACTCCACTCGATTGTAGTTTTTGAGCACTAAATCTAGCCTAATCATCGTAAAAACTCGCATGAAACTATGTCAGAGTATAACTTTCCCACCACTTGAAGTGAATTAGAGAAGGTTAGCTGAATGGGAGAGAAAGAATTTGATGAAATGGGTGCTTTTTTTGTGCAAAAGTAAACTACTAGGAAGTACACAATGCTTCTGAGTTCATGACTTAATTTAAAGGATGTTTTTATGGAGGGCGAAGGTAATTCTTCGTCCACGAATTGAGACTGAAAGAGATCTAAAAAAACAGGGGTCATCGATCAGAATTTTAGGGTACCGAAAAGTGAACACTTCCATCTCTAAAAGTAAAGGATCTTTTCCTCTTCGGCAAGCACTTTACATAGTATCCATCTAAAGAAGAGAATATATTATAATGCGGCCGTTCTCACAAGTAAAGGAGGAGAAGAACAAAATTTACGCATGCTTTTCAAATAGTTTAGACGATCCGAAGCTCATTTAGAGATTATAACTTGCCGTTTAAATACGATAGTTATCTGCTAAAGTGCAAAAAATTATGATGGATGGCCATAACAATTTCCACGGCACGATTTCGGGGCGGAGGCTCAGTTTGATGGTGCAGTTAGAACAAACCGGAATCCTTTGTTCGTTCGCTCCTTCCGCTTAAGCCGACTTCCCCTCATCTCTGGCACATAAACTGCTTTGGACAGAGATATTTCGTTACGAAGAGCTGTTGCATGACATTAACTCGGCTCTTTTTCCCTTCGTTTCACATTGGATGATTCAATGTACTTTTCCGGTGCCTCTATGAAATCGCCACTTTTTCTGTCTCGTTCTCTCCTTATTTGCATCTCCTAATAACCATCAACATTTAGACAGCAGATAGCGAAAGAATAAGGAATCTCAAAAAGTTTCCGCAGGCGACCTTTGCCGGTATTGCTGACGTGCACAATCGCATTTCTGATTAGTGTGATAAAAGGTTATGGAGCTTTTTGCAGAGCAAGTACGGATGCAGCTGAAGTTCTAATCAAACAGCGCAGTATCAATGAATTTTTAATTTTTGTCAGTGAAGGAGTCCAGCAAAATTCACAATCAACTGCAGCAGTTGTCTGGTCAACATGTCTTATCTCAAGGTCAAGCCTGATTTTGGGCGCCAGATTCCCGTGGTCAAGCCTACTTTTGGACAGCAAATTTTCAGCAAGGTAGAAAATCAGTTCAGAATGCGCTACATCCAGAGAGCCCATTGAATAGATCAATCTGAAGCACTTGCTCGCGTGGAAAAAATGATGGATCGCTAGGCAAATTCCTTATCGAGAAACAGAAAAGGAAACAGTGCTATCCGGATGGGTTTATCAATACCGCTCTTCACTAACTTCATCTCAATGGATATTCTACAAAGTTGGTGTAGAGAAACCTTCCGTCATTTCAGAAACGAGATCAAGTAGACCACAATCAAGATGGATTACCGAAAAAAAGCCTGTAGGGAATAGATGCACACTGGTTTTCCGAAGAAAGACGAAACTTTGCTCAGTGCTCACAGCTATGAAAGTTTTGATGGGATCCTGTTGATGGACAGCCTGTGAAGAAAGAAGACAACTATCGGTGAATATTATGCTAGTTTGCCTCGAAGGTTTCATGAGAATAGAGGGAGAAAGGAGAATCATGCTGATCCAAGGATCTTGCTCCTTACACAACAAGGCCCCGACCAGCACTTCGCACCTTTTCGATAACCGCGATTCAAAATCGTGGCTTCATTCAACTTCACCACCTATCATATGTCAACGATCTTGTCCTCTGCACTTCTTCGAAATTTTGAAATAACTTCTCCAGAGACGGAAGCAATAAAAAGATCGAGTCGGTTGTGGAAGGTTATATTAATTTAGGTGATAAATATTTTTGCAATGGCTTGAAAGAGCTGAAGGATGGATTTGAGAGGGGCATTGATTATTGCATGCATATGGTAGTGGAAACTTTTTTGAGACACGTATACAGCAGCGAGACAGGAGTGTGGAAGGCAGCGTGGATGACCCGCGTTTGCAGCGTCAGTGAACAGCTCTCACTTCAGCATACCACCTCGCTCTGAACGTATTGCCTCCTCGTAGCTCGGTGGTGATTCCTGAGGGGCCGCACAATACTCTACAAAACTCGGATGAAATTTAGAATACCGATTTATGGGCATCAGGTGACTCTAAAAACAAGCATTAAGCTTCAAAGCTACTGATAAGTGACATTGGCAAACAGATTTCACCTCGAATGAAACCTGAGCGATGGTCATAAAATTCTCAAGACACCCATATTACATGTTTCGTCGTAGTAAATTATAAAGAGCATAAACAGGACAACACCCATAAATCTGCGTTCACCACTCGCCTTCGTTTACAGAAACCCGTTTCGCGGAATCTTTTACAAGCCTCTATATTTTAGTTTGAAGTCAACGCTACGTGTGCGAACGTGATTCATCCGGTTTGCACCACTGTCCTCAAAATTTATGATCCCCAAATTTCGGTGTTTCACCAGAACTCCAAATTTCGAACTCGGCCAGAGGTGGAGGTTATTTCTGTGGAAAGTAAAGCTGATTTGTATCACGAAACTCCGCTCCGCTGTGGGAGCCTTGCCTGACGCAGATCATTCCCAATCTACGGCAGCTGATGTGTAGCACTGACACCAAAAGTACTCCTTTTGGGGAAGGTTGCCCGAATCTTGGAGAATTCATGCTTTTATAGTAGTTATGCAGTACTTCTGAAATTCGTCTCAAGAAATAAGAGAGTCTTTCCGTTAAGGAGATTAGGCATATTCCCATGATAAACAACAAATTTAGTGCTGTTATCACGCGATTTCAGAATTATAGATTAATGAGCAGATTGGGAATAATCAATCGTTTGTTAGAGTTTGTATTTAATGAATCAACCGCAAGCTGTACCACAATAAAAAGTTCGGATTAACGATCAAGCAAGTTCGGAAGTGTAGATTAACGAGTAGATTAAAAATAACCAATCGTTCTTTGTGGTTCCGTTTTATTGAATCAACCAGAAGCTGTACGATAATAAAAACAAATTCAGTGTTATTATCACGCAGTTAGAGAATAATAAGTTAATGAATAGGTAGGGAATAACCAATCGTTTTTTACTGTTGAGGTTTAATGAATCAAACGGAAGTTGTACCGTTATAAACAAGTTCAGTGCTCTCATCACGCAATTTCAGAATCATAAGTTAATTAATAGGTAAACAACCATTATTAACAATAATTTGTGCTATTATCGCGCAATTTCAGAACAGTGGATTGATATTTTTCATGGTGGACAGGGAATAATCAATCCTCTTTTGTGGTCCAGATTTAATCAGTCAAGCGAAGTTGTAGCATAATAAATACAAATTTGATGCTGTTGTCACGGGGTTTCAGAATTTTAAGCTATGGATTAGGTAGGGAATAACGAACCGCTTCTTAGCGTTCAGGTTTAATGAAGGAACCTGAAGTTATATCACAGTAAACAACAAATCCAATGCAAATACACTCGATTTCAGAACTATGGACTACTGAATAGACAGGGAATAACCCATCGTCTTTTATGGTCCAGATATAATCAATCAATAGGAGGTAGTGTCATTATAAGCAACAAATTCAGTGCTATTATAAAGCGGTTTCAGAATCAATCATTGTACCATGATAAACAGCTATTTTAGTGGTATAATCGCGCCATTCCAGGACTATAAGTCAAAGAGTAGATACGGAAGAATCGATCGTTCATTGCCTTTCAGGTTTAACCAATAAAGGGCATATTTAGTTCTATTATCATGCAATTTCAGAATTGCAAATTAACGAACAGGTAGGGAATAACCGATCGTTTATTGCCGTTCATATATAACCAATCGACCGGAATTTGTGCTGTAATAAAGGGCATATTTAGTGCTATAATCATGCAGTTTCAGAATAAAAGTGAATGAACAGATAGGGAATAGTCGATCGTTTATTGCCGTTCGGACATAAATAAATCGAGAGGATGTTTTGCCGCAATAAAGGACATATTTAGTGCCATGATCATGCAATTTCAGAATTATAAGTTTGTGAATACACAAGGAATAATCGGTCGTTATTGCCGTTCAGATTTAATCAGTCAACTGGAAGCTGTACCAGAATAAACAAAAAAATTTATTGTTATTATCGTGCAATTTCATGAGTATAAGCTAATGAGTAGGTCGGGAATAAGCAATCGTTTTTTGCCTTTCAGATTTAATCAACCAACCGGAAATTGTATTCGAATGGACGAGTAATATGCTACTATTATCACGAATTTCTGAATTGTAAGGGAACGAATAGACAGGGAATAACGGATCGTTTTTTACGGTTCTTCTTTAACAAACGAAACGGAAGTTTTTCGTAAATAAATATCTAGTTTAGTGGTATTATTGCTTGACTTCACAATTATAAGGTAATGAACACATAGGGAATAATCAGTCCTTTTTCACCGTTCAGATTTAATCAGTCAACCGGAAATGTACCGTGATAAACATCAGATTTATGCTATTATGATGCAGTTTCAGAATTATAAGTTTAATGAGTAGATAGCGAATAATCATCGTTTTTTGCGGTTTAGACTTAATCATTGAAAATGAAGCTTTAGCCGAATAAAGACTAATTTAGTGCATTACCGCGCAATTTCACGTGATAAGCCGTGCATATTTATTCGTTAATCCATCATTTTTGCCGTTCTGACTTAGTGAATAAGAAATTTTACTGAATAAACAACTAATGTAATGCTATAATCATGCAATTTCAGAATTATAAGTTAATGAGTAGATAGAGAATAGTGAATCGTTTTTTACCGTTCGGATTAGTCAATCAACCGGAAATTGCACCTATATAAATAACTAATATAATTTTAGTAACACACTGTTTCAGAACAATAAGTTAATGGATACATAGGAAATAATCAATCATCTTTAACGTTTCAGATTTGATCAACCAATCAGAAATTGTGACCGAATATATAAGTAGTTTAGTGCTATTATCACGTAATTTCGCTGTGATAAGTAAATGAATAGATGGGAGATAATCAAACGCTTTTGCCGCTCAGATTTCACAAATGGACTAGAAAAGCTTGCCCGAATTAATAACTGATTTTCTTTTATCATGTGGTTTCAAAATGACAATTTCATGAATAAGTAGGAAGTAATCAGTCGTTTTTTTTTTCGCTCACATTTGATAAATCAACCGGAAGTTGTTCCCGAATAAATGGCTAGTTTAGTGCTGCTATCAAGAAAGCAGAGAATGTGAAGTTAAGAAAGAGATAGGTGCGATCAATGTTTTTTTTACCGTTCAGAATTAATCAATCAACCATAAGTTATACTCGAATAAATAACTAGTGAACTGCTATTATCACTCAATTTCGCAATGATAAGTTAATGAATAAGTAGGAAATAATCAGTCATTTTAACAGCTCGGATTTAATCAATGAAGAGAAATTTTTAGCAAAAAAATAACTAATTTAGTGCTATTATCGCGGAATTTCGGAGCGGTAGGGTAATGAACAGCTTACGAATAACCAATCGTTTTTTACCGTTCAGATTTAGTCAATTAGTCGGAAAATTTAGTGCTATAGCACGCGATTTCAGAGTGGTAAGCTGAAGAATATGTAGGGAATAATAAATGTTTTTTACCGTTCAGATTAATTCAATCAACGGAAAGCGACTAATTTAGTGGTAATACCACGCAATTTCAGAATGATAAGCTAATGAATAAATAATTCGACATTCCATCGTTTATAAGCGATCAGATGGAATCCTTCGTGCACATACTGCAATTCTATAAATAGTTAATTTTTTCCAATTATCACGCAGTTTCGGCTGGACAGTCATTGAATAAATAGACTATAATCCACCGTTTTTAGTCTTCGAAGGAAAGTATGATCGACAAATACTACGGGCATAAACGACTTATTCCTTATAACTACTCCTCAATTTCCGGATAGCCAACTAATGCATAAATATGCAATAATCCATCGTTTTTAAGCGTTCATATGGAATGAAGCATGCACAAATCCTTTCTGTTCAATAACTGACTTAGTGGAATCGCCACGCTATTTCGGAAGAGTCAGCTATTGAATAAATAATCAATAATCCACCGTTTACAACCGTTTAGATGGAATGAATCATCCACAAATTCAAAAGGGTAAACAATTATTTCAGTGAAATTGTCACACAATTTCTTAATAGTCACTTAGTGAATAAATAGGCGATATTGCTTTGTTTGTAACCCTTAAGACGGAATCAATCATCCACGTATCCTGCCTCCATAAATAATTAATTAAATTTGGTTACGACGCAATTTGGGAACGGGCTGCTAATGACTAAATCGGCAATAATCACTCGTTTTTACCCTTTCAGAAGGAATTAAACATCCACAGATTGTGCTCCCACAAATAACTAGTGCATTCGAATTATTGCGCAGTTTCGGAATTTTGAATTAATATATAAATAGGCAATAGTCCATCTTCACTAACCGTTCAGAAGGAATGAAATATCACACAAATTGTTCCCCCTTATGCAGTTGATTTAGCAGCATTGCCACGTTATTTTTTAGTGTCCAGTTAATGAATGAATAGGCCGTAATCCATCCCTCTTAACCGCTGAGATCCAACGACGCATCCACAGACTGTACCCCCACGAACAGTTAATTTAGTGAAATTATCGCGCAACTTCGGGACGGTTAAATTATGAATAAACAATCAATGATCCACCGTTTTTAACCGTTTAGATGTTATCAAAATGAAAAATTGTTCCTCAATAAATATTTGTTTCGGTGGAATCATCACTGAACTTCGAAATGACCAATCACTGAATGAATATTCAATAATCCACTGCTTCTAATCGCTCAGATTTAATGGAACATCCACAAGTTGTAGCCGCATAAAGGAATAACTCAGTGGAATTTTGACACTGTCTTGAAATGATTAGACAATGAATAAACAATAATTAAAGAATCGTTGTCATTTACTGATGCATCCACAAGCTGACCGATATAATATTTAATTTTGCGGAATTATTTCGCTATTTTGAAATGGCCAGTCAGTTAGTAGATAACGAATAATCGATGGCTTTTAAGCGATGAGATGTCATGGAGCATCCACGAACTGCATCCCTGTAAGCAATTAGTTATTTCATTGTTTACGCTATTTGAAATGCGAATCTGTGAATAAATGGCCACCAATCCATCGCATTTTAGGGATGAGGTGTAATGAAACATCGACAAGTTCCACCCGCATAAGTAGTTATTCAGTGGAATTATGAAACTGTTTTGAAATATTCAGTCAATGAATAAATAGCCAAAAATCGATCTTTTTTACGGATGAGATGTAACGAAGTGTCCACTCAATGAATAAATCGCTTTGACCGATGAGATATGATGAGGCTCCACAGATTACGTTACCACAAATAATTTATTTACCACGCTGTTCTTCTATCAACCTGTGAATAAATTTTCAACAACCCGTCGTTCTTAACCCGTTGAGATGGAATGAAACATCCTCAAACTCCATCACTCTATACAATCAACTTATTGCCATTTTCCTTTAATGGTGCAGTGAATAAATAGAAAATAATCCGCCTTTTCCAGCCAATAAGATTGAATGAAACATCTTCGAATCATAGTAAACAATTGATTTATTCGATTTGTTACGCTATTTTGATTTCAGCAAGCAGTATATAAACAGCCAATAATCGATCGTTATATCCGACGAGATCTAATAAAACGCCGTGAAATTGCTTCGCAGGAAACAAGTAGGATTTATTGCCCTGTTTTGATTTGATCGAGCAATGTGAAGGTAACCAATAATCCATCATTTCTGACAGATGAGAGAGAAAAAAATAACTTTTAGGATTTGCCGCGTTGTTTTCATTTGAACAAGCAATGATTGAATAACCAGCAATCCATCGTTTTTACGGGATGGGATGGAACGAAATATCCACAACATAAACAGTTAATTTGTTGAATTTATTACTCTATTTTGACGTGATCACACAACTTATAAATTGCGAGTAATCCATGATTTATAAGTAAGAGATAGAATGGGACATCCTCAAATTGCATCACATTAGAAATATTTATTGCGTGATTTTGTCTTCATCAAGCAACGAATAAATAACCATCAATCAATCGTTTTTAGCGGGTGAAGTAGAATGAAACATCCTGAGGTTGCATCACAATAAAGAATTATTGGTGATATTTATTGTGCTGTTTGTGTTTGATCAATCGATGAATGAATAGCCATTAATCCATCATTTTAAAGCGACTATGTAGACTGAAACATCCACAGATCACACCACTATAAAAAATCAATTTGTTTATATATTGACTCTGTTGGTTTCACAAAGCGATGAACAAGTAGCCAATAGTCTATCGCTTCATACCGATTATATGGAACGAAAAATCCACAAATTGCACCGCTCTGTACAATTAATTTAATGGAGTTTCTACCGTATTTCGGCTTGATCAAGCAACGAACAGGTTGCCAATAGTGCACCATTTTCACCGATTATATAGAAAAAATACACTTATCGCTTCGCTTAAAGAGTTACTTTATTGCATTCAATACGCTGTTTGCGTTTGATCAAGCGATGAGTAAATATCCAATACTCCATCACCTTTCAGCGCTTTTATCGAATGAAACATCCACAAATTGCGTCACTGCAGGCAATTTGCATTTACTACCCTTTTTGCCTTCAGCGAGCAATGAATAAATTGCCAATAATCCGTCGTTTTTTACCGATTATATACAAGAAAACGTCCGCTTATTGCGCCTATGCAAACGTTTGTTTATTTGGTTTAGTACGCTGTTTTAGTTTCATGAAGCGATAAATAAATAGCCAATAATCTATCGTTTTTATGCGATTATTTAGAAAGAAACGTCCACAAATTGCGTTACTGCGAACGATTGATTAATATGATTTATAACAGCATTTAATTTCATCAAGCGATCAAGAAATGGATAATTATCCATCATTTTCAACCCTTCTTAAAAAACATTTTTACAGCTTTTTAAATGCTGGACTGTTCGCTATTTATTCATCGCTTAATCAATATCACAATTTAACTGTCTCCAGTGTAGAATTGCGGATGCTGCTTCATTCCATATGGTGGATTGTTCCTTCATTGCTTTCTCAAACGAAAATAGAATATTAAATCCAACAGTTTATTTGCAGCGATGCAGTGTGCGGATGTTTCGTTCTATATCATCGGTTTAAAATGATGGATTATTGGCTTTTTTCATTGCTTGTTCAAACCACAACTGTACAATGAATCCAACCATCCTTAGGTAATCTGACCATTTTTTAAGTTTTGGCGTACCGCCGCCATCCTCCAGCCGCACCCTGCTGGACCTTTTCGCTACACTGTCCACGGCCACTTATTTGTTACATTCGCACCTGTCTGTCATTCTGACTTCTATTCTTAGGAAGCGGCATCTGGCATTTCATAAGAACAGAAATGCCAAGAAAGTTGTGCTTAGCGTTCACAACGGTAAAACGGGACGGTTGAATACTGCATTCGGTCCTCAATTTACTATGAACCTTGACAGTCGGAACATCGAGCTTGTGAAACTGTATGCATAGTTAGGAAGACCGTGCATATGGACAGTGATTTGAGTCAGGACATAAACATAGGAAAAGGAGCGGTATGGCTAGCGTTTACGAAGCTCAAGGACGTCTCCTACAACAGAAAGACAACGATGTCCATCGAAACAGAACTCTTCAATTCCAATGTCCTGCCAGTTCTTCTCTGTGGCTGAGAAACTTACAGCACCACATTCGCTGAATAAAACAAAATAGCAAATACCCAGCGAGCAAAGGAAAGCGAAATGGAAGGTGTCAACAAAATGGAAACATCATAAATGAAGATTTGCCTTCAAAATCGGGTGTGAAGGACTTCACTGAAGAAATGTGTAAAAAGAGCTAAGCTGGGGTCGTCACGTAGCCAGCTTAAATGACGATGGACCGACTAAGCGGATACTTGAGCGGTACCCCAGAATGGCAAAGCAGCAAACAAGTTTGGAGGATTGGAAGACGACCAACAACGCGGCAATATGGAGTTACTTCGGATGTGACAGCGTTGATCAGAATCTCGATAGATGGAGGAGTTGACAGCGCATCGATGAAGGGAACGATGAAATCGGTGATATCCCCGCTGTTCAAAGTATTCAAACTATTCAAAAAGATATAGGGTAAAGCATCCACAAATGGGACCACTGTAAACAGTTGAATTATTAGACTGATTACGCAAATTCGATCTGACCAAGGAATGGGAAAATGGCCATGATCCACCATTTTAAACCAGTGATAAAAGACGAAACAAACATTCACAAACTGTATCACTGTAAACAGAAAAGTTATCGCATTGATTACGCTCTTTTGATCTGAACGTGCAACAGGAAATAGCAAATAATCCATCATTTTAACCGATGATTCAGTAAACACGTAAATTACTGAGCTGATGGCACAACCATGATTTCACGATGCAGTGAAAAAAAAAAAACAGAAAATAATATGTGCTTTAAATCGATGATATCGTGTGAAACACCAAGAATGGGATCACTGTGAACAATTAAATGATCGGGTTGATAGCGCAGTTATAGTCTGATCAAGGAATGAGAAGTAGCCAGTAACATTCTTTTTTTTTAACCGAACGTAGTGGACAAAACACCTACAAATTGTATCACTTTAAACAGCTAAAATATTCCATTGATTACGCTGTTCTGGTTTGATCAGTCTATGAAAAAAGCCAATAATCCATTACTTTTTACCGCTGACAAAAGGTGATACATCAGCAAATTGCATGACTCTAAATGCTAAGTTATTGGATTGTTAATGCTGCTTTGAGCTCATCAATCAATGGAAGATAGGCTATAACCCGTCATTCTTAACTGATGATATAGAGTGAAATAGCCACAAATTGCATAACACTGAACATTTAGTTATTGGAATATTTACGCTGTTTTGAGCTGATCAGTCTACGAAGAAATAGTCAATAAACAGTGCCCATTAGCCTGCTAACTCGCTATTGTAACGCATGTCGCCTCCATGTGTAATCGTGCTCCGCAAGGCCGAGGAATAGGGGCAGGCGAGTGAAAGCAACGAGAAGCTTGACGGAATTCAGCAAAATATGACAGCCGTGGGAGAGTGGTGGGAGAGCGACCTCTTAAATGAGCACGAGAACAAATTCTTCACTCACTATAAAGCAAGATGATGCCACATCAGAAGTGTAAAAATGAAGATCGAAGACGTTGCACGGGAGAGAAGATGATGGTATTATCTGAAGCGACTTTCCAACCAGAGATAATGGCTACACCTCCAAGATTAATTGGGGAGGCATTGAGCTGGAATATAAATATCTCATGACATAGCTAGAAGTGGATAATATCAGTTGAGATGCTAGCTACGGATATTCAAGAAAAATATTCATGCTCATAGTTAGTAAAGAAGGGAAGGAATTTCAAGAATTGCATAAAAGCGAAATGTATTTTATAAACAATTAAGCTATAGGATAAAACGCACAAACTCCACGAACATCCCCGATCAACAGGTGGATGCTAATCAAACATATGAGCCATTGTCATGCATTTACATAGGTAGAAGTACGTATGAGGTTGTTGTCTGAGGATAAATCTGCAGTCTCCACTGTGAGCAAATAATGCCAATTACACTCATGCGTTATGCCAATTACCTAAGAAGGTTTGCCGCACCGGGACTGGAAGCAAATCTCAAAATTGCAATCCGGCTGTCACGAACAACATTAGCGAAACAAAAACGAACTTCAAAGCGATATCAGAACTAGCGTCAAAGCGAAGCAGAAGTAACCTCAAAGCGAAGTGAGGCGAAGGCCAGCGAGGCGAAGCGAAGCCATCGAATCAGAAGCGTGGTTCGCTGAGTAATCGATAACCGGACGAAGTTTGAAAATGGATGACGCGTCGAATTCGGCTGATGACGAAGGCAGTTGTGGTGCTGTTGAACGGTAACTGGTCGAGGCGAAGAAGCGAAGTTGTAGCGAAGCGAAGGTGAAGCCAAGGGAGGAGCAGCAAAGCCCTTGTGAAGTGAAAGCAAAGCGAAGCCCATTTCTCATCTGCTACAAGCTTTCATTCCGTCGAGTGCTCCGCCCTTGTCGGCTATTCGGTCCATTCATTTGAACGGCACATTTTTTGCTAGGAAGTGAGACATTTGGAGGTGTGAGAGTTACTGTCGGTGACGCCGTGTGAAGGGAAAGAGTGGTGCGACGAAATTGAACACCAATAGAAACGAGGAGACCGATAAAGTCGGTGAAACTACGCGAGAAGACGAGTGAAGTGGTGAAGCACATCGGTGAAGGTATAGTAAAGCGATGAAGCCATAGCCGTTTCGAGGGCTGTTTATATAGTCCTCGAAACGTCATAGGTATGTTCCCATACAATCACGATCGAAAACGAATATCTTCTTTATGCGGCAGTTGGTCGTCACCGGAACTGGGCGATTCATCGGTGGAGACGAATATTTTGATTTAGTGGCGGCTGCTTGGCACCGGAAGCCCGACCGATTATTCATCGTCGACGTTTTCTTCGCTTTCGCGACACGCCATTTGCCTAGAAACGAGGTTGGCGGAAGCGTCATGAATGGAGCTTCCGGCGGGACGCGTCTCTAGTGGCGCCTTCGTCCATTCTCCGCGTCGCTGTGAATCATCGTTGCTTCGCAATGATTCGCGACATCGCCTTTTAAGGAGTAGCAAAAACTTTCAGTACTAGTGCGCCCACTAATTCGAGTTTTTATATCCGCAAATTCCGAGTTCTAATTCCAAGCAACAATGATATTTTGAAATCATAGACAGAAAACTGAAAGAATCGTGCTGCCGGATACGACAGTGCACGGAAAACGTTTCTTCTGTATTGAAGCCGGAGTGAGTGGAGGTGATTCGAGAGATCGAACATCGAAAAGAATGGCTGAGAAAGATATCTTGAGTGTGTTGGCCTACTGATCTTCTTAGTTCGTTCTGCAGGAGCAAAGTTGCTGTGAAGAATTTTTCAGTGAAAAATTCACCAATGCACCTTGAAGTGTTGCTTACCTGTTCAAAAAACGAATGTATCGGCTTCAATGAGTAATGAAAAGAGAGTGGTAAATGGGGTTTTATGGAAGAATGGGAAAGTAGCCCAACAACTAGTAAGCTGCAAAGAAGCGGATGGCGGCTAGATTATTCGAGGAAAAATAGTCTTGCAGCAAGCTCCTGGTGATAAAATCACACGCTCGAACATACTCATTTTCCACTTTAATTATATTCTCAGATCGAACAGATAGCATCTTTGTAAATGAACTGAGCACTTTGCACTTCAAGAAATTTTTTGCAGCAATTTGCACTTCAAGAAATAAGTGTGCTGGATTAGTGCGTTAAGCTGCTACTGGAAGTTACTGCTCAGATGCTTTCCGAATTGATTTTCCAAATTAACGACCTTTATGTTCCGGCGTCGCTTCAACTTGCAACACGATCTACAAGTCGCATTTTCCTACTAACTCCCATTGAGCTTTGCCATTTTAAGAAACGATCCCTTGTTGATATTTCAAAATTTCTAAATTGAACGCTCGAGCGCTAGAACTGCATTGGAGGAAATCTATGCGAAACTAGAATCATATACACATAATTTTACTTGAATATCATAGTGGCGGGGGTTTGAGAAACACTGCACCGATGTATAAAGGCCCCCTCAAACAATAACGGTATCGCTGCTTCGGTAAATAGTCTACTCAATTTACAGTTATCTAATCAGATTGTCTCAGTGTTCTTAGAACGCTCTAAGATGAACTGAGAAGATAGAAATTAGATGTTCTGTTTTCAATGGTTTCATCATGTGCTCTTATTTTCATCTCAGATTAGTGCTCTTAGTCATCGACTGCTGTGTCAATTCATGCACTGAAAATTCAACTACTGCAGTTCTGAAAGTCTGGGTTTCGAATTCAGGTCAAAATTTGAGCGTCAAAATAGCGACGATTGGCTTTATTTTGGTGGCGCGTAATTGATGAGCTCTGCTGACCTATTAGATCATTGGCAAATTTGCCGGAGATGCCGGAAATGTTAACGTTTTCGGAGAATATTCCTGGACTTTCGGTTCATTTTTTGATCATGGCCCGCTCCCCATCCAGAAAATTATGGCCAACTCCTTAATTGGACTGCAAAAAGGAGGAGGGGCTGGAGTGGAAGGAGTCGCCCGTCCGTAATTGCAAAGATAATGAACATCAACAACGAAAGCAGCCGTCGTTGCACCGAATTCACTTTTACCCGTCCATACTAGCTGTTAACATTTTCACTTTTTTCGCCATTTTCATGGACGATGATAGAATGCTTCGATTTCAAAATGCGTCCCTGACAGGTGCTTACTGGCGCTCTTCATATCCACTTTGATGTGCTTTTGACGGTTTTTATCTTTTGTGTGATTTCAAACTGTTCACTCTTTCAGATGCAGAAACATTCGAACTCCATTGAAATGAGATGAACTGAGTTGGTTTGTTACAACAATAGGTAAAAACTGCTTCAAAGTGGAAGTTCAAGTAAGCATCAAGCTCGAGAAAATGAGTATCGTCGTCAAAGACGATCAGCAACTGTGCTTTATTGAAACGGAGGAAAAACGTGAATGATAAATATGATTTCCATACCGGCGTATGTAAAAGAAAAATGACTGTGAATCGGAACTGGCGACGTCGTTTATAATAACTGGCAGCGTGCAGATAACTTTCTGCCGCAGTGTTTGGTAGTGACTAGCTGAACAGAATCGCAATCGTTCAGCGGGCGTGATCGAAACTTGTGGTATAGCGTTGTTGTTAACGCTTTATGGGAAATCTACATTTGCTGTTCAATTGTGCCATACATGTTACAGGAAACTGGCTCCTCACCGTTATGCATTGAGGAAGCGTATGTGTATGCAGACGGAGCTGTTGTTCTCCGTAGTAATCCACAGCTCCGGCAACTCACTTCGATTGCGCTACGTGAGGCCGGAATCTTCCTTCGATAAAGACGGCCATTCGTTCTCCTTTACTATGCATTTATGCATTGCTGAGCTTAATCAGCCATGTAACGGTGAGTTGTCTTTTTGCTGTAATCATATGGCATCAACCACTCTGCAACTGTGTCGTGATGCAACAATTTTGGTTAATCCGCTCGGCGGCTGCCAAGTTCTAAGCAGTTTTACTCACCACCACTTCATTCACTATTCGCATAGGGCAAAGATTTTAGTGTTTTTGTGTGGAACTCGTTGGCTACAGTCTCACAATGATTTTTCTTTTCATTTTGCTTTATAACACAAAGAATCAAGCATTCCTCCACAATCCAGAAACTATCACAGAAAGGCAGAAAGTGTACATCTGTGGCGATCTTTCGATTGATGCAATAAAATAACATTGCAAAAGCTGACTTCACGGAATCTATCTAGTGACGCAAAATTGCACATGTGGTCTCGTTCGATGCATTTTTGATCACCACCGAAGAACCACAGCCTTCTCTTATCGAAAATAAGTGAATTTTGTTGTCATAACTTAATACCCCACCTTATTTGAAATGTTTCCGTCCAAAGAAAATTCTAGCGAGGTAAAACATAACTGTCCTTCATTTTACAAAGGTTATGTACAGGAGCATGGTCTTCATTGAATACGCTTCGAGGGTCGATGTGGTAGCCGTTTGAAATGAATTTGCATTATATGTCTGCTGCTTGATTAAAGACTGCTTCAAAGCAGATTTATTTTTTGTTGCTCTGCTTAAGTTTCTGCAGAAATGTGTTATGGGCACATCGTATCTGTATATATATGCATATTCTTCGGCTTATCTATAGAACAGTTTCGAATCTTAAGTAAGAAAAACCATAAAGATAAAGCATGACGGATAGATTCAAAACCATAGATGCGCTCTTTCAAAGTAAACTTATTGCAATTCATCCACATCTCAATAAGAGATCGATAATTTGAAATCTCATCAAACCTATGAATCAAGTGAGTGAGAATTTTTCGACGCATCGGACAGTGCATAAAATAGATAAATGTTCAGAATTTGAACCTTTATGGGAGAGGCTGACTTGATAGTGAAAATGCAATAGGCGTTATTTTTCGTTGTACACTTTGCCGCATATTGTCTTTCCAACCTCCCGGCTGAAAGAGATTGGCAGATTATTTCAGGAGCGAAGAATACCTTTTCTGAACTAGTGCCAAAGTTGCTAAATTATAATGCAATGTAAGAGACAAAATCAGTGCGTGGAGTCAAAACTATTCTGCGAAGGATGGCAAAGCCACTATCACGTTACAGAGTTGGTGGCGATGAGATGGGTTGCAGTACCCGATCTGGATGCTTTGAGCTTCGCAATCTTGACGAAACAAAACCGATGGTAGGCTTCTTCGTTGAAAAACACCGAACATCAACCACAAAACTCGTTGCACCTTCTGAAATGACTCCGCGCTTTCTGATGGAAAAATTCTCTTAGTAAGTTTAGGACAATAACTCTGTCCTTCGGAATATTATCGTCATTGGCTTCGTCAATCCTTTTGGCAATGTTGCGAGAGCGATGGTCCAGGCTCTCCAGGATAAGGAAGATTCAGGCTGTGGGCGATTCATTTCTCCCTCCCTACTTCCGCCCTGTTTTCAAGGCGCCCATCATCTCTCACCTCACGAATCGACAATAACAATGCAGCAAATGAGTTTTCTTTGGCTGAGTCTCTTTGAGCCTCTTTAAGTACATTCAGGTTCACTTATCATAAGATTTTATGGTGACCCTTCAACCCTTTTTCCAATATTGAGAAGGCCAATCAGTTCTTTATTTTGCAGATGGGATGTATTGAACACACATAAATCAGTAGAGCAAGATGCCTCACAACGGTCAGTGTCGAATTACAGTTCACAGTTGCTGACCACAAAGTCATACAAATGCGCAGCAGTTGTGGACTCATCACATTCGGCGGGTAGAATGGGCATGTTGTGTTGTTGCAGAAGAAAATGTCCTGCTCCAATCAAAGATTACCCCACATCCGTTGAAAGTGGCTTTACACCATTCTACGGTGTTGTCTGAAATGTTCACACTTCATTCTTCTTTTGTATTATGTTCTTTCCTACGTGGCAGTTTACGAGCTGTGAACAATTGTAAAACCAATGAGAACCGAGATTATACCACTTTGTTGAGTTTCTGGTTTCTCCAGTGTTGCCGTTCTATGGACCTACGCAACCAGCCCAGCTTAACGTTTCTTATCATATCCGACAGGGCTGTTTGCCAGATATTATCCTTAATGAAGTGCTGCTGCAAATTTGTACGTTCCAAATGTTCGAATGATATCGATGCTTGTTTTCATTAACTTTACGGTGCACAGCTCAGCAACAAAGTAGCTGTTGTGTGAAAATCTATTCTTGCCCCTTCAAACGCAATTCCTCAGCCCTCTATTTATCTCACCTACTGAGTGGGCTCATCCACCTCACTGAATGTTTCTTGTTAACAATGCGATGTAAGTCCCATTACTGTTACGAACATGTGAGTGCGATCTGTTAGCCTCAGCTGCAGAAAGTCCGGTTTTTTTATGTGAGCATCACGAAACGAAAACTGCCTGCAATTTCTATGATGTAGAAAAATTGAATTACGAAAAGAAAACAGCAAAAACAGCAGAAACCTTACATTCTAGGACATTCGGTATCCTCCGGTATTTCATGGCCGTGCAGCAGCCTAGCCCTGTACCTCTCGCTGCTGTTAAGGACCGGCTGGCGCGGAATGCCGCGCATTTCCACAGAAAACCGCAATTTCTTCACATCCGCGTCGTTCCCTCTATGTTGTCTATATTAATATCCGCGTGCTCTTTGGTGTCTTCAAAATTCCAAAACGGCTTCAGAGACAGTTGCTACTCGTGTGGGAAACGTTTGACCTCCCAAGGAACCGGAGTTTATAACACGTACGTTAATCAAAGGGGGAACGGTCCATCTGGCTTGTTTCTTTTAAGGCGAGGTTGTTGTGAACCTTAGTGTGACGCTTGTCCTTTTCAATCAGAAAGATTTAAGAGAGGAGCTAGCGAAGAACGGTGATGCACTAATGCAGGAGCAATAATCCGTTTATGTTTCTTCCTTTGCTTATCAAGAAACTTTGCCGAGTTCTTGTCTGTCTTCCTTACTGAGTTAAACGCCACAATCCAGCCAGCTGTGCATCGGCCTCCTACAAGTTTATTTTTTGGATATACGCTGTTATGTTTCTTCAAGACAGAAGTTTGAAGGTCGTCGAATCTTGGTGGCCTGTTCGCTGATAGCATCAGACGGAGTAAAGCGTGTGGTACGATGACACTTGCGCTCCTGACTTAAAACACCTTGACGTTTGACAAAAGCATCTTCATGTTTGACACCTCATGCTAACTGACACTTTTCTAGTTTTCATTACCAATGTGCTCTTACCTCTTAGATGCGCAACTTTCATTGAGAAGAGTTACATGGTGAAGGATGCGATGAATTTGAAGCTGTTTTTTTGCGGATGAGCTTATGTAAATGAATGAATATATTAGTGAACATGCGGATGCATTGATGGAATTAGTTGTATACCTGCGATTCCGAAACTGCTTGGAAGAAAGGCTTAAGACTTTCGGGTTAAATGGGTTTACAATGTGATAAAATTTGATTCCGGTGAATCTACTGAAAGCAATTCTTTGCTTAAAAACAGAAAACATCTACACGCGACGGTTGTAGATTACTGATCCATCGCTCTCAGGAGAACACAGACCCTCCTCCCTTCATTGAATACTACGTTGATGTTCTGGACTCGTTCCCCACCTTCCCTCCGGACGTATCTCCGTCTTGAAAATATGCGAATGTCTCCAACAAACCCCAGCCGCTAAAATACGTCGGTCTTTAAAATTTCCGAGAGACATAACCAACCTGGAAGCATAACTTTTTCCTGGGGACTGACAGAACTGAACTTTTGACAAGATAGCGCAGGTCAGAAATAATATAATATAAAAATGAAGGTTTTGAAGGGGTATTTTTGATGATATACGAAGGGAAGTATCGGCACTGCATCTCCTTAAGGATATTAGCGTGTGAAAAATAATTTTTGCAGAATGCTCTAGCGTGGTCGACCTGGTGCACTTCTGTGATGATTTCAGCTATTCTCTTAGAAATCTATCCCAATCAAAACAACAGTGGACGAAGGTGGCATATTTTAGTAGCGTTTTAGCGTCAAACTGGTCGTCAACGCTGGGCATGCGCAATACAGGCGATACAGTAGCTTTCACAAAAAAAAAAAAACGCCACACCGATCAACACAAATCAGCAAGTGGTGCAAATATTCAGCCGCAGTGAGCTTTTTTCCAAGCCAACCGATGACGACTCCCACCAACATCAGACGCAGATGACCACCACTTAATTTAAGCCAACCGATTTAGACACAGTGATGGAGGAAAATCACCATTCACCTGCTCATTCGCCTTTCTCGAATAACCTTACTATGTAATAATTCCAGCGCGCAAGTGAATGCCATTGCACAGTCGGCAGTTGCACCACTCACCTTGACGGGCAAAAGTTCGCGTGAATTTTGAGAGGATCCCGCAGCTACTTTTTGAAATATAAATACTTGAGGAATGCGTAACTTTAGAAGGAGTAGCTACATGGCGTTCAATTACCTACCAGTGGTACGCCCTCTAACAAATCCTCACATCCTCAAGTGAGCCTTTCTGAGGAGCACAAAAGATACGATGGCATCAATCGCCAACACACAAAGTTACACAAAAAGACCAGCAAGTTTCAACGACTTAGTGTCGTCCGAGGGGTATGAGTGGCACACATTGCCCAAGACGATTCTCAGGACAAGAGTGGTTGGAGAGGTAGACGATGCAGGCCAGCCTACTTGAGAAGGTTCAAATATGGGGAGAAAGAAATTTAAAAACATTTGAAGGACTATCGAGTAGTAACAATCTGAATTATCGAAGTAAACAACGGTCTTCTAGGAAAGAAAGCAGCACAAGTGCTTCCCCTCATCTCATCGACCAATAAAACTTAGCAAGGGCATAAATAAATGTCAAAATGTCACAGCTTACAAGCAGCAAACAGCATATGTAAGTGCAAATAGATAAGAAATGGGGAATAGATGAAACTCAACTTGTCCAAAGTGTACAATGTCGCAGTACTGCAAATATGCTCGCACAAGAATCGATAACAAAACACAAAAGGAATCAAGTGAAACAAGAGTTTGCATGCGGGAACACAAAATAACCATTTGTGAGGAAATAAAACAGTTATAACCATATAGCGGATGACCTGAAGCTACGATCTTGTCAATCAAACGAGCGATTTATATATTCCATCGAAGAAATCCCTAAAATATCTTTCTCATCAACCAACATCATCTCCAGTGCCATTACAAAGCCGCATTCATATCGCACATGATCACATCGCATCGACAAGACGCACATATGACTACAAACTAAGGTAGCAATATCCAGAAGAGAATGGCTGAAATGGAAGTGAGAACTGCAAGTAGAACATGAAGGCTGCATAAAACAGAACCGTGTCATACCAAAGCAAAGCGGCAGTCCTCTCACTTAAACATCAAGGAGCCTTTACTTCCAGTTCCACTGATCTCGCAACTAGCACCCCACTTAGCTATTTGAAACTGAGCATTCTTAACAGAAATTACTACATTGCTTTCCACTAGGTAAAAAAGTGAAACTGATTCAATTCAATTATTCCCTACAGGTGCATCTTCATCTGGTAGAAACTGGGGCAGAAACATGAGGAATATCGCTGCATGAGAATTTAAAGATGCATGTTCAAGAAAGAGGATGAAACGAAGTTCAGAAGCAGCCTGGACTTCCACTTGATGCCGACATCACTGAATCCACATTTTCGCTGCTGCATCCCGAGAAAGAGGACTGCGTTCCCACGTGCTGCTCCTTAGCACTGTCTTTCAAACTACGAGTCACTGATGCACCACTGTAACAAGCTTTGCAGCACATGTTATGAAAACATCTTAAATCATCTCTCAATATCTGTTGCCCTCGATACTTGACGACTGGAAAGAATCTGCTTGTAGCAAACATTCTTCGCAACAGAGCATTCATTACGCATTATTCTCGAATTTAAAAACTCCAAAAGATGCGCTGAAAACTAGAACGTCGAACTGGACAGCAGTCCTTATTTTTAGGGCATTTCGCAAACAGAACTAAATACTCTGCGAGATGAATAAACGAGCCTTCTGGCCCAAGGATCCTACCACGCGGGAATTTTGAACCAACCTGTGCAATTTATTACTCCATCTAAATATATGTAAAAAATTACCCTATGCATAAAACAAATAACGAGGTATATGAAGATATATCCAATATATGTACACATCACCCAACCTGTGAATACAATTTTGCATACTCGCTTGAATCGTTCTATTTGCCACTTCCCCTTTACAATGACAATAGATATTCTGAGCAATCCCAGGATTGGCATACCGCGGCGTCATCCATGCCTGAAAACCTTTTAATGTATCGTGCAATGCCGAAAAACAACAATGCAATGTTGAAATCGCATTAAAAGGCACAAATGATGCAAAAAAAAAAGAAGAACAGTTCAACCCACAATCGCTTTCCAGTATCAATAGGGGGTTAATTCTTTCAACCATTTAAAAACTCACTTCTTAGAATGAAACTGCCAAATCATCCTCACACTCCATGGATTGTAAAAATTCCTTAGTCCCTATATAAACTCTGAGCTTATACATCGTGCGAGAATTGAAGATTTGAAGAATTGCGCCTTCCTGGTGATCTCAAGGTGTCGCTTGGACAATCTACAGCTCCGCCAAAATTATCACACAACTAACACTTCCTAGCAAACCTTTCCAACATGAAATACACTGTTCTCGATCCCGTGTTGTACAACTGCGTTTTCAGCGCAACCGAATAAATTATTCAGTTATTAGGACATGCAAACTTTCCAGACATATATCGCTCAACAGCTAACTTTCAGAGTAATTTCAGTCATCGAATGCACCCTCACGACATTTCAGAAGAATAGAAGGATCATGCAAGCTGACTATTTTTCTCGATTAATAGGGGCAAACAAACAAACTCCACGACAGCAATCAAAGTCTCAACAACGTCAAGTTTTAAATTCATTCAGGACTGCTGTGAGCATCAGGTAGGTGTTAGAATTGCTTTGGAAGCCGTACTGGGAATTCGAAGAATGAAAGTGAGTTATAGCACAAGTTCTACCACTCATATCAAGGGCAAAACTCACGTGGCAAAAAAACGCCATGCAAACTTAGACGAACGTCTTGCTGCCGAAATGTAATCTACACAGTTCCGCTCAACACTCTGTCCCCTGAGATAGTGAATGCGAATAAACGGTGAGAACACGATACAACACAAGCATCAACGAGAATATTTTATGCTCGAAAACTCACCGCCGGTTGTGTGGGTGTGGCGATCACCGAAAGTTGTGCTGAGGCGTACTTTTCATTGCCTTGATGAACACCGCTGAACACACCTAGATTAGACTATTGGTCGCATCTACGTTTTTCAAACCCAATGCATAATTCCTCTAATGACTGAGCCTGTTTCTGCTACAAATCTCACCAAAGCAAAAATGTATCTGTTTCAGGGCTAGTCTCAAGCAGAGTAAACCTATACATAGAACATGCTAGATACCACGATCAACTGCGAACATAAGGAACTATAATGCAGTTAGTGAGGCCTATCTCCACGCTTGCCTAAACGTCGTTGACATGTTGATATATGCAAGTTTCTGAAAATAATTCCCAGGTGTGACCTAACGATAAAAGCAAGCACGAAAGAACCATAGAGAAGATCATAACTAAAGGAAATGGACAAAGAGAACTTCCAAATCAAGGCGTTTACAATATACCTCTTATCACAATTCAAAAAAGGGCTTAGAAGCATGTGCATCGGTCGGCAAATTGACAACGACTTTCAAAATTTTTCATGTGCTCAAGTCAACGAAACAATTTTAAAAAATCCAGAAAAATTACGCAAGTCGTGAACAAAAGGGTAACATTATATCTCGTCCTATATCGGAAGTGATCGCAATGTTTGCTGGAAAGCACCTCACCCGCAACGGTAAATAAGACAGCCATTGTTCTGAGTAGCAACGGTTGGGTAGCCGATCATGAACGAACCGTGACGATCCTCATCCATAACCTCAAAACGAGATAAACGACGCGATTTACGCATCAGTGCCCTGTGCACGCCGTACGGTCCCGCACTGTCATGACGAACCTGCAACACCCATGCTGTATGCTCTGCTTTCTTCGACTGCCGTATTTTTTACATTTCCAGAACAATTTACATTCTTCGTCCCATAACTTAACACTGGCTCAAAGGTAGCAAAAAGTTTGATGAAGCTAGATGGAAACTGATCGGCAGCTGTTCATCCAATACTCATACAATACTGGAAGTACGAACAGTGAAGCTAAGCACAGCTTCATAATCGCTCTCATCAAAATGGACTGCTTTCGGTGACGACGATATTTTCAGCACAAGGCGATTGTCCAACTCAAGTTCTGTCAGCCACAACTTACCTAAGATTTTTTCGAACGACTATTTTTGGAATTCCTCCTTCGGCGAACGACCAAAACCGAACGGGACTTCCAAATAAAGCACAGTTTTCTGTCGCCCATAGTTTATTCACATACAAACCCATGTTTGGTATCTCACGTAAGTCGCTGTGCCTTGCAAACCGTAAGTGGTCTGCCTTTACTACTGTCGCAACAAAAGCACAGACCTCTCCTATGCAAACATTAAGCGTAAAATGAATCGAGGTGCAAACCTGCCAGCACTGAAGACAGTAGTACTTGAAGCAACTTTTCTCACGGCAAAAATATGGACCTCGAGCACTACCGCATAGCGAACATTTAGAATACTCGAGATAAGGGTCAATTTGAATCCTCTTCGAGAACTTCGATGTCTTGATTTCCAGGAAACCGGAGTCAACAGCACGGAAATACGAAGCCGAAGAGGAGAAAGTCACTCGTCCACTACCTGGATTACAATGGTTCCAGGGTCGAAAATTGACTTTTCAGGACAGTAACCCCAAAACATCATTTAATCATAAAGCTGCGAAGCAAGAGTAAACGCAACAAACAAGTAACAGAAATTAACGTAGCAGAGAAATCAGGAGAGATGGAAGAGGAAATATTCAATCCCCACTCCTCAATCAAAACTAGACAGGACGATGTCGCCATTGTTGAAATTTGTATAAAGAGCCTCCTCGTCCCTCTCACCAACCACAACAAAGATTTGCGAATGTGACATCAAAACTTCCAAAAAGTACCTTAAAAGTTACACGTCATAAAAACTGCCACCTGCGAGTCCATAAAATTCTTGGATAGTGCAACGGAGCAACTGCAGATGTTTAAGCAGGTATCACTGAGTGATTTTTGGGATCATATCAGTCATACTTCTGCAGCATTCTCTCCCTTTCGGTGTGTCTATTCCACATAAATGTTTCCTAATTAAACGTCCATCATCGAAACATGCAAAAAAAAAAAAAAAAAACATTTGACAATGAGCAATCAAACGCACTCACCAATCGGATACTTGTATTTATCCGTGTCGATCTCCACGGAAATAACATTACCGTACACATCAGCCATAATCGAGAACAGCACCTGAATTTATATTTTTAGCAATAAAATGCATTTAGTACCTCCTACTTAATTAACGTAACTGAGGGAAAGTAGCCAGAATATCTGGAACAGCGAAAAGCCCATATAAAACCATTCAGGGATCGGCAACTAGAAATGCAACCACAGGCATGCAACGATACTGCCCATGGTAAGCACGATGCAAGGGAAATTGTCCAGAAATCGCAGCGCATAAAAACTCAAGAATTTCAAGTAAAAAATGTTGGGCACACAAGGATGTCAGCGTGTGGAGCTACAAAAGCGCGGGAAAAAACGCAGCATCATTGGAAGACGACCCAGGCATGTTTTCCCCATCACGAGTCACAGCTGACGAGTCCTTCGAATATTTCTTGAAGCGTTTTGATACCCAGCGGGAATGCGACGGAGTATGATGGATGAGTTCTGGTTCCGAATTACCGAGACATTGTTTGTTTCTCTCTTGCGCAACTATTGTTGCCGGAATGGTTCCTTCAGAAAGAGCTAATTTAAAGTGAAATCGGCATTCAGTGCATGCACGAGTTGTGGTGCTCTACAGTTCCACCTCCCTAAAACAATTTGGCGACCTAAGCTAAGCAAAATTTTAGGCCAAGGAATGCTAGTTAGGGCGACTAGCTTCTAGTCTGGTTTCTGTGCTCATAAGCACTGGAAACGTATCATGAAAGGTGCTAAGTGGAACGAAACTATGGGTATCCGGCGCCCCTCTCCCAACTCTCAAAAGCACTTCTGAGAACGCTCAGTCCCTGACACCAAAACCCACTATCTCTGCACCCCGAACCTGTCTCCATCCTCAGGACCACTAGTTTTGACAGTAACACATTGTATCCTTCCTCTTCTGAGGCTTCCTACGCTATCCTTAATACACAACAATACGCTACTGCTTGGAGCTGCCAAGGATGGTGCCAGTCCTCATTGGTTCGTCGTTCTCAGATCCCAGAGTCTCTTCTGTACTTACTGCGGGCGCCTTTAATGTTCGTTTATACAATAGTGAAATCGAAATCCAGCAAAGCACCAAAAATAGCTAAACGAGTCCGTAGAACCCATTCGGCTTCAGCTCCCCTTTCGCTTGGCGGTATGCTCCATACTTCTTCCCTGAACCAAATTCAACAGACTGCATTGGAAAAGACAACAAACTGCTTGAGATATCAGTGCCGTTGTCTAGCAGAACAACCAAAATAAAAGCCTTCCGGCAAAATCATCAGCATCGTTGCTAAACCTATCTCAAAATGGCAGCTTGTCTTCCACTGGCTTTCTGATGGATCAAACTTTCAAACGCGCCACCCTCTTAAAATACGTTACATCACTTACTGCGCAGCGTCAAACTAGCATCGGCAAATAACATTCCTTTCTCTCCTAATTTGTAGAAGCCTCCACGATGCGAGTTCAAGTCTATGAACCCACTCGTTTCGTGTCGCCTAGACTGCATCACGTGTTCTTGAAAAAGAGGAGCTGATGCACTGGAAAACAACAGAATATTCGAAATAATGGCACAGACCTGATGTCATACTCGACTCTACTGCTTTGCCGCCTTTGGGAATCTGGTTTTAAAGAATGCCGAAAAACTGTACGGGTTTCGATTTCACTACTTCGATATGACAACGGTAAACGAAATCACCATGAAAAAGTTCATCTGCGTTCTCCAGCAAAACTCTTCGTCGTCAGCGATTTTAAAAGAGATTCAAGCAAACTGTTTAGGTGGTGACCTACTGAATCAGTGAAATAAGCCCTATAGTAGCACAATCCCGCCCTAGGATACTGAATCAGCGCATGTTCCATGCATCTCAAAGGATTTCACCACTGTTCCAAATCGTTTTCCTCTGTCTCAAATCCCTGTTCGTCAAAGAGTAACAGCGAGCCCACCCCCACATTCGAAGACGGTCAGTCACGAAGAGTTATCTTATACCGGTGCAAAAAACTTCCGAATAATCAACGTGTTGAGCAATCCTGAACAAAAAACGGGTTCCATTTGCTTCACGTATTCAAATCTCCCTCACCCATTGCAAGTTTTTAATTCCCCACCGAACTGCACTTGAAAGGTGCTGAGATGGACTCATTTCACCCACTCGGTAAGAAACAACGTTTTACCTTTGCAGTTAACATTCCATGCAGGGCGCCCACAAAGACGGTCATCTTTGATTCGATCGGAGATGGACAACTTTGCGTATAAACTGCATCTGATACCACCCATGGAATAACTTGAACCTGAACAAAACATTCGTCACGGTAGACGAATAATCCGCCTAGGAAATCAATGAACTTCTAGGCAAGCTGGAAAAGATATCAACTTCCAGTGATGTATCAGATAAGTGATCAACGCGCAGCAACGGACAACCAGTTCCAATCAGTATCGCCATTACTTTCCATACAGACGCTTCAATCCATGAAATCAAGCGAAGCAGCGAGCAGAAAAAGAAGCGATCCTCAAATAGTGTTCAGCTTGTTTGGTACTTCCCCGAACTCGAGAGCAATACCATTTTTTTTCGTTTTTCGCCACCTTCTGTGCAAGAAAACACAAGCAACAGCTCGGGGAGGAAACAAGTGGAAAGGAATTCGCCTCACAGATATCGCTGTGATAACGGCAGCACCAAGAAAAACCTCGGAAAAAACATTTTGAAAGTGCTTTTCGCACGTGCAAACTCCATCAAAGAATTAGCCAAATTCGGCGTGTAAATATCTGATCAACCTAATTAAGTTGAAAAGGCATAGCTAAATACTTTGCCTAAAAAAGCGTCTCGAAAGTTTGCATAATGGGAAAATAAAACAGTTACGCGAAAAACTAATCTGCATAATGATCATGTGTGATTGGCAGTGGCAGCCGCTCCAATTCAGCTAAACAGTTTGCAGGACCTATGTCTACGACTATAATGCATGGTTTTGAAAACACTAATCCCTTGTGCCATGGAATCAGAGATACTCTCACCAGCTCCATATCTAGGCCCATTTCCTCAACATTTCGCCGACGTAGACTCTTGTAATTATATCCTTTCGCACACTCTAAACATCTGGCTAGTTCGCTGAATAAACCTTATCATTCTCTTCAAAACTTTGCCCTAACTCTCTCTCTCCCTTTAGGAATGTACTGAATAATAATCGAAACCTCGCTAAAGTTTTTCTTTGTTTCTAACAATCTTGACGAGGACGGATAAGTGCACTTACATTAATCTAATGCTAGTGGAAATTCGCTAACTGGAACAGCACGCTTTCCTCGTCTGTTGTTTTTTATTTCAAGCCAACAAGTAGCAATACTGAATAATACTCACTCTTCTACGTCACGTCTATAAGGGCAGAATGCTCATATCTTTCAAATTCGCTGCATTCTTCACCTTCCCTCTCATTAATCATCTCTTAATATAACTGGCCAAAATGACACTTAACACTGTGAAACTCCCAATGCTCGTAGATAAACAAGTGCACCAAGTTCTGTAGTACAACATAATCTGTAATTTGGAAGGTAGCCGACCTGTCTCTCTTCGACATTCTCACCGCGCGATCTTCTTATTCGAAAGTAGCACTCCCCTGCTGAGCCAAGCTCTTTAGAGCACTCCTGCATGAGCTTCTTAACGGACGCCTCATGCTCGAAAACAATATACACATATCCGGTAGCCTTTGCACGCTGACTGGGGCCTTTAGTTGAATGCAGCAACGGATGCGGTTCTCTGCTTGGCCACTCTACATGGCACGTGCCATATCTGCCGAATTCCTGCAATTTGCAACTATGCATTCAATGCAATCACATAAGCATATCTAGATGGCAAATAGACGAGATTGGAAACTGTACCATGATAGTTAAATAAATAATCAACTGTTACTGATGCCAATGGAAGTTCGACATATGGTCAGTGGAAATGAACGACGGCATCCTGTGATGGTAGGAGTAATCTGTTTGCTTTCATTGCACCGTAAATGGTGAATGGAAGTTTTTTGACCACAATGGACGTTCGACATGGTCAAAAATTGCTTAAGAACAAAGCAAAGAGGATATGAATGCGAAGCCGCCCTATTTCGTTAAAAAATGTTCGATAACCAGATGCCAATAAAACTGGTAACTTTCTGAAGGAAAAATGGGAGCCAAATGGTCCCATCTCCATTAAACAGCAGATCAAAACAAGGATCCTTTAAGATGTCACCGTCACGTTTCCATTTCAGTTACATAGCACTCACAAGTATTCTCTACCTTTCGTTCTTTTCCCGATGAGCGCACTTGAAAAGTCAAACTCTGAAGAGCAACGAATTCGGCGATCATTCACTCGCCGTTGGAAGTTCCCAGAAGAAAACACTGTAGGCATCAGCAAACAGGTAAAACACCGGTTAAGCTCGAAGTATGACTGCATTATTCAGAAGGCAAGAAGCATCGTGGCAAGTTGGACGGACACGCGGGAGTCGCCAAGCAGCAGTTTTGCAGTTTGTCAGTGAACGATTAAGCTCATCTGACCACCTTCTCTTTTTTACTTTTCACAGCACTTTTCACGGAACTTTTGAGACTCTCCTATTCTTCTGCCTTATTTGATCTCACGCTCATTGTAAATTACCTTCAAGAAGGGAAAAGGCGACAAACTCACAACAGCGAGAAAATAACATTATGACTGTTTGCTTCTCTTCACCTTCTTAACCTCCATTGAAGAAATTGATGGGCACACGTTTTTGTCGCGTGTTCAGCACTTCGAATGGCTTCGCCAAGGCTACTAGTTCTACTCTTCCTGTCCTATATTAGTCTGCAAGATTCTATTTCGGCATACTTCGTCAAGAACTTCGTAAGAGGACTAAAGCAGTACATCACCGAGGTTTCTCTTTGACTAAGGCACCTCCCCCCCCCCCCCCCCTCCCACTCCTCTCAGGATCTTCGCTTATGCTCCGGATGTTCATAACACATGCCCTCATTTTTTGAAATTTCATGACAGAATTCCGGAAACCGCAGTTTCCATTTCTACACGCTGAATGTGTCCACGTATCTACGAAAAAATCTTCAGCATAAGGCATCGCAGAGCCGACTTTTGGTGCACCTTTGTACGAGTAAAGTTGAGAATCCAGTTTCGAAAATTCCCGTTTTCTGATGACGCCAAGCAAGTTTGTGACTGAAAATATGGTCGGCAGCAGCGTCCAAATTCCACATGACGCCATCAACTGAACCAAACCGCAGAAAACACGAAAACGAATTGGCGATAAAAAATGCCGCATTATACCATGAAGATGCTTCTACCACTTTTAACAAACCGCTATAGCTACACCTGGCGTTGGAAAACTCTGCTCATAATACATGCCCTTCAGTAGTTAAACAGTTCCAAAATTCAAACCTGGGTAAGTAAAACTACCTTGCCTCCTCCTCTCCATTTAAGTAATCAGCCACAACGCGTTCTTATTTAATCAATCCGGATGAAAGTTTTTGAGGGCACTCATAAAATTATGGGCTCTTAAAGGGTGTTTAGCATTGCCTGGCTGTACCGTGATGTTATATGCTGAATGTCAATTTGCAGTTTGAAATATGCGCTACAGAAAAGCACTTACGTTGCGGCTTTAGCTATCAGTTCCATACAGTCCGGAAGAAGTAAATATATAAGGAAGATAAAAGAGGATTTGACACATGATAAGATTCTTTCCCTATCCGACAAGAAACCGATTCGTAATAACAGTGCATCATTTGACCGCCAAAATATACACAAGAACATGAAAAAACAGCAGAAACATAAGGTCTTGAAATACATGGCTCCTTTGAAACTTGGCTTCCTTCGCTTATCAGTAGTGACGTCATCATCCCAAAACTACTTTCCGTACTGTATTTGTATCAGCACCAGGTACAGCACGTCAATTCGCAAATGGAGTACAAGTAGAGCAGAGGCCGATTTTCGGAGGATGGGATGAAAACAGTGCAACGGGGATTTTTCTGAGAAAAATACAAATACATCATATCATTTTTTTTCACTGCATTTGTGCTTAAAATGCACCTCATCTAAAACAGCTTCAGAAAAGTGTCACTGGCCTTTTCTGGTTTCAGGTTTAAGTGTTGGGCCAAGAAGTACAGTAAGTTGAAGTACAGCATATTTCGATAATTTTCGCACAGTCCCAATGCTGGAATGGCTGCACGACTCCAGTAGTACAACAACGTTACCCAGAAACTGCATACATTTTTTCCCACCACTCCAAAGACGGTAACTTTGCCACCGCTCTTCCCACCCACAGCTTCCAATCAGTAATCAGTGAGATAGACAAGTCGGCATCCAGAGTGGTTAGACGGCCTTTCAGAGATAGAGTGCGGTATTTTTGCAATATACAACCGCATGATATAAGCAAGGGATGTGATAAAGGAATAAAGAATGTTCAGCTGAACACAAGTGGAGGAAGATATTACAAACTTGCCAACAGTAAACGAGAAAGTGAGATTATGGATCATAATTCGAGAAGAGCAAATACTGCCTTTCAAGTAATGCAGAAATGCCTGATCCGCAACCTTAATACTTGAAAAGAAATCGAGCAGCGGCATTTCTTTTGGTCTCTCTTTCCTCACCTCTTTCCAATGAAATTTGAAAACCACGACAGAGTGGTACTTACCCAGCCCACCTCGCAAATGAGTCCATGATGAACGTTTTATCTGCTCTACTCATCAGCACCGTTTGAAGCGTACTTTTCCTTTAAAAGCGCACCTATAGAAATAATTCGACTTCTTTCACTAACAAATACCCTACTACTGATATCCTTAACAAGCCGTCATTCGCACAAAATCAAATTTTTTGTGTTATGGACGAATTTTACTGGTCAAGGATCGGACGCTCTATGTGCCACTGCAAGCCAATAAAGCTATGTCAGAAGCAAGATGGCATCATAGACGAACCATTCGCACTAACCTCATATCCCAAATTTAGACCTGACGGGCCTCAAACCTAACACTGACAGAAGCGAAGGGGTATGCACTATAGCGTCCAACGATGAAAATCTTCTGATGTCGACGATTCCAACCAACAAGTGGGACGGCAAAAGAAAAAAATTAAAAAATGAGGTGCTCAGATATTCAGCTTAGCTGGTTGGGACAAAGCTAGCACCCACATGCATTCTGAAATTTGTTCTCCCGCTGAAATCTGAGAGTAGTCCAACTTCTCCAGAAGCTCGTAAGCTATGCCAAGTTATTTCACAAACGACTTCCAACCTTAAGTCTCAGTCGAACAGTGTTCCACGACCTCAGCTTTCAGCTGGAGAGTGAAATGTAGCTCGACCGTGTCAAGTAACGTTGCCCCTCCGTTTGGCGTTGCGAAGGTTGCACTACCTCAGTCCACTTACATTCAGCTAGAAGCCATCTATTTCTTGCTCATGTCTCGCTTATATTACGACATATCTAATATACTATACAAGTACCGCACTCTACCTCTTGAGTCACAACTTAGTAGTCTGGGAGTTTTTTATTTTCAACTTTCTATTTTCACACCTTTCAATTTTAACAGTATTTTTAAGATCAAGAGTGGCACTAGCCCAGAATAAAATGCTTAACTCTGCACTAGCCCAAAATGCCTAATGCTTAATTCCAAAAATATGAAGCACTACGCGATCCAAAAATTTGATGTGTAAGCATCAAAGTTCAATAAGATGATAACCGAGAACTCCGAATCTCACCTTCCTTCCATCCAACACCAAACAAAGGAAATGGAAGCAAGCTCATTCAAAGAAGTCTATACCTCCTCATTAAAAAAACCAATCTACATCCCCGCCATACCTTTTCAGTTGTATCTCAAGCCTCTATCACCGTCACAAATTTGAGGCACGGCACCTGCATGCCGGCTAATTTCACCACAGCCAGTGAGGCAAGGACAGTGGCCTCGCATAAAGCCATGTCGGCGCCCAAATCCTCTTCGCTGCCTCTCCTTTCTCTCGTTCTATAGTTCGAAGCGCAAAAGTCTGCATATCTTATATTGCTACTGTTCACGTATAACTCACAATGCAATGTTTTTTTTTAATGCAACGAATGCCCACGCTACCTAAACAACTAAATAACGTCTTAGCAGCTCGAATAAGCTGAAAGGCGGAATTAATGAGCGGGAATGGCACGAAGTTATAATGAGAATACAACAAAGGAAAGAAATGACGTAACCTCACGAAGCGCTTGTTCGGTGATATCCCATGGGATGCCGCCTACAAATATTTTGCACGAGAAAAGCGGGTTGTCATAAGTGCGCGGGGAAAGCTCTCCATTCCAGATGCGTGGCACTCCGTGCGCTTGCGGCTGATATGTTTGATTCATAGCCACAAGTCCATAAGCCTGAGGTTGTGCGAACGCGTTCTTCATCACCTTAGAATAAACGAAGCATATTCGACACAGAGATGGATCGCATTGAATTTTCCCTAAGGAAAACAAAACAAGTGAGTAGAAATGTGAGACGAGCTAATAACGCGTGTAATTTTGCAATCTGCTTATTTCACCAATCAGTTTCATAACTTCATAAAAAAAGCACTGAACGTTGTTTCCATAGTTTCGCTCCATCCAACCGACCTACAAATCCCTTCAAAGATCGTGGAACTTCACTGAAATGAATCAAGTGACCTGTTCGTTACTTTACTCGAGTGATCTGGAGTGGTCGGCTATATTACACCCAACAAACCTTAAAATGGTTCTCAAGTGAAACGCGCGGATCAACCAGCACACACCTACTACCGCGCGCATAAATATAACGCACCCACAGTGCGCTTTTGCCAAGCGAGTTTGCAAAAGCGCAGAAAAACACCAAGGCAAAATATATGTCTATCGAATTATGCACTTCGTTGCTAAAAATGACCTCAGTCCCGACTTCTCCGCTTTGCATCGCTACTGAAATTGACATAATCGTCAAAAACTGCGAGGAAATTTGGCTGTAGATTGTTCTTTTCCTATAAAGCCATTAAGCGATTCTGTTACATCCTTTCCCACACTCCTCCTATACTTTAACGAAACCTAAAGACCCTGTTTCCTTTGAAAGGAAAAATTCGTAGAAGCAAGAGAAAATTCGAACATTCGATATGTTGCTGCTCTTTGCTGCCCCTAACGTCACTTCCGATGATATCGGCGCAGGTTCAATGGACTCGAAAGCAGAAAATAAATGCTTCCAGGTTGCTTTTTCTCGCTGATATGAAAGAGAGCAAATCCGACGCCCTCACGTTTATTTCGCAAAATCTCTTTCGCTCTTTAGCCTTCATGAAAATGAAATTCATTTTTCAACACAAATCCTTAAGCTACATTCCGCACTCATTAATAATAGTGTTCAGAATGAGTCCAGTTCCTGAATGTAAAGCAGCTCACTGTTTTCATGTACATCTCATCCTGATCACCGACGCAACGAGAACTTCTTCGCAACAAAGGTAGTGTTTTCAATGACTCGAAGACAGTGAGAGTCGCAGGAAAAACAAGGTTTTGGAAAAAAACACTTGGTTAATGAAGCGGAAAACCGACTGAGAGAAACTCCCCGCTAAAAACACAAGTGTCGTAAGACCTCCTAAAAATTATCCACGTGGTGTGCACGCCTATAAACATGCTTACGCGTATTTGTGTGCCGGTATTGTATGTATACCTATATTATGTGTATACGTACACCTGAACACGTAGGCAAACAAACACCTATGTATCTAACGATCGCTGACCACGGTGCTTGCAAATAAATACTCTGCTATATTATTAATACCGTAAACATGGGCGCAGTTACTCATGCTATAGGGTGACACAAAAGTTGTTGAGGAATGATTGAAAATGATGGAAAATAGGGCGATGAAGAGTTGTACAACCTGGTCATAGGCGGGCTGATATTGGCCGTCAATAGGGTGCATTGTAATGGCGTTTTGCGGTGCACGAAATACTGCGGTAGGCAGTACGACCCTCGGGTTACCATTGGAAACATAGGCGTGCACTTGTTGTGTGTATTGTTGATGGAGCTGAAAGGTTCAGGTTAAGCCGGATGAAACACACTCGTTCTACATGAAAAAATAATCCGACCCTATAAACTCCTCTTTCAAAAAACGCGACATGAAACAACTTATTTCCATACATCGCAAAGAAAGCTACACATATAGGCAGCTGCAAAAGGCGTTTCTTTCATCGCATAGCCGAGCGAAATGCATGTTTCACTTATGACGCACCTGTGCGACCAACAGTTCCCTTCACTACCATTCCATTCTGATGTCACAAGCTTGCTTCTGCTGTGTACGGAACGACTAGAACCTTTGCTCACTTTCGCTTGTTCTTCATTATGAGTTCAAATTCAAGCATTCTACGGACACAACACACCGCAACGTCCGTCATGCGTTAGGTCCCAATGATTTTGGTGAAACCATATAAAGATGCTGGTCCTTCCACTGCCTTTCAAGTAATTATAAGCTCGCCGACAAGTCTTAATCACTGCAGCTTCTCAATTCAACCTCGAAAAGTTGCATCGCATACATACGAGGCAACCCACTTCTTGCTCAGTCAACTTAGACATTCCCACACCTCTGTCATGAACGCCTGTCACTAGCTAGAAGAGTGAAAGACTTTAAGATGCTTATCCGGTGAAAAATTTCCGAGATAATCCTTTGCTGCCAGCAAGGTCTTTCTCATAGTAACGGCTTTGACCGGTTAGGAGGTCCTGCCACGTCGGACGCTCAATGCTGCTTCTGTGCGAAATATATCCAGAAGCCAGCGAGTGAAGGTCAGGGAAGAATAATAAGCAGGATCAAAAAAGACCTGAACCGATAAAATGTTATGCCCGATATGCGGTAGCCATATATATATATATATATATATATATATATATATATATATATATATATATATATATATATATATATATATATATATATATATATATATATATATATATATATATATATATATATATATATATATATATATATATAGGGGTATAATTGTTTTAAGCGAGGGTAAGGAAGGAGTGAGGTGAGAAACATGAGAGGTGATCTGAGGAAAACACCTACACGATCGTAATTCAGGAAGCGGACTCAAAGGAAAACTGCGGCAAAGACACATACGAGCGTCAGCATATGAGTGCCATCACAAAATACAGACGCGCCAATATTCAAAATGGTTTCTCATCGAAAAAGGAGAGGTTTTGTTTTTTGATGCAGCAGAGAGTAGCAGCATAAAAGTTTCATAATGTGGCTGCCTTCCGGGAACAGCCTACCGAAAAGCGTAGTTAGAAACATCACGACAACGAAAATTATTTCCATCTTTATGTCGACCAATGGTCGTTCGAGCTTCTCCCTGCAGCAACTAAATTAGCCTCATTCCTATTCCTTCGCCGTCACAAGCGTTCCCACATTCTCTTTATCTTTCGACCCATATTAGCAAATAGCTTTCAAGCAATTCCCACCAACTTATCAATTCGACAGAAAAGGTGTCTTAGTTGTCACTATCTTAGCTCTCTACGTCCCCCCCCCCCTACCATTAGCCGCAGTATCAAAGCTTGGATTCACTGTAGTCCACATCATGTCAAGAGGAATGCCAGCAACAGATCTCTAGGTGGCTTTGCAGCACTAGGTTGCGAGGGGAATTCCAAGTTTTGCAGCTACGCGAATGGATGAAAGTAGTTAGCATTCAACGAAACAGATTCAACTCGAATAGGAATCAAAATTTTCGCCCTAATGGTTCGAATTTTGGCAGTGAATGTGGCAAGAATGAAAATAAATTTCAGTTCCAATTACCCTCCACTCATCTTGTTGGAAGGCTGTCCAATAAGCCTCGGATATGACTTAAGTGGCAAATGTCACAATAAGGCGAGCAAGAACTTCGTACTACAGCAATCAGCTACCTTGCTATAATCGTTGAACTCAACCCCCTCCGCAGATGGTTTACAGGAATCTGCGACTGCAAATTTCATAAATGTACTGCCGTATTGGCATCTGCTGTAACAGAATCACTGCAAATAAAATATTGAGTTTTCATTGCTAAGAAAGCAAGACTTGGTCCGCTGAGTCGCTTTTACATCAAAATAGCCTCACTGCAGCAATGAATAAATAAATAAATAAATAAAAAACAACACAGAAACTGTCCAAAATAGAGTGTACAACACTCGCGTATATAACTATTCGAAACAGAGCATTTGTCCCAACGAATAATAAGGGTTGAAGAGTACAGTGCCAAGAGGTCATGCCAAACGAGCTGCTACGATGTGCACGCTATTAAGCCCGCCGATAACATCAACTACTACCGCGAAACGTCTCAAATATGCGCAATAAGACACATATAATTTCATCCGCTCATATAAAGCGTTCACAGAGCATTCGTTCGCTCGATTCCTGCAGCCAAATCGACGTAAAAAAGGCGAAAAACGGGTCCGATGGGCTGTGCAATGTATACAAAGTTTAAGAGATAGTTAAATGCCCATATTACTCCTTCACATTGAGCGATCAACGACCGAACTTGCAAGCGCGTTTACATTAATGAAATTTCGTATGCTTATTTCCATTGTGTGACGAAGTAAAACTACTGGATAGTGAGACATATATGCAAAAATAAAATCATTGCAATATGCTTTACATGCCGTAATTTGCAAGACCGGAAAAAAGTTTATACTGCGCCAACAACTAATCTTTGCGTTATCGGAGGCGATTCCTCTTGCTTCAACTAATGAACAAATGACTGACTGAATTAAACGACGGACTGCTTATTTCAGTGAAGATCTGAGGAATACATCTGCTGAGATGATAATGGGGAAAACTGGTTAAATATAGAACGTTCAGATAAGAGACGACTATAAAATGCGGAAAAAACGTTTTTTAGTATATTTCTGCGTAACTTTTTCTTTGATGTTTTTAAGAAGTTGTGGAATCTTGCTTTAACTGTATTAAGATAAACGCTAAATAAGGAGACAAATACCTGTTCGTTATAGTCGTTGCTTACGGCGTCGTCATATAGTGGAACAACAACTTGGTCATGCAAGCGTCGATTCCATCTCATCGTAGTGAGCGGAGCCCTGTTCTTCAAACCAACACTCTTGTAATGGCCACGCTTCGCATTCGGCACTGCCAGTTCGCTATCCATTACCTCAAAAGTACACCGCCTAGTCAGAAACGTCTTTCCATCCCAGTGCAGAATGTCAAATAGAAAAAGCGAACGTTCTGGACAGATGCGCTGCTGAGCTCTCCTCCCCACCTAATAAAATGCTGCATTCGCTCGTATAGGCCCTCCATTTTTAGATCGAGACACCTTTGTGAGAGGTAAATGGGCTGCCAGAAACAACCAGGTTTGCAATAATCCAAGATGAAAAAGAACACGGAGAGATGCAATTAGCACGAATACTCGCCGTTGGGCACGAGCGCTGATCCATCTATGCCGGTTAATTTTACAGTGCTCAGTGACAGCCGTAGTACTTGGGAGACACCAACAAGGCCTTAGACACGCGCTATTAAATAAGGGATGAAACACACATACTAATTAGTAAGCAAGGCCGCAGCATATTTATGTCCTCGGCTACAGCCCCTAGGGCAAACCATAATCCACATGGGGAAAGACCTACATCAAGATCAACACAAGTGCTGGCAAAACAGTCTGTTAAACGAAATGAAGACCACCACCATCACAGAGATCACAAGAACTCAACTGATCATAACACATCACTCGTTCAAAATACATCTACGCGGTATGGGTAGACGTAGCCATAAGCACAGACGCAAGAGAGAGATGGAGAGAGACCGCGCGCGTCCACAGCGAGCGGTACGACCCCTGGTCACTCAGTAATAAAATCGTGGCAATAGATCTATATGTGGTAACGAAACAAGAGTTGGGAAACGAGTTTCGAATTACTTTGGCAGCTGTATCAGAATCATTCTTAACCTGAGACAAAAGAATTTCCTATAGCATCATTTCCTGTATGACGTGCAAATGACTAAATTTGCTGGGTCGAAATAAATGTGATACAGAGATTGACATATTGTTGATACATGCGGGTGATTTAGGAAGGAGAACGATTGCCGAACTACCGAAACCCCAGCAGTGATCGGAGTGGCAGCCGATGTCGTTTCTCAGCAAGATCGCCGGTCTCTGCCGGAGAGGTGAAGCGAACATCTGGAATCTCAGATATAATAATGACCAAGCCGAAAAGATAATATATAAGTAGTGCAAGATTTGTGTAGCTGGAATTAAGAACATTATCTTCGTGGGTTTAATGCTACTTCAAATGAGAGCTTGTAATGGGAGAAATCAGAGATGCCCCGTCCTTGTTTGACAGATGGCGAGAAAAAAAATGTAAGGAATATAGCCTATCGAGCCAGATATAGCTATTTCCTCGAAGTACCCTTACCAGGTTCCCATCGCCGCAGTGTACATGTAGGTGTTGAAATCGGAGAGGGCGCTGCAACCGATATCGCCTCCGCAACGCAGAGTTTCCGCAGCATGCAGCGGTAAGTCCTGTTTCTATTGCAGCATTCCAACCACACTGTTATACAAGGCCATTTTCATAAACATCTCTGAAATCTACTCACGCTCATTTATGATCTCAACCGGCGAATGTTACACATCGCTGCAAGACTATAAAGGTACCGTACCTTTCTAATGCATCGCTTGGGAATTCCTCTAGAGTTGCGGATAGTTTCGTTACATTTAAAACGACTAAAATACGCATCGTTTGGAAAACAAGGCCCAGTCTTCTTCGTTACAGTGAAGGCGATGAGGATCAATCGGATTTCCTTGATGATCTTCCGTCCCCGTGATGCAATACGCAAGTGTTCTGAAAGACCGAAGTGAATTGTACGCTATTCAATCCTAATGCTATCTTTCATCGTTAAAAACCTTTCTTATGCGAAGTAAGCATGCCTGGAGCAGCCCCTAACATCCTAGCGACGAATACAAAAGTACTCTGCCCACTGACTTTCTGAACGCTCATCATTGGAGACGAATTATGCCGTCGAAAATCTTCCGATCCGCCGCTGTTAGTCGACTAGATTAATAGATTGCGTTGTCGAATGTGCGAATTTTGTTTCAACAATCTGTCGCTCTTGGAACGCTTCAGGTGCGAGAAACTGCTTACCCATAATACTGAGCTGGAAAAACAGTAGCCATTACCTCTGATCGCGTGATGAAATGCCACCATGCACCTCACTAATCTGAAATCTCTTCACTGAGTATAAGATAAATAAACGATTTCTTCTATATTTTTGCATCTCCAGCTTGTCTGGAGCCTAGATATAACTTCGGATAGGTGAGGAGGGGATGTGAGCGATGCGCGCACCCCCTCCCTCACATCCTCGCTTCCCCAGGTCACGCGAAGGAAGTCACTTAATACCGCATCAAAATTGCTTCGTGCGGAGCCGAGATAACGGCCTGGACAGTTTATACTGCGCTTAGCGCCAAGTGCGGCGGTGCCGTGCGCGCATAATCATTCCCCGCCACTGGGTAGCCATCCGCACCGTTTCCAAATTACGCCCAGTTGAATACTCAAATTCGTACCGAAAATGGATCACTCAGAGCCGAGATATGACCCCAAACAATCAATTATTTAAAATAAGTAAACCAAAAAGGATGAGTTTCACGAGGTTATGCGTGTCACACGTTTCTGCACATTTCAGGGATCCGATTTAAAAAAAAGGACTTGCATCAAATTCTGTCCTCCCGGAGGTCACATGTAACCTGTGAAAAAGTATCGAGCGCCAGCAATGCTGCGCTGCGGCTGCGCCGCGCACACACACTTCTCCTCACGCATTGCTCCTTTCTCGACGTGACGAAAACCCAGATAATCAAAACAGCATCGAAACTGGTCCATCGAGAGGGGCGAGGTGACATGGTACAGAAGAGGGCGTTCGACAGAGCACACGTTACTCCCCAACACCCCTCCCCCCTCAAGACCTCCTTTCTTCGGTGTGCGAATGAGATTAATACAAGAAAAGTACTTCTCCAATTCATTTTATTGCATTATACATTCTTGTTTCATTCCCCATCAGCCTTCAAAGTCCCCATAAAAAGATTATACATTATTCCGAATATATATCCACCACAGGGGGAGGCAGACAGCTTTTACCCCCTCTTGATTCCGCCTCCAGAAGCGGTCATGGAAAAAATAATGCTTCAATTTCTTAACTATCATAATACATTCATGCTCCATTGCAGGTTAGATCTCTTAATGTTGCAAACGAAATTATATATTATTGCGAAGACAATTGAATCACAAGGGGCCTGCCGTCCCCTTGAAACCCCAGCTTTCTCCCGCATGCCATTGGGGGTTATGTATAAATAAGTTTTAATTAATTACCCAACATCGTGCAGCATTACTGCACTTATTGTTGCCCTTCTTAATGTCCACAACAAAGGTAACATCATTCGGAAAAGAATTTATGCACAAGGGGGGCAGCCGCCCTCCTTGAACCGCCTGCTTTCTTTCGCGTGCCTTTGAGGTTTATGGAGAAAATAATCCTTTAATTTATTACTGGAAGACTGCACGGAGCCACAGTGTCTGCAGTGGTACTAACTATGGGAAAAAAATATTTCAAAAAGTTTCCTGGTTCCCTCCTCGAGTTCTGCCCACCAACAAACCTTGCCCGCGGACAGGGCCATGTTACCTAATGAAAAGAATAATTCCCGGAACTGGAAGCTTCAAGAGAATCAGAATGTCTGCAATGGTACTTAACAATGGAAGAGAAATATTTCGAAAGTCATCCGGCTCCCATTCCTGGATTTTGCCCACTAACAAACCGAGCTTAGACACCGGGCCACATGTTCTTATGAAAGAAAAGTTTCCTCAAAACTCAAGCACTGAAGAGAGCGAGTCTCTACAATTTTCCTTAAGCATCAAACACAAATATTTCAAAAACTTTTCAGGTTCTCGCCCCCGGGTTTTCCCCACCAACAAGCTCAGCCTAGGCACCGGGCCATATCTTATGGAAGAAAAATTTTCCTTCAACTCGAAGACTAAGGAAAGTGGGTACTTAACTGGTACTTAACTATACAACACAAGTATTTCAAAAATTTTCCAGATTCGTGTCTCCGGGTTTTGGCCACCAACGAATTTTGCCCGTGAGGGTATACTTAGCCACAAGCGCACGCGCACGAGAGAGACGGAGACAGACGGCGCGCGTCCACGGCGAGCTGCGCGGTAGTGGCCACTCGGCAGTAAAATTGTCGCAGTAAATATGAAAATATGCCGTAAGGAAACAAGATTCGAAAGACGAGTTTCAGCAAATGCTCTATCAGAATCATTACGAACCTGAGACGAAAACAAGAACTTTTCTATAAGATCAATTTCCTATGTGACGCGCAATTGACATAAATTGCACGGTCACCGATATATCAGGGCCTAGAAGTGTATAAAGGAGCGAGATTTGGAAAGAGCGACTAAACACATTTTAAAGAGCATTGAATGCTCTATCAGAATCATTAATAAGCTGAGACAAAAACAAGAACTTTTCTATAAGATCAATTTCTTATATGACAAGTAATTGGCAAAAAAATGACGCTGTTGACATGTGCGGGCGATGGAGGAAAGAAATCGCTCGTTGAATTATCGAAACTCGAGTAGTGTGATTTGAAGTGGTAGCTGCTGTCGTTCCTCTGCAAGATCGTCGGTCTCTGTCGGAGAGGTGAAGCCAACATCTGAAGTCTCAAATACAGCGATGATCACAGCGAAGGGATACTAAATAAGCAGTGCAAGTTTTGTATAGCTTGAATTAAGTGCATTAAATAAAAAATTTTTTCCCGTTCTTAAATCTTGGTAAGTTTGGTGCTTCTTCAACTGATAACTTATTGTGGGAGAAATCAGAGGTGCGCCGTCTATTTTTGACGAAAAGGCGGCGAAAACAATGCAAGGATTATAGCCTGCTGAGCCATATGTAGCTATTCGAAGTATCCCTGCCAGATTCCTCTCGTCGCTGTGTACAAGTATATGTTCAAGTCGAAGCAAAGCGCTGCGGCCACTGAGTCAATGTCGTCTCCCCAACGCAGATTATCTGCAGCGTTCAGTCTATGTCCCGTTTTCAATGCAGCATTTCGTCCACGCTGTTTGTATGGCCTTGTTTCATGAACATCTCTGAAATCTGCTCACACTCTGCCGATCTCAAGTACCGAATGTTGCACATTGCTACAAAACTATGACGGTACTCGCACCCTTTTAACGCATCGTTTAGGAAATCTTCTGAAGCAATGAATTGTTTTGTAACATTCAAAAGGTTATTTATTCAAGGCTGTCTTCTTCGATATAGGGAAGGCGACGGGAATCAACCGGACTTCCTGGTGATAGTTTTCCGTTCCGTAAGGGAGTGCTCTGAAAGAGCAAAATGAATTGCAGCCATCTAATGCCAATGCCGCATTTCATTGTTAAAAGCCTTTATTAGAGAAGCAAGGGTTCCTGGAGCAGTCCTTAAGGCCCTAGCGGCACTGTGCAAAAATAGGCTGCCCATTTCTGAACACTCAGTACTACACTCGGCCTATGCCGTTAACAAGCTTCCGAACCGCCGTTAGTGGACTAAATTAATAAGTTAGGTTGCAATGCCCAATGTGCAAATTTTGTTTCGACAATCTGTCGCTTTTGGAATGCTTCAGAAGCGGGAAATTGTTTGCGTATGATACTGACCTGTAAAACAGTTGCCATCTCCTCTGACTGGAACCGTCGCCCATTTGCCCGGCTTCTGATCGACTTGGAATGAACACGAGTCGGTGTATGGTGGACGGGCACCTTGCACATGAGGCAGGCGCTTCTTCCGCACATTATTCAGCCAATCTAAACTAGGCGGCTCGAAACGAATGCTCTTGGTAGCCGCCATCTTCTTTCTGATCTCCTTCACATCTTCATGCGATTTGGCTTCTTTGGCTTGGGTTACGCACTTCAAATGACTGAATGCATTGAAGGTTTCCTGCCTTGTAACCACTTGCCGTTCCCTTCCACGTGAAGTGCAATTTTTCCACTGGGGAGCACGTCGCCTTTTTGCTCTTTACTCCTGGCGCGTCTATGTCGGGAAACAAGTATTGCACGCAATCAAGGTGTGGCAGTGCAATTAAGCATACGCTCAACTCGTCGGTTGGCTTTTTTACCATTAAGCAAATCTGCAATACCCATTATCGAGAGGTGTGTGTAATGTAATTCATGTCTCCGCCTTACCCACATTCCTCTACAGGAGAGGAATAAAATAAAGGAAACCCAGAACTGTCGGATGCAGAATTCTTGACTGGAGAATATAACAATCGCACAAAAAGGATAGATTCATGAAGATCCTCAGCAATTTCAGGTAATTTATGAATGACTCCGTCAATTCATTAGCAGTTCAGCTTTCCATTAACAACAATGTCATAAATGCACAAGAATAACGCATAAGGCAAAACTAACCCGGTATTTTCGCATATATTTCAGAAGGCGACAGTTCAGGAGAACATACTTCGGATTTCTTGGTCTCGTTTTCGCGCCCTCTGCCAATTGTTGTATGCGCGTCAAATACTAAGCATGAGGAGAGTGAAGGAAAGCCAAGTACGCGCTGACCGATGGATTGCGAGGGGCGCGAAACTGCCCTAAAAATTTCTACATTATTCCTTCATTGGCTGTATTGCATCTTAACAGGCAACGCTCGGAGAGGACTGCAGTAGATGAATTTCCAAAACACGCCTTGATAGCACTGAGTGATATGCTTCCGCTGCATTTGTCGTGCGCACTTCTGAGTCGTAGTGGTTCCACCTGTGCAACGGCAGCGAAAGCCAGTAGCCTTCGGAATGCCGCTTGAACGCGTTCAGTTCCTTCTGAGGTTAGCAGGTGAGCTTCGTTGGAGGAATCCACGATCTGGGAGGTTGCGGTGGATTTTTTAGCGCCATCTCCCACGCGGAGCAGAAATGCTCTGCAAGAGGCTTGCTAATGAGACGCCACTATTCAGATATTGTCATAATTTACCTAATAACTTCAGCAACAGCACAGCAACCTCCAGATAGTTAGCAGGTTGGCTCAGTACACATTCTACACGAATCAAAATTATAGGCAATAATACCATATAGACCTATATATATATATATATATATATATATATATATATATATATATATATATATATATATATATATATATATATATATATATATATATATATATATATATATATATATATATATATATATATATATATATATATATATATATATATATATATATATATATATATATATATATATATATATATATATATATATATATATATATATATATATATATATATATATATATATATATATATAATATATATATATATATATATATATATATATATATATATATATATAATATATATATATATATATATATATATATATATATATATATATATATATATATATATATATATATATATATATATATATATATATATATATATATATATATATATATATATATATATATATATATATATATATATATATATATATATATATATATATATATATATATATATATATATATATATATATATATATATATATATATATATATATATATATATATATATATATATATATATATATATATATATATATATATATATATATATATATATATATATATATATATATATATATATATATATATATATATATATACATATATATATATAATGTGTATAATGTGTATAAAATCGGTCCATGTGTATTCACAATGATATCTAAGTAACCGTGTCACAGGTGACGTGAAACGAGAGTAACTTTATATTGCTACGCCCATTGGAAATCTGCCTTAATGTCATGTTCATAGTCGATATTTTTGAAAATCCCGCCTAGATCAAATAAAGCGCAATTACGTTCAGGCAGTAGTGGCAACTCTAATCCGTTAGGAGCCGTCTAATCCGTTGGTGAGTGACTTAGAACTCGTCGTAGAATTGGATCAAACCGAACTTCCTCACACTGTTTATCACAGCTTGGCAGTAGTGGAATAAACAACCCTTCACTGCTGCACTACCAAAAGTCTCCGACACCGCTTTCATGATCGCCTCCTCATAATCCGTCCGAACGGTGCGTACGTTCGCTTCGATGTTCATTTCGCTCCAACGACGTTGCATCGCAGAGAAAATGATGTTGTATGATTGCAGGGTTTTGTTACGCATAACGGCGTGGAGAACTGGCACCCACTCGTAGCCCATGTCGTTGCTTATCTGAAAAAAGACTACTCCGTTTCGGAAACCTACTGATTTGTGCAAGGGCTGCGGGTGACAACCAACTTCACCGAATCCGTAGTTTTTCGTTCGAGACTTTGAGAACCATCCAAATCGCACTAAGGATTTTAGACATACCCTGCAGTGGACTGTAAGGACCTGGTGAAAGCTTCGCGGTGCTGTGCTGAAAGTGGCATCGGCTATTAAGATGTCTGAAGCAGCGGTTGCGAAGTTCAACGTCTGAGGAGAAGGCCAAAATTCCATGGCCAGAATTTTGCACCAGAAGCCACCTGAAAAGTTAAATTTATACGTTACAGTTTCCATCCCTTGGCTGATCTATCTTGCTTACCTTGCGCCTCAGCGGTGAGATATCTCTTCAACAGCCTTCCAATGCTATACGCAGGACCAATAAAGGTTAATGTGACCATATGTTTCAAACACAACTAGCATTTCAGCGATATTGTCCTCATACCACATAAGTGGTTAAAACTGGAGCGATCCTGAACGTTTACCTTTTGACGGTGTTCTTCAGATTCCCTCGTAAAGTGTTGCAATAGCACGGCAATAAATAGAAAGGTGTCCGAGAATGTGGCCAAATGACGTCGGCGGTTCGCAGCATAGGATTTTCTTGCGGTTTTCCAAGCTGGAAATCGTGTTGCCGTATCGGGTTGTCTGTCATCACTGAGAGCGATTTTGTAACCCTGAATTGCTTCATATCAGCAAGAAAATCCACTCTTTAACGACGAAGAGCTTAATGAGGGAAGCTTTAAAAACACTGGAAAACTCAATCCAGCCCAAAATTCTGAAACTTACCCGAACCCATGCTTTACGAGGCTCACAGATGCCTTTGCGAACCTCTCTGCGGCAAATGAGATCGACTTCTCGAGCACGAAGCTGCTGCAAAGTCAACGGCTGGCAGCGGTATGATGTTCGGGATCGTATGTGCTGGTTATTGAACCACATGTCGTTATCAGCTTCGGCCTTTTCTTCTCCGGGGCTGTTTTGTTGATTGTTTCACAAGTGGAAAATCGGTAGTACCGCTTCGTGCCATAAGCCTTTGTTAAACGATAGACACGAACGGCGTTTTCACCAATCCTCACCATCAAGGGGCGTCGATTTCCACGAATGGAAAACGTATCGCTTAGATCCCGAGACGCACTTAGGACACATATACTCTGAAACGTTTTCTTCTAAGAACAAGAATGTGTGCTACGAGGCCACAGAAAGTAGCCTCTGTTACTTCGACCAACAAGGTTTTGTAAACCTATGTTTTCGTTCTAATAATGTTAACGATTGTGTTACTAACATCTCTGTTGCCCAACATCGCTCTGCTCACAGCTCGTCTCCATTACCTCACAAGTGTTACCAACAAGCGGTAAAGGCAGTAGCCGTACTGAGCCTCTGAAGCTATACAGGAATACGAAGCAAATGACCGAAGGATTGCGAAGCATTTTTAATGAATTCAGTAGCACATTCACCGCTTCCTCATTCAGTTGAGACGAACAGTTTGGCCAGGTCGAAGGGAACTTCTCAGAATGGTCGCGTTTGTCAGTCATTGTGCTCGCATCCGTCATCCGATTCTCGGTCGTGGTGCTCGCATCCATCGTTCGACTGTCGGTCATAGTTGCGGCATCAGCCACGACTAATTCCGTAGCAGTGCCCATATCACGCTTGTTCTCACCCCAAACAACATGGCTATCGCCTACTTTGTCACTATCTTTGGCCTCCAGAAAACAAGTCCTCCTTTCTGCTCGCGCTTTCTTAAGAGCCTTCCGAATCTTCAAGAAACCCTTACCCATCCTGGCTCTGATGGAGGGAACCGACACCGCAAACAGTTGACGCACAAGCAAATCCTCACCCTTAACCCGCGTGGTCTGATCGCGGTTGCAACCACGAAAAACCCGCCTAAATCGAATAAAAGGGCGCTGATACACTAGGTGCGGCGGGAACTCTTAAATCCGTCACATGCTGCCCCATGCTCATAAATGCTCTTTAAAATGTGCCTAGTCGTTCTTTCCAAATCTTGTTCCTTTCCAAAAAACTTCTAGGTCCTGATATATCGGTGACCGTGCAATTTATGTCAATTGCGCGTCACATAGGAAATTGATCTTATAGAAAAGTTCTTGTTTTCGTCTCAGGTTCGTAATGATTCTGATAGAGCATTTGCTGAAACTCGTCTTTCGAATCTCGTTCCCTTACGGTATATTTTCATATTTACTGCGACAATCTTATTGCCGAGTTAGCACTACCGCGCGGCTCGCCGTGGACGCGCGGTCCATCTCTCTCGTGCGCTTGCGCTTGTGGCTAAGTGCGGCGACCCCAGTTTGCCTATCCACCGGGCCATGTTATGTAAGCGAAGAGAAATTTCCTTAAAATTTGAAGGAAGTAAGGGTTTCTGCAATGGTATTTAACTATGGAAAATATTTCAAAAACTATACAGGTTTTCTTCCGCGGGTTCTGCGCACCAGCAAGCTCAGCCTAGGCACCGGGCCATGTCATCTAATGCAAAAAAAATTCCCCGAACGTTGAAGTTTGAAAAAAGAGCGTCTGCATAAACCCTAAGTCAATTAGCGATCTTCTGTATATTATCTATATATAGACTAGCATGAGTTTCACAAAGCTATACATTTCACACTTGTCTACATTTCGTACGGAATGGATTAAAAGAAACTGAAATGAAATCTGTCCATCCGGAGCCGAGATATGAGTTCGGACAGGTGAGAAGGACGTGTGACGCGGCGCGCGCACCTGCTCTCTCTCATCGCTGATTTCCGTAGACCACGGAAGCCAGCCATTCCAAACCGCATCATGATTGCTTCATGGGGAGCCGAGATATCGTCAATGACAGTTTATACTGCGCGTAGCACAACGTGCGGCGACGCCGTGCACACACACTCACTCCTTGAAGCATCGCACAACTACTTTCACGTTGCTCTTATTACGCCAGGTTGAACATTCAAGACCACATCGAAACTGGACCATTCGGAGCTGAAATATGACTCTAAACAATTATTTAAAAAAAAAGAAAAAGAAGTACTGAAGTGACTGTCCGCAATTCTCTGGCTCCGCCCGCTCCCTGTGAACGCATCTAGGACCAATATACACAATTTCCGGTCAAAAATCCTCAAAAAACAAATTTAAATCGAAAAACTGCAGCAATGAAAACACGAACGGTATTGAACCACTGCAGCTCTCTCCCAGAGCCCATAAAAACATCCAGTCGACCACATGGCTGCTCGCAACACCACCTCTCAGTAGTGACACTCAAGCGAGTGTCTGGCCCTCTCTCATTTACGAATTATTTTCGTCCAATATTTCGCGAAAAGTGTAAAGGACGCAGTAAAAGTGCATATATCCGTGATCAGCTGATCAAGTTCCATCATTTTACACCAATATTATCGAAATTGCGGACAAAAAATATTTTTCCAAATCTCTCCTCTACTACTCTCTCATGAGTGAAAAACCGCAAATTTTCCGATTTTTTTCTCGGCTCCTGTTCGTCCTCGGGCGATAGCTCGTATATCTTCGACAGGTTCTGGCGTGCTCATGAGAAATCAAAGAACCGTTTACACGAATATCAAAATCCTACCGAGAACAGAGGCCTCAGAAGTCGCAAAAATCGAGATTTCAGAATTCCTGACGGATGGAACCGATTTTGAACTTTTGTTCCCGATTGAAATAATTTATACATCATTTGATAGAGCTTTTAAAGTCGTATCAGAAACACCAAATCAGAACTCTGTACTCCTAACGGTAATGGGAGAAAAAAATTCCGTATTATGTTTTGCAAAACATTTTTATACGAAATCCACATAAATTAATTTTTTTTTTTTTTGAACAAACTCGATCTCGAGAAATCCAGATGGTACATAATATTGAAGGAGGGTAATGAAAATAGAGAATCCAAGAAGAAGAGATAAACCGAAACTACGATGATCGCAGGTAGAAGTGAGGATAAGAACCTATTAACTGCACACTTTTTACTTCAATACTAATATTAAGGTCAGGGGAGCTCCGCCCCCGACGTACCTCTCTATCATTGGGGCCACCGCCCCCTTGACCCCTGCTTTCAACGTAGCGTAGTTGTTGTTAGAGAAAATAATATTTCTCCAGTGTATTACACTGATATCGAAATTCTCAATTTTTTTCTTGCCATTTTTTTACTCTTGTCATAAACTTATAAATCACTGAAAAGAGAATTAAATGGCGATTCCAGTAAAAAAAATCTCATCGAAATACCCATAATTCTCCCAGAGTTATGAAAGCGGGTAATGTCGTTTCTCTGATTCTCTCACTTTTGTGAACTAACTTGCCGCCGAATGCAATTTCCTATATTTGCACTACAGGTCGTCTAGATATGTTATAGACCGTTGGAAAGGAAATTGCCTGGGGCGTCGAATGGCACTACGCGCGCGTCTACGATGTTCTGAAGGAATTTATAACCGAAAATGAGAACATCCCAGAATACCCTGAAAACCCGTGATTGAAGCAAAACCCAACTTATGTATTTGTAACAGGAGGGATGAAAACTTGTAGCTGACGAGGCAACTGTGCGGCGAACAGGAAAGAGTTATACAAATGACGTTTTCAAGGAATCCTGTACACAATCCCAAACAACTGATAATAAAAAAATTCCACCCCAACTGGCCCAATCCAAGCCGAGATATGGTCGAAAAATGATTTTCCGGTTCTCGAACGGATATCTCAACCGCATCACCAAATATCACCGCACCTAGAGTCCCTTATTCCCAAGAGATCCTATAAAAACTCCCACATGTAGACAAAAAATGACAAAGATATAAAGGTTTCCGAATTGCTCCCCATACTTTTCAAATACATTCCGGAAAAAATTTCATGTTCAGGATTTTTCTCGGAAATCCACTACATCCCTGATATGTGTCCTTATAGGCTGAAGCGAACAGAAAAAAGAAAACGAAAATATATGAGTGCGAAAAAAGTTATAAATAAACTTACTTAACTACAGAAAAAATTTTTAAAAAAATTCCCATGGAAAAAATTTTCGAAGCCTGCCCTCAACGAACTTAACTTGTATTTTCCACCAGTCTACGCATTAAAAAAGAAAAGTCAAAAAATCTGAATTTTAAAGAGAGTTATCGTGGTAAAACCACAAAAATATTTACTGATCTTTGTGTATAAGTAGACATAGTGATCTCCTATATATAAGTAGGTATTAGATATCCTGCACTAAAGCTGCATTCAATCAACATTTCGACCATTTGAGTCCTCCGTAGAAGATTTTTAGTTTACCGCAGCATTACATCGGCAATTCTTTGAAATAGCATAAAATATGTGAATTTCAACGTTTATCCCAACCTAAGTCAGAAATTGAAATGCGCTTCGAAGTATCGCTTTAGTACAACATATATTTCCGAACATCCACTTCAGCAATAACAAATGCAGGAAATAGTGAGCTCCTCTTCTTCCGCACTCCCTTACAGATCACAGCCGTTACAAGCTCTCTTATGGTTGCATTGAGCACTCGCGTTCAGCACTTTCAATGCGCTGTCTTCAATTTTCGGTGGGTGATGGGGAGCGGAGAGATTTGAACTTAGTTTAAAACAATCCGGTCAGAGGTTCTTCGGGAGGTTCCTGAAGCTAGGAAAAAAACTATTTGCAACCATTTCAATGAAAAGTGGTGCGAGCCGCAAGCCTGAGTGGGCCATTTCAAGTGAACGCAGAAAAATCCTTCGAATGCGAGAAAGCAGGAGAGGAGAAGTATTCAATTTAGTGGATTTTTTGGGACATTTTTGAGTGAGTGGCCGGTGGAAAAAATTCACTCAGTTAGGCCACTGGCTTTTTTCATCGACTTTCTTATTACGCAAAGGTGTGTTTGTTTTTGAGAAAACGCATAACTACTTATGAACTGGAATTTCTATTTACGACCATTAAGAGCGTGGTACGGAATCATCTGTTTCATCCACTAATCTGCTTGTTCTCAACTAAGAGTTTTTTTTTTTACCTATGCGGGAAATGCATATGCGTCACTATGCGTCACAACGTCTACAGAGCTGCTACTCATGCTCCCCTATATTTTCACTGATTTTGAACTGACCTATCACTGATCAATCTTCTCCGGGATAAATTTAAGAGCGCTCACTTTCAAGCAGTCATCGAATTAATCAAAGTGGTCGTTGTACGGCTAAAAAACATTCAACAGAAAGGAACGTTATCTTCTCACTAATTCAGCCTATCCAACGATACAAAGTTAGTTCACCTTAGCTACCTATTAAGGGTACCTTCTGATGCACTGTGGTGATTGGCGTCGACTACTGTCACCACTTCTTCACTGAGATCGCGAAACATTTTTTAGCTCGTGCTTAGAACTGATTGGGTCAGAATTGGGCCGGATGACTGCGGGGATAGACCTACGGAAAATGCAAGCGACAACAAAAGAGAGACAGACACCCCTGTAGGCGAAGACGCTGACTGTTATTGGATAGAGGGCGAAAGAAGAAATGAAGATCATCAGAAGTGCATCACCAGAAACTGGATCAACCGTTTCCTAAATTCCGGTTCACAGATAAAAATACTCGTCCACAGTTAAACTGGTTGCACATCTGCACACAATTTTGAAATTTACATACCTCTGTGCACATTTTCTCGCCCCATTTGAAGTCTCACCCCCTCCCCTCCTTCAACCATGAAAAACGTCAAAATGTTATGCAGAAAGAAGTTTTAAAAGCGATATTCTCTGATAGCATATGGGTCATCGGATCACGATGAAAAGACGCTAGCCATCTTCATCGCCACTCGATCGCTTACCTGATCAGTTCATTCCGGTCGAACAGGCTCTTGGGAGAGTTCTTTGAGGCAACATCGCGTCGTTCCGCTGGCACGTTCTCACTTAAAATGATTCGACGATAAAACTATAAAATGCCGATGCATCTAATGCACCCATTTTCATTCCAGAAGTCTAAACTTTTTTTCCCTTTTTAAAACACGTGACTGTGTCGTGCGAAAACGACAATCAGCCAAATCTCAAAACAGTCAGAAGCGTCTCTGCGTCAACACTTTGCCGGCCGATGGTCTGGTATATGCGAACATTAAATTTTTTCGCTATTTCTTTTGTAATCAGCCTGTAAATCTCAACCAAATATGACTTCTGCACTTTCTTTGCCAGCCAGTCCATTTAATTTCAAGCGGATGAAAGCCATAAAGTTTGAGCATATTAATGAGACGGCCAGGTAATCTTCAATGAAAACGAAAGAAAGATAGGTGGGGAATTTTGGCGCATCTAGATGCAAATAGCACTGTAGTGAACTATTTATAGTGACTTGCCAAAAAAACCGAAGCCACAACTGAGCCCGCAGAAACCGTCGCTTCAGCAAACAGCTCGTATTTCATTCCACGAGAAAATCCCAGTTCAAGTTTAAGTTTAAAAGTTTCGCTGGTCGACCATGAGTAAACAGTTCAGAAATTTCCAAGATAAGATGCATATAAAAGGTCTTATGAAGATGCTGTGGAACTATTCAAGGCGATCCCTATAGGATCGAATAGGCGACCAACCATATAGAATTTATTAAGTTTTCCCTGTTACTTCTATCTCAGTCAGCAGCTACAGCGTAAATAATTCCAACGTAATACGTCCCCCTAAAATCCACAAATGCTCACATATTCAGGAAAACAAAGGCAGTATGCAGGCTCATTAAAGCTATCTTACTGCAATGAGTACACCATATCTGCACAACACTTGAGGTGTTCTGAAAAAATTGAAAACTGAAAAGAAAAAAGGAAGCATCGATTCAGGTAGACCTAAGAAAAATTGTTTTTTCCCGTAGCTTGGCAAGCAGGCCATTACTGCATACCGAGTGCCAAATACTCAAGATGCAAAAAACGAATCGCGTTCTTGCACTTGGAACTGCAAGTGTCAGAGCGATGAATCGGTCGGATTCAACATCCAGTTAATTCGGCGCATTAGAAAAGACCTAAAATAGCAAATTTAAGGGACCACCTCGAAATCCATGTAGTTTTGATAGAGGATAAGTGCACTGATTTATTCTAAATGAAAATGTTGAATGCGCAACTGAAGCTGCGCAACCGCAAACTGCGTCAACAGTATTCTCAGTCGACGGCGGACATGCATTATAAAAGATGTAAAGACTCAAGTGCAATACACTGCAGGTAAATGCGAATGAATGCAATCAATTCGATAGCTCCAATGCGATTGCGGTTAGTGTGTAAAGTCGCTTAGTCACCTTTATTATTGTCGTGCAATTCCAATAAAACGCAGTGGAATTAAAATGCTTTACTCCGTGTCTTCAACAGACGTAGTCCATAATGCGTTTCTGCTTATCAAATGAAGCATAAATGAACAGAAGGGAAAATGACCTTCCCACGAAACTGAGCGCCTCACGCAATGAGCTAAGCGCTTTTGTAATGACTTCCAGATCTGTCACAGATTCGACCCAGAAATCCTTATGAGTGGTAAAAAATTCCGATTCCATAACAGAAGTTGAAATCTTTTGAAATAGCTATAATGGGCACAAAATGAAGTATCGCTCGTACGACTCAATCAATCACCGGTAGGCGTGGCGATAACGTTAGGGTGAAAGCAACAGTGGTGTCTCCAACTTCACTCATTCGACCAGACGTAGTAGATCACCTTTTTCACCAAGGAAATTATGTACGAAGCTCCATGTAACTTTAATGCCTAATAAAAAATTCTCCCAGAATCCATGACTTTTAATTCTATGAAAATCTGTAATAACATAAAAAACAACAACCATTCTACAGCTGTTACGTTTCCGGGAGGTATTATTCAGAAGAAATTCGTTCTCCTAAATCTCTCAAAAACCTCATAAACATCTTAATTCCTTTGTGAGCCGAGCCATAGCAAAACAGAAATCGGCCAAAACGCACGCAAAATTTCTTTCATCCTTAACCAGCAGCAACTTTTCTCGTAGGAAACAACTTATTTCTGATGAAATGAAAGTGATCCTAATGTTTGCCCCTCGAAATCTCTCGCTCTTAGTAAATACTGAGATCGAACTAGGGCGCTCTGGAAATACCAATTTTGAAAGAGCGCATAATCCGTGAACTGATGCGTTAGGTTTTGATGCAAGAACACGAAGTGAGGTCACGATGAGGAGATCTCCAGCTGTGAACATCGCATCAGCAAGCCTACTTCGTAAATACAAGCGTCAGCACTCAACTGTAATGGCCTATTAAAACATCTTGCAAACACAGACGACGTCCATAGCGGATGATGACACAAAATTTAGCTACGGATAGAACCGATATGTAAAACTCAAAAAGGAGAAAAAAAAAACGAAGAACAAGCCAAGGCCTCAGCTATCCCGTCGAAGTAACATCACGCACACGCATCGCCATCTTGCGATCGTAACTTCGCATCCGGTTATATCAGAGGATGTAACTTCCATCATCAAACGCCAACTTGCAGAAATGCATAAAAAACCGATTTGCATGGTGCAGCTGAGGGAGGTGGTATGGAAAATATAGGAAAAGAAAAAACTTTTCAAACGAGAAAAAAAATTATCATAGCAGTTTAAGCGTCGTCGCGAAGAATGGCTTATCGGCACGCCCGTCTCACCTTCTCAATTTTGGCTCTTCTTTTGTTCCTCCTGCCTTTCTCTGTCTCAATTTGGCTCTGTTTGAGCAGTAATTATAAGAAAAATAGTCCCCTCTCCCCCCTATAGGCAGCCAAAGCGACTCAACTGCAACGCATCATAGTCCTTAAAGCATCCCAATCCTTAAATCCGTAAATCCAAAGTCCTTAAACCAAACCAAAACAGTGATGCGAAACATCCGAAACAAGCACATCACGAGGCAAATGCGCTATGAATTCTGTCCAATGGTAGCTTCTGAAGCCATGAAGCTACCCTCCCCTCTTCCTCCCCCCCCCCCCCCCCCCCCCCAATTGTGATGAAAGGGCTTGGAGAACTTTATCAGTTTTACCATACTGCCAAAAGGGTAAAAGTAAGCGAAACAGCAAACCTCGCAGCTACTCACGCTAGTAAACATTGCAGAATTTCCCAACTTGCCTCTTTCAACAGTTTGCAGAATTTCGAGCAACAATATGTCAGAAAGAGAAAAGAACAATCTCACGACTCGCGCCGACTCCGCCAGGGGCAATCTTTATTGGTTGCTCATCCTGCTAAATCTAACGTTGACGTTTGAACTCGCGTGATTTCATCACGGGGCGAGCAATGAGGCTAGGAGCATCGCCTAGTGGTGGACCTGAACAGCATTCAGGGGACCATGTGCAAGAAATTCGGTGACTTGCTGCGACTTTTTGGGCTTCACATTGCAACGTTTAGACGGGTCTTGCGTGTGTTTTACGGGTTCGCAATTTCAATGAGGAAACGTTAAGCGAAACGGTATGGAAGGCGGAAATTTTTGAACTGAGGCGCCAGCCAATCTCAATCAACAATCGGCATCTTAAGACTTCGTCCCTCCAGCGTCGCTCTGAATCGCCATCCCGCGACTTTCGGCACTTCTGAGGGCCCCCTTGGAGCACTCCGATTTTTTCGACTGGTCTCTCCTTCCTTGGAGCCGGCTCGCCAACTGGAAATGATTTGTTTCCATGCTGCACAAAAAGAACCCACACGCAACCATCACATTGTGCGCTCCTATAGCGTAAATCCGTAAATTTTTGGCGAGCCAGCTCCAAGGAAGGAGAGACCAGTCGAAGAAATCGGAGTGCTCCAGGGGGACCCTCAGAAGTGCCGAAAGTCGCGGGATGGCGATTCAGAGCGACCTGCGGATTTTATCGACCTGCAAGGCTCCACTGCCTACTCCTGAAACTCGACAGGAAGAATGGCCGTAATAATTTTGTCAGAAGAGATAAATTTAAGGAACAGGCTGGGAGAGTAGGTACAGTCAAGGGACAGTTAGATGCTCTAAGGGTGTGAATGATGTTCGAGGCATGGCGTAATTAATTGCTGAGACCATGGGATACGAGCCATTTTGTCAGGGCGCCCCATTCGGGACTCGTCAACGGGTCATCACGGCAGGGAAGTCATGGCTTTCCCAGACATGAGCACAGTTCTCGGCTTCCTGCCCCTGGAAACTTACATTCCAACATGCTCGCTGCAAACGCAGGAAGCGCCTTTAAGCGCTAACGTTTTAAACTTAATCACCGCATGTGCTTCAGCGCTGACGTACTCCTGCTTTCTTCACCTCCCTCTGTGGCAACTCCACGGATCCTCCAACCCTCTTGATCTAGGGGCCAATCCAAACGCGCATTGCAGCGATTTGCTCGTACAACCTACCTCACATACATACCCAAGCAATACCGTCAGCATGGACCCAGTGATAGTGTCAACAACTTCCTGACTTTACCTCTGTGCTTCTTCTCTATAGCACACTTTTTTACAGCACAGCACGGACAACCTATTGCCACAAACCTTGCCGACCTACGAAAACACACCGATCTGTGCAGCCTATCAACTCCAAACTACCACAACACCCCATTTAATCACACAACACTGGCAGTGCGTGTGGCTAGACCGACTCAGCTTTCCCACGCCTCAACCGTTTCATGGCACAGTCTCAAACAGTCAGCGCTCATGATAGAGCGACCCACGATAAAAGATTCTCATACAAACATGACGGACGCGCTTAAAACTCATGCATGTCAGCTGTATGACAGATCTCAGCCACTTGTACACACAGTACAGTCAGGACATCACAACTAGACCAATGAAGACCCGTGGAGTTGCCAGGCACACTCTCATGTCTGCAAACCTCTTAGCGCAAGATCCTCAAGCACTTATGTACAGGACAGGGCGAATGCGATCGGGCTACAACCTGCCAAGTCACTCCTCACTGCTGACGATGTCGTGAAAGTGCTCTCACAAAACGTAGCGACCCAGCCAGCATATTACGAAGGAGCCAATTCGAACTCCACCCCCCACTCGATACTGTCACACATCATATTTTCTAATGAACGGATCTTAGGCGGGAAGCGATGTAAATCCAGGAGATCTATACATACACGGCCCCATTCGAAAAGAAACATTCAAGGCTCGTTGACTAGTGGACGAGAAGAGTGGAGCACTACTTCCTTCGCCACCACATTGCTCGCTGAATAAGAATTACCGAGTTTTAGCTTGGGTCTGTAGAATTCCGTATCCTTTTTCCACTGTGAAAGCCCATATTTATAAATCTCTGAGTGTTGGGAGTTCCCTCAGCAACAACAAAAAACATCTTTATTTTGCGACAAATCAAGCATAGGACATGCGTTCGATATAAATGTGCAAAGAAACAACAAGGACTTGCATGAAGCGCATAGTGAATGGAGGTAGTTGTAGATAGTGTTGAGCAATGCTTTGGACAGAAAAAGAAAAACAAAGGAGTGTCGTTCGATGCAACTGTAATTTGTCAGCCTTTAAGAGAGTTACAGATATTTGAAGGTAGAGCACAGTTTGAAGCACTTAACAGCAAGAAGGTTGCAGAAAGTGAATCCTTTCTAGAAAATTTGCATGCGGTCTGATCATTCAAAACATCAGTGCAAAATTTTCCATCTTATTTTCTTTTTCTCATGTCCAAGACTGAGTGCTTATGTAAACGAGAATGGTCGTTGGAGAGTTGCTAAATGGTCACTAGGCACAATGCTAATTTCTCTTTTTATGCAATCATAGATTCACATTCGAGTGGTTAGCACAAAATTGGAGGTGATGACTGCCTTCAGAATGTCCATTGTGTGCTTTGTTGTATTCGAATCTGGCGGCTGTCTCTTTTCTCGCATCTAACCAAGTACCAGTCCAAGCATTTCGTCCATATCGTTTTGCGCTCTTTACAGATATAGTTTCCATATGTACTAGAAATTTGTGCAGATGCTGTTATTAGGAGTTTTATATGCTTATGACACGTAAGCTAAGAGAATCAACAAATTTCATGACGGTAACTTCAATTATTCTGCAGTTAGAAATACTAGGCAGGGAGACAGATATGGGTTACATGTGCAAGGGGACGACATCATCACAATGGACTTGTGCCAAACAGATTCAGGATCGTTTTTGAAGAGAGATCGAAACGCAGATGGGGATTTAATGTCAAAACGTTTACTGTCAGCTATGTGGATCTCAAAAGTAAGACGGATACTTCTCGTGACGACTCCACAATGTTAGACGTGGAGAGCTATAATGACAGCCCTTGGTAACCTTTCATTGTTTGACCGTTGGAACATGTCTGATGTGCGTAGAATGAAGCATTAAAACACAGCCAGGCAAGTCTTTTGAGCAGACAAAAGATGCAAATCGAGGTCTTTAAATCTATAATTCCTTTCGAAGTCGATCGACCCGATTGGAAGCGGCATGGTGTAAATAATAGCCACAAAATCTTGCTCTAGCGGCCTTGCAAGTGCAAGAACGCGAAACGACGCAGTGAACTCAGAACAATTGTTTCCACGCAAAAAATTATGCACAGTGAGATCAGAAGTCTATAAAGACGGGCTGCGTTGCCATTCGAGGGGATGTATGAACTCGGCGGTCTCATTTTACATTTGGCGATTGAGGAGGGAGGTTGAAGGTTTCAGAGTTTTCTAGCGTGCTCTAAGTTTACATGTGCAGATCGAGATTCCTCGATCAGCAGGCCTGCACAATACTGCGTCAGTGCTGATTTTTGCAGAAAAACACCTCATAGGGAGATATTATCCATGGATATTTGTGAGTGTTGTACGTGTATCTTGTCTCAGATGCGTTGCTTCTATTTTCTTCACTGCAGCTTTCCTTCTTTAAACGTTGGCTTGCTTAGTTTCCGTAAGCCTTGTCATCATTCATGCTCGTTGACTGTTGACGTGTCTGTTGGTGATAATAAGTTCTGAACGAAATTAATTTGCATAAAGCAAACGCACTGATCGATGGCTATTTTCTGCTGTTATATTGCAGGGCGGATCGGAATGGTGGGGGCATCAGTAACTGCAGTTGCCAGGTTAAAGAAGGATTACTCAAAGCTACTAAAGGTGGTTCATGTGTGTATTTAATGAAACAGTGGATTAGAAAACAATGACGGTTTCGATGTTATAAATGCGTTTTCTTTATCAGAGGGTATTACTGAAACTTTTTAAGACATGCGTTTGGATTGCGGTCTCACCTCACCCATTTAATGATTTCATGATGAGTTAAAGTGAGCAGCTATTCACAGAGGGATAGGTTGGTCCAAGTATAGTACGAGAACATTTCCAAAGAAAGCTTGCTGCGGGGCATTTTTGGGATTGGATCTGCAATCTTTGGCACGACGTTCCCACTCCCGCCGACAGCGGATCGGAGACTGAAAAAAATTCTTTTGATGTTCATCGATATATGCATCTACGTGAACACACGAATGGATAACAGCAAATGCAAGATGTGAAATACTAGACGGTGCCCATCAATGAATTTGACTCGAACAATGCTGCTATCTTCTTCAAGCGGCATATAAGGCAAGAGACACGCTGTCTCTTATAGACTGGTATTGGGTGATACTAATTTGCTGCTTCCATTTTCTGCCATCTGATCGTATATATACGTCAATTAACACACCTCTCACGTGCTGCAGTTATCATAGGTAGTGGGGAAGTCACTTCACGGGAATAAATATTCAATGACGTTCTTCATTATTCTTCTCTACATTCATGCAGGACATTATTTGATGGGTAGAATACCCTAAGAGATGCAAAAAGCGCATGTTCATCTTGTCTGGGCTTCTACATACGAGTGTTTTTGGGCTTGCTGTTGAAGCAGTGTGAGGAATTGAACGCTCTGACAGCTGAGTTCTGGCCATTCGCAAAAGGTAAGGCTTTTGCTAGCGCTTTATTATCGCCTTTTGTTCGTGACCTTTCCGCTATTCAGCAAATCAGAGAGTTTTTTAGAAGGCCAGGATCGGTGAGTCGGCTAAACGAGTCTTTATTTGCACTTTATACCAGATGTTTTTTGCAGGACCCGGTTCCTTACGTACTGGCCGCACCCCTCCACTCCAACATCCTTGAGTGGCATTACGTCATTCGTGGAGCTCCTTCAACACCATACGAAGGTTGAATTTCTTGTTTTGTTTGCTTTCCACATCCTGGCAATTATACATGAATTCCTTCTCCCTACGGAAATCGTACTTGAACCATACTCGTTCAAAACCGCTTTCGACCGTGAACCGTCACGGCCATTGCATTCAATCCGCCATTTGTGCCGCTCCGTTTGCGTTGCGGATCGCTGTTTGACGCAGTCTATAAATCACCACTTGCCATTCTACTGGTATCGTATCAAGTAGTTTTCATCCCCCTGTCGACTCCTCGTATCGAGTAGTTTTCATCCCCCTGTCGACTCCTAAGTCGTAATTTCTGCACCACATCTGTTAGATCATTAGATTGAATCAGTTTTCAGTTGCCTTATTTTGATTTCGATTATCTCATGTATTTTATTGCCCTTCCTTGATGCGTATAGATGACTTTTTAATATGTGCTGTTAAATGCTTTCATTATGACTCAAACACGGGCACTGTTGTTACTGCTACTGTATGGCTGATGTTCATTTAGCAGTATCAAGGTTAAAGGCTCGGGGATTCCGAGGCGATAACGCTAAAGCCCTAACTGGTTGAATTATAGGCGGTGTATACCACGGAAAACTGGTATTTCCGCCTGATTTCCCCTTCAAGCCACCGGCAATTTACATGCTGACACCGTCAGGCCGATTCCAAACCAACACACGCCTTTGTTTATCGATCTCAGACTTTCATCCCGACACGTGGAATCCGGCATGGACGGTTCGTCATCTTCATGTAAATCAGCTTTAGTATGGTTTTCTGCAAAGCGTTGTTATTTTTGCATGGCACGAAGAAACTTGCAACCGCACGGAGTGGAGCTTATTTTACGCTTTTCATTGATCCTTGCGAGCAGTTACACTGATGGAGCCGTCTTTAAGTCCAATTATTTTTTGCACCCTCATATTTTTGGTACTTCACATAATTCCTTACCCGTGAAAGAGATCTCGAAGAAGTGATATAAAACTTCAAGGGTTACTCCTTCATTGTGCAGTCATATGACGCTGAATCGTTTCCACTGTAGTTTGGAGCCGCAAGTGCTCCCCTAATTATGTTGTTGGGGGGGGGGGGGGGGGAGAGGAAGCCAGGGAAAGGGGACAGGAATGTTTAGAATTTCAAACCTCTAAACCCCTCCCTTCCTTCGACCCTTCGGCTTATTGTGAAGATGAAGGCGAAAAAATGTGGAGAAACATCAGTACATTTAAACTTGGGATGTAAGTATAGAGGCATGCGTGGTAATGACGTTCAGTGCAAATGAAACAATGCACGACAAGGAAGCGGCCTTTTTCAGGACTCGTTTCCTTCTTTCATATATCACTTGCTGATGTGATCAGTGCACGCTGCAGAGCGTTTATGATTTCAGCATGGCGATGGAAAAGTGTTGGTTGCTGTCTGCTTCGTATTTGCATAGTGTTATCTTTTTGTGTTGAGAGGTAATCACGCAGTCATGATGTGCGCCTTGTCGTCATAACAGTGCAACAGCTTGCAGCAGTGGCGTTGGCTTGCGATTACGGGGTCATCGTTAGATGCTTGTTTATTTCCTAATTAGTTTGTATTTTATTTATGCTTGTGGTCTACTCCGTTTTTGTAACTGTTATGCTTTTAGGTTTCAACGATAATAACGGGTCTTCTATCATTTATGAATGAGACGGCACCCACATTGGGTAGTCTTACGTCAACTGATTCAGAAAAACGCGCACTGGCGAAAAAGTCGCGAGAATTCAATCTCAAGGTTCGCTCGTTTGTGCTTCTGCGGTAATACTCGCCACCGGAACTTTTACCCATGGTGCCGATCAGTGCTTTCTGTTATTCAGAAATTACCTTCCCACACGTTTATGAACTACTAATATCTCCAATTGTTCACCCTGTTTTGTCATAGTTTCTCTATTTGCAGTTACATAAGACGAGAACACCTGCACTTTCAATTTCCACTTCTTAAAACTGCAGGCACAAAGTTGCCTGGATGAATTTAATGATGCATTAGACGGGTACTTTAAACTTATCCCAATCTGCAGTTTTTCTTTATAGACATTAAAATACTTGGGTTCTTGAAGAAATAGTGCTTAAGTTCTGGTCTTCGTATTATTTAGAGGCGGTTTTGAGGTGATTCCTTCTTTTACGGGTCTACTTTTGTATCTTGTAGTTGTTCAAAAGCCTGTGTTCTGTAAGTTCGCCGAGTTGATTCATCCTGGATTGTTATTTCAGCTATCCAGTTTTGCTAGTGTTTGCAATTATTCATTTCCTGGATGCGCTCCTGTGATATCTCATCCGTTGCCTATTTATACGTTTTGTAATGTGCATGTATGTAATTACGTGGTTGTGTTCATTCGGTATGTTCTTCTGAGAGACGACTAACTTATAATGGTGCGGTCTGTACCATTGAGCATAACCAGTGCCCCATAACCGCCTGATCGCCTTTCAAGTTCGCGCATAAATTTGCGAAGGACGCTTGGGTATGCAGAAATTTCCATGCATGATGGCACTGTTGCGCCTGCTGTATTGGATGCTGGAAACTTGTATGAATATTACCTGTTGCCAGATATTATCCTTTGGTTTTGATACATGGCTTACCGACGTCTTGGTGCTACGAGTAGTGGGGGACTGTCACAATGTCTGTGGATCTTTTATCCAATTCTTATGAGCTGCTAAAGTTTCTACTCTTTTTCACATCATGGTTTACTTCATAAAGTTGTTTTCAGCATATTTTATCTTACCTGTTAGGCTGTGTTCTGTGTAAATGAGATTTTGAATGCTTCCTGTTCAATGAAACGTTTCCCATATTCCGAAGAAAATGCTGCAGGACAGTGTCTTCTGTGATCTTTTCGAAGATCTAGCGAACGAGATCCGTACAGAACTGGCAGAAGAGCGAAGTCGAGATGCTGCGGAGGAAGCAGTAATACAAGAAATGAATTCTTCAAGGAGGTACGAGCCTTTCTGTTGAGCAGGAAGCTTTAGATGCAGCTTAATTAGGTAACATGGAGGCCTCTAATTTATACTTTTGATCTTCTTCCTTGGTTACACCACAGTTACGACGTCTGATGTAATTTCGAACTCTGAGTGCGTAAATTGTTGCTGTCTGATGTCTCTCCTGGCAGTTTTTGAATTGACATCAAGGCCTCTGATTGAGGCATAATTTGTGTTTGCTCTTATCTTTTGTCTTCTTTCATTCCCGACAGCTATTAACAGAGTGTGAGAGATAGTTCCGGCGTTCTAGGTCGTTTCATCATTTCCTGCCCCGAACTTGACGACTTCGGAGAATTTTTTCAATGGAGAGTGGTCGTAGGACCATTGTTCAACCAGTCCTTTGCACAACATTTAGAAACCTCGACCGCAGCACGGTCATAGGGCCGTTTATAGCATTCTTTAGGTAGCAGAACGCTTTCTGGGAGCTGCTTTCCCATCCGTTTCTGGGGTTACGTTACTAACTTAGTGGAATTGTTTCAAACAAATGGCCACACTAATGCAGTGCAAACTTTTTTTTCGTATTAAGAAACAAATGAGGATTAATAGCCAATTTATTGACTTTTGCGAGCTCTGTTCCCTCAAACCTACTGAAAATTCATCGCGATTCATAGCAACGTTCTTTGTAGATAGTTTCGACTGAGCTCTACATTTGTCTTTCCTCAAGTTGCATATAGACGCAAGAAGAAGAGAGCAACCTTTCGTGCAGAAGCATGTCTTCAGTTACTAGTTTAATGCTGTACAAGAATTTAGCTGTACCAAAGTTGCACCAGTAGTCGCTTTAGCTTGCTGTCGTAGCTGAATGTCAAAACTTGACGTATCACGAGGACGTGTTAAGTTTCAAAAAAGTTCTGCGTGAATCGTTGTATCATGGCTTACTCATTTCAACGGAAGTTCTCAAGGTTGCATTCAGCTTCGTTTTAGTTTATTACAGCTGGAAATGATAGATTTGTTGCAATTATATAGTAGCTCTGGTCGAGTTTTTAATGTTTTTATAGCAATGCTTAATGAATATATGGCTGAGTGGACTTCGAGACGCGTTTTTTGTTAAGCAGTGCTCCTTTTTATCCTTTTTTATCATCGTATCGCTCATTACACTTTTTCGATAGAGCGCATTTTCTTTTTCTGCGAACATATCATGCATTACATTGTGGCTTCAACAGCTAAGAGATTCCCATAGAGCTTCAGATGAAAATGGAAGCCAGTCTAAAACATTGATAAGCTCAATAAAGGAGACGGCACGATTAATATTGACCCTCGTGTGCACTCACCGAACTCCATCTCCTTCCTCCCACATACGCATAACAATTCACTGCCTTCATCTATCATTGAATTGCCATGAACCCTAAAATTCATTTCCCTTCATCAGAGAGGAGAGTTGGGAGTGACGGGGAATTATATGGAGACCCGTCTGTGTTGTTCGTAAGCATACCCACAAGTGCTCTTTAGTAGCCAAATCACCAACCACGTAAGCGTATTTGGCAGACCTATCGGCGGTAAGATATCGTTAAGTCTCATTTCATTAAAGTTTTCCGGAACAGGCCTTCAGCGATCCCTTAAGGCCTTGAACATGACCCGTGGGTGGTGGCATTTCGAAATTCATGAATCCCAGCTATCTGTTTTGGAGAGAGGAGGGAGGAGGTGGGGTGAGAGGAGGATGTTTACGACATTTTGCACTTTCTGCTTCAACCTATAGGCACTGCTTTCGAAACGCTTATTCGGATTCGGCTGAGGTAAAACAGTTGTTTAATGTTTACATCTTTGATCTTTCTCCTACCCTGCTGCAAACACCTCTATTTCGGTTCTGTGAATTCGCTTTGTCGCTCCAATATTATCATTAAGGTCTCATGAAAGGAGACTTCCCCGCTGACGTGTAACATTGCTGTACTTGCAGGCGTCGTCATAATTGCGTTTGCAGTTGAATACGTGATACTGCTGCGCAGGAGGAGAACTAACCAAGTTTGTTTTGTATATTCAGTGGTTATCCCATTGGTGTTTCATAATCGGCACTGATATCATTCTTTCTTCTTGGCCCCTATAATCTCACCGAGCTGTAAAAGTGCCAATCAAGGGGCACGGTCATGTTTATTGCAAATCTGATTTTTTTTCATTTGAATTGGAGCGCGTTTATTATTATGTAGTGAGAGTGCTATCCTGTCCGCTTCCTTTATGCTTCAAAATGATATCAGATTGTCGCTTCGTCCAAATGGGTCATTTCGGCTGATCTGCGTTGGAACCAACTGTTCGGAGTTTCACAGTCTTTTAAAACCTTTGTCCATTGGTCATGTCTACATTTTAGTAGTTTTCTTGTGTTCGAGTGTTGTGAAAAAAGAGTTTAAACATATGGGTGCTGGGTTTGGTAGGGGAAATGTGTGCTCCACGTGGATTAACACGGCGGCGGATTCCACGGAATGAATCGTTTTCTTTCATAGCTGATTCGATTTGTGAGACCCGTTGTGGATTGAAACAACTGAAGCAACTAATTCACCACATCCCCTTCCTCCTCCGGTCGTTTTGTTTAATAAGAAAGCTTTGCATTGGCCAATAGGTTTTCTCGGTATCCCCTGGACTCATCAGGAGGTAAATGTCCTTGTTCATTGTTTTCACGGTTTCATTCTCATCCATTGATTTTATTTCTGAGCACTTCTGTTCTGAAGATGTACGAATGTTTACATTATAATCTTTCTCTCATTTGAACTGTCTTCTCATCTTGGAGTATCATTAAATAGAAAAAGTAAACTGCCACGTAGCACGCATGCTTTTTTCGAGGAGCTTTTCGCGGTTTTTGACCTGTGGTTTGCCAGATATCTCTGAATAATAGCTATGAGACAATAGAGGTTTTAAGTGAACAACAACTCAAGTGAATACAGTGGCTGATTGTGCAACTGAGTAATCGTCAATAAACGAGCATGATCATGACGAAACAATTCAGACTGGTTTTAAGCGTTTTTATCGTCAGTGAACGATTGCTTTCGCTGCTTAAGTTCGTTAGTGCTAAAAAAGTTTTGCAGAGAAGAGAATTCCTTTCAACAAATCGCTTTAATTGAGGGCAAATGAGTTAAATTGATCACTTAAAAAGCATTTCTTATATCCTAAGGATAATATGCATCGTCTCACCGGATTGCTGATCATCTTCGATCAGATAATTTATAATTCGCTTATGAAAGCGAATAGCGATTTGTTGTCACTATTGAGAATTGGATTTCAGATTGTGTAATCGCTAAAACAATCGCCCTCTGTTTGTGGTTAATACTACATACTGACCGAGTTTCATGCAAGTTGTTTTATTTCGCGGAGTTTTCCATAGGAAATTGCGTTCTTATCACTGTCGGGCTTTGTGTCGAGTGCACCGACTAAGACTTTTCGAGTTGTGATTCGAGTATTTATGATCCTCCCCGTGATGCTTACCCCTCATAAAACATGCGTTACTGCCGTTTAACGAAATTGACTGGTTAACTTATATAGTTCACTGATGTTCTTCCAGTCTTGTGCTACTGTTGTGCGGTAAACTTTTGGTGATAAGATTTAAAAAATGGGCAATAGTGTTGAGGCGTGCAGAAATCTCTATCGCTATATATTGAACTTGTATGCAATGGCAGTCGTGGAGAACGCTGAAAATCTAGGAGTAACTCAGTGAATGCCGATTTTAGTTTAACCCTGTTTGAGTTCGGTCGTATTTAGATTGGATTATACTTTTTGCTTCAGTGAATGCTTTCTTGTTCGGATTTATTTTACTGAAACTATAATAATTTATCCTCGTCAGATCTGATGTGTTTTCATTCCTCCTGATAGCGCCCTTCCCGGGTTTTTTGTGTTTTTCTTGATGTGTTCATCCAGTTTTCGGATGTTAACATGTGATTCCCCGTTCTTTCTACTTCCCACTCTTTTGAACACGCGGATTGTACTTAGGAACTGTCTTATGCGAAGAATGAGCAAATTCAGAGGACAAGGACCTCGTCGTTGTCACCGAATTTTCGATGGCACCTATGTGATCTCCAGAAGTGTCGTCCTAGAGAATTTGATCCATGTACAGTCTAAACAGGGTCGACATTTGCTTGTCGTCCGCCGGTAAAATAAGATATTCCAGCATTTGCCGCTTGGAGAACATCAAAAACGTGCAAGATTTCGTATCTTTGCGATTTGCGTGAATGTACTTTGTGAACTTTTGTGCATTCGCACGTCTTTTTCATGTGGAGTGGTTGTTATTCACTGAAATGATTGTGAAAAGTTTCTTCCCGGTGATTGCAGAATTGTACTTCCAATTTTGTTGCTCCCTTTCGTGTGTCTGGTCGATCTTGTTCTCTAAGAGCATATTTTTCATGATTCGGCGAGGGATTTTTTTTTTCAGTGAGGAGGAGGAGAATCCCCGAAATCCCATGATGACCGCATAACACCAAAGAGTGTATCGGATTTTAAACCGTTTTAAGAGTTTCTGCTTGTTGCATTTGAAAGTTGCTGTGTTATGACGCTGCTTCTGCTTCCAGGTGACTACACTTCTCGTAATATTCTCTACTCCTTTGCAAATAAATTCATGCTGAATAGTGTCAAGGTTTACGAAAGAGGTTGCAGAAAATGGCGCAAAGTACAAAAGGTATCCATTGAAAGCGCAGAATCTGTGCAAGCCACACAGGCTTCTAATGCGATAATTATAGTCTTCAGCGGGACATAAAGGGATCACAAATGTCATCATTTTATTATGCCATCCTCTCGTTACGATTGTCGAGATGTCTGGAGTGTGAGTGCGTGTCTGATCTGCATGGATACCCCATCTATTCTCTGCATTTGGCGAGTGAGAGAAACTCGTGGCGGTGAAGTTAGGTTACGTGAATTGAAGTATGCACTATTGCTCACAGCATTCAAAAACGGGGATATTTGGGAAAATGATGCTCACAGCATTCAAAAACGGACACGGAAAATCTGAGGAGCGCAAGGGAAATCCACCTGTCTCCGTGCCTAACTTAATTACTCGTAAAGCGCAGATCCTCTGCAGTATTATTTGATCACCATCATCTACGAGCTGTTTTCCGCATTTTCTCCTATTCTTCTGGATATTTGAAAGCAATTTCCTTTACAAAAGGATATGTTTCATGGTGGTGGAATGGCCCAATTTTGCTGTTTTTTTTGAGGTCTTAAGCTAGCGCCCCCGTTGAAGTTCACCCGTTCACTCTCCCTTTGCACTCACGAAGAATTTTCTAACTCCGTTGCAGGTTGTTGTTGAACTGTGTCTCGGCTGCCTTAAATCACACCACCAATCTGCTACACTCATTCACATTTTCATTTACTCAGACGCAATGATCATCTCTGCTTCGAAAACCATTAACGTAAATGGCAAAGGCGCTGCTCAAAAGAGTTTTCTAAGGCGGTTGGCATCAGCTAAACCATATATCTACAAAAAGGAAACAACGCTGAGCAAAGCACAGCGAAGAGTAGACGTGTTAGTATCGCTTTGAGGCATTGCCTTGTTTTGGTGCGGTTCATAGCAATGTTCGGAAACCATTGGTGTGAGAAGGGAGCTAGGACCGAAGAATGCAGATATCAGTTTGGGTGCAACTCCTAATCTGCGTTCGGTTCCTGGGAAGTAGTGCTCAACTGGAAGAAGTGCATATGTAGGGAGGCGTCTCCAGAACGTTTGTTCCGGAGACGCTTCCCTACTTGTTTCTTCCTCATGTGAACATAACTCGAGCATGAAGGACTTAAAGTGCATTTGGATCGTTCGCAGCGAAGCATGCTTGAGAGCACGATTAGCTGACCGCTGGAAGCACACGCTGTGCACTCTTGATATTGCTTCGCATTTATTGCATACATGCTGACCGTTTCTATGACAGATTTCTCTCAGAAATCTTTCAAAGTCGTCTAACCTTTCAGCGAATGGAATGAAAGACGAAGGTAATACAACGGATGGAATATATTTGCACAGTTTTTGCACCTAGCTTCATTGGTTCGCGAGTTGGAACTGTGGTTACAGTGGGTTTTAAGATTAATAAACGGCGCAACCCACAGAGTGAACATTGCTGAAGCAATTCGCAATGAGATCTCGAAAGCAATCTTCCGTCAAGTAGAGTTCCTTCTCGAAGCTCCGCCCTTGCAAATTCTGTTTTCGAAAGTGGCAAAATTTGTGAGTAGGCATATCTTAGGCGTGATTTATTTCTCGAAAGGTTCACATTTATATCTTCCAGCGCTTCCTTCACAACACTCATTTTCCAATGTAGCAAATCCAACAGGTCCCATGCCTCAACTACTGGCTTCCACGGTAAGTAAGAAATTCGAGAGCGCCGCGTATTGATCACTTGACGCGCTTAAAGCAACCATTTGCGGTGGTTATGCTCGCTACATTGTTAGATGCGGCGGTTGGTGTGATGGTGTGATGTAAACAGCACATAGCTGTTGTCGCTTGTTTGGTGAAGATAGCGTTGTCGTTGCGTATCCAGTGTTGAATGCTCCTGTTCGACGTTGCTTGCGTCGTCCATATTAGTGATATTTTGCGTGCGTTTTTGTAGATTTGCATATCGAAAGTGACTGCACCGATGGATTGTCTGCATTTGTGGTGATGTCTCTCTGTCGTCGTGTTGACTCTTTTGCAGCGTGCAGAGTACGGTAGTCCCGCGTACGTAGTGCTGTGCACGAGCTCAGCTTCGTTGGCGGTTCGCAAATGGGCTGCCATCGTTAAATGCAATAGTGCCGGCGCAAATGGGCTACCATCGTTAAATGCAATAGTGCCGGGAAAAAACGGTGATGCGTCCACCGGAAACAGTGACGCAAAAAACTAGGCGTATCAATAGAAGCAAGATGACGTCGCATACATTGGAAGAAATTGAAAACGGAGGCAGGCCGGGCAACGGAAGTTGCCCGGACCCAAATTCGCCATTCGTCCTGTGCTGAGTGGACCAGGGAGGAACCCTGGTCAGGAACTCAAGAGAGCTCCTTATTGCCGCCCATGTTCCAATAGCCTTCATAATATTTTGTAATCTCGGCTGGTTCTCTGTTATTCACAATATTGTAACTGCTGACAATTTCCCTATTTCGCTTGTTCTTCGCTGCTTCTACTGTAAATCGGGCTGCATCGCCTCAACGAATCACCGAACGCAAGTCCTAAACTCTAAAAGCGATTTTTTTCTCTTTTCTTAGCCCTTTGTTCAGTACACCTCCCCTACTTTCAAAGTTGGAAGACTCTTATTCTTGCGTATCCCACTCTTGCTGATACTTTGAGTCTGGCCGATGCAAGCTATCTAATTGGCATTTGTAGGCCTAAGTGAAGTTCCGACAAATGTACATTGCTTTCGGCGGCTACCCATCTAGGTTTTCTCATTATGACCCATGGAATTATTATCAAAAATGAGCATCACTGATAAGGGTCATTATTGTTGCGGCGAGCGCACTGAAAAACTCCTTGTACGCAGTCATCGCAGTTTTCCTGCACTTTAGATTCAGCCTACGTGTAAAATCCTTGCTCGTGATGCATCCGGTTTATTATGAAACATGAAATGCCCGGCAGCTATCACTTCCGGGTTCTTGTGTTCAAATCGTGGGCAGCCTCGTTCCACTGAAGGGTTTGATCCGGAACGCACGGAGGCTCCCAAGCCATGGCTGCCCTGTAAATGCAGCTTTCAATGCTAGTGTTTTCAGGTTACCGCAGTTCAATCGTTATGACGTGAGTATCCCAGAAGTTGCGAAGGGAAAGGGTGGAGAAATTGAAGAGCCGATTCAACTCACGCACACAGCTGAAATCGTTGACAATCCTTCAAGCAATGACGATAGTTTCAAAAAGAAAATTAATGTTCACTTGCCATGCAGCAGTCAATCTCAGGTCGGAGAAGCACAACATACATACCAATGGCAGCATTCTCTGCATCGCTCACCATCACGAAAAAAACAATCTCTACAGCGTACTATAAATCAGAGGAAGTCGGAAGAAATATCAGCGCGGCTACGTCTGCCTCAAGTTCCAAAAGGACATCACAGGGGCAATCAGCTACATACAGGTACAAGTGAGGATAGCTCACTAGCTTCTCTATGCAAATTGGCCATGGAAGACACTCAACAGGAGTATGCGGTGGGTGCGTTTCATGTGGTTGTGCTAAGTTTTGCAAAAACGCATTATGACTGTCCTGTATATGTGGCCGCATTTTCTTTCGGAACTTTCATCTCACAAGTTATAGAACATGCAACGATGGAATTTGACGATCATAGTCATACAACTTGCACTTTGTATCTTGACTGCTGCAGTGTGCGTTTATGTGTTTATGCGTTCTTGCATGCGTGCGCGCACGTCCTTGTTTCTGCCCACGAAGCAAGTACGGATTATTGAAGCTAAAGTGGTGAAACTCGATGGGAATAAGGCAATCTAGAAGTTCACTTTGAAGTACTTCGATATGTTTCATATACGCTGATTCATGTCGATGTTTGAACGTGTTATGCAGTTTGAAGAATGAAAGGGTTTCTTTGTACCGTATACCGACGGACCTGCGTTTCACACTAATCGAGTTGCAGAATATATGAGGGAGTACGTGAGCAAAGCTTCCACGATATGCGCTTCTGCAATCCCCTCACTGCCTGATCGGCAGGTTCCGTCAAATATTACCAACTGATAACGAAGATGCGAGCTGCTACCTTCATATTTGAATAACGCGACCGTCCACATAAATGTTCAAAAAACAACCATTTCTTGGAACCGAACCACTGCGAAGTAGAAAGCCAACCGTTGAGAAATGCCCGCAGTCTCTGCCAGATTCAGTGGATCATAGTAGAACGTGACGCAGTCTGGTAACGTTGATCTCGTTCGTATCGGTATTGAAAGCATTAGACAGACAATGCAAATATGCTTATGTTCAAGCACGAGATCTCCTTGGCGCGCTTTTGCACTACGAGTTTTTGCATCAGCCGCATGCAAAAGTGTAAATCGTCCAGATGCACTTGAGCATTTTTTTTTTCATTTTCGGATGCATTGGTTGCTTCTGTGTTTTTCAAGTCTCCTTTCTCTAAAAACCCTAACAAATACTAGCAAGTATTATAAAAGAGATCGCTGATCAGTCTCATGAGGAGCTAGTTGCAGTCGTTGCATATGTTTGAGGATTTGCATAGAAGCTTTTCACGGCTGCCGGTCAATATTTTTCACGCTTTTGAATACAGAAGGGGTTATCGATGTTTAAAAATGCCTTGAAATTGCGAATTAAGCACAACTTCGCGACTAAATCGTATGCATCTGTATCCCCCCGGTATCTCTAACACGACGAACGCTGATACTCTGGAATTGAGAAATTTCTGAGGTATAATGTACGTCATTGATGATTCGAATAATACCGTCTTTGAAGTTGACCTCTTTCAATTTCGAAAAACATTATAGGTATTCGAAAACACCCACGACTTTTATGTGGGATTTATTTCATATTCGGCGCTGTCGCTATTCAGCTGGAAAAGGAATTATTTGAAAGAGTTGACGAATGTGCCTTTATCACCGTGCATATTTTACTAGCTCCTGGTGCTTAGCAGAAACAGCTTTTCCAAGAGCGGGTTTGCAATGGAACACATCTCGTGTCTTCTATAATATGATTTCAACCGTTTTCATAACAACACTGCCATCGAAAGAAGAGGATGAGAGAGTCTGATTTCAGGGGCAACCTCCCTCCTCTCATAGCAGTTTCGACGACTAGGACTATGCAAGAATCGATTTCGGAGAGGCAAGACGATGGGAAGAAACATAGTTCAAGCATAATGCAATGAAAGAGTTGGGGTACCAGGATTGCTGTACCTGAAAACAATCTGCAATCAAACTGTGAGTATTCTGAAGCATCGAGCACGTTTCAACCAGCGTTAAAATACTTTCAGATAAGCACGTCATTGACTGATACATACAAATACAAGCGCTTATGTCCGAGTTGTAACACCATTATGTCAGCGATTTTTTCAAATAACGGCAGTTCTGCTTCCGTACTGCTGAAATATTCGTTACGCGATCATCCGAGCGTTTTAAGATAATGGTGACTGACGGCAGTGCCTGGAAAAATTCCCAAGAGGAAGCGCTTTGTTACAACCTCACTCGACCACGCTGTTCCACGACTTTTGGCTTGTTTTTCCCCCATTAATGGGAAGTGTGTTCTGTCCGTTTAAACTACTATGGTCGATCTTTCGAAGCATAATTTGTTGTTGAGACCACCTTAAAGGAAACGACTGCAATAGAATCACTGTGCTAGTGCTTCTTCTGCTATTTGGTCGTGAGATTTCATAATATGCACCGACCAATATAGCAGATTTGGCGTTCTGGTCGTTACAACAAAAATGCAATGAAGTGCAATGAAACTAACAAAGATTAAGCAGGACTGTGGAATTGCAAATTAGGCGCACAGAAGTTCATTGCGGCGCAGTATTGCTACATTGCTGCAGTTTTAGAAACAGCCGGAATTCAAAGAAGTGACATAGCATTGACAATTTTGAACAAACATTGACGAGACATTTAGAATGAAAGCGACTTCGATTACGATCATATGTGCCGATGTTTAAGATTGGGGGTTGGGGGTTCACCTCCGAAACTGCAGTCAAATTCTGATTAGCCGGGGTCCTCATCGTCGCCTACTGCAAAAGATGAAGTTTCGGGATTTATGTGCTGAATTAGGCGATAGTTTTAGTGTCCACGTGATGCCTTCCCGGGGTTGGCGTGTTGAAGCCTTTGATGGGGCTGTTCCATATGGTGAGATTCCTTGGCGCGAAATCAGGTGCTGTCGTCGTTCGGCAATGGCAGGAGAAGGTTGCTCATGGAGCTCTGGTTATGCGCGAGGAAAGGAGAGGAAGGGTGGCTGCTCGTGGGACCGCGCCATAAAACGATGGAGTGTTTTGGCTGTCACTTCCGAAAGTCAAACACTTCTAATTGTTACACTGAAGCAGTCGGATACCACTCCTCGACGCGGTCGGTGCCTCTCGTTTCGTTGAACAAATGTTTGCTATGGTTGCTGAGTTCTCCATTCTTTTCATTGCTTTCTGCCTATTATAGCGCACATCAGTCTGCTGTAAACGATTTTTCTCAGCCTTTCTCAAATTTTCTTCTATCATTATGACGATTTTCTATTAAAATCATTGTTATCTCTTACCTGAAGCCATATGCAGTTATTTGCGCTGTAAATTTGAGAGTTCCGATCAAGGTTGAGCATATAATTATTGTGGCTTATCATGAAAAGCTGCTCTTGAAATTGGAAAATGGGATGTCATCGGTTGGAAAATGAGGTGTCATCGGCTCCATGCAAGGAACATTTTTATATAGAGGAACTTTTCAAGTGAGAATTGGAAAAAGCTACTCACTTCACTTTAATTCTTGGTTGTACCCGAGAGGGAAGTGTCTTGGACGGTGCTTTGTCTTTCGTTCGCGAAAACACTCAAAGTAGTTACCAAGTTCTTCGTTGATGACGCCAAATTTATCGACCATTGTATATGCTACATGTCTACCTATGGACCTCGATGGATTTGCCAATGGGTCGAAACCGCAACAGAGTCAATGTTTGCCTTAGAAAAAATCGTGTGGCACACAGAAAATTCCAACATGAACGTTCTGCCAAGGCAGGAGATGAGGTTCATTCTAAAACAGATCGCGCTCGTAACCTTGGTGTTATAATCGACCCAGGCCTCTAAACAAGATTGCAGTTTTCCACTTTTGCTGAAAGCTTGTCGAAAACTGCAAACTCTATTCGTCGTCCTTTGCAGCACACATGTATTGGGCTTCACTTAAATGGGTGAATTCTTCATTGCGGAGCAGTTCTGGGATGCTCTACTAACGTCTTGTATCGTCTCCCTGCTTGGTTCTTGATATCAGACCGTTACGGAAGTCGACAAATGCTTCATGCGAATTGCTTTTCCCAAAGCTCACCGCGTCTAAAGTCTGTAAAGTCCACACGTGTCAATTCACATTATCAGTCTAAAATCTTCATCCTGATATCATTGCAAGAACGTCGGCACAAGTTGGACTTCATTCTTCTTCTTTTTTTTTTTAAATTGTGTTCGGCTCTTACGCATCCAACTTTCAAAAATATTTCAATCTGACCCTCCTCTAGGTCTAGCGGACATCAGTTTTACCTCGCAAAAAATGTTGCAGTAGAAACAATGTTCTGCACAGTTTCCAGTTTCGCATGGTGCGGGTTTTGGAAATTGCTTCCAGCAGATATTGTTTATGCATCCACCTCTTCAGTTTTTTAATGGTGGCTACTCGCTTCGATCTATATTTTATCGCTGCTTTTATGTGTTAAATGTCTATTCGCTGGGATTGTAACTTTGCGAACGTTTTCCCACTTTCTATTGTTCATGTTTATAAACTCTTAACTTGTTTTCCACATTTATGACATTGAAATAAATAGCATATATGAGCGGACAAATATCTGCGAATTTTTCCGGAGAAATAATAACCAATAATGTTGTCTCAGCATAACAAAGACGTCTTATGGCACAGGAATGTATAAATTATCTACGGTTCAGACAGCACAATCAAGGAAAGATTTAAATATCTAGCAAAAATGGTTTTATCAATAACATTATTACTGAACGTATGCAAACCAAGTGGAAAACAAATTCTTTCTCATTAGTAATTTGCCAGTTCTGGATGTTCATTCTGGCTTTGCAATGTATTTCTTCCGAATAAGAGTATCCGGATGATGTGAACGGATTATGAACGAATTATGAAAGTGTGTCCCATAGGAAACGTTCAAGAGGCCTTAACCTGTGCCAAAATACGTTGCTGAACAATTCAGATTGCCTCATGCATTACGATTCGTCAGCCACTCAGCCAGTCGGTAAGTTTTTGTATTTTGACCTTTGCTGCCGGTTCGTTTCTCAAATACTCTAAAATGTCCCTGAGCCTGAAATTGTTTCAGTAAAGTCTTTCAGCCTTCCACTTTAATGCCAAATTTCTGTATGAACCGTAAAGCGCCATTCATTGAGTTAAGCGTTTAGGTGTATACACTCAGCAGGACGTCCCTCTTTCCAAATTTAATGTTTCATTTCGAGATAAAGGGAGAGGTTGTACTTGCAGACGGGAGCAAAGTTTCAAGTAGAATAAACTCCATGACATTTGCACTGAAAGTATTTTTTATATTTGTTAAATGTTGTTTGGTATTTGTCTGATCGCCTTGATAGTTTTGTTAAGTACGCGCAGGAATAATTTGTTTTGGAGGATTTAAGACTTCAGAGAGTTCAACGATGACAGTTGATAACTTCAAAATTATTGAATGATAGTTTAGCAGCTGTGACATGGAGCAACTACAACTTCTTCAGAGAAGCAACAACAAAGGATTATATACTTACATTGGATGTGGTTTTTATCTAGCTCATCGTGTTCTTCCTTACACTTTATGATATACTCAATATTGGAATCAGTCACAGCTGTTCTCGGCACTTCCATACTCCTATACGCTCTAATGCGATGGAATCGTAGAAAAATTTTGCTGTGATTCCCTTTGAAAAGTTCGTATCTTCATGAGGCTATTACATGAATTGAATTACGCAACAATTGCGAAGAATTTAGTACTAGGACGGCATAAGTGCGCCACCATTTCGTTCAGCATGGTTCTCCTTCCTTCGTTTCTCAGGCATATGGCATCAAGGGTGATTTCCTTGAGAGTGTACTAAATATGAGTTTTAGCGTTATGGTATATATATATATATATATATATATATATATATATATATATATATATATATATATATATATATATATATATATATATATATATATATATATATATATATATATATATATATATATATATATATATATATATATATATATATACAGCATTACGTACAGAATTGCGTACGACCATAACACGAAAGGGGAAGGAACTAAGAGCTCCAGATTTTTTATGAACTACTCTGCGAAGCACTTTTGATGGGTGCAGCCCCCATCGCCACCAGTCCTATTACATTTCACGTCAACTTACCGGCCTATAGGTCACATGCAGCTGGAGGTGCGAGAAGATTGCACGCTTTTTACTATATATATATATATATATATATATATATATATATATATATATATATATATATATATATATATATATATTTGTAATAAGCGTGTAATCTTCTCGCACTTGCTTTACGCTAGTGAGATTACCAAAAAAGGACGAATCTTTCTTAAAGCGTCTCTGGTTTAGTAAAATATTTAGTAAATTAGGAGCGCACTGTTTTTGACATCTCGGTTATTGTTGCTGAGCCGCAGATGTGGTTTATTAAGTGAACGATCTGTTGGCAATTTATGCTTGGGATAGAAGTTTTTGTTGGAAATATATGGAAGCGGTTGGTCGGTTGAAATGGATATGAAAGTACATGAGGTGGCAGGTTCTATCGCATGCCTCTCTATTTGAATGTCATCCGGCTGGTGCAAAATGAAAACTGACCGATGTGTCCGTTTGAATACTTTAATGAAGGACCACTCTGTGAAATGGAACTAACTTCGTGCGGCACCTCACACTCATGGAAACTTATTGACGCTTTTGTTGGCACACTCGTTCCATCTCCCTACACTCAATTTACATGTGGCAATTTCCTGGATGCTCTTCTCGACATTGTGTTCTGTAGTGTCAGCGATGACCAAATCGGCCAGCTGTGCTCCTAGGAAGGCTCAAAGTGCACACTGCACCCGTAGTAATTTATTTGGAAGGAGGGACCAGTAGAAGAAAATGGCTCAGCGGTACTGTGAATGATGACGAATATAAAATGGACTTGAATGTTCCGTTAGTGCACTTCAAACAAGACGCATTGAAAGTGTTGAAAGTGTGAGATATCAACTGAGAGTGAAACGCTTGACTGTGTCTTAGTTTTTGCTTTATAATATGAAGGCATCAGGAAATGTACGCATCAAATTATGCTGAAATATAGGAAATGATTGAAGGACGGTTATAGCAATAGTCACGAGAGAAGAAGCGAGTTGAATGGATCGATAATGGACAGGACAATGAGACCTGCTGCGATCAAGGATATCGCATGATCACCCTTACCTCTGACTTCGACAATCACAAAGTATTTAAAAACCGGCTGATTCAGTGGCATTCTAAAGTAACAGAAACGACAACGACATAATCTCTCAAATGCGAATACCAGTGCTGCTTCTGCTACATCCAATAACACTTTGATTAGCAAATACTGCTTGTGGCTACTCCACCGACTTCAAAACCGCGATCGTTGTTCAGTGCTTATCTTTTGCCAATGTGGACATAAGAGAATATTGGGGAAACACCCTTTGCAAGGTCAATAGGAAAGGACAATATACAAGTTCACCACAGTGTAAGTGTTTACAATGGTATTTGATGAATTTGCGGAACGTTTACGGCTTCTGAATGCTATCGGACTTGGAGGGATCCTTTCGAACCTGCAAATAAATATCGAAATTAGCTAATGAACAACGTCATTTTAATGCTTCTATATGGATGCTCTGAGAACGGCTATCCAGTGACCTCATGCGTAAATATGTTTATTCAGCTTTAAAAGAAAAATACAAGCTGAAATGGTTTGCTCGACAAAGCGGCAAATGGATCAGTTTTAATACGATAAAAGCCGTTTCACCAACGAAGAAAACCATATGTAAGGGGAGACAATTAGTGCTCCAAGAAGAAAAACGACAGAAGCAACCGAGTAAACCCAAGTTAAGATGATGCGAGTTTTTGCAAAATCTTTTGTGATGACCATCAAACGGTTCCAAATTGATACAAAGATGGGCAATGGGAGCACACATGCAAGAATCTGCAAAGGGAACGACGGAACTGTACATGACCAGCAAGACAAATAGCAGGGAAAAAACAGAATTCAGTCATGAAGAAACGAAGGAGCAGGACGATTGCGCGCATATGTTCCCTGAAAGCCTTCAGGTATCGCGCTTGCTTTTTGAGAGTGTGAGTCGGCAGGTTGTGTTGGTTTGCTCGTCTGGTTTCGGCTCGTATATCTCACTGATGTGCCAGTCCGAATTTATATGCCCGGTGGCCACGTTTTCGATGATCGGCTGCGTTCGAAATTCACTTGGACTCGAATTTTGGTGTAGTTGCAGTCCAACCCATCTCTTCTTATAGATTGCAGTCATAATATTGTCAACAATTCCTCGGATTAGTCCGCCTGACATGTCAGCAGACTTTCCAATACCCACTACTTCGAGAAGGGCGTCTTCGCGAGAACAGGAGATTGCAAGCACATTCAAGGTGTAACACCTCTTCAGTGGGCATGCACATGACAGCGCTGTTCTGCGACTACTACCAGAACGCAGGACTACGTGCAAACGGCTGACAGCTTCCTGTTTACAACAAAAAAAGGTATCTTTTGGGCTGAAGATGCACAAAAGGAAACTGAAGACGAAACAAGGTAACGAAAACGACGCGGCTAGAATTTTTGAAAAAATGAAGGCAGCAAATGTCTCAATTAGATAATCTGGCCTTTTTTGAATCGCTGGTCGGTGGGACAAGCGCAACAAATTTCAACGTTTTTGCTGCTGTGTTAGGGATGCTCATAGAGACCGACTCCTTTTTCGTGACCGCGCTCATGGTGAATGTCATCCATCCTCGTGAGATGTCGTGTGTCCCAGAGTACTGGTAATGTGGAGCGATATTCCGACGTAATCGAAGTTTTTTTACAACCGGATGACAAACAATACTTACAATAGACGTAGTGCCGTCGGATGAGGGCTGCGTCACGTCGACTTTAATTTGCTCACCAGTGACAACACTTGTGGAGGCTGTTTGAGTAGATGATTGCTGAGACGACGGCAAAAAGGCAGTGACCGCACCGGAGGTAGGAGCGGGGCGTTCTGCCACACTCGCGCAATTATCTTGCATCGACATATTTAAGGCCCATTCCAGTTGCTGCTGCTCGGTCAGCAATGATGGAGCTGTGTGTGTCACATGACCAGCCGATGTAGCACCTCAAAGCATTTCCATAGAGTATGTGTGAAGAAATTTAATTAGCATTAGTTCATTCGGATGCTCATGACAGAAAATATTCAGCGATTTGTTTGGCATTAGTTAGATCATGCAATTCTTCATGCGGAAAAGGCCAATTGAGGATTGTGACATACGCCACTGAAATCGTTGAAATCGTCATATCAGCCGTTGAAACTGTCATACTAACTAGCAGCAAGTATATTCGGAGGAGAGAAATGTGCGGGGGCAAAGTGTCTGATAAGGACGTTGGCTTTTTGCATGGCCTCGCATCAAGATATATGATCCCTTACTGGTTGGAGCACCTGGCGAAAAACTCCTTGTACTGCTACGCCATCCAGGCAAATGTGCTGCATATTTGTGTTAAAAGGACGGATAAATAATGCACGATATCATCGTATACATTTTCAGATTTGTGGTATGAACTGGGAACTTACCAAAGGTAACTGAAAGAATTTGGAAATGAAAATAGTAACTGCTGGAAAAAAGTGGGTGTCGAGATATGATGAGTACAACCTAGATCACTGGCTGAATTTCTCTATGAGCTTTCAAACCGTTATGAATTTCGATATTTAAGGGTGCGGCACGATACAGAATTTCCACCCTGGAAGCGACCTGTCAACTTCGAAACTCGTCAACAAATAATGACTCTATTCACTTCAATCCGGTACTCGCCGAGCTCAAACGTTTCATAAAAGAACCGCTTAACACTCCAAGTGATCATAAGTGATCACAAATGGCACGCAAGTTTTTAAGCGGATCAAAATGGCAAGAACTCTTTTACAAGGAGACAATCGCATTGGAATTTGAAGAGAACACGTTACACCTAATGAACCCCGTGACAATAGTTGTGATGGCTCCTATGTGGCACCCTCTGTGGCACTAGGAGGCAGATGCAGGAAAATACGTGAGCGTGAGTGCAGAAACGACTTTGCCATAAGCACGTTTGCCAAAGGACCCCAGCACTTCTATCCTACAAAGGCTCTGATGTTCTAGATTCGACGCCATTAGGGCTTGTTGACTGTAGCGTTTTCTGCTGCTATCTACGTCGAGCAATTTTAGCCCAGCGAAAAAGAAAGGAAGCATGGCTGACTTACGTGGCACGGTTCCACTGTGCTGGCTTGGCGGCGCTTGCGTTGGGCCATTTGCTCCTCCTTCTCTTTGCTGTTGATTTCGGCGCTCTTCTTCCAGAGAAATGCGAAGTGCCTGAAGACCTCATGTTCGACAAACAAGCGAAAAGCATTCCTGAGAGGCGAAAGGGGTAGGTGCGGAGCGGTGGAAAGGGGGGAAACGAGCGGCTAAGCGAACGACGTCTAATGGATTAGGCAGGCTCAGAGTTATTCATTGCAGACCAGCTGCAATGAGCTCGTGCTCATCAAGTGCAGCAGGATGAAAACATGCAGCTGCCTTTCGAAGTAGCAGTATCATAGAGAAAGCACTGGAGACTAGTCAGGTCGAAGAGATTTCTTCGAAGACAGAAACTGAAGGCAAAAAACAAAAATATTCGTTCCTACTATCATAATGAAAATGATCATATTTTTGTCTCTTCTTCTGTCGGGATGCAGCTGGTCTGACCAATGTGCCAAGTGAAACGAGAATCATAGAACAGTATTATGCTTTGTTTCCCGTTGAAAACATCGGCCTGATGGCTCTTGAAGGCACATTTTAAAATGCGAACCCTCAAAACTCAAGTTTTCTTGCAAGCGTTCCTCTTGAATTCAAGTTCGTCCTGAGACAAACACATTGAACCAACTGCCTTGCAGCAAAGAAAACGAAGCTCCAAGGAGCACATGAAAATGCCATGTTGGCCCTGCTGTAGAACCATCCTTGCAGCATTTGACTATGAGTGGATAATATCGTTGGCAGCGAGGATACTAACAAGTGCAAAACTGCCAAGACCGTGGGTTTTGGTGGTCATGTTAAAAACAGCAGTACTGATGGAGCAACTTTTTGACCATCTTCAACGTATCTTGATCTTCAGAAGTACTTTCTCTATTCAGCTATTGCAGAAACACGTGCGTCCATCATTGGAACCTGATTAGCTTTTAGAACTTCTAGAACCTCATAGGATTATGTGTGGTTCGATTGTTGTCTGCTGTCGCATTAAGCGGATTAAAGTAAGAAAATACGTTCCGTGAAGGATGCACGGGAAATCTTATAAAAGGAAGGCTGTAAAAACTGTTGCTGTGATTCGCGGAGTGAGCCCATGAGTTAAACTTCTGAGAAACTTTCTGGTGGCTTGTGCGTCTTGTCTCACCGACCAGAGGAGTGAAAAAATTCAGCGGGTTTTGATGGCTGACAGTTTCGGAGATCTAAATTCAGGAAAGCTTTTCTTTTGGGAACCTCACCTTCCTGACTGGTTCTGACAAATAAAGGTCTTGACTACTATCATAGATTGTGTGGCAATACGGTAACTCCGCTTTGCTAACTAACTATGATAAAACATAGCGACTCCGGCCGACCTTTTTACAATGGGATCACCAGCTGAAACAGCAGTGGACGGAAGCGCAGATCGAAAACTTTTCCACATGCCTTTAGCAACGACATGTTTCGAAAGCGATAAAGAGGTGTTTCATCGGCGCCCAACGAGCACAGTTGGTGGGAAAGAGATGACTGCCATTTAAAAGAAAGAATAGATACAAGCTGTGCATAAAGTCACAGTGACGAACAAAGACTTTGAGTATTGACACTTTTTATCTCCTGCTCTTCTCCGACATACTTTACAATCCTTTTTCTCACAAATCTATAGCCAACCTTCCATTTGCCAATATATGTTGGCGTAACTGCTGAACACAAGTGAGTATAAAAAGTGGAGAACAACATACCATAGCGAGCTCCGGGTCATTTTCTGCGTCGGCATCCGAACCAAGAACTGTTGCGGGCATAGAAGGGATATCATCACGCCGACAAATGGATGAAGACATAAGCACTTCCACAAGTGAGGAACCTCCAGAAGGCACAACTAGCAAATTCGATCGACTTCTTTGTCTGTAACAACCTTCCATGGCTTACACATGAACGCAGCAGTTGTTCGAGGCAACTACGAAAATTTGGTACACGGCTGAAACATGCTTTCCTTCATAATTCACGTATGCTAGCAGCTTTGCCATTTACGAAGAAAAAGCAGAATATGCAGAACAACGCGCTCATATTTTAGCTGACCTGACCGCCCACATAAACTTTACACAAACAACACTTCTTCTGTAACTGGACAGAGTAAATTGAAAGCCAGGATGGAGTAAGGTGAATGTGTTTTTCCATTTTGAAGCAGTGTAACCGTTCACAAGATTGACTGTTCCTTCCGCGATCTACTGAAGTAGGCCATACGTTCATTGTCTGCTGAACTAAAACTGCGAGACAAACAGATCGAACGCGCAAACAGATCCAAATGAGCACGCCACCATCCCTGTCAGTAAACTTGATCCTGCTTAACTTGTTTAAGGGAGGATGTTTTGCATTGCATTTTGAAGTCTTTTTTGCCCTACTAGATATTTTGCGTTCCAGTTGATCGTCATTTCAATCATCTTTTAGCTACACCTTTAGGGGAGTGTGCGAAAGTACGGGAGATTCCATAAGGATTGCACTAGGAACTCCTTTCAGTTGCCCTGTTCGCGGTGCCGTTTATAGGGACGCGCTGATCTTAGATCATTATGACTGCGATTATAACGACGAAATAAACAGGTTGTTCGGAGTCTGTGCGTCGTTGTCATCATACGAAATTAACCCACCGACGCGGCCCGACATATCAGGGTGAACGTCTATGTTGGGACTCTGTGTGAAGCTCGAAGTCACGAGCTTGAGATCGCAAGAGCACATCAGACACCAGCTATAGCAAAGTGAAAGGGTGTTTTACCTGCCATTCACTGTCTGAACGAACTGACGCATGACATGAGCGTTATTTGAATTCCCTTCGCCAAAGCAAATAACGTCCATTTGCACATCATCTTTTCTCAGCTGTTTGGCGAACTTGTTCAGCTGGAACATTAAAGAAAATGCGTGATTTACTCACTTGCTATTTGATACTAGCATTCTCAGGCTATCAAAGACCTCGCCTTATACATGGATGTCCTCTGACTTTTCAGTTAAACTTACACAGCAAGATTGTATACGGGGCTCACATGTCAGCACCCTTCTCTCTATGTCCGGTAAGATGCCTCGCAGCCAAAACTTAGATAAAGGAGATATGCTTTAGCCGGAAGTCCTTGAACGGAAAATTATAGGTTTGAAGGTCACATATCTAAATAGGACCAGGAAGACTATTTTCGAATCAGCACGACGTGAATTAGGCGATGAAAGTTGGTGGGTGTCATGCACATCATGTGCCCCCATAAACGGCAGACGCGACTACTACTAAATTATTCAGTCAACAGCGTTAAAAGAGATCGATATCGTAGCACAGAAATCTGCCAAGTTTGATGGGGAGCTGAATGAAGAAGTGAAAAGAAGCAATCTGCTGGGATAGTTTTAGTGGTGCCACGCTCCTCTCACCGCTGAGTCTCAAACTGCTCAAACTGATTTTATTAATTCAACATTTCTCAACGATAGGTATCAGTATGAATTCTTGCCTCTCGCTTTCGAAAGTAAGAACTGAACTGTTTCCAAGCTCACTCATCTGTATTACGGATTCAAGACTCAAAGAAGGAAGTGTGCACAATTGCCGACCGAACCTCAACGATATCTGCTTCGGGAATGGGGCTGCCAACAAAAAGAATAATTCGCATCTTGTGATGGACGTTTGGCCGATGCTTTAGTGCCATATGCGCCACTTTAACACCACCTACGAAATCCGACCGGCCCTGAAAAGCTCGAAACACCCGAAAGAATTAGAATATATTAATCTCAAATTTACGGTGGAGAGAATGCGCACAGTCTTCTCTGAAAAAAGGTTTATTGGAGAAATCAAATTTATCCTTTGATTCGCTTGCATGCATTAGATGACTTAAGACCTCAGAAACTTCAGCATTTGGCATGACAATCGATCCAACAAGAGAGAAGTCCTCAGAAAAAGCTTTTTTTGAGGTGTTCATTGGGGTCAACGGTCTGTCCGAAGTAAAGAAATAAACCGCGAACCACATCGTCACGAATGCCACCATCTGCAGTGAAGCCACTCTCAAGTCGTGTCCGAAGATTAATTTCAGCCGCGCCTTAGACGAATGTACGTTACTTTGAAAACTTTTACTAACAGTGCCACATCATTAATAGTGCGAACAGTATTATCACTGACAGCGCTGGTGTCTTTGCTAATAACGGAAACTACTCGGCATTATGGCATTGTTACTGGTATCATACTTTACCAGCAACCAAATTTGAGGTTAAAGATGCGGGTTCTGTACTAGGGATCGCTCCTTGATAGGAAGATGCGGGCGATACTCCATCGTTCCATCCGACTCCTTTATCAGTGTTCCCTCGGTTTCCTCCTTCTCCGTTTTGCTTCACGTGTATGTGCTCTTCGAAAAGTTATTCTCCGCCCATATAAGACACCTCCCGATAGATTTGCCTCACTAAAAACCCGCTCTTCTCACCACAGAATTCCCCCATACTACCTCATCGTCCTTCACTGTTTACTAGTTGTGAGAAGTTGTTGCTTTTCTAAGTTTTTCGTCGGAAAAGGCTACCAGAGTGCTTCATTAAATCATTTGTTCACATGATGAATGAAGCTCTGAAGTCGTGTGGCCAAAAGGATCGGCGCGTCATAGTATGATGCATAGAAAACATACTTGGATAAGCCGGAAAAATCTTCACATACTTTTGCCACTGTCTGGTGTAGTTTCGTGAAAATTTGACCATTTTCTCGTGTCGCCATCACAAGCACTTCGACGGTTCTGGAATGACGAGTGATTGAAAGAAAAGAGAAGATGAATAATATAAGAAGACATGGCTGCTAGTCCCCCATCCATATAGAACAAGAACATTTCAACAACGATGCGTTAAAGCGACCACTTCAACTGTTATTGCAATGTTTTCATGCGTCGTACGAAAGCCTTTCTCTATTCGATAATGCATTCCCTGTGATGAATTTGATTCAACAGTTATTTCAGCTTGAAGCGTTTCAAAAAATAACAAATTACTTCAGTTGTAGTGAATCCGAGCTGGTTTTGAGCTCATTCGATGATGTTTTTTTCGTTACCCATTCTCCAAGCCGAAACATCATCAAGGAGACTAGCGATACAGTTTCTCCATTCGATATGGGAAGCTACTTTGCGTGACTGTCACAAACACATTTATTATGGCTATTATTATTGTTACCACTGTTTCATCATTTCATACCACTATTTTATCATTATTCATTAATATTGTTATTTCTTACTCTTACAACCATTATTTATGATGATCGTTATTAATTACTGTCACTATTGCAACAGCATAACAATTAGTGTGGCAGTAGTAAGAGTAATAACAATATTGAACGCAGAAGTAGTTGTGACACATTGAGGACAGAATTAATGATATTGATATCAGCGATGATAAAAAACAGTGGCAGTAATCATGACGACAGCAACTATTGTGTTTGTTGCAGTGATATAATGACCGAACAATAGTAGTGGTAACAATAATCATATTTAAAGGAATAAGAATGACTGCTCTCTGTCTAAATGCGCTCTGACTTCGCGACGGGAACTTTGGGATGATTGGCTAAAGGCACTCTTTCGACCGGAACCGCCATCACCAGTAATTTATTCAGAGTAAACATGTTTGATCTAAAGATTCGGCGAGATCTCCCTGATAATAATGAAGGGGTTGTACAATCCGCCGGGATGCTGATGCGCTGACTGGATTGACGGCGTCGTTTAACCGATGCGTCAGCAATGCCCGCAAAAAAGAAAGCGAGAAAAATCGTGCACAGATGGGCCACCGTCACACTTGCTAGGGATTTTCAGCTTGATGCATTACGACAGTTGGATCCGCTTCATTCTTGATGTCTTCTTTCAGTCTTATGCGGCATACTTTTGCACTCTGCACCATCATACTCTAATTTAATTAAAACTGAGATATATCATATTGCTCTTGCAAAAAAGCCACATTAGCTGTTCTTCGCTTTGTTCCCAACAAAGCATGTTCAGTCGGTCCTGGATAAACCTCATTTTCCATAGCTCCCTTAAACCTTTTGTATATAGTTTGAGCAATAATGATGCGGCTCCAATTTTCAAAGATGATCTTCATTTCCGCTTATGAAATTCGCCTCAAGACGTCATCCAACACGAATATAAACACAAGGAAGACGAACCCTGCCAACGAGATAAGACCGACAGTGTTTTCGGCGTTCGCGTTCAGTTTGTTTTGCACGAGCATGTTGGCCGCTTCTTGCTGGCAGTGGAGCCGGGTTGGAACAAAGTCGCCGTTACGCATCCATTCCGAGTTGTCTATGCTGCAACCCCACTGTCATGGGCGCTGTTTCAGCCAGGCATCACAGACGTCGACAATGTAACCGTATCGTGAACTATTTCAGTCGGAATCATTACCGCAAACAGTTGATCTTGTTTTTTCAGCTTTGCTTCCTTTTTCGACTAGTTAATTCCGACCGAGAGCCTAAGGTTAGTTGCTGGCGTTAAGCAAGATGCTTCTAATTGCTTCGATACGAGGCTCTCTTATGCGAAATAATTAGGCAACAAAATTGTTTACGAGCTCTTCAATAAAAAGGACTCAATTTTTACTTGCATGAGATCGAGCGTCTTAATGAAATCTTCGCTAGGCCTCTGAAGCTGTGATAACACGACACACTATAAACAGTTTCGAGAAATGGAACCTCCCACGCATTAACAGTGGTGCTGTTGGTAGATCCGGTTTATCTGAGCAGTATGGAGGCTGCTCAATGCCGTTGTAATGTCGCGAAGAGGTCTTATTCAATTTGTTACATGGAACCATTCTTTGATTCTGAGTACAAGAAAATCAAGTTTTCCAAGGGATAGAAATGCGTCGTGATCCCCGTGTTTACAAAACTGATCCAATTCCGTTAAGCACTTCAAATACACGAATTCTACCAAAAACTGAGTACGCCGTCGTATCGATTAGAGTGGGATGTGTCCGAAACCACCTGGAATGTGTTGTCAAAAAATTTTAAGCAACTGTTTCTGAGCACGTTTTTTGCTGCAGTTGCACCAGCTGCATTAGATTTCATTGCAAATCGATGGTCGCTCTAATCGAAGCTTCAACGTTCGAGCTGCAAAACCAAGTGAGTTGACAGTTGCCGCAGACCATCCAGAATCACCGGGCTGGTCTCTCCGTTCAAAATTATCTGCGACTTATCTGTGAAAGTACTTTCTACCTGTTACACTAGCCACCTGTTATAAAATGAATTTTCATCTGCCCTGACAAACGTCATTTGCACAAGTGCATTCTGGCAGTGTTTGAATGCGCTTATGTATGCATGCGCATGCGTGTCGACTTGCGCGATGGTTTCTCTTCGGGAATCACTGAAACTTGAGATGCGAAATGTCTTTTGAATATCGTACACCATACAGCAGTTTCCTACATCACATCACACGTTGATCCTTCAGATTCGAGTGAGGAGTCAACAAAAACGTTCAGACTTGTCTGAAAGAATTTGGCCGCATTTTGCACGAATATACTTTTCGCTTTACAGCACTCGAGCAACAGAAGAACGAATCTTACTTTCACTTACTTTTGCGTCGGTCAAAGTATTGGCACGTTATTTCACTTACTTCATTATCTGCTAGCATGGAAAATAGGTTGCTACAAGCGAGCGGGATGTAAATGAGCATATCACGCCGCCATCTACGATATCCTTCTCTATTTGTTGCTCTTCTTATTGAAATGGTGATCATGAGCATAAGAAAATTTCTCATGAAACCTTTGGGTATAGTTGCATCTTTATCAAGGACGGGCGATGGAATCAGAAACTTTATATGTAACAACGTTGAATGAGTGGCGTGAGCAAAATGGTTTGTCTGATTCAAGACTGTGGCTTGTATGTGACAAAAGACTTCGAAGAAAGGGCTAGAACGTGTTTGTCTGAGACAAGACTGTATTCTGCCTTTTTGAAACATGGAACCGATTCTCCACAAAATCCTTTAACTATGTCTCCGAGAATCCCATGCTATTGTGCTCCGAGCTTTGCAGTGAAAACACTAATTTTTCAACATCCGCTACGCGCTCGTGGAAATCTTAACACTTGTGCAATTCTTTACCCACATTTTTTGTGCCAGACAAGCAAAATGGGGATGGGAACGCTTTTCTGCAAAACGAATATAATCAGAACTTTCCGTTATTGGAATTTAGTTCTCACGCAGCACATGCAACAATGTCCTTCACCTGAAATATCTCAACAAGTACGTAATTCTTAATGAGTAGGCATCAATCGTGGTAAAAGTGCCCGGTGCTGCAATGACCCGGGGCAGGATGGGCTATGTCCATCCATTCCCCGCCGCCTTTTTCACCTTTTTTCACGCACTCTATGCAGGCACGAAGACTCGATTATCATTCCAGGATTTTTAAAATAGCGCAAATCAGATGCGTTCAGCTTCATCTATTGAATTTCGCAGTTGAACGGAATGGAAAACTTCGAAGACGATTTCCTGCTTTTATCTTCATGTACTGCAGGTGTAAACTGTGAAATCAACAAATGTACTGGAGGCAGAACAGCCCGTCCCCAACACTCATCTCATTTTTCTCTACATTTAGATAGGCAGGCTACAAAGTTTCCATCCTGTGGAAATCTCTATTAGTTCATTCCACTAACGCTAACAACTATGAGATGAAATCTGCAAGGAGTTTCCTTGACATGCGACAGTCCTGGAGAGGAAAAGCTCCCGCGAATGAGTGCTCATCCACATGAAGGCCTGACAACATTCTCTGTTAGAGCACATTTTTGCGTTCATTTCCGTAATGCATGTCTTACACTTACCGCTATTCATTATAACTGTACACCAGAAACATTTTCTTCTACGGAATTTCTGCAAGTGTCGTACCATATCATTGTGCACTCCGCCGGCATTGTAAAAAGATCGCGTTACCTCCGTTGAACGCAACGAGAGCAACAGATTAGATGTTTAATACGTGGGACTGTTTGTATCGGAAACGAGCACTTCTGCAAATTTGGAACCTCATGACACATCCACAAGCAACATATCAGGGTAAAAGCATAAGGCGTTCCACTGAAGTGCCTCCTACGCTGCGCTGTTACTCCTTCCTCCATCAAATATGTTAAGTACGTGGTGATGGTTCAGCACATCCGAGGTGGTATTGCAAACACTGCGACGTACAATGACGAGACGCAGTGACGTGATGGAAATCACGTGACTGCATGGCACCGCGATCTTTTTCACCACGAACTGACATGTGACGACCCCAATACCAGAGGCACAACAGTGGCGATTAGGGAACTCTGCAAAGCGGGTCACTGAAGGCGACTCTCTCAGAAGCGTAATTTCAACAACTCCTCGCGATGTTTAAGAACGCTGTTCGCGACGTCACTCAACTTATACAATCACAGCTACCACAGCAGGCCGATGCAACGTTTCGTTCTGCGCACGCCTCGCGCAGTTCGTATACGACCCAGAAAGGAATCTTACATTCGAGGCATGGTATCGACGGCACGAGGACGTCTTCGCAGTTGACGGCGCAACGCTCGACGATACCACTCGCGTTCGCCTCCTGCACCAGAAGCTCGATACCCCCGTATACGAAAGTATGCCAATTATATTTTACTGGGAGATCCTCGCAATGTCAGCTTTGCAGTTATGATCACTTTGCTTAGGATCTAGTTGTACGAAGCAGTCGCTGTTGAACGCGCGATACGCATGTATGAAGCTCGCTAAAGAACCAGAGAAGAGTTCATCGCCTACGCCGGACGGTTCAATCGCGGATGCGCCAAGTTTAGATTCGGAACGTCACAGAGGATCAATTCAAATGTCTGATATTCCTATGTGGTCTACAGTCGGGCGGTGATGCATTTATTCGACTAAAGCTGCTCGACAAGATCGAGTTGGATCCACCTGTACAATCAAGATGCTAACAGAGGAGTGCAGGTGATTACTCAACCTCCGGCATGACACCTATGTGATCGAGGATGGCTCCTCGCCTACGCAAACGGTTCACTCAGTCCAGCAACCATTCCATTCTCGATGAAGACCGCAGCCAGCAGCTCAGCACTATAATCTGGCGACCGAATCAACGGCCAAACTCGGCGGTCCGGTGCACCAAGGTTACCACCAAGTCTGTGCTGGTTCTGCGGCGCTATGCATTTCAATCGTGACTGCAACTATCGCCAGCACCGGTGCTCCTTGTGCCTAATATCTGACACAAGGAAGAGCTCCGTAACGCCACCAGACGCCACTAAAGCAACAGGCGCCCTTCAAAACAACGTGCCTTCTCCCCACAACAAAAAAGACGAGCACGATCAGGAGCAGATTTCACCATCTGAAGGATCAACTGACCGAATATCAATGCTTCGTTATCCTCACAGTAGACGACCAAGCAATCAATTTCCACGTGGATAGTGCATCGGATGTCACGATCATTAGCAAGGCAACTTGGTAGCTCATCGGACGACCAGCTCTCGAGCCTTCATCACTCATCGCTCACGGTGCATCAGGAGATCAGATCAACATTCTTGGACAATGAGCAAGCATCAACAGCTTCCAGAACGCCTCAGCGAAAGGACTCTTCTACGTAGCCAACATTCAGTCCAACCTACTCGGGCCGAGCGGAACTCAAAGTTGCGAATGTACGCAATCATGGACCCCCTCCAAAGGAAGCACCCAGCTGGATCGACAACAATCAACGCCAGTACCGCTGCACCAAGCAACAGTCGTATAGCCAATGATCTACAGCGCTGCTGCCCGCTGGTCTTTAGTACTCATTGGAACGCTAGGATCAGCCAAGAGCTAGTCTCTAGCTCAAGCCAGGCGCCGAACCGATCAGAAACACATGAACGTTGCAGCAATTCAGCAGACCAAAATCAGTCGAACAAACTTCGGACGTTCTTCAAAGTGTTCGTTTCCAGCAGCCATCACAGAACCGGTGGGTCGGGAACACGCAGAGACGTCGAGCCCACTTAAGCCGACGACAACGGAGACGTGCGAGACGAGCACACAGGAGTCCACGACGCCTCAGCATCGAACCGGAACGAAGGACGTACGATGATGCCGACCTTTTTAGGTATCCGGGATGATATTGCAAAACGCATAATCACGTGGCAAACATTGCGACATACAATGGCCACGTCATAACGAGGCGCACTGATGCGATGGAAATCACGTGACTGCATAGCACGGCGATCATATTTCACCATGAATTGTCACGTGACGACCTCTATATAAGCTATGCCTTTTTTCTATTGTTTCGTGTGTGTGGTGTACAAGATACGATCTACATTATTGCGCAAAATTTCTTCTGAGAATGCTTTCGAAGCCCGTTTGCTGAATCACAAAAGCCTGCTGCAAGAAGACGTGAATAATTCATCGCATAAATAGCTCAAGAATAAAGCTGACCAAATGAGAGAGCGACCATGAACAAGCCGTATTGTACTGTAACATTAAAACATCGAAGCTTGCATTTTCGTCTTAAGAAGCGCGAAGTTTTGGAAGCTAGTGCTATGCAGTGGTTTAGGAAATGTTCTCCACCTTTGAAGGTCACTGCGGCGGATAGCTGGTCGCTAAATTCCACAAATTCGATGCAGAAGGCACTCATAGATTTCAATCAATGATGAAGACTCTATCCCACTTCCGATGCTTTTTGACAAACAAAGTCTTCGGACGCTTTACAGCCTCAGCTTTGTAGCTCAACAATGCGCTCCAAAGCTTCGCATTCATGGCTATATGGGGAAGCGTATAACACTTTAGCCATATGAGATTTCTGTAGCAGGTACGACGGCAACAGAATGCGAATTGAAAGCCACTTTACTGGAAGTTGCTAGATTCGAATTTAGTTAGCTGAGGGTTACGGGCAGGTGGGATTGCGTGTTGATATTTCGGCCACAAGATTGGAGATACATTGCTGGCTCATCTGCTTGAACTTACGCCATAAACCATATAATTGAAAGTGCAACGAGTGGGAATCTTTCTGTAAAAAACGTGCTGAAAATTTGTGATTATCTTGCTCGTTCTCTGCATCTCTTTTATTTCCTGGAGAACCTCCTATTCGCCGCCTTGCTCGAGCCTGCTCTAAAGCGCGGTTTCAGCTGCGCGGTCAGCCAGTGGACACAGCCAAATACACCATAAGCGCAATAACCTTACGGTCGTTACAAAGGAAGTACAAGGTATTGGCAGGAAAGATAGTGGAGGATACAGTGAGCGGATTGTGCATCATCATCGCTATCCTAGCTTTGGAAGAGAAAAATGTGATACATGGTGTTGTGCACTCCATAGGACCCGAATAAACGCATAAAGGAGAAAGTTTTCTTACTCTCTTTAGCAGTTTGCGTGACCGCAGCTGTTTGTTTCCGGACTTTGATGAGACCTTGAACTAGGTTCTAACAGCACGCTTGAAATAAGCCCGAAGTGGCTTTTGGGAGCATAAGCACGGTGCAGCGATGCAATCAATACATCCCATATTTGAAAAATGCAGTGAAATGGTCACACCAATCACCTTGTCCCTCTCTGCTGCGTTCTAACTTAACTAGAACATTGTGATCCTTACTTCCCTCCACACCATTGAAAGTCTCATTGTTGACACTGCAGACGCACACTAGCGCATGCAGTCTATGCGTGGATAGTGCATAGGAAAAAGCATACTGACGAAAATACCTCCGACCGAGGAAATCCAGGAGCGACCGTAAACCACTAATATAAAAAAGCTGAATGAGTATATCATTCTTCTCACTCCCTTCAATATTTGATCGCATACAAATTTCGTGCGGATTTTCAACGGTGTCGCAGTTTGTAGTCGCTTTGCAAGCTTTTATTCGTGCATACTGTGGTGTGAATTATCCCCCAACAATTCAGTTTCAACTCGCGAACCGTGAAAAATTTCACAGGTTTATATCATTGTCCAAACGTTCTCGCTCACCAATGTCCATGACCCTCCGACCAGTTAATGACATATATAACAGCCGTGAAGTTTTCTACCGCCATTTCTTATCTCGCGGGTTGGGTGCAGTGCAATAACAAACATTTTAGTTCATTATTTTTGCAACACGTCTGTATTGAAGGGAAATGCATTAAGAGGCGTTCCTTTATCGACGTTGAAAGCCAAGCCAGCACCGGATTAAGCCTCAATTTTGCCTCTGAGCAACCAGTCTTGCTAGAGTTTCGTGACTTCCACAAATGCAATTGGATAAGCGACATTCTGATTTTAGGGGACTACGACTGGGCACATTATCCCAAAGCTTGTTGCGAGGTGGATGGTGTTTCAAGCTACGTTGGCTTCGTGGTGACTGCCCCCATATGAGGGAAATTATGAATGGTCTTCCTGCGTCATGGTGCATCTTCCATATTTTTCCCAAAATTTTATTGAGCAAAAGTACTGCTTGCACATTGGTCTCGTTTCCATAAAGGTGCTTCTGAGAAATTAAGAAAACGCGCCTATGACTTGTCTCCAGACTGAGTGGATTCTTAAAGTCGGAAAGCAAATTGTTCTGTCCTGGCTGTGAAATGGCGCACTACAAATGCGTTAATGGCAAAGTGGGGATCAAGGAGGTGGAAAAGATAGAAGCGAGAAGAAATTGTCGCCAACAATTCAGCTAAAAATGCAGACTATGTAGATTTATTCTTTAGCAGTTTTAAAAATGACGACTCTGGTGCATTCAGTTTTCCATCCAGATGCCTTGGCGCGTCCATCCGCTGCATCAGTGAGCAGCACTCTCCAAAAGGAGTCGATAAGTTAAGCAGTAGGACTTCTCTGGCACCAGATGTTACTCACTTAGCACTTGTCGAACTCACCATTCATACCACAGCAAAACTGCTGGGCATCATCTTCCAGAAAAGTCCGTCCTTCGTGGCACCGCTATCAACTCCGACAACACATTCCATTATATGTATTTTGAAGAACCCACCACATCGAGCCGCCACCAAGTAAGCATCATTTCGTCAGTAGTAGTGGCGTTAAAACCGCGATGAAAAGGCTACTTTCTACACATACACAATCATCACATTATGCACGCAGCACAGTTGCTATTCCACCAGATGCTAAATCATGTCGTGGCTGCTATCGTATCTAAATGAATGGACCATTGCTATCAGCATAACTAATCAGTCCGATCTGTTATCAATGAGCTATGCTAACGCATCCTGCTTCTCACAGCACCGCATCTTCAAAATTAAAGTCTGAAACTTGCCCTTCGAGCGCACGTATGGTATCAAGTAGGATTAGCAAGAGAGCCTTCCAACACCCCTTTTCTTCGCGATGCATATTGATGACATTTCTACCATGTAACCAACATTTGCAAGTTGTCTGGTGATGAATCAATAATTTATGCCCCATGCCACGAACCTGCGATCGTTCTCCAAGGGCTGTAGAAGGTCCTCCACACTTTCATTGAATGGTCCTGCGGATTTTCTTTGAAAAGCATACACACTTCACGTTAATTTCCAATATATCGGCGTTCGGTTGCTTCCAACAGACAACGGAACACGTTTGTTAATGAACATTTCTTTAAAATTTACTGTTTTCTGTGATGAAATGTTTATTGATGAAAAATATTCACAACTGTGTTCAGAAGGTCAACTGCGTATTCAAAGGCTCGTAGTACGAATTCTTTGAAAGTCGCTTACAACTCGAGAAGCTTCCGCTTTTTATCGACCCCTCTTTGTGACGGCAATAACAAACGTATGGGCTGCAGCCGTACATCTATTTATGGAGGCCAGCAGGTAAGTATGAGTTTCTGCGCAGATTCATCTATGCATTCAAATCTGTGACACACGGTGGCTGCTCGTATAGCTACCAGGTTAGTTGAATCTAATGATTATGCTGTTGTGGCTCGCTTGTACCTCTCCGGAGAAGTCTGCAAAATAGCATAGCCGCAGTCTTTTTCACGAGGCTTCACCATACTTTGCTCTACCTCAAACATGAAGTAGTGGATGAGGATCACTTCGACATTCATGAAAACAGTGTTTTGGGCTGGGTATGAAAAAAAGAAGCTCGAAGCTCATCTGGTTGGTAAGGTTGGCTTTTTTGCCTACTAAGGGCTGAAAGGAAACTGCTTCTAACTCTTACAGTTTTTCAAACGATGCCTCCTGAGATAAGTTCTTGGCTGCCGCAAACTGATGCTGCGACTGCAGCCGAAAAATGCAATCAGCGAAAATCTGTTTCACCGTGGTTACTCCTCATCATCTCATATAGTAGTGCTTGAAGATGTGGTGTTTTATTACGTCTTGGCCTTGATGTGACGGATGCGTGAGTATAGGCTGGACGCCTATCCAAATAATATTCTCTCTGATAGTTTGGCAGCTGAGTGGGGAGTGTTGCGTGAGCAGTTTATGGCCAAGGGGGATAGTGATGAGGCAGTCGTTATGAAAGGTTTATTTAATCTTTCATTACCTTCATTTGCTTATTTCCGTTTATGCTAACGATCCTGATGTGAGCAAATCCTATTGCGCCTTAAGGTGATGAACGACCACGCTGCGACTCCTCTTTTGCGCGATGTTGTGGGAACGATCGCGCAGAAACTCCATTTGCACGCATCGACCTCAGTGATATTGTTGGGTGTGGCGTTAAAGAGCCAACCTAAGATATCTCTTTGTGATGAAACAGTGACCTTTTGCTTTTATAGGGTTGTGTTTTCGCGCCATGTCATTGTTCGTGTTCGCGTCATGTCATTGTTTCGACTTGTACTTTGGATCGGCCGAAGCCTGTATAAGGCGGGCCTCAACCCGTCGGAGTCAGTCTTATCCCTCGACTGCTCGCAGACCGGCACCTCTGTCTCCTCGCGTCTATCTTCCACCTCCTCCCAATGATCTAGCGGCTATGGAAACAACAGACATCCGTTCTTCCCTGCCGTATCATATTGCGCAGTTTCTCTGCTTGTATGGCTGCGTGTTTCAAGCCCATTTGCCACTGTATAGGTGTACTTAGGTATTTTGATGGCTTAGTTGTAATGCTCGGTTCAATCATCAGCCATCAAATTGCAATCCTTCAGTCGTCTCGTCTCATCGTCCGTGGCAGTGACGTAGCGTGTCGATATGGATAATTTTAGCCAAGCTGTAAGGAATGCTTCAGTGGCTAAAAGCCAGGTTTTCAATGGGCGAAGTGTATAGCAAAGACCATTTTGGAACCGCGCAATGCAAAAGAGGTCGGCCGAGCTCACAATAATTTAGAAATACGGATACCGGTAAGGTTCGATGGCCTCACTAGCAAATCATTGGACGAATCACTCCGCATCATAGGTGTGTTCAATCGAACAATGTGTGACTGCTGAATGAATGGATTGGCTGCGTCGAGGGAAGAAGAGAATTCGTCGATCGGAAGATCGTCTCTTTGTGGGACAGCTCTTCACATGGTTTTTTACAGGCTTTTGTCAAATAAATCCCCCTAAAATATCAGTTCAAACTTAGCCAAACATTAAAAGACTTTATAGGGGAAAATTCCCTTTTTTCTGGGTGGGTGATGTCGTGTGGGGTTGTGGGGAGGATTCACAGGTAATACAAACTAAGCGAAACGAATAAAGAGGGTGAGGTTCCAGTGCGGAATGGCCGATGCGCGAGATGTAGGGCTTGTTGAGCCTTCCTGCCCCGTTGCTGATGGCCACTACTGAGCGGCGGGCGAACCTCTGATTGGTGCCTTGTTGGCACCTGTAGCAGAACTTCTCTTTTAGAGCGATTGCTCTGGAGCGGCGATTTTCGGGTTCGTTGACCGGTGGAGTCGATTTGACGGATCCCTGATCCATCCGCTCGTCCCATTTCCCCGCCAGTCCCTTCGATACCCGTTTTTATGCTTGGAGATCGTCTGGTGATAAGGGCGGGTGCGCATCCGTTGGAAGCATACGTGAACGCTGATACCGAGGAGGTTCTGTGAAGGGAGATGCATGCTTCGGTAGGAGGGGAGAATGCTCGACGGCGAGAGCAAACGGCGTCAGGGGCCTGCATGGGCATCACCTGCACCAGGGAGTGGGTAGGTGACTCACCTATCGCCGGATTTCCACAGCATAGCCATTTCATGCTTTCGCGGCATTTTTCACTTGTTCTTTTCTTTTCTTTTCTCCATTTTACTTTTCTTTTTTTTTTCATTTTAGTTATTTCGCGAAGTTCGCGACAGATTTGAAGTTTGTTGCAGGAGAATGCAATGCTCGTTTCAATATCTTTTCAAAAGAATACGGTTGACTGAAAGTTCCATCCTGCATTGAAATACTCCTCTTTTAAGGTTTGATCGACTTATTAACGCCAAAAGTCAGCCAGACGCAGTGGACAATATGGATATGAACGTTTTCACCTAGGGCACCTTGATATAAGACTTCGAAAATTTATTTTATGTGCCATTTCTGGGTGAGGCGTTTTCCCACTTCCATCTCTCCCCCTCTTATATGCGGGACTGCTTCAAAACTTAGTGAATGTCGTTTGATTTGGTCACTTGTAACAAAAATCGCGAGTTTTCGGACGCAATTCTCCGCTTGTGCTTGTTGTAAGAGGATGTCTGATGCTGCATTGAACAGATGTATGTGTTTTCCCGAAAGGCGCAGATGTTTAAGCTCTGTCTCTAATGGGAGCGGCATAGTCCACGATCAGCGCGGGTGATCGGTTGCGGCGATAGACCAAATGGAAAAATAGGAACAGGCCCTGCGGTAAACTCCCTCCCTTTCGTTCCGGCACTGCCACGTCATCCATACTGTTTTGATTGGCCTGGATTCCTTGTATCCTTTCGCCGCGCCATGTAGAAATCAGCAGCGTCGGGAAGACGACAGCGAACGCATCGGTGCGCCGAGATAGGAACAGAATGGAAAAGGATTTTGTCCCGGGATTTACTAAATTGTGGCGTTGACGTGGATTGGGTGGAACTCTCGTCTCCTGGTCAGGGACGACTAATGATCTGCCTCGATGATGACAAGGCTTTGACGCTGAGTAACGAGAAATCAAAGAGACCTCTTTTATCCATTATCGTCGTCCCTCCAATAACGGCTCTTTTGAACTGCACTCCCATAATGCTTCTCCCTCCAACGCGAATTTACTGATTAGCGCGCGTTCTTAATTCTTTATAGTAGAATCATATAGTCTTTATTTGCATACGCTTCTTGTCCCATGTTTCCTGCTTCTAATCGTTTTTCGCATAATCTCTCAGTTCTTTTTTCGTCTGTCGAGGTGAGCAGCCGATATGTATTTTTCCTCTTTTCCTTGTTATTGCAATCGAAGTATTCGTTCCGCCATTCTGAATTCTTCGCTCTTCAGCTCACCTTCTTCATTCCTTATGAATTTGACTTCTTGTAGATGCTCGCTTTCACGATTGCTTCAGCAACTGAAGCGTCGACAATAAACATTTTCAAATCACGCATGTTTGCTCTACTTCATTGCTCCGAAATGGGGAAAACACAAACTATATGAAGAGCAAGAGTTTCTACAGTCATAGCGAAGAGACGTTTAGTCAGTGCTATTCAGCAAAAGAAATTCGATTTTCTTTGCAGTTCTCAATCCGCGCTTTTTCTGCAGGAATTATTGTTATATCTTTGAAACAAAACGAAATGATATCATGATAGGCGAGCAAAATGCGCTCCATAGATGTATCAGTGTTTAAACAAACTAACAGGATCGAATTCCAAAATGTTTTTAATGGCGGAAATAAGTGATGACCACTCAGTGCTGACTAATGCCACCAAGGCTGTCATATAAGGCCCCAGCCTGCTCTCTCAACAGGGCCTGTTTCTTTATTATCACCTCGCAGCTCGAGTTACTACAGGTGGAATAGTTACTGTGATGTCACGCAAAAAAGCTTAGGCCTCGGGTCGTCACAGAATTGATGCTATCAACATTTCGCCAAAAGCAGTGTGTGAAACAGCTCTTTTGTGGGTCTGTGTTAAATTCACCCCCGAAGCCACAATGATGGATTGATGCCTGGCCGTACGTCGTTGGGCTGCACCCAACCGTAGGCTGAGGAAGCACTTTTCATCCACATATGATGGAAGGCAAGCTGGATTTAACTCGTCTTCATTTTGCTGTTGCGAATCAGTTTCGATGCGGCTCCAGGTCGAGGCTGCAGAAGAGCCGAACTTATTTCCGAAAGCCTGCTTGTGTATCCTTCTTCACCGTACCCTAGCCGACCGTTCCCATTTCACAGTATTGTCGTGCTTCTTTCTATCATCTGTCGCAATGAGCAAGATGCGTTGTAACACCTTGCAGCTAAAGTTAGTGCCGCATTAACGATAATGTTCGATAAGTGTAAAGTGTAATTCTTTTCCCGATATCCGGGGTTCACTATTGCATATCTTGAAGGCCAGAACATTTAAGTGGTGCTCGTGTAGACGGCATTTCGTCTTCCCGCATATCTGTTTCCGTGAAAATCAATTGCTGTGTAAAGTGGGGTTTTGCTGGTTCTGTAGATGTCTGTTTTAATTTGCACTGATATTTATCGCTGTGCTTTATCCACGACTCTTCGAAGAGGGTGAGTTCGAAATGCCTTCTCTTTTCCCCCCACCCTCTCTATCTGTTTCTTTTTCTGTTCGGACGCTGTGGCAGTTTTCAAATTCCCTTCAGCGTTCATGTGAACTTATTCCGTGCTACTGCGCTTCAAAAAGTCGTGTCCTGGAATATGTTTACTTGAAGGCGTTTTTTCTGCAACAGTATCAATACTGGCGCCAACTGCTCGTTATTATGTGGTTGAATTTTCTTATTTTTCCTAGCGTTAAAAAACATAGGTGCTTATAGATTGGCCGAATAGGACCAATGCAGTCGATAAAATGTGTCGTTGTTGGCGATGGGTTGGTTTCCTTCTTCCTACTTCCTTAGAATTTTTCTCTCTTTCTCAGCTCTGACGTTTTCGAGTTGGAAATGTGTCATGTTGGCTTACGGGGTTTAACGAGGTTTCGCACTCTGTTTGGCGCCGATGTCTGGTGGCACAGCTAAGCCTCTTCCAGGGGTGAAGTTGAGTTATGTTTCAAAATCATTTGAAATTGAACTGTTGCCAGGGCAAGGCGTTGAGTTCAGAACTAATATTGCAATTGGTCGCATTTTTGAATCTTTTTGGATTGTTGTCGATGAGTTCATTGCACTGTATTGCCTTAGAGTTTTTAATTCCTGATTGCTCACGAGAGCCTCACGTAGTGATCTGAGACAGTAGTAAAGGCAACATGCTTTCTAGCTTTTCAGATTGGGGTTAGTTAAAGTGGCCAGTTTCTTTGCGAGGGGTTCCTTAGCTTGGCACAGTGAGCGGGAAAATATTATAGAGTACCTTCGTGACCAAGATACCCTGATATCGTCCTAGATTGCAAGGGAACCGTTGTTTTCTCTCCGTCAGTGTTTTCCTTTATTGGTCTTGGTCACTGCACTTCAACTCCTCTGACTTCTCTCAGTCAGTCTGTTAACCCAAGAATAGAGGGTTCGAGGACAATAGCATCAAACGAGAATTTGCACAATCTCGATCTTTCAGCTCCAAGATGCGGAGTTACATCAGCCTTCAGGTTGTCCACTGGATTTTGAAAAAATTGCATACACCTGAATTTTGCTTAGTAGCTGCATGGCCTACAGCTGCTTGACTGACACTCTAAACCAGCAGAGTCGCATTCAACCAGCTCTAATTAATGCATAAAGGCACAGTTCGCGGTGGTCCAATGTTTATAAACAATTTTCTAAAGGCGAATGCAATTGCGAAACCACTTTCGGAGCATCTCCCCGCGCACGCCTTACCACTTGTCATGTAAGAATACGGGGTGAAGGAATTCACCTTGTTCATCAAACTGTAGAAAAAGCTGGTGTTGTTTGCTCAGTGGCAAGTCAAAGAGTATGTTTCAGTACGCTGATGTTGCCCCCATAGATCCAGCCTCCTTTTTTGGATATGTGCTCAGCAAATCCCTCGTACTCTCCGGTTGGCACTGGGTCAGTATTTCGCAATATTCCCCACATGCCTTTTTGAGCTAGAAGGTGTTGAGGGGCACAGTGAAGGCAATCTGAGCTTAAAGAAAAGATGTGCTTGGCGGTCGGCACTAAACATGCAACGGTTAGTTAATTTAGACGATCAACTAGGTATGGAAGCATTTGCCTGCAAGGTACAACTGATTTATACTTCATTGTGAAGTTGATCACTATTTGTCCACTCTTTCCACAACAAGTCTCCGTTGTCTTTCCATCTTAATTTTTACATAAAATCGACATCGAAAATATACAGAAGGCTTGTTTATCCGAATGCGCCTCTCTTCTTTAATGCCACTTGTAAGTGCGGCTCGGATCAGTCGGATCTAATGCGTTCATATGAGCAGCATTGTTCTCTAAAGCGTGCGCCGAAGGCTACGCTGTATCTGGACATGACCCTTCTTCGTCATGCCCTTCACGGTGAAGAAGGAGCTAACGTGATCGAAGAAACATGCGACATAGAATGTATGCATGAATGAAACAACTATTAAGCACATGCTTATATAGGGTAAATGCAGGTGCAGGATTTTCACGTTTGAGACTCTTCTTCAATAAGGATGCGAATGGAGGCTTTTCACATTTGAACATATGTTCAGTAGAAATAGATAGTGCAAGCTTTTCACAATTCGACATCTGTTGACTCGACGTCCGTTTCTTTGACCATTCGGCGTTGCAGCCAGCACCCCTCCGTTCATCGGAGGCTTTGAATCAGATGCCCTTTCATCGCTCAGTTGCCCCTTAGCCATTCTCTATATGTCATCTTTTCGGCTGAATAGCATCCTTCCTCGCTTTCGCGACATGACCAGCTTGACTACTGACGATGTTATTGAGTATGTCCATCGTTGTCTGACGACCTCACTGAGGCTTGCTAATGGATGTTGGACCCGGAGTAACTGGCTCCTCCAAAGATTTTCCCTTCAACAGTTTCATTGAATGTTTTGTGGTAGGTGGGCATAATTTCATGCGGAGGTGAGTTTTTCTGAGAGGGATGGAACATGGCTGCCTTATCATTATCTGCGCCGATGAGGCGCACAATCTTGATGTTCCTCACTGCTTCCCTTGCTAACGCGTTAGATTTCAGCGCTGTAGGGAAAACAAGCTTGCTGGTCCGTTACACCATTGATGTCTTTCCTGGCGAATACATTCCGACCACATTCGATAATTTTTCGGCCAATATAACGATCGAAGGTAAATTAGTTAACCTTTCACTATGGGATCTAGCTGGGCAAGAAGATTATGAGAGGTGGCGCGTTCTTGCATATTCACGGACGGTGAGGTTTCATGTTTTTTTTCGAATTCGTTCATATCTTTTCATATATGGAAGCGTTGGTCATTCGAATGATTTTCGCTGAGTTCGTGTTACGTTTGATAGTTCATATGTGTTGATGGTGGCAACCACTTTAGCATTTATATGAGTCACAATCTCTTATTACACCTGTTTTTAGATTCATTAAATGGCTTCAATAAAAATCTTATCCAGCTCATTGTTTTCTGACTTGATTTGGTTACATGGGTCCACTTATTGTCAGAATAAATGGGCTTTCATTCGTTCAGATTACTTTTTTCTCTGTTTGTCTCTTTCTTAACGCTGTTTTTCCACATGGGCGCAACCTTGGCGTGAAATTGAGCCCTGATTACGACTGCCACACCCCATTGAAAGGTAGCAGCGGATGTTAGTCTTATTCATGCTCAACGTTCAAGGCGTTCTGCCAAAAGGTATTACCAAAAAGCTATTTTCAACAGCATGGTGCATTGGATTTATGGGCGTTTCTTAAGCACCTTTTGAAAGCAGATTCTGGTGCAGGTCGACCTACCGTTATTGCTCAAAAGCATCATCATGACGGTTGTGGAAGTTAGTTTGGTGAAACCTGATGGTTTTTGTTAGGGAATGAGGTTAGAGGAGTTTTCATTTTGCAGGATGTTGTTCTTATATGTTTTTCTCTGGTCAGTCCTGCATCCTTCGAAAACGTGCGAGAGAAGTGGTATCCGGAGGTATCGCATCATTGCCCGAATGTACCGATCGTTCTAGTCGGTACAAAACTTGATCTGAGGGAGAATAAAACAGTAGTGGAGGAATTGCACGAAAGACGCTTGGAACCTATCAGCTATCTTCAAGGACTTTCCATGTCAAAGAGAATCAGTGAGCGTCTAATGAACTCTCTTTTTTGAATTTGAGTCAATTTTGATTACTTTCGACCGCGTTGGTCAATGGGCATTCAAGTGCTGATTGCTGCTTAAGCGTCGTGTAGCAGTGCAAGGAGGGATAAGGAGCTGCCTTCATACTTTATTCCATAGGTGTAGAATGCATTAAGATCGCCTTCCCCAATCGAAACAGCATACACCAGCTGAAACTTAGCCAGAGTTTGATGAAAATGTTACTAACCGGCTTCCTAATCTTGCTGTACATTCATTAGAAATGCCGATTAATGGCATAGCAAAATTAAGTGAATGACATGAAGTACTGACCGACAGAAGAGTATATTATTCATTGTGTTCGCTCGTGAGGTTTATTCCCTCTTTGCAGACCTTCAGAGGATTGATACCGAATGCTGTTCACGTGCGAAGGGTGCAGTTTTCCATTTTCATCTTTGCAGTAAAGAATATGGCCATCATGAGCTCAAAAAAGACAAGGAAAGAACGTGTTGTAATGGTCTGTCTACATACACATAAATACGTGTGACGTGCTGTGGGACAGGTAGAAATTTGCAAACGTATCCAACTGAAATAGGTACGTGGTTGTAAGAGGAGCCGTGGACTTGATCCGCCTTATCCTCCCCCCACCGGATCTAGTATATTCCGCGGATTAATGATTCAGAATTACCTGTTTCGCTGCTAACGAGTTTGCCAGTAAAAGTGTTTCAATTGCAGACGCAATTAAATACTTGGAGTGCTCAGCGCTTTCTCAGACAGGGCTGAAGCAGGTGTTGGAAGAGGTTGTACGTGCTGTCCTCGTTCTGCAGCCGAGGTCGAAACGCACAAGGCAGTGTGCAGTGCTTTAAGAATGTGTCTTGTCAGCTGCATTTTACTATGGGCGTTCTCTCTTGTTCGCCGTCTGGCCATGCACCCCTCGCCATGCCCTGCCTAACTGGTATGATGTAGGTGACAACAACAACATAGACATTTTTTGTCTCTGCTGTTTTCTCTGCGCATTCGCCTAGAGTTGATCATGAAGTGCATAGAAAGCTTTTCTTCAATTACGTGTTTCTCTTTTGCTACAGTCCTGACTTTCGCCTTTTTTGGTGCCCTCGCTTTCGCTTTTTTCTTCGCTTTTTGGTGAGCTTCAGAGATTACCACTGGCATATGCTTTTCATTTTCATATGTTTGCAGTTTTTCGACCGCAACATCAAACTGGTGCCAAATTGCTTTCGAAAGACAGAGAGGAAGGAAATTTGAGTGCTGTTTATGTCTACTTTTTTGTTGTGATGCTTTTGCACTGGTGCGGCTCTGTTTTATATGTTCCCTCGATTCATTTTCATGCATTTGCTCAATTTATATCGTTTGGAAGGTTCTCGTCATGATTTTATTTCAAGTGAGACATAACGTTTGCTGCTTCAAATGCTCAAGGGCTAAACATTCGACCGTCGAATATGTACCGCATTGCTTTTTGATAAGCGGGCGCTGTATATTTTCATGAGCTTACTTTCTTTGGTGCTAACTCTGGCATTAATGGTCGTGCTAATCGAAAATGTCTGGCCTAGTGTAATAATGTGCAGGAATTTGTGCTTCAAAAAATGACAGCACATAGTTAGGTTTTCAACTTCAAATTAGGCGAATATAAGTCATCGATAGTTGTATCCCTCGACATAATTGGCGCTATACAGTGCGGAGGGGCCAGGACTGTGCATAATTTTACATTTATGCCTAAACGTCTGTGATATTCAAATTCTCAGACCATTTCAATTGTACGTAAACGTCGCAGTGTAATATTTGCTAATGAGTGCCAGGCTCATTTTGTTCTCACTGGTTAGCTGCTCCTCTGAAGCGCGAGATAGTGTGGACTGATGAGCAATTACAGCATCCATTGCAAGTGTATCAGAGGAAGCAGGGAAATGAATGATGAGGGATGTCAGCCACTGCTTCTCAGAGTACTTTTCGGCGCATAAACTTTAAGAGCTTTCTTAGAGTGAATACAAGGCGCGGATTTGCAAGATCGATAAGAACCTAAAACAAAGTATAACATTGCTGTGATTTTCCAAATATAAGCAGCAAAGCTGAACGGCTGTCAGTAGGGAAACATGCACAGAAAATGAATGAATAAGACCATAGGGCGTACTCTGTTTCAGTCCTTAACCAGTGACATCAACATTTAAGCAACGCGTAGGCCATCACGAGGGTGATGCGCATCAGTTCAGTCGAAGTTCATTTCATGTTAAAGCTCATGAATTCTGAGGAGGAGAGCATTGGGCTAGAGTTATAAAGGAGTATAAGATGAGCGTCAGGGGAGGGAGGGGGGAGGAGGTCGTGAGCAAATGAATCGCACAATATATCTGATGCTAAAACTTCACCTCATTAGAGCGAGGTGCTCAAAAAACTATGACGCCGCTGAACTGTGGTGACTTTTGGTTTCTTGGCTCCGGCATCCTTACCGCAAAAATGCGCAGCCAAAAATTCGTCCTTTTTTCCTTCCACAGGTCCTGCTATAGAGTTTTACTGCCGGCAGGGGAGAGCTATGAACTGTAGAGTTTTCAGTGAGCCGTTGTAGGCTTTGACTTTTGTAATCTGCCATTTGCTATGGTGGGCAATTAAACCTAGAAGTTTTGTAGCCATATTAGCCGGAATGGTGCGAAACTTAGAAAAAAGATGTCCTCTCCTGCACTGAATTTTCGTGCTCGCGATGACGTTTCTGCGTCATACATTCTTCCAGCATGCCCCGCATTCATGTACTGTTTTACGCAGTTCACTGATATTCCTATCGCTGTGTGAAGGCTTTTTTAGTTGATTTGTATTCGCGACGTCTTCCTTCAGATGATGCACGTTACAGAAGTACCGGCAAGGCCCATATGGGCCCTCAGCGATGAAACCTACATACTTCAAAATCGCTAGATGGTCTTTCTATAAGACGCCGGCTCCCGAGGGAAGGAGAACGAATGGCGGTGAACTCAGAACACTGCTCAGCTCACTAACTGGATCGAATGCATAGTTCCATCTGCCTTCTTTTATGTTTCATTGTGATAGTGGAGTCGCAACGTTACGGTACGACGTCGATGTCACCCATGCTGGTGGCTTAGTATTCTCTGTTGAGCACGTTATCAAACTTCCGTCCCCGTCACATTTCTCCTCAGATAGGCCATGGTGTCTGAGCAGCTCAGATTCAAAACAGTGATATCTTTCAAAGAAGGACTCATAAGCACGCGGACTTGTTTTTGCACCCTCCAGAGTTAGTTATGGTCTTCCACAAACAAGCTGATCACCCGATTGAAAAGTCGATGCACATCTACAGAAAATAAAAAGGGAGCCCTGCCTTGCACTGATTGTTTCTTTGTCCTTTCTAATGTCGCTAACTTCGTGAGGTCTACCCTCATGAGTGTACTTTTGGAACATGATTGGTCATATCTGCAATGGACGCTTCGCGAGAACTCATAGACACAGAACTCCTTCCATATCTCTCCCCCCGCAACGCACAATCCTTTTTCCTGTTCCCATCGCTTACCACGCAATCATTGAGCTCTGAAACAGCTACACAGTTTGTTTCGCCTCCTTACTTCTATCTGCTGGAACAACCTCGTGGTATATTTTGTTCCGTGCATTCGATCAAATTCTCGCATATACTGCAGTCTTTGCTACTGTTTCACGAGCCCTTTTCAACTGGCACATTGCTTCTATTTACATCGCTGTTATTCCCCCTAACTTGCCGATATGACCGGCCACGCGGAATTCGCTACTCCATCTTCTTGAAGAACGATTATATCAACGGATTTGGAATGCAGGGTGGCCGCAAGTATACTAGAGGTGTTAGGTTTCATTAAACACCAGGATGAAGTGCCAGCATCCAAACTACACATTCCCCACGACATGTAGACGCGAGGGCAAACGAACATTTATATGCGAGTGGTTAGAACAGCAGCGCAGTGCAGGACTTCATGAGGGAAGGATAACGATTGTTTGAATCTTGGATATGGCGAAAAGGGGTTGCTGAGGGATAGATAAGCATAAGAGTCATGCGATTTTACAGGGAGAAACCACGTCGTATAATATGTCGCGGACGGTAAAGTGATATGGCTGAACGCCATTTCGCCGATAAGACTGATAGTATCTCTGCACCGAGATCAAGCAGTGAACTTCAATGTACATTGTATAATTTAATGTGAAGCCAGTGCTTGTGCTAAACGCAGAACACTGCCTAACAATTGCTCGGAGGGAACAAGGTTTCGAGCATTTACCGAACGCAGGAAAAAGAGCACTGATCTTCATAGATCAGGAGAACTGACAGTTTGTTCCACAGGGATACACAAAGTGAGAATGAAACATTCATTTATCGCGAACAAGAGAAATGTCAGCACGTCAATGATTACTTTAGAATCGCCGTTTCAGGAACATCTGCAGTCGTTTCATTATCTCTTACAGAACCAAAAACAAGCAGAGATGACATCAATAAATTACACAAGCTCGGAGTGGAATGTAGAAGTGCTTCACACATGTCAATCAATAATTTATGAAATGGAAATCGCAGTCACCACGTTGCCTTGCTTGCCTTCGAGCATGCCTCAAATGCCTTGTCGTGATACCTGCGCATTTCGTCGAGGAACTTGATCAGTTCAAGTCGGTGAATTTCCTTTTTCTTCGACAGCAGTCGCAACATTTTGAGAACCTGAAACTCCTGTGCTTGGCATGTCACGAGATGATACCTGGTGCTGCATCATATCACCCCACGCCACCACGCCACTGTTCTTTCCTTCAAAGAGCTCACGTTGATATCACGCTTTACAATTTGAATGACGGTGTTTTGGCTAAACGAAAGCGATGGATTTTTGTTTCGTCGCATTCTCAGGGCAGAACTAACTTTTCAGGTTCATACCAAACTTCCTGACCGAATATAAGAAGGCCGAGTGCGATGTTTCTATAAAGTCAAGGAGGCAAAAGACATTGGATTCTGTCGAGATGTTCATTTTTTTAAAAAATATAACCAGATCACCACGAAATTTCAAGGATTGGGCTTTCGAGTTGTGTTTTCTTTTGTGAAGTTGGAGTTTCGGTGACTCAAAAGCTTCTTGGGAGCCTCTAATTCCAGATAGTGGATCGAACACGCCAGCGCTTTCCTGTCCTGCGTACAGTACTGTTCACGCAGGAGCCTCGAAGCAAGTCATATTGTAATTGATCGTTTCCAACGTTCTTGTCAGGAAAATTCCCGTAGTTTGGCCGGTGAAGTGATGACAGAAACATCTCCTCCGTGATTCTATTCTGCTCCTTGGATTCTCATCCTCCTTACGTTTGTAATATGCGCTTTAAAAAAATTCGAGAACGATTTCATTGCCTACAATTTGTGCGGACCTCTGCCTATTCATGGTTCTCGTCGAGAGTCATCCAAAGTTTCATACCGCATCTTTCGTTCCGCCAAGAAATCTATTCAATTTTCTTTCGGCTCCAGCGATCACAGACGTAAAAATACGCAAATTTCAAGTTTTCGGAACACCAGAAAAGCAGAAATCTCTACTGGAACTCAGTTGTCATGATACCCAATGGCTTGATGTTCCTGATGCAGAGAACTAGGGGTCCATGGAGGGGCAAAGGAAGGAGGACTCAAACTACTTTCAGGGTCGTTTGAAGATGCATGCAGGAGTTGGAACTGTTTTCGAGGATATTGATGCCGAAAACGATGATTCACTGATGAAATCATGGAAAATCAGGTTCTGGTCTCATCATCTTTGGGCAGTCGGGCGACTACGGTTTTCACTTTCCTGCTGTTGTATTGTGCAGTAATTTGATTTTCTGTGCGCAGAAACGTTGCGTAATTTACCACAGTCTTGTAAATAAAATCGTCGACGAATGACCATTGTTTTCTCGTTGCTCAATTTGCCGTGGATCTGTTGGACAAGCTTAATTATTAGTGAGAACAGCAGCAGGTGGGAGGCTCAATAGTACATGGAAATCAGGTGCCAGCGGCAAGTGAAGATGTAAGGCACATTTCATACGTATAAGACTCGTGAATTCCAGTTGAAAATATGTGGTGCAGGAAACAGGCATGAGCTGGCAACAGGTGCGTTCCTCAGCAGGCGGTCCAGACAAAAATATTTTTATCTACATCTAAACCACCGGAAAGTCGGTGCGATAAAGCATGGAGGCAAAGACGGTGCGTGGGAGCGAGTTGACGTGAACGATCTCGCGGAACATGCTGAAACATCTTCGAGCCAGATGTTAAATCAATGGAATGAAGATGCCAGTAGAGAGCAGAAATGTTTACAGGGAGCCAAACATTGGCTGCTGAGCTTTTGCCCGTTATAGCGAAATAAAAGAACATTTTCTGCAGTCGTTCTTCACGGATGTAGCGGTGGATTCATAAAGAACTGCATTTATTGGAATTGGTTTCACAACTTCCATGATATGGAGCTGCTCCATTCAGACAAAGGGGAGGGGGCGGCTAAGTTGAAAGCACGTTAATCAAAGGATTAGATTTCTTTCGTGCATTAAGATCGCATTCCCTTCGCAGGCAGATGGGACGAGTTGTTCGAGTTCTCACTACTTTACTGCTGCAAAACACTCTTCGAACAGAAACGATGTGCAAGTCATAAAAGATGATCGATCGCAGCTTCGAAAGAATTTTTTGTAAGAATGGATTGACTTCCGTATTTTCATTTGCATAGAAAAGACGAGAGGTTCTAGCAATTGAAGGACCAAATGATAAAAATGTTAGAGGTTGCAAGTTCTGCACCTCAAAGTTTTTGTTTTTAATTGAGTGTTGTCCTTGAATTTCGCAGAGGTGTCACAAGGTTTGCGGACGTTATCGTTTCCACTTCACTCCACACAACTCTGTTATGAACATGGTTGCACACATCCTGTTGCGATGGAATAGTGTTGAGGAGTTCGCTCAATTTACCGGAGGTTATTCACCTCTACTAATCTTGCAAACTCGATTGGCTACCTTTAGTATACTATCTTTGTCGTCAGCTATCTCGTCTTTAGTATACTATCTCGTTCGCTCAATTTACAAGGAGTATACCGAATTCACCCAATATGCACCTATCTTTGTCGTCAGCCTTGTAGTCCAATCTTTAGCAATTTTAGATACTTTGTAATAATGCTCGACAAGTTGTCAACTGTCTTTAGGTTCTCCGTTCTTCCACTCATTCATCGCTAAAGGTGAGAAGGTTCTTCTTTTTGTAATGATGAATTTATTAATCAACATTTCTGTTTCCTCCTCGCTAATGAGCTGTCTAAGTAGGAGAATGTTGCAGGCAGTGTTGAGAGAGTGCGAAAAAATCGTTACAAGTTACTGGCCGAACACTTTGCTGGCCCAGATTTTTTCCCCCGCACTAATTTTTCTCCTCTGGTTTCGAAATGCATTTCAAGATGCACATTTCTTGCTGCATACTGATTCTGTATCTCCGTTACAACCGGTTTTGCCTTTATCCATCGAAATGCATTAGTTAGCCGGTCTGTTGGTTGTAACGAGGGTTCTGTTTTCATCTGCCCATCCAGTCAACAATCGACCGACAACTTTAAATTCAATCGGTTTCAACAGACTTTGTGGCAGCAAAGTTATTTTGATTGGTTAAGACTGATAATAGAAGCTCGCTAGTTTTTATGGCTAAGTACTGAGGTCATTACCTTCTCGCTTTGTTGGGTAAATCTCGAGAGTGCTGCCTCGTAGGCCCGCTTTTTCGCCTCACTCGCGTTGTTCGTGTATTCGTGCTTGGCGAAATCCATTTCCTGTCGGCGAGCTAATAATTGATGTCGCTCTTCATTGAGTTCTAAGTTTAAGGTATCGTTCAAATTTTTTGTCATCAACTTATGCGCGAAGAACTCATTGACTTCCGAGAGCAAATGCGAATCCATGAGAATATTTCTTGCAGCTTTCACTTTGTGTGTTAATTAGGAATAGGGTGAGAGGTTCTTAAAACAGTTGAGGCTTAATGCCTGAAACTACTCAACCCCTGAATTCTCACAAATAGCAGTTCTGTAGCACAGCAGTGTCAGGAGGATGGGGCCGCAGGAGGGGGGAGGGAGGGTGAGGACGGGGAAACTGAGGGGAGGGGCGCAATGACAAGTGAATCAGACGAGCGCTAGCACAAGCAACTTGGCTTGCTGAAGAACTACCCACATTTGCATTCGCTATGCTGGCCATAGAGAAGGAATTCGTTGCTCCGATGGGTGAAGCTCAAAGGCGCATTTCGTATCAGCTTGCTGGCGGGAATGCGATAAGGATAAGGGTGGACCGCGGGAGAGGAGCAGAAGGAAAGGACGGAAATGAGGTAATAAGACTCTCTAGAATGTTCTTCTATTGGAGGGGGAGGGGGGGGGGGAAAGGGAGGGAGGCATATGTGGACAATTGACATTTGCATGGAAAATTTCATTTGATCACAAAGGCTGTGAAGTGTTGACAGTTTTCAAGACCGATATCTACGTCCCTAGCAAAATTTATGATTGCTGCTGTCAGCTGATGCTCTTGTTAATTTAACATCGCTGGTAATGACAGTGGTGACTTATGTGATCGTATTGTGAAAATCGCACGAATTCGGGGAATCTTTACTTTTCGACCACTGGGAGCTGTTAATGATGGCTTCAGCGTTTGCTTTGAATTTGATACGCTGGATCGATTTTAAATCTGATAATGAATTTCATAGGTCAGGACAAACCTGATAATTTCAGGCCATTTCTTCAGTGGACCAACTTCAATTGCAATGACCGCAGAGGTTCGTTGGGCGCTAAATTCAAAATGAAGTCGAAGTGTTCGAGCATTGGACATGTTTCATCCAGACATTTGTTCCGGACGTTCTGGACGCTTCTGGACGCCATTCATTCGTGACATAAGAAGTAGAATTAAGATTCAGCGCTTCCACTGAGACATGTTGAAATGTGCCATCGGTCGAGTGCACAGAGCGCCAAAGAATATTTTTAAGGTTGCTGCCATTTTAGTGTGCACTATGGAAATGCAGTCTAGCATTTCACATACTTCAATATCATTTTTATGACTTTGGGATAAAACAGCGACTGGAAAAACCGTTGAAGAGAACGCCTTCAGCACAAAACCTGCAGAAGGCAGAATGTTGGTATGAAAAGACCGGAGTGCACACAGCTGCCACCGAACAAAACGCCGACTGCGCTAAACGTCAACAGAAAGCGCCGAATTGATATGTTGCCATGGTCGCTTCATGTTAACGAGCTTCTTATGTTGATTCTTCGTGCCTATAACCTCATATCGGGAGACCAACGTACAAAGCGCAATGTGCAAGACCTTAATGGGGGTTTTTGCCAAAAAAGAACTAAATTTTGCAATTTTTAGGGCAAAGTTCACGGTGTTATATAAATATTTAAGTTAAACTGAACTGCAAATTCGTGAGCCTGTGAAGGCACGTGTCACTGGAATTCCATTCCAAATTAAGCCTGATGTCGACACCGAGGATTGGCACGGCAGGTGGAGTCGAGGAACCAGATATGGACAAAAGTGCATTACGCTGGAAGTTGCGAGAAAGGACGTCGTGAATGATGTGAGAATTTCATCACATTGGAAAAGGAACTCCAAAATCAGCAATATTGTCTCGTTTGTCATACACTTACGGTCTGAAGCAGTTTCCATGGTTTTCAATTTCGACGGATATTTGTGTTGCCAAAAGAGTGGAGAGAAGAAACCTTGCATTTGTTTCATTGTTTCATTGTTTCATTTTGTTTCATTGTCTGTCAGAAGCGAAGAAATCCCTCTTTCTAGTGAAAAAAATAACACATGCATAGCACTATCATAAAGTGTTCCGAGGTAAGAATGCGTGCAGTTCCAAGACGAAACGCATATAACTAACAAATAAATATGAGGAAGCTGCCAGACTGGGCATTATCACTTTCTATAACGTCCCATACCTGTGGGCAGCAGAATTTAATGCAACATTTTACGCGACCACGTGCTTTTTTATTTTGCAGACTTGTTATTGCGAACTTTCCGTTGACTCTCTGCATCAGAAAACATCCTTTAGTGACACACTTAAACTACACTTCAGTATACTTTACCAGCGCTTCAAGCCAGTTGTTGCCCTTCCAGACTCAACCGATTCAAGGCTTGATACTATCCTATTTATACGATTAGTGGAAGTGCCGTTTTGATAAATCGACTCGAGCCCTCCAATCATATCAGTGCATTGATTTCAGGCCTGGAACCAGATCGGTGCGGCTTTTTCTAACATTGATCAGCAAAAGAAAGCAAAGGCGAATGTAAAACATCCTAAAGGTCTTTATTCGAACAGTGACGAGTTACAGTTCACAGTTTTCGATGTCCTTCGAGGGTCCTGCAAACTGCCAGCTTATCGCTGCAAATTCAAAAGCGGCATGGTGAAGACGCCCGCATCAAACAACGCTGTTCTGGTGAGACCAGCATTCCACACTCTTGAATGACATCAATGAACAGAGTTTACAACCGTCAAATGAGATTCCCAGCTACCATGCCCATGTCTAGCTTCACAAAATCATGAAGAGGCCCAGTTGTGAGGTTATTTATGACGATCGATGATCAAATCAGAGATGATTCTACACATCTTCAGGTCGTCGGCGACGCACTCAGCAGTCGTCCGGGTGATGCAAAAGCAGCAATGGCTATACACAGTATCCTGCAGCATAGTGCCGATTACCCCATCAATGATTTTCCCCATTCACAGCATGCATGATCTTTAGCTGAAGGTCAGTTACATATTAGGGTGGCCGCTCAAATTTCTCAAGTCTGCTGTCGGGTCCGCAGTCGCCTTTACTATAACAATTCGATTAATGTATATGCACTACCCTTTCCTTATTTCCTTTGCACTTTTATGAGGCATTTTTGTGAGGTTGTTGGTATTTAGTGCTGAAATATATATCTGTAAGGGAAGCGATGTGCGTAGAGCGTTTCACAATGCGGGTAAGAAAATTCGTTTTTCTAACGCAAAACGGAAGTTGTTTAGTTCTTTTCCGGCCTAAAATGGATCGTCTTCTAAGAACTTCGTCTTCTGGGAAAACTGTCTTTGAGAAGACGCTTCACTAATCTCAGCACAAAATTCTTTCCATCATTCCTTCTTATATTCTTGAAATAAACACTCTGCAGAGTGACCTGCTAAGCAACGAGCGAAGCATATGCAGCCCGTAGAAGAAGACTAGTGTAAATAACTCGAACCTCCTTGGAAAGTTTCACTCCGAAACTTTCCAAGGAGTGCACGGGGCACGGGCTTTACAGTCCGCTTTCCGCAGAAACATCAACCTGTGAGACGATTTGAACATTGCGTCAAATTTCCCATGACGCGTGGTTTATGTTAAGACCACATTGGTGAGTATGTCATAAGGGCATTCCGTTTAGTTTGCATTTTCACAATTCCGCCTTTAGAAGAATCGGCACTTCCTCCAGTTGGCGCAGAGTGGCTGGGGTTTTGCCAAGTATCTCAGACCTGCCTGAAAGAATCAATCGCCGATGAAAAGAACGTACCTGTGAAGTCAACATTGATGAAGGTCCTCATGAAGTGCATCGCTCTTCTACCTTTCCGCTGGTACTCTCGATGTGTAGCTGCTAGACGCCGACAAGTTTCAATGCTTGTCTGAAATGAAATCGTATGAAGTGACACAACGTACAAAGCTATTGCTTCTAGTGATGACAAGCCATTATTGTAAAAAGACAACGCGCGTCGTGCGATGTAATACAACTGCCTTTTGCTATTTCACCTAAACAGATCATGGAATACCGTTGGCTGGTTCAGAGAGCAGGAGATGAGTTCCGGGAGGACTGGCACGATAAGTGAATCTTTGCAAACCCACCCCCCCCCCCCCCCCTCCTCCAGTCGGCGCAATCGTTTTTATAAATATTCAGAGAACAACTAAAGTTCTATAAACTCATCTTTTTCCCCTCACCCGAACAGTTGTGGAGCGAAAGTAATTTTTTGATGTTATATTACTTCTTAAGCACCTATGAACCTTAGAGAACATCATGGTTCAAAGGTCACCGCAGATTTCAATCGGAAAATCCCCATATACGCTTTCATCGCCTAAGATTTTGTAGTTGGAAAGAAGGAGCCAACGAGCGATTAGTTGGACACCGCTCATGCAAAACACATGATGTAAGGCACTTCCCAATGTTTGCTGAGCCGCTCTAGATAAGATGCATAAAGCACCGATGTTATAATAACATAACGGTCGTCAAGCACTGTGCGCGTACCCAGCAAACTACATGCTCCTCCATTCCACGGCTCTCTTCGAATAAGGGTTGCGTCTCACACATCACAGCCAGATGCGTGCAGCGCTACCCTTGGAACCCTTCGGGTGGAATGTGTGTCGTAAACCTTGCAATTGAAAGATGGCTACTTTGAACATACGGTCCATCAGTACAGAATCTCCTAGTCTTCCAGTATCAATAGTGAGCCAGACAGTGCGCAATATCTGGTTCGAATAGGGACAGTAATAGTGCAAATGTTTGGCAAAGTGAATAATTTCGAAATCTTATTGTAGAGAGCACCGCGGAAGGTGCGGCAAAACTCGCATGTGAACAACTTGCATACGATATTGTTGACTTGATTAATGCGAAGACGTTGCATGTGATGCCCAAATTTCTTTATGAAGATAACTGTTCATATCGTTCGCTATGCGACTATGGTCTCAAACGCACAGTACTCCAATAATATTGAGGTTTCTGGGTCGATTGAGGACGAGTTGAAGTGCGCACTACTTGTGAAGTATGGCAATCGAGTGTTGTATGTTGTAGGTTTCTATTTCACGCAACCGGGCCCTGTTCGTCGAAGAGCTGACCACATGCTTTCCAAGCTCTTGGTTTGTGACCACTGTGCCCCTCCTTAGCCATCCGTGTTGCCATTTTTGATTCATTTTTCGAAATTTTTGACTCAAGCCAGGCCTCCAGTTGCCGAAAAAGTCGTCTCAGCATTCCGCGAGTCGCATGCGTGACAAAGACCCAGCATATTTCAAGCGAGTCGTAGTTATCACACAGAACAGCAGATTGCCTCATAGTGTCAAAGGCAAAACCGTCAACGATTATGCAGTAGAGCGTATCCGTGGCAAAGTGGTTCAGAAGCTGAAGCATTCATAAAGCGATACGCACATCTAAGGAGGCACTATGAGCACAGAAATGTTGCTTCACTTCGTCAAGTGCTTTGCCAAGCAGTTCATATGGATCTTTGCCTTCCTCGCATTCTAATTGCATTGTTGATTCTGCAGCTGGCACCAGTTTTGGATTTGGTTGTAAAACTTGCATCATACTGACAGCCAAATGGCACAGCATTTCCTGAAATGTAAGGCTCAGCTGCAGGTGCCATATTCTTCATAACAACAAAATGGAATCTTCAGGACGACAAAATGAACCTCGTAAGGACACAAGGCACAAGAAGCAGTTATATTTCTGCAACGGGCGTAGCGTTGAGTATGAGGTTGAAGCGAAGAAAGTTCGGCGGCTGATATATGATATGAGGTGGTTGCAGAAGATTTATTCCCAATAACGCTACAACGTGCTCATCTAATGGATATGATCGATGAATTCAAGCCCACTTTTGTTGAGGCTCGCATTGTAAGTTCATCTATTTCTAGTTTTAATTGCATGTGAACCTACCTTGTATGCATCTACATCCTTGACTGCGTTTAGGTATTCAGCGCTTAGCTCGGACGTTTTAACTGTGCCAACCTTCTCACCAAGCTTCATGAAGAGTTTCTTGAATGCGTTTTGATTTTCGGGCTGCACACTCTGCATTGACATTTCCATGGGTGTTACCATCTCAGTTCCAACTACCGGATCATTGACCACGTTTGGTGTATCCGTCTCCTTCATTGGATCACGGCATCTAGAGCTCTTTAATGCAATCATGTCGCCCTTACGTTGTTAAGCTATCCCCTGATGCTTCTTTATTTCGAAAGCTCATCGAAGACACGAGACAAAGAACAAATCAGCGAATCAAGTACTCACAATAGCTTCAATGGCACTCTCGTGCATAATTTCTCAGTGGGAAGAGAAACCAGCTTTTAAAACGGCGCTTGGTAAGCATTTGAGGGTCCCATCGTTCTCAAATAAATGATGCTCAGAGTGTTCAAAAATTCGAGGGAGGAATGATTTCGACATCACAGCTAAAACAATGCATTCATCCTGAAAGCTCTTGCAACTTTCGTGACCGACACAACACGATGGATTCTCCTTTCGCATTTTGCTCGTTGATGAGGGAGGAACGGAAGTTTTTACAGCTTTTGGATCTGAGAAGAGCTTCCGGCTTAAAAGCTGGAAAAGTCATTTTGGAGCGTCATCTGGTGTCGAAAATGCTACAGTTAACCGCGTAGGTTGCTCTAAAAGATTAAGGAGCCTTTTCCGATACTTCTGTTGTCAATAAAACCCTGAATAAGAAGGTTCATTATGTGAAGTGGTTCTTAGTTCGTATTAGCACATCTTGATACAACAAGACGAAAAGGAAGTTCGAAAACATGTGAATTAAACGACATTTCGTCACTATTTAAGTAGCCCTTATTGTATTGTTTGGATGACTGAAATCAAGTGTAGAAGACTATAAACGAAAATGGAATCTAAGATAATTCTCCAATCAAAAAATAATATGAAGGCTTTGGAGGTAACGGAACAGTCGGATTGAAACCATTAAGCAGAATATCCTTGAAAGACTCAATCAGTCTATAAATTCGTCGAGCACATTATTTTTGAAAAACACACTGTCTGTTTCCATTTTACGCATTTGCATAATAGTGCTCATGTTCATCCGTTTAATCGGCAGTTTTAATTTGCGAACGACTGGAGCAGCAACCTCCTACGGCTGACTTTATTGCGGAGATCGGCTAAAAATGACCGATGCGAGATAAACGAGAGTTTTTGACGCCAGGATGGGCCGAAAGTAATATGATTTGTTTGTTGCCTCAGGTCATGGAACGATTGCCGACTTCGGATGATCGTGTTAATGGCATGATCCTCAATGGTTGCGGACATGAAAAAGCGGATGGACATTTAGACACTACCACACGCCCACAGTAATACACAAAGGATGAATTTGCCTGTGCAATGCATATTTGCAAGAGCGCATAAGAGACGGATGTTGTGCGCGCCCTTCGAACCAACTTCCACTTTACAAAACCTCAAATAGCTGAGAAAAAGCACTGTTTAATCAAACTTGCAAGCAAGCGTATTGCACTCTTCCTTCGTAAAACAATAAGGAACTCAACGGTGATCTCTGACGGTCGGTGGGCGTCGAGTTTCTCGGCACATCTTTCACATCTTCAGCCATCTCTGCACGTAACCAGACTGCGCGCTGTGGCGTTGCGTATAAGAATGGTTGATATTGTGCCATTTTAAGTTCCAATAATGCAGGATGATTATGTTGTATAAACAAAACACGCTGAACTGGCTCTCGTGAGGTTAAAGTGGTATGCAAATTTCGAAACGGAATCTGCAAGTGAATGCCCAAATGCAGACGGAATGCGCTCGCGAGGAAACTGGATGCGTCTACGTGTTGAATTCATGAGGCAGATGCTTCCTCCTGTATGCAAAAGCTGCCAACGTTTAAAACAGAAGCTAGCAATTGGCCAAGTTGTGATTAAAAGTGTCGGTGCTTAGGGTGCTTCTCACAAAACCTACAACACAATTCACTTGCAACCTCTACGGCTCGTTGATGCATTAATGACTCATCCAAAAGGTGATCACTGAAGACTATCCCATTTGTGTTGAATCAGATTTCATTGCCATGGCGTTTGAAATACGTGACCTTCAACTGCAGCACCAAAAGACAGGCATACAGCTGTATGCGCACGCCATCACTCGTTACATTGCGCTTCCTTCCAAAATCAAAAACCTCACACACGAGGAGAAACTGCTCTCTTTCTACATGAATTTCTAATATCAGGGAGAACAGTCACTTTGCTGGTTACACTCCGTTTTACTTCAAAGCGAATTTCTGTCAGTAATTCGCTTGTAATTGAAATATTTTAGTTGCACCTGGTATATAAATGATTATGTGGTGAAATTTATGTTACAAAGAACAGTGTATGTTGAATGAGATTCATATGACGGGAGAATTGCTTTCTCTCAAAATAATTTACCGCATTTCAGAAAAGCGCGATAAAAGGGCTAACCGTCTTCCATGTGAGATCTTAGTTCGGTGAGTAGGTGATCTCTTTTGAGTTTTATGCAAACTGTTCACACCGGTTTCTCACCAAACTGTCTAAATGGCTAAACTGCGATCGACTGCAGTATTCTTGTAGATAAGATATCGCAGAGCCTTGCGCCATTGCTCACAACTAACTAATAGGCTTCCATCGGTGCATGCAGATTTATTTGCGAGAAGGAACGTGTGATTGAGCTGTAGGTCACGACCTAGATGGACTTATGCATGCTCAACTCTACTCGCCCGAAAACATTAATGCCAGAACATTTGTATTGAGACAATAACATTTCGTGTTCCTTGTTCTCGAATATCATGGTACCCTCCCTATGAGGCATATAGGTTGGTGATTAGATACGGATGCAGCGTTCGAGCCGCACGCAGTGATTAGCTCATCAACTTATACTTCCATGACACCAAAGTCATCGAAGCTGGTGACAAAAATGGTTTCTTCGGAATTTCCCTCATGACGGGAAAATTGCCAACTTGGGTATGTTAATATCTTGGATATGGATCGCCGCAGCGATTTGTTTAAGACATCACCGCGGAGATCTCGGCGAGTTTTTTGCACATCCCAAGACCGCAAATATCTATTTTCAACAAAAGCCGAGATCTAGAACATCCAAAAGCAGAAAATCGAGATTTCGGGAAATCCTGCCGGTGGAATGTGAGTGGGGAGTAGTACTTCTCAAAGTTCATAATGATGTGCATTAACCTTCCCACTGTTGTGGATTGAAATTGACGAAAGTGTTCTAAGAAGTGCATTCTTCTTACCGGAATGAATTGTTTACTTCACCTAATCTTGGTCACACCAATGCTCTCAGGAAAAGCGACGTTTCGATGGGAGCGATGGCGGCGCTTTTTTCTAAACGACACTTCTCTTGTTTCTATTTCCCGAAAATAGCGAAGACTTTGTTCATTTAACAGAGATCGTTTTTTCCCCTTATTTTCGAGAAATACGACGATTTTGTTCGTCTAGAGCCGTTTTTTTTTCAACGAGGATCGATCGGCATTGTTTTCATGAAATATATACCTCATATGGTAGATTCTATTTACTGAGGATTGCTGGCCAATCATATCACGTCCACTCAATGTTAGCTGGAAGCGGGCTTTTAAGAAATCGGCGAAGCACCGAAATGCTTCTGCAAATCATATGAAGCCTCTGGAAGTTACCTTTCTACATTGTGGTTGCGATTTTCTTGTGAGACATCCTGCGGGTTCTACGAAGCGTATGCTTGCGTCCTCATATATTATGCACTTTACAAACGACGACCACACAACAATCACATAAGCAAATTTCAACGAATCCGCAAAACATCCACAGTCACATCATTTGTGTTTCCACACTGCAATTGAGAAATTTTGTTACTGAAACATTATTAGAACGGAAGTTACATCGTCTGAAAAGTACGTACTGCAAGGAAGCTAGCGCATATGGATACACGCATGCACCTACAAGATATAGGCATAAAGAAAGGCGAATTCGCAAGAAGCGGATGCACTGCACTACGCATTCGACCTGATGCACTCTTGCTACTCTCGTATTACCTGCAGCAATTGTCCTTGTCCAGTTCACTGCTGCAAGTGTGCCAAGGACTACAGTAGCCTTGTGTATTACCGCTTCCCTCATGTTCCATTTTATTTTCTTTCTACCAGCAGCATAAATATTATTCTCTCGTTCGTCAAATCCTACCGTGTAAAGATCTGGGTGCATTCTGAGAAATGAGTGTTTGTCCATTTTCTCATCATTTCGTATCGAGAGCATCGGTATTACGGCACCTGTGTGACGTATGCTTATGTTGATTATGTGTGCTTGTCCGGTCATCTGAGATAGTGAAACACGATAGCTAGCTGGGTCGATGAATTCAAGAGATTGTGTTCCGCAAATAGTGAGACGTGACACCAATATCACAATTCATTTGGAGGTCGTCGCGCTGTTCGTGCAATTTCACCACTGAAAAGCGCTGTAAATCTTGCGGATCAAACTCCCTATTATCGGGTATGACTCATGCTTGGATAAGGGCATATGAGATCCGGTACTACATAAACGATTATTGGGAAGATTCATAAATCATTCGCACTGCGATCGGTCTGTAATCCTCCAAATACAAAAATGCATCTCCTGTTAACTTCCCCGGTAGGACTCCCACTTGCGTTTTTAGTACATTTGCTTGACAGTCTCCTGTCCTCCCAGAAGACCTTTCTAACAAAAAAGGAAATCCTTCAAAGTAGTGAAAGAAATCAGCACAGCTTGAGTTGCAGGGAGGCTACACCTTTATTCGACGGTTCCTAATGCGTCTTCAAGCGTCTCGAGAAATATTGTTGCTCTTTTCCCTTACCAAAAAACATAATATGCCATTTAGGCAACCAGCGCTGTGATTACCTGGGCAGTACTGTGTTGTTCAATATGTTTCTTACGTTTTCTTCGTCCCTTTAGAAGATTTTGCATGTGCGGCGCTCACTTTTTCACAAATATTTGTTGCCGTTTATGGATGTTGCACTCGAGGCAACGAGTGCAGCGAGAACCACTCCACGCAATATATATCGGAATTTTCACAGCGAAAGAACTGTCGTTGGCTTGTTTCTTCAAAATCGAAAAAACAAACGCAAATGCGCTCGTTGACGGTCTTCCTTCACGATAAGGAAATCGAATGTTAACCGAAGCCGTAGTATGGGTGTGGGAAAATGGAGGTTGTTACAGTGATGGGGAATATTATTCAACATATTTCGAATAGTTCATCGAAATATCTCTATGTCTTAGTTTCACTTTGAGTCTGAGCCGACGTCTAGGTCGGCATCCTTCGTCATACGCGCCTGGCGCTTCGTTTTCGTCTCATTGCCTGTCTCTGCGTTTGTCTGTCTTTTGCCATCGAAGAAAGCCCATGTTTTCATCCCACTAACAGGAGTTCCGCTGTCCTTTATGACAGGAAAGTATATGCGGCCCTAAACCTCAGCCTGCACCCATAGGTAATATGTCTGCAGGATATGCATTTCTTCATCAGAATAGCGTACATTTCCCTTCATAGGCAATTTATTACGCGTTGTTAGTGCGTAGATGCACATCATCTTAAGTAACACAATGTTTGAACACATGCAAAGATCCTTCGTGCTTGTGAAGTGTTCGGTGGATGTCGTCCGGCACTTCGAATATGCCACTGTTTTATTGATAAGTAAAGCTAAACGATGCTTCGGCAGTAAAAACCGATGATTGGTGTCTGAATCGAACTACTGCTTCACCAGTGCTCCCATCTGCTTCCATTCTTCCTTTCTGAAAAAAATTCTGCTGCGCACCATTTTATTCATTCTTATTTGATTTTGCTCTATGATGAAAATCGATTCATTTCATTGGTCAAAAGACTGTGTTTCACCTTTTGGAAAGAAATCCAGCCAAAGTTTTTGAATCCTTGAAGCGAGACGACCTCCACTGTTGGCCTGTTCAGCTTTCTCCGATTTTTACTTGGACTGACAAACAAAAGAAACATAGATTTTGGTATTCATCCACTCTGTTCTCAAAAACCTGTAAACCTTGTCTCGAATTCAGACTTGAACAAAAAGCTGAAAATTCCACGGGCATTCAAAAGTTGGGACATTTCGAGATCTGATTCGACAGGAGGTTTCAGGTCCCTCATGAGAGCTCAAGAGTCTCAATGAAGGTAGGAGCTTTCCGGCCTGGTTTTGCTAGAGGTCTGTTAATTAGTTTCTTTCCAACCACTGAAATGTGGACTTTCCTCGCAAGCATTCTATGACAGTTATTACTTGCGTGATAGAGATTTTGGATTGCAATCAATGTTTGCATTTTCTATGGTCAAAAAGCGAGGATTTCGTTCCAGCAGTCAAATATTAAACTCCGACAAAACAGTCTTCGTTGGTAAGTCCCAAAAAGTGGGCTTATCCCATAGGTCGGAAAAATTCGTAGGCCTAGCCACAAACTTCCGAAGTTGTCAACTTGGGCTGTTTTCTTCATCTCATATAATCATATGTGGATTTCAACCAGCACGTTTCCCGGCTGAGCGGTTCACCAACACCGATCGTCTCTATCAGCTGCACCACTTGGCACGTTGCAAACCACAGATTACCGGTTAGGTTTCCTTGTTGGATACAGCGATGGTCAGAGTGCTACAATCTCGCAGGAACTTTTTCATGGCTTAAGCGCTTCCTAACTCTGGTCAAAGAGCTTTTGCAGCGGCCACTTTTTCTTTTTCTGACCTCTGCACATTCATTACCGCCCTCAAGAACCTCCGACAAGTGCGGAGTTACTTTGAACACGTTGGTGGTTGCTTTGACGCCATTGGTGGCCAGAAGTGAAAATGTCCGAGATTTCCGATAATTTATATCCCATCGTGCTCTCTCAACATGCGTTGTTAAGAGTTTATCTTTGCAACTAAACTTCCTTCGTATGCTTCTTGGCCACCACCCTTCGATAAGCGGTACCGTCTACTGGGTTTCACTGGCTTTTACCGGCGTAATTGTGCTGAGACCATAACAAGTGGAGGACAGCAAGGAGGTTCTGCTGGTGTTTCATTACACGTACGTTTTTCGGAGAGGGCAGATCAGGAATTGTTAGGAGCTGATTGCAAATTCCGTTGGACAGCTCCAACTATAGCCTAAAATAACACCATGAAATATTTGCACCATCACTGAAGCATCCTCGCCGTTGCTTGAAGTATGCGAGCCGCCATATAGTTGCTCACTAGAATGGAGTGGCATTTGTTTACCTCTTGACCAGGGAAAGTGGATGTGGACCATTACGACGGAATAATTACCAGGTGTGGCGTTGACCGGTGCAGGTGACGACAGCGTCGATGCGTTTGTTGGGGTGAATTCAACAATCTGACTGGAACACATCGCTGATGAAGGATATCTAAAGATTGCATTCATTTTGGCAGTTGGCTTGTTTGCTTTTGGTCAATACACGATTAACGATTAATTTTACGTCGACAGAAACGGTTATTAAATGAAGCTCAGAATGCTCCATTTGCAAGAATGTTGGAACCGAATGCTTTCAGACTTGGCAGTCCTGTAGCAACTTCATTCTATAGAGCATAACTGCTGTCGTTGAGATTATGGTTGCAGTGGCAAATTATTCGTAGTGCGGTTTCGGCCTAAGTGTGACCGAGAATTTCATCGGACTGACAGTCCCCTTTTCGCATATATATATATATATATATATATATATATATATATATATATATATATATATATATATATATATATATATATATATATATATATATATATATATATATATATATATATATATATATATATATATCAGGGACCAGGAAAGCGGAAGTGCCCGGCTCAATTCATGCGGCTAAAGTGCATCTGAACTTTCGGAAGCATGCTCTTCCTAGCAAGAGTTATATAAAATTAGGGACGATTCGTCCTCGAAATTCTGTAGGAGCTTCGTAAGGTTACCTTGCCTCCCCAGTGCCCCAAATCTTTGATATTACAAGAATAGATCTCATAAAAGTGCATTAGGCCGAAATCGAAGGACCGGAGGCTCTTGAAAATCGCGAACGGAGCAGCAGCTGTTGAAAGATCAAGAACCCTCAATTTTCGTCATTTCACGACAAGCCGCAAATATCCTACGACTCGAGTCCTGTTGGTTATTCTCCCGCGAATCCCTTAATCACTTCACCTAACTTATTCAACCTAAGCTGACCTGATAGATCAAGGAATTCACCACTCACTCTTCTCGAAGTGTTCGCTTTGCTAACTGGACGATGTCTCCATAGCTGTCGCTGTCATTGCTTGTCTGCTTTTCTCTATAAACATTCCTCACACTAGCTAATTAAGAATATCCGCAATTCTGTCATCAATAAAGTCAGCAGAAATACATCGAAGTAAAGGAATAGTCAGGTAAACCGATCAGAAATTCGTCCGGGATCCCAGTGCAGCCTTTGGCCCTAATGAAACAATTCGGTGCTTCAGTTTAACGTGTGACGCCCTTCGATTATAAAATTTCGTACAAGAAATGTAGTCCCTTCTAGATACTGTGACTACACAATGCATACTTAGCATTCGCTCAAATCTCCATTGTGTGATGGTTTTCCTGCTTGTGAATGTTAGGAAAATTGGTGGGCGAGGGGTCGCATCTATGTTGTTCTCTCCATATTACTCGATCCATCCGATTCCTACTTCAGACAGCACCGATTTCTTCAACCGTCTGCCGGGATGCGCCTAAAACACGAAAACCTCACTTCCAGCAGTGATCTATACATTTCCGATATTGCTATCGTCTACAGTTTGCGCAAATGGCATCCCGTTCCATACTCGGACTGACCGCTTAGGCACGTATGCTTCTAACCTTCTTGTCAAAACACAGGGGTTTTTCAGGTGTTCTTCCCTTTTTCGGTCGAGGACAGGAGAACGCTTGAGACACAAGAAAATCTCGGTTTAAAACTTCACTCGAAGAACAATTCGTCAGGCTTCGGTAGAAATCTCTAAATTAACATTTTCCCCAATTTTGCAACACCAGAGGATAATGAATTTTTGGTAAGAATACAATGGTCTGAGCAAACAAGTGAATGGGGCACGATTTCGAGCGAGGAATGAACTAAAACTCACAATTCATAGGATGTTTTGAGCCGGACGGTAGGAAAGGATGCACTATCTCCAAAAATACAGACCTTCTAAATTTCAGCCAGAGTGGAACCTCTTCTTTTTTCTGACATTCGCCAGCGCCACAAAGAGAATCTTTTCTGCACTTCCACTACTAAAAGAGCACTCTCCTCTCTACAGCGCTCTTCCGCTCAAATGCCCTTCGCCAAGCCCACGCCATACAGTATATTCAATGGATGAACTGTTGACCTCGACCCATCCTGGAATTCCCTCAGAAGGACGTTTGATAAAGCGCATACAAAGTAAAATGCAGTCATCCACTGAGGAAAGCTACATAACATGGGAATAAATTTAAGGTTTAAAATTATAATAAGTGACAAATGTTACACGGAATATTCAAGTAAAGGATCAACGATCTCTTAGTACGACCGAATTTAGTCATCCGTCGTACCTAGTGATTCGCGCGCAGCAGATTTGCGCCTTGTCCATATAAAGCTTTTGCACTACTCATTTCATTTTTCCTCAGACTCCTTTTGATGGGTTGAAAATTGGTCTTCTCCCTAATCATGAAAAGTTGACATGTACCCATAATTTTGGACCAAATCCTTGGACCCATGCGGAAATTGGGCGATGCAAATTCATTAATGGTCAGTATGATGGCAATTAGGTTCAGCACTTGAGTACTCATGTGACCGGGCTATCGCAATGACTAAGCTCTTACTTGAGTCCATGTCCTTGCTTCACTTCATATATAGATTGCTTTTGATTCGTTGTTGACGTGGACGAAGCCGAGGATGGCGTTTCACCCGGTATATGAACAAAACATGGCATGTGATCCTTTAGGGCATACTTAAGTCACTTAGAAATATTTCTGTTGCAGCTTATTTCATTCTTACCTGACTGACGATAATGATGTCACATGCCACCCTCAACGTTACAACGTAACGTCTATTACGTGTCCGATCTTAACGTCATTACCTACTTGTCGTAGCACCGTTGTCTGGCCGCTAAGGTATCAATGGGTATGAACATTAATAGAAGGGAATCAGCGCATTATTGACCTGCCTTGCAGTGGGTTTAGCCACATGTCATGGGCGCCTCATGACCCGAGAAAGCGAACTTCTTATTCGAATTTCATCGTGCAAAATTCATTTCGATAATTGACCCCACTAAGTTCATTTAGATATGCTACGAGGACCCTTGTGACAACAATAATGAAGTGCGAAACGTCAGATGCTATCAATTTCAGAAACGCTTAATATCTAATTTTACGAACTTTAAATCCGATGCTGACAAGAAGGACCACTTAGCTTCGTTTAAAATTTCGGCTTATCAATGGAAAGAATGATGCAACTCACAGCAGTTGGAGCATCGAAACTCGCCGCAGATGGCACAAAGAATTCAGCAGATAGTTGCGGTGGTCTCGAGTATCCTGGTGGAACACTAGAGCGTTCATGTTGAGGCGCCGCCACCTCATTCAAAGGCTGAAAGAACAGCGTATGATACTCTAAGAGGTTCATGCAAATATGACTAGAGATCCTATATGCATGCATTATATCGCACAGAGAAACCGTTGGAAAATTTCTATGTCGCGAATCTTCGTGAAGAGAAGGTGATTTACAGCACTGAGATGAATCGTAGGTAGACGCTATTAGAGGTGAGCACTGCCGGAACTTCCATTAATGGAGCTTCTGGCGGCTTTTGCCTTCAGCCAGAAACGACGTCGTGCATCTCTTGACAGCGAGCATCTGGCCCGCAAACAACCTCACCTCTCTAAAAATTGTTTTTTTTTTCGACAGTGACCAAAAGCTCGTAAACCAACGCGCTGTATCCAAGTGATTATATAGCCGACACTGGACAGAGTGCTTGAGGAAGCATGATGCTCTTCGAAACAACGAAAAGAGCAATTGACACAAAGACGAGCGAGCTTGGTCCTCGCGCGAATGCAGATATAGCGGCTGTCGCCATCCCTCCTCCCCCTTTACTTTGGATATTCCGCCTGCTCTTTGACGAAAACGAAGTAGATCGTAACTAATGAAGTCGAACGACAAGCCGTAAAGAAACCGTAAGGCTTTCGAGCGTAATTCATATTTCCGGCAACACAAATATGCAGTTTTTTCGCATTCAGTTTATCTTTCCCTCTCGCTACCGTATGCAAAGACGTCCGTAACTCTCGCTTCTACGCGCAGTAGTTGCAGCATGGCGACGTTTTTATTCACTGCAAGGAAATCTTTCGGTCCTTCGATCCATATGAATTTTGATTCCCGTGTGCGCAGCAGTTGTCATAATTTCCAGTGCTACTGAGCCTGTCTAATAAGGGGTTGCTAGGTGACGATTATTACCTATGTGAGTAGACACTTTCATCCATGCCTTATGTAATCGCTGACTCAAGGTATACACTTCTATAAATCCATGCTGTCTATCCGGTTCTTGTTGGAGAGGGAGACTGAGACGAATTAACGGCGGAAAACATTGTATGTTCAATCTTTTAAAGGAATATATCAATGGTATCCATGAGACAGGCAGCTGGTGCGCTCTCATCAGGCTGCAGCTTCATCTATAGTTGCATTAGCTGCTCTAAGCAATTGTGCCGGCTCAGGAAGTCCAGGCTCATACCACGAGAAATGAATACATAATACTGAGCGGATGGAGAGAAGTAGCGATTTGGAATTTATTCGAGAAATGGAGGGCGACTCAGCACATGAACACTCTTAGTGAACTGCACCTTGATTGATTATCTTCAAGCACATTTTAAAAAAATAACGGAAGAAGATAACCATGTTTTGCATTTCAAATGCTCCGCTATGTGGAAGCTGGGCTCCGCTCAAATGAGCCTTCGGGGATGACTGCGGGCTTTGCGCTTGTATGATGTCTGAAAGTGCAACTTATCAAAGGTCATCTCCAAAAAACAGCAGACTCTCTATATACAAGAAGCCAGAAACAAAAACGACCTTTTCCGGATGGATAAAAACTAGGGTTCATGTGAAACGTCGCTTATTTCAAACAGTATCCAATGAAATCAACGTTCTGTGGAGGCATGGAAACTATACGAGTTGAGAAATTCGCGAAAGGCGAAATAATAGCGTGGCGAATCATGGAATATACATTAGATGAATTAACCCGACAACGACCAATAATGTACTGATAATAGCCATCCTGTAGATCATTAAACGTTTTTTGTCCCTTTTGTCACGACGGGACAATTTCCATTTAAACGTGGCTTTCGTGAGGCTTCTTATCTAATTAATAAATCACGCAACCTGAAAAAAAGACCTAACCAGTTGACTTCGCAGAAGATCGGCGTGCCCTCTCTGATCGTAAATCGCTGCCCCGTGATAACTGCATCGTCTTCTGAATGAATAGCCTTTTTGGGAGAAACCCGCGGAAACGTGTCATGGCATCAAATACTCAACAGTTACAGATGGTGCTAACATTCGAACGACACGCACAGAAAACCCTTCATTTTACTCTAACGGAGCATGCTTTGTTACATGTGCTCTAAGAAGGCGTGCCTTTGCTTCTTTACCGGAGAAAATTCCACGGGTACCTTCAAAACCGAAATGCAATGCCGTTGCCAACAAAACGCTCACAAGGCAGGCAACTCTCTTGTTCTCGAAAAGCTTGTTGTTGCTGCCATGAAATTTGGTACCAAGCAAAGACCTTTTTGTATTGTTAGTGCTCGAGAGCTATTCATCACTACTTACCGTTTGAGCCCAATCTCTGCTCAGCACAATTGCAATAAACCCTTCAAGTCGACCACTGACTCTTGCTAATACTCGCACAGCTAATGAAGCATCGTCGGTGGCCAACTTCTTTCACAGCAACCTCTGCGTTTGAAAGCATTCATTGCCAACATTGTTCTCTTAAAGATTCATGCTTAATATGAGTGCCAATCGATTTCGAATAGAGAAGAAAAATTCTCACCCACGTTCCTTCCTTATCGCCGTGTTGTTTTCTTCTTTTCTCATCGACTTCTTCGATTCCATTTTCGGAAGCAAAATCGCAACATTCTTAAATGATTTTCTATGTTGTTTGTAATATTTGTTGATTATAAGGGAAATAAAGTGAAAGCACAAGGCGCATAATTGTGCTCATGTAAATTTTCTTAACACTGCTCAAAATACAGCTTAAAAGCACTACGATAGGCACTAACTTGAGGAATGCACAGGAACAAATAGAAGATAAGGCCCAATGAAGATGCAATCTGAGAACTTCTCGCTCCACAACTATCAACCGATCGAAGCAAGAAGGGAAAGCAGAAGAATCAGACAGCATACTGAACTCGATCACTTCACAGCAATCGTTTCCGCTGATTACATCTGAAAGGTTCATTCTTCTAGATGTCACGCCGCCCTCCGGATATTCATTTTCACTACATTTCACTCATAATGAAAAGTTCAGTTTCCTTATTGACCTCGAACTTTGACATGTGAGATTTGATTATATACTGGAGCAGGTTTTACGACAGAGTTTAGGTATTAGAGCGCTTCGTGATAAATAAAGATTGCTTGGCATAACAGCCATAGCAAAGCGGCGCGCTCAGAGCTGGCAGTTTTGATCAAGACCTGCCACGGTTCCGTCACTATAAAGGGAGAAGAGTGGAACGATGATAGTGACGCATTACAAGCGATGTGATGATGATGATGATGATGATGACGATGATAGCCCTAGCTGTCTCGAGGGCTGTTTATATAGCCCTCGAAACGTCATAGGTATGTTCATTTACAATCACGATCGGAAACGAATATCTTCTTTTCACTGCACTTGGTCGTCACCGGAAACTGGGCGATTCATCGGTTGAGACGAATATCTTGATCTAGCGGCGCCTGCTTGGCACCGGAAGTCCGACCGATTCATCGTCGACGTTTTCTTCGCTTTCGCGACAGTCATTCCGCTCTCCTAACCCTTGCTGGAGCTCAGCGCAAGAGGCCTACTGCACAGGCGCATATGCAAGAAACTAACACGGAAGTAAAGGAATTATTAGAATTCTTGGGCATCAGTTTTGAGGTGAAGGAGTTTGACGGCGTGTTAAGAGTCCACTCATCCCCTTATATTTATTCAGCTTGCGTGATCCAGCAGTAAACGCCACCATGCAGTTTGGTGATGTTTTGAAATGTTTTATTAGAAATACCCATAGATTTCTCTTGAAAGGATATTTAATGTATACCTTGGATAACTTCTTGCTGGTCAGTGGTGCCCATTTGTTGCAGTAGTTCTGATCCTCGTTGCAACTGCGGGTGCGGACGAAATGACCTGAGATGTCGGACTTTCAGGCACAGATTGTCACTCACGTTAAATGAAAACGAGTCAAACGTTCACATCCTTAGCACAAAGCACGACTCCGATAGCAACAAAGTGATCCGGTAAATGAGCGACCTTGAATGGATGAGGCACACTTCGTAAATGAAATCTTACAACAAAATTAATGAAAGCAACTAATGATTTCCTATATCAACGCAATCAGCGCAATTAAAGTGGGTAACGAGACGAAAGTGGCTTCCGAAAGAAAGCAGTCATGTGAGAAGGCTTCAGCCACGGCGGACCGTCACAGGTAAAAAAACTTGGTGGTCGGCTGACAAATCTTTATTCACGCCACTTTTCACCTTCCGACGTCAAATACTTTAGAAGAATCCAACGCTGACGTGCATAGAAGCACCCTTCCTCACTTTGCTGCGATATAGACAAAACACAGCTTGGACCAGAGCTATGGGCAACGCGAAGTTCTCGCATAGGTCAAGAATCCCTTCACGTAATATAAAGCGCACGCGTGCCATACCGACGGAGGTGATTGGTGAAAAGTGAGTTGTAAGCATCTGAAGACCGTTCAGCAGACAAATTAACAGAATTAAGTAACTTCTCCGCTGAAAGCTCTGCATTCACCAAAAAACACCTTCTAGCTTGTGTCAAAGAAAAAAGATCATTATACGAGGTGATCCGTCGACGATGAGATGTTTTTTCATCAGCTGGAGGGTGAAAAAGGAGGCCCTGAGCTGAACCGCAGCCGAATTCGGTTCCGGCCCCGATGTTTTCACGTTGCATTTTCTCAAAGTACTGTCTCGTAGGCTTCATTCAAGAACTGGAACAAAATCTAGATTTTGTGAAGCGACGGTGGCGCTGCCACAAATTCTCCTGTGGTATACGTTTTCACGAGATCTTTCACATATTGTCTAGGAAAGACTGGGACAATTCTTCCAGTGAATCAAAGGTAATTTCAAGTATCCACAGTATTTATTCAAAAGCTGGGATTTTAAGCTTTCATGGCATTAATTGCTGAAGGCTGCTTATTCTTCCAAGGAAGTCGGATTCCGCACGCCGATGTGAAAAGACAAAGCACTTCGAATGGCCCGAGTTCGAGAACCCTGACAATCTAAAGCTGCGAATAAAGACACGTTTCATTCAAATCGCCGTGCGCAAAGTTGGCACAAGGCTACCACTGCACTGCAGAGGGAGCGCACCTCACTCATGCAGCCGTAAAGCTACCCAAGCGCCGTATGAAATATTCGAGCCGTCAAAATGTCATAGCCTCCTCCATGAACTCAAACAGTTCGGTCGCAGTTCGAGAAAAAGTAGATCGCACTGGGCAAAATTGATTCGATGTGCAGTGTGTATAAATGACAATTTCGTGTTTCCATAAGCGACGTGTCTTACTGTTTTCTGTCTTAGCAAAAACGGTCTCTATTATTTTCATCTGGAATACCTGTTGGGTAACCTGAGCGCAGGTGAGAAAGAACGCATGCACGGAGTCTTGCACGTAATACGGTGCTTTGTCAATACATGGAGCGAGTGGAATGCTATCAGTGCACATAGTCAAAGAAAGCATGCATGCAGTCCGTGGGATACAACCGAGCAGGTAGCAGGCAGCTGTTTGTGAGAAAAATATCCATGTTTCGGTAATTAATATTTGGGTGAAGCAAGCGAAGAAGCTTTTTAGTGTGCTCCATAATCATTTATCTCCTTGATGAGATCATTTCATTTTAAAATCAAATCGAGTAGTTGAAAGCGACCGCAAAGCTTCCTTCGATGATAAGTTGTTTGTTTATATATTTGTTAGTTTTAGCGACAACTGATGCAGTTTAACAAAAATAGCAATTCGCAACGAGACGAAATGAGAAGAAATAATACGACATTGCGGAAAATGGTTCTGTAATGAAGTAGTTGTTCAAGTTCCTTTCTGGAATTCCTAAATTGTTCACTTTTCTGTCTTTAGAATCATTCCTGGCACACTTCAGTCCCATAGCTAAGAAAAGTGAAATCTGATTGCCTTGGAAAATCACGCGCAGATTCATATGGTCGGTCACTCCTTAGTGAACAGTGAAGTTGTCCTTTCATCGGAGAACTCTCAATAGATGATTTCTGAGTCCGCACCACTGACCCCGACCCCGTGTACAACAATGACAACGAAGGAGAGTGAAGGAGAAGGCCAGGAGGAGGAACGGAAGGAAAATACTACGTGCACACACTCCTTGCCCAGTGAATCAGATGGATTCCTTATGCCACCAAGAAAAGGGCAATGGACGTTTCCATTCCACTAAAGTAGGCATGAAATACGCCGAGAGCGTATTTTTGCGGTCTGAAGCAATTCTGCAAAAAAACACTACTCAAGGCGGATACTTTTAATCCATCGCATGACAATGTACTTCTTTCGCGTCATGCATCACTTAGTTGCATCAAGTTTGTGTGAGGATCATCGCAGACAGGAATGAACTGTATAGAGCGAATCAACCACAAGAAAAAATGTTCTGCATCCACAGTGTCTTTTTTTTAGGAGCTTAAGGTAGAAAGTGCTCAAGTCACACCTTCATCGCTGGTCATTTCCGCCTCTTCCATCCTCTTTATCGATGGAACTCGAGACTGCTTCTACATAATGCATCACTCTTTACCTCAGAAAATTAGCCTCGGTGCTCCTCGCAGTTTGCCAGTGCTCCTCGCACTTTGAAATCGCTCTATTAATGTATTTGGATATGATGACCTCATTTGATTAGTCTTAAACTGAAAGCTCCAGTCTGTTCCCACTCTTTCCTTTAATAACTCTTTTGCGAGATTTAACCGTTAAGAAAAAACTCATTGTTCTTCCGCTGGCAAATCCTATATCAGACCGACCTCTCCCTGAACTGTTAACGGCAGCACACAATAAATGCGAGCGCATTTCCTGAGACAGGTGCTTTTTTATAAACTTTTTTGGATGGGGGCACAACATCTATCAAATAAGCTTTCGCTGACAGCAGGCTTACTGCCGCATTTTCTCGAACACTCAAATACTGTACTTTTTAACAGGACTTCTGGTCGAAATAACAGGAGACTTTCGAATGTTTGCCCAAGGTCAGTAGTAGCTAAGCCTTACTTACCTTACACCTGGTAACCGCCTTTCCATAACCCAATTTATAGGAATTACTGAATATAGTAGATGAGCTCCGCGAACTTCACGCATTGCCTACGAACTGTAAGCAACCCCAGTATTCGCGATTGAACACGATAGGCCGGAGAGTGAGAGGATATAGAGTGCCATCTGCGCCAAAGCGTTAGTGACATAACAATTAGAAGGTGCTAATTTATTACTCGTTTTCCGGCGAGATCTCTTTTGCGTTTGGTATTTCATTGGTTAGTCCATTGGCCAAGCCACCGTCAACCAGCAAACAGTTCTCATTTGTGGCCACTGGTTGTGTCGATTGCGCTGTTAAATCTGGAAACAACTTGGCGAACAATAATAGAAGCTGGAACAACTAAGTTATGCAAACCAAAATATACCTACCAGTAAATCACCAGGAGTGCATTGAGAAATGCACGATCTCTGAGTCATTGCTTTCTCTCCTTTTCCCATGAAACTCGTCACTGACTTCCTTCGAGGAAAGAGAGTGCAGTGAAGATTCAAATAGCCCGCTTGACTCACTCAGAACTCAAATATATACGCGAGCCATTTGCGCAGAGTTCGCTAAGCATGTTGAGTGTTTGTGTGCTTGAAGGCGATCTTATTTAAAATATGTTGATCTTATTTAAACTCAGTATTTAATTTTGAGTTTTTCGTTGGCCATCGTTCCTTGAAGCTCATGCCTGAACTAATTAAAAGTTGCTCAATGCCGAAACACGAGCAAATCTCGCATACTGAACGTTCAGTGCGCAGGCAAGTTAACACTGGTTGGTGTTTACTGCACAGAAGCGTTCATTGATGAACTGTAAAGTTTGCTGGTTGTTACCTATGAGGATGATACTGCTAATTAGCTAATATTTTCAAGCAGTGGAAAGAATGGTTTACGATCTTGACTCATTCTGGATCGAATTGATAAATCATGCAGTCCTTCCAACAGCCTCCGGGAGTCGTTCTATGAAAGTATTTTGAAATCCATGAAACCCGATATCACGAATTATTTCAGGAGGAGGAACCTTAATGTTTCAGCAATCTTTTTGCTTTTTTTCCGCTATTGAAGTGAATCATCCGCAGAGGGACCCAACTTGAGCGTATCGAGTCAAGCAAGCAAAGAACCAAATAAATAAAGCATGCAAGCAAGAAGAGAAAGTGAAAGGGATTGAAACATTTGGAGGCTTGAAGAGAAGAAAAGACTTTGAAGAATGCAGAGATTTTTAGATCAAAGAAGGCGATAGCTACCAGAATAAGAGTCGAACCATCTTATGCAGCACAAAATTAAGTCCCACTTCTGAAACTTTCAAGAAAGTGTAAAGATCTTGAGGAGGTGGTTTCGTGAGGTGCCCAATCATCTGCTATGCAAATGCCACAGCAAACTCCACCTGAAACTTTGCGAAAATTTTGTGAAAAACGAATGACGCAACCAGCCATAGCGTGGATAACTGGACCGCAAGTGACCAGACCGCAGATGCTCGAAAGACGAATAGCCAGGCAAGTTGACCATCACCTCACAGTCACTTCAGACTCAACCTCGCAAAACATTTTTACCATCTCGCACTCTTTAGCCTGCAACTTTCTGCAGTTCTTCATTTCATTAAACACTTCAAACAGTTCAAACGATATAGGCCGTCCTGCTGCATACGACATCAGGCTGTCCTACTGCGACCCTCCCAACTATCATTCTCCGATTGTAAATTCCCGATTAGGCCACCATCGTTTCCCGATCCCGATTTCGGCAATTTAGAACTTCAGTTGAGGGAAATCGGTAGTCGTCCCGCTGAAGCGGACAAATTTCTCAGGATCCCATGCTGCAAAGCGGGAGCTCGCCTAGGACAGCGCGTAGAGCAAATTAACTAAAGGCTGAAGCAGCCAGAAACGCAGCGTTTCATACGAATAAAATGCTGTCTCGCGAATTCCTAACGATGAATCCACAATAAACCGTCATTAAGCACCTAAACAGCTCAGGGTTGTACACATGCAGCTCACGCTCTTGTGAAGTGTGAAGGTAAGTGACACCCACTCATCTCCTTCACACCTCTGCTATCGTCACAAAATGTCCGCGAAGATCTGTGCTGATTCACGCCCTCAATGCACCTCATAAGCCAGAAACGCCATTCATAGCGAGCACCGTGACAGTGCAGTAATGCCGTTCGTTTAAGACCCGTTGGCTGACGCTACGTCATGTCATCATGCCATTTACTCAACACACGCAACGTTGAAAAGATTATGGGTTCGCTAGCGGGAAGGCGCTATCTGCGCTCACGATATCTGTCTCCTCTAAGCTCCTTTAAGTCACAATTTGCTTGTTGCATCCGCGCTTATTTACTGAGTTTATAAGTCGCTTTGTTGTGTAATCGGATTTTATCTTTTTTTTTACCCAAGTCTGAGGTCCGGTAGGGAGGAGAAGGGTAAGCCCGTAGCATCGAAGAAATCAAACTCTCGACGCGAAAACAAAGGGGGACTACCGAAAGAGCAACAGTGGACGAGCACATGACCGAGCCATTTTGAATATTTTGGGATTAAAGCAAGCCGAAAGTTACTAAGAGCTAAAGACGCCAACTTTCTGGCTCAACCACTTTTCTAAACGCACATGACAAGAAACCTGATCCTTCTTATCTTATATCGCAATTGCATATAGTTGAAACTTGCCGAATGCTATGTTAATTTCTTTCAGCAGATTTTATATCAAGAAGCTGCAGTTTCCCAAAGCTTATTTTCATTCTGCCGTATGTTTATCTCGTTTATCATTCATGCTTATCAGGGTCCAAAGAGATATCTGTTATCGTATCTTCGCCTATGCATGTTGGGACGCCAAGGGAGCTGCTTAACGAGCACCGCAAGGTGTGACTAAATTGGCGAAAGAAGAAAACAAAGGTCACTGGGAATGCAGCCATTTTTGTATCTCCTCATTTAATTTAGAAATGAATCTCAATATTTAGAAACTGCTCTTTGTTCTTTCGGCCATCTTTAATCTTTCTTATGTTATTTTCAGTGACGGGACGGAAAGGGTTCTCTGCGACTTACACGTATTCCGCTTTTATTTAGTACTAGTCGCAGAAAAAAGAGCTTCCGGAACCTTCGCTGAATTTGGGTGATACTTTCTTCTTGACGTGGGCATATTCTTTGCCCGAGTACTGTGTCGACTGAGTGTTTTCGCACGAACCCGTTAGTGGACGTTCCCATCGGGACGGCTTTGGCAGTGGAATGCTAATCTGCAAATATCCTGTAATTTTTATTATCTTCGCCTTTCTTGAGGTCATTAAAAAGAACGGTATGAAGGAACGGTAATCATGATAATGATTCAAAAGACATTTAGGGTCCTAAGTTGAAGCGAGTTACCATAATTCTGTTGCTGTGACTGAAATAGTGATAAAACGCTCCTTAACTTCGGATTAAAGATCCATGCAACCTTAACAATTGGGAATTTCGCTGCTTGATAGTTATTCCTCTCCAATTCCGCCGTGGCCACTTTACTGGTTATTAGTGACCCCATCCCTGTCTGCTCAAAGGCTTTTTATGATGGCTCGAGCGCGTTAGCCAACGGTCTCACTCGTTTTGGCCGCAAATGCAGGCTTGTTTGGCAGCAGACGACATATCGACATAGTGCTTTTTCCCTGTGGGATCATCAGCGGTCCTATTTATCTGATTCACAAATGCATTAACAAATTGCGATATAATTTCCTACATCACCTCTACCTTCGGAAAGCAGCTAACTGAATTACTTAAGAAAGTTCTCAAGTGGTATTGAGTGGATTCCTTTCTTCCCAAGTTCCATGTTTCAGTACTGTCCCACTTAATCATCCCTTTTCATTCGAAATCTCGCAGCTGACTTTTTTTAAAAAACCTTTTCAGCGTAAAGCGTATGAGTTCTTTAGTTTAAGTTTGCGTGCGATTTTGAGCTCATTTCGAGGTCGACTTCGAAATCGTCCTGAAGAGTTTTGTTTTGAGGCTTTTGAGGAAATGTAGGAGAACTTGGTGACCTTGGAGATATTTTCCTTACAGATGAGTCTCATATTGTTCGTAAGAATAAACGGATAATTTGTAGTGTTAGTTCTCAAGTTTTGTTTCGAGCAATGTTAATTTCATAAATATATTTCCTTTGCGATTCTTTTTTAAAGCGAATCTCTTCGCTTAACATTCCAATAGGTTTTCGTGATGCAGAACTTTTAACGGTTGCTCACTTTAATGCTTTTCATTGTCGGTGAAAGTGAACGACGTTGTCTGTGCGATCGCGTGCTTACATCTCATTCCTAATTGTTATGTGTTACGACGCGCAGTTTTCTTTGTGCATGCATTTCACTGCATATTGCTTTAGCTTTATTCCACAAGGCACACTCTTTGACGGCATAGGCTCTTACTCAGTAATTTCCGCATTGTTCAGTTGGTGCCTTAGAAAGTAGACATAATGACAGCACACCTTTCATGTGCAATAATAACCAGTCATGTAATGTCACTAACAATCGTAAAGAGTGACGAACGGATTGGTGCCGCCGTTCTGTCAAAATCTGTCAAATTTTTCCATTCATTCCTTTGCATCCTTTTAGACTACACTTGGCGTGCTTTCCGTCCGTTCCGCCTACTGTTCATCGCTTTCTGACTAATAAGACCTTAGTGTTCTCATTACCTTCCGCCCTATTTAATCCGGCCCTGAAGTTTCATTATTCCTAGTTCAGATCTCTCGTTAATCCGTGGTACTGGAGGTGCCGACCAACATTCCTGTATATTTATACACTGCACACCGATTCTATGGGTCCTTCTGCCTGGATCAATATTGTCACTACTTTCCGAGTGATTTATAACTCGAGTGCACTTTGGAGGCCACTCACGTCATTCCTGATGACCGAAAGCGAAGGTCTTGCAATCACATTATCATTGAAGGCGAAGGTCTTTTCAGTGCAATCACACTGAGAGGAATTCAACTTTATTTCTTGTTTTTTCATTTTGTCCTCACTAGAATGTCGTATCTCGTTACTAGCATGCTCCCAAGGGTGGACAAACCACTGGCCACTTCCAGTGAAGTAGCACAAGTGCCTTGGAAGCTTTGGAATATTTAATTATCCTGTAGAAACACTGAGTGATGCTATCCTGGATTAAGAAAAATGTACTCACGCAAATATCCGGCTGTGGCGATGGTTCTGATTGCGATCGGAATTGTTCATCTTTCATCGTTGCCTTTATGACGCAGCAGGCAATGATAGCCGTGAGAGCCATAAGGAATGTAATTGCAGAAAAGACGACAGACAGTGCAATGAGATGACTGCTGAAAAAGAGCATCTTTCGACGTTGAAGTGTGGTGACGATAGATGCGGCTCAGCTGTGAATGTCCGCCGCAAAAGTTCGTTTGAGCATTCTTCTAAGTTTTTAACTCAGTTCGATGCCAGTTGGATGCATAAAAATTCTTCTCACTGATAATGAGCTGTTAACCGGTAACTTCTTGTGAATTCTCTATTCAAGCATTTGCCTTTTCTTCGAATTTTAGAAGTATGGAAGAGCAGCTGAAAACCTCTTCGGCCTTCCAATCACTCTTAGAGGATGAACCTTTGTGGCCCATTGTTGAGGGGCCAAATGAACAACGAGATTGCGCCTCGTAGCTATGAAAACTCCACTACACCTAATCAGCTATACATACGGAAGTGATACGTGATCACGAATGCGTCCTTTTCCTCTCTTTCTCCATGCAAATCACTAATCCGAAGATTGAATCCAAGGAAGCGGTGGATTTTTGAAGCAAGTGACATACACTGCATTACGCGTGGAAGAAAAACGAAAACAACGAAGCATGAACTAATAGTCTGTATGCTGAAGGAATGTAGAGGATTCCATCCTCTCAGGCAAACCTCCTACAAACAATTTGGGGAACTCTAGTGGTTAATTTTTCACTGCTCAATTTAGAATAGCTTAAGTGATATTTTCTCAGCCTCGAAAGTCAACATTTCCACTTGATTTTGTCTGCAGTGGCCTGCAAAATTTTCGCTGCCTTCCTTCACCTGAAGTGTATATTAATGAAAACGTCGTGGATGGTTAAATTCAAAAGTCATGAGAGTTGTTTGATGATTCAATGAAAAATCGGCTCGTTAGCTCACTGAAAATGTATCAAAAATTGCATCAGGATCTATCAGAGCAAAGGATGAATCTTTTAACATTTATTTGTATGTTGACGAATATTGACAATTTGTAAACGGTTTCTTCCGAAAGCGTTCCTGTGTTAAGTGTGCGTCTGATTTTCAGATTGGTGACAGCTCTTAGGATAAAAATTATTCATTGTAAGTTACATCCCTCACTCTCATATTAAAGCAGTTAGCTGAAACAATGAAGCAAAACAACGATCCACTCCTCATGAACGTTGCGACAATAGCGTGGTAGCTTGGACAAGAACAACGCTTCAAACAAGCGATTACAGAACCACTCAAATTTCGCTGTAAAAGTCCAAGTGAGCATGTGATAGCCTTGTTCAGGTCTAATCATGCTAATAGACTCGCAAGTGGTCTCGATGTGCCAGCCTTGGAATTTTAACTGCCCCAACTCGCCTTCCCCTCCCCTCCGTTCTGTCCTTCTTTTTCTCCTGTCCTTTGCTCTCCCTTTCCTTCAAGCGAAATTTACCAACGCGCACTGTTAGGACAGAGAAAACAACGTTTCTGAAAGCCACCATACAACACGGAACGTAGATATCATACGCATTTTGTTATCGGTTTTTTAGCAAAATGAAAAATGTTTGCTCCGTGAGAACGCCGCCTTCGATCCGAACTAAGTTTTGATTACTCGTCGAGTTTTACTTTTCCATTTCGCATCATAGTTTGCAGCATTGATATGTGCCTGCTTGATAGATGTCTGATATAAAAGCTTGATCACATAAGCATTGGGCGTGCGCCAACTGCTTAGAAGCTTTCTCCGACGTGGTGGTTACGAACGAATACTCACTTGAAGCCGTCAAGAACAAACTCTCCCTCAAAATCAACCTAATTCCCATGTACACTGATCGTCACCGAACAACTACTGTCAACTCCAAATGTGGACGACCATGAAGAATGAATTGCGATAGAAGGGCCGAATTGGACATCTCGATAGGATTTAGACAAATCCGATAAATGCTTCATTCGACAAACATGAAAATTCTTTGCTGTTTTCGCTTTAACATTGTAAATGATGAGCGATATTTGCGTATCATCATTAAAAAAAAAAAAACAAAGAGAGGCAACTTACAAGTGATGTTGTTCGCTCGATCGACAAGAAACAGTGATTATTTCGCAGAAGAAAATCATAACAGCCAAGCGCTGTCCATCCATACTCAACATAACAATGCACAACTTTCTTACCAGCGCTTTTCAGCGTAATCTTCAATATGCAAACATGGGATATTTCACTCCTCATCGTATGTAAATTCTCCTTTCGTTTAATGGAGTTGTTGGAGCGTAAAGCTTCATTTTTACTGCATCGCGATGTTCGCAGAACCGTTTCTTAATCATTAATCACCATTTCTCCATCACTCGATGTCTCGCGAATATTCTTTGAAGGAGTTATGCCAGAAATCAACCATCATATTTGTATGCCTTGAGAGGTGTTTATTTGGAAAATGCAGTCACGTCTGAACACATCGATATAACAAAATACATTTGCATCGTGTAGTACAACGGTGTCTCTACCAACATAAAATTTATACTCTAACTGATGAGCTTCGGTGTCCAACTCACATTATCTTTCTTGTGTGTTTTCTATTTGCACAGTGTGACGTGGCACAGGCAATCTTTAGTTTCATGAAGACGGCTATTTGGAAAGTACTCTTCTGAGAATATCGGCGTTATCCGTCGATGTTATCGGCGTCTTCTGGAAAACTGTTTAATAGTAGAGGTGATCTCGTGACAGTCGTATTAACTGCGAGGATTCGGACATTAGAACCCTTCAGGAGGCTCAAATGATTACTGATAGCTCAGTGACTAGTTCTTGTTATATGGCACGCCTACTTACTCTAGAGCGCACATAGTTATTGTAACCTCTCTAGTATGAATTAATCCGCTTCTGCTCTGACGTTCCATTAACACACATATTATAAAAATGTGTGTGCAACGTTCGCTAATCATGCCTTTCTTATGCTATAGTTTTGTTTTTAAACAATTGACCACATCTGATTTTTAAACATTAATTCAAAGTAAAAATTGCAATTTGCTCTGATTAATTCTAAATATATCGCTTAGTTATGAGCATCTGAAATCATACGAAAATGAAACGCGCTGATTTTCAACAAAAACGATCGCCATGCAGCATAGTTTCCTCTCCACAACTCGTGAGACTAATCTTTATTTGGCGATGAAGCTATCCGATGATTTCGCACTCAAACGATGCACAAAGGTCAGAGCATGGAGGGAACAACAACGGAGAAATTTTATGAATCTCGACGACTAGATTTTGTGCGACATAAAATGAATGAAGAATATTTAGGTGGAGAAAATCGCCACAAATTCAACGAAGAAAGAATGTAAAATGCGATTGAAACGTGGGGAACACAGAGTTTGAGGATTTGAAGGCCGTCAGTTCAGAAATTTCAATGGATTCATGATCGAACATATTTGTTTGGTGATGAGCGAACATTCTGCCCAAGCGCATTCGTAGCGAACAATCCTCCGCTTGTCGTGCTAGTGATTCTCTTGCTTGCTGCTGGTTTTCGCTTAGATTCAGACAGTTCCACTATGCACGGAATACAGCAAATCTGTTGAACGTATGATAACAACACTATGTCGGGAATAAGTATTAATAAGGTGCACAGGTACATTCTAGACATCTTATGCCAGGACAAATTATAAGTCTGGCTCAGATTCAGACTGGTCAAGTGAAAGCATTATTGGCAGATAGCGGCGAACCCTCGACCTGCTTGTAAAGCTATTGCATGGCATCACGTCGCCAGTTCTGACTTGATAAATGGCATTATGCTCCCTCAGGGATGTCGCAGTATGTGCGCATTGGAACTAGTGCGGGAAAAACCGTGAAAAGTAAAAGCGTCAACAGTATTTCGTCGGGCAAGGGGTAGATCAGTGGTTAGCATATGTCCGCAGATATCATTCTCATTGGTCAAACAATGGTTATGATCAAAGCCTGAGTCGAAGTCAGATGTTAGTCATCGGCATTAACATAGAGGCTGGTCATATGGGCACCCGAATTTCCTCAACTTACATCAAAATTCTGTTATAGACACCTTCCACCCACTGCTAGTCTGTTCGCGAGTAACACCAGTTTCAGTGTTGCGTATCTGTATTTGTGTTTGTGCTTACATATTTCGAAAGGCAAATCACTATCACGCCGAAAGGGGCAACGGACATAGGTTTACCCAATGACTTGCCACATCAGCTTCACGTGCCTAACAAGATTTCACTCGGGAGACTGCTCACTTAATTCCCGTTCAGTCAATTCACTTACTGACGACTGCAACTACGTCTGCATTGCAGTTTCCAAAAACCGATTGCTGAGATAATGATCTGGCTTTGGACCGGCGGGGTTTGTTTGCTTCGTTGCCAAATCAGGCCAGTTAGCAATTGAATCAGGTTGTAGTGAAACCGTGGGATACTTGCTGACTCATTTGCGGAGCCAGTCAAATATAACAAATTTGTTTTGCATGCTTGTAAATGTCACTGAATAGCCTCAGACTTTTGTTCACAACTGTTCGCTAATTTAGCCGCACTTCAGACAGCGGGTGTGCAAAGTCATTAAAGTCATAAATATCTGTGAACGTTATCGAGCCTTTGTTACCATCGGTCACTCCTGATAAGTCCTCATTATTATTCGATTTAGGGCGACGCGCTATAAATGTGATAATCAGTGTAGAAGGAAATTTCGATGCGTTGAGGAAGTTGCGAATAAATAATAGGTTTAATTAGCGACCACAATGGTTGGCACGAATTATTCTTCCTTTGCGGTGCTGTAGCGACTGGTTGGCAAGTCGATTTCCTGGTTGATGGTTTACGGCATGCCTCGCTCCTTCGGTAAGCAAGCGCTGCACTTAAGAGGTTTAACGTGCATTGACGGAGTCGAATCCTGGTCGACTGGGGACATCTTTATACGAAATACAAGCCGACTGGGTCGCCGAATCTATATTCCTTTTAAAGAATAATATCTAAATCACACATAGCAATAATTTTCGTGGAAAATAACCGCGTCTTGTATCAAGATCCATACTTTTCATACCAACAAACGAATCATCCATACCTAGAACAACGTAATGTTGGGGTCTGTTGAATTCCTGGTGTGTGACTGAAACATCTGTCCAACGTCCTATCTCAGCTCCAGATGTGATATACAGATTACATAATTCAGATCATTTAACTCACATATTTAAAAAATTAGAGGACTGATGATTCAAGGCATCTCCACTCAGGAAATATCAAGTCTTCCCTTCAAAAAATCACTCAGTTGCTAGCTGAAGTGTTCGTTGATCATTTGCACCATTATTGTAGAACAATAATGACATACTGTGGTTAAGAAAGCAGACTGAATAAATTCTTGAAATGTTCTACATGCAAAGAGAATCAATAAACATGGCTGGTCCACGAGAGTGAAAGAACTAAGCGGCCAAAATCGAACGGTCCTTATGGCGAAACGTCCTCTGCGCGAACGATCGCGAAAAATCGTTTGTGCGAACGGTCACAAGACAGGACTGTTTTGCAAGAAGGAATCAGCTGCAGTTCAAAGGGGCTGCTTTAAACATTTCAGTTGGCAGCAGGGATCAAGTGACGATTCGATCCAGCCACATTTCGCTGTGATGCGTTTTCCGCGAAAACTTTGACACGTTGCGCTGCACAAGCTGTGTTCTGCAAACTCACTTTTCTTTTTATGTAAATCGCTATTCTTAAATTTACTGAACCGATCTCCATCAGTCATTTCGGTTTATGACAGCTTCGTGGAAATTTCTGCAATACGGCTTCTTATACAATAGCCTCATTGTCATAAGAAATTTTGTCTTCGACCACTTCTGACAGAGTGTGCACTTGCCCTTGCCGACAGCTCTAATGGTCTCATGTTTTTCAAAAATATCAATTTGGAGAGCAAAAAAATTTCCTTTCCCGGGAACACTGTTTCAACCGATCTCGGATAATAGTAGATGGAAAAGCGAAGGTGCGAGTGGACAGCTCCTCAATAAGGGTTGACGAGCATAATCCGTTTGAGCTATACTTCTACTGCTAATTAATTGCAGGCTATCTCCTCTTGGCTTCTGTTATCCTAGCCATTTTGGGTGCTGAAGAGCAACAGCAAAATGTATCAGGCGTACGTTTTGAGTTTGATTTTATCTGGCTTGCCTAGTTGGAATTACATATAGTCGGCCTTTTTAGCTACTGTTTGCAAGAGCCGTAAAGGGGCGAAGTGCCTTTACGCGATCACTATGGTGACGGCTCCTGTATGGTCTACTGTGTTTCCGTTATTAAATAAGGGCACAAGAAACTTTAAAAGATTCATTAGCCGTTCTTTTAATCTGCACGTGCCATAGCATGTACTATATATATATATATATATATATATATATATATATATATATATATATATATATATATATATATATATATATATATATATATATATATATATATATATATATATATATATATATATATATATATATATATATATTCGATTACTCGAAGCATTCTCTCAAATTCTTTGATCATTTTCATTTAACAGTGATTCCACGATCCTAATACGAAAGACGAATAGTGAGATTCTCTCACGCAGAACTCGGAAGTAGATTCCATTATCCTTAACAAATGTGAAGATGAATAGTCAGCGTTACTTATTCGATTCGCTCATTCCTACAAGCTTGCGTAGAAATGTAAAAATCGTTGCTTTGTCACGAGAGGTCTACCTTTGTGTTGAGAACCGTTGGCAAACTTCTTTCCTTTAAGAAATGTGATTTTTTTGAATTGAATGAATAAATCAAGAAAATGACTTTAATAAACGAAGAGAGCAGAAATAGGCAGCAAGCCTCGAAAACTGCCTTCTAGAACTATTTAATGTGACCTATTCAGAACTATATGTCAGTTACTGCCCTATTTTATGTTTCTTGAGACCTTCGTCTTTATTGCACAATTTCGCGCTCATGCTGAATTACTTGGAATTCCACGATGCCTGATAATTCTCAATACCTGTCAAAACAGTGCAGTAATCACTCTTCCTTTCAGGTCTATTCTTCAGCTATTAATGGGGATCGCTTTTTATGTCCGTTGCCAGGAGGGACGTCATTTGCGTAACCATTTTAGTTTTTCATGGGAAATCACCTCAGAGTCGAAAATATTTTTGCTGTCAGAATTATCGTTCGCTGCTTCTCCTTCTGAAACCCTTCTTAACTGACACTTTGAGGTCATTCGAGACCTGCACATTCCTTCCCATAAAACAGAATACGCCACTTCGATAAAACTCAATTTTGCTCTTTCCATTTTAAAACACTAGTTTCAAACGGTCATTAACGCGATCAACGCACCTTCTCAATAGTCCAAAGAAGGATCGCGCAAACTCCTATTCGATTCGCAGAAAGAATATTCGTCAGATTGTGTTGCTTTGTGGACTTTCAAGTTCGCTACGAGACACTTGCTGAGATGACGAAATCCCGATATCCGGGAGCTGTGGGTTCAAGCTGAGAAATTGCACTTGATATTTGCTGTGCATTACAGCTAGCATCTTCACAGCTGATGAGTTGTTCAGTCAACAGAGTACAGTAACAGAAAGGACAGCACATGGCTAAGTAGTGGGTGAAAAACAACGCAACCGCTAGACGGCAGAATAGGTTGTAAAAAAGGACCATAGAGAAATTGATTGTGGGATCACTTGGACGAGGAAAAAGAGGCCGGTATTCATATCACCAAATCACCGTGACGTCTATTGACCATCCGACTTAATATCGTTCTTGGTCACCAAAAACTTTGTTGATCGTTTCCCCCACAGTCCAGCCACCCCGCTGAGCCTTCTTTTAGAATATTCTGCGAAACCAAAAATTTTCAGAGACTATACATGGCAAACAATACGGACCCACATTTTTTACATTATTTTCCTGCGAACATGATTGAAAAACATATCAGCAGCATCATACACTGCTAGGGACATTTTAATGCATACTCACCATCGGCGGCTATCGATACCCATACATACTCGGCCTTATTGGGGACACAGCTAGTGCATCGGTGGATAAAAGAATTGCAAACATATATCAAATGCTGCAGACGTTCATGAGCATGTCACTGTAGAATATCTTCAGTTGTAGCACTTCGCAAAAAATTTCACATGTTAGGCGAAAAGACATATTTCTCTGATATACAACTGGAGAGAGACATTTCTGTGCCAATTAGAATATGCAAAGCCGATATCAAATGTGAGTTGGTTTGCTCATTGCATTTGATCCTGTTACAGCCCAAAGAACGCAAATTATTGCATATATGCTATTGGATACACAGAAGAGGCGTATGGGGACATCCTCTTTTACAACAAAAACTCTTTGGATTATGCTGATCAGCTCGAAGCTGCAGCCACTCCCGCTTGTGCCCAAAACGAGCTTTCGAAGCCACAATACAGTGGAGGGTGGATGGTTACTTTTATATTCCTTATCATACGTTCGATTCATCGCAGTCAATAGAACGAATAATATGTTACTTCTCCCGCATATGGTTGCTCCTATCTGTCATCTGCTCACCGAGCCAGTTTTCTTAGGAATTAAGGCGCTCTTTGCTGTCAAGTCATTGCTTTTGTGGCTTCTTTCGAGCCAAATGCAGAAAAATCTGAAAGCTGCGCACTTAAAGCCGGACCTTTCGTCCTACTCAGCTCCACGATATTTCCGTTTCCATCAGAGCTCTGAAAACGTATATAAAAATGGTCGTAAAGTTTGCGTATGGATTTGACTCTTGGAAAGAAACTGCTGTAGATTGGAAATGTTCATATGTCACCTACATGAACCGCATTTAAAACTAAAAGCACCCTTTTATAAGTTATCAGCGTCCTCTCAACGCCCCCTTCCATGAACGTTTGAGAATTTGCTGAGATAGATGTGACCTTTGTATAACAATCAAGACCTCGTTGACCTCATTCATTCCGTTGCGTGGAATGATGCTGTTTTCCCGAGATGAAAGTTTTTATGGTTGAAAACGAGTAGAATTGTTGAATGAATTGTTGGTCGTTCGTTCGAAATTAAAGCGGACAGAGTGCATAACGTAACAGAATCAGAGCAATGTAAGGCATTTAGTTACCCGTAGTCACAAGAAAGCACATATTAAGTCGTTCCATTCGTGAAGTAAAGATTCGGTGTCTCAATTTCGTTTCCGTTAGCATCATTCAAAGACCAATGGCTCAGAGTTGACCAGAAAAGGAAAATGTTTACAACGCTACTCATAGAGTGGATTTCGTGCGCGTTGAAAACACTGTGTCTATCGATTGTAAAGTAGGGGGAAGAAGCGAGAGATGAGTTAAATTCGTAACGATTTTGAAAATCACTGAATAAAGGCCTCGCAGTAGTTTTGCAGCGAAATAATAGTGCGAACACCACCCTATCGCATTCCAAAATAATTTGAAGAATGTGACGCACTATAGATCCGAACAAGCCTTTACGCTAGGACGAAATGTTCTCTCATCAACCGAGAGCTAGGAATTTCGTGAGCCGAATCGAGCATCTGCGGTTAAGGCTGCAATGGAATTGGAAGCATTTGCCATGATAACTGCCTGAAAAGGTTACTGGAAGAGCTTTCCTTCTGTGATTTTCCGAGACTGAGTTCGGAATTCGACGACTACGTTAACGTCTTCAAAAAAACAAGTGTACGAAACATCAGCACCCCAATATTCAGAAAAGGAAACTTCTTTTCTTCCGACCATCGTGAAACGAACGCCTACTTCTAGTTAGCTGCATCTGCCGAAGTCGCAAGGTGAAGACATAGGCGCGCGAAGTCGCGACAGTGAAGAAATTCACACTGGCAACCATGGGAAAGTTTTCTTGCGCATTTGATTCGGTGAGCAGAGCAGCATGGCAGTAGGTCAAAGGTGAGAGAACGGGTGATTTTTCTGTGGCTGGCAGGTGAACTTAACAGCTGTTATCTTTGCAGCACATTTCAAATGAGATGATAAATATTTTTTTCGTGTGTTGCAAGGAATGCGCAGAGCTTGGAACATCGAAGCTGGAAGCTTTGTTAACATTAAAGAACATGTTCACAGCACACAGCTATCTCAATGTGAAAAAGATCTACGAACACATCGAGACGGATGTTGTTGCGGAAGGTGTGGTGTATAGAGAGAGATACGTTCTGATGTTAGAAGAAGGAAATACAACTCAAATCATCGATCTGCCCACGTGCTTGTCCGAGGAGTTTCGAATAGTAAGTTCTCTCATAGGTTCCAGTACAAAACCTTATCAGGCAGCCGATCTACAACATTGAGAATCGCTTAACCAAAACATTAGTGTGAGTTGTTCAGCCTTAGCAGGAAGAATGTCGTTTCTGCCTCAGAAAATCAATAACTGCAGATGTATTTTTCTTACCGTTGCGTCCCTCCATCTCTCCCTCTCTGGTCATGTCCACTTGGATGGTGGCATTACTAGCTTGTAAGTCCATGTCCGCCTACGTACTGCTTGAGTGATCTTCACAACAAAGATTTCAAGCGTTATTACTGCTGACTGATAGAGTGAAGAGATCTTTCGAGATCTTACAATGCAGTTGCTAGCAAAATCATATTCTTTGACTTCCGTTCGGGATCTTTTCTGAACACTCATAGTTTTAGCGCATTACTTCTTATAGATTCACTCTTAGTTTCAGCCTAAAACCGGCTGTTCCCAAATATGATAAAACTTTGATTTCATAACACACAGAAGCGATTAAAACGAAATGACGATTGTTGGTTATAAAATGTATCATTAGTTATGAAGTACTCAGCAACATGGGGTCTCCGCAAAGACATCTCTACCTCTTTGACCATGTCGATGTCCTGGTTGTTTCAAACAGGACCTGATGTTGCAAAGCATATTTTGGCAGCTTGTCATGGACTGCAAAACAATTGACAATTTGGATGACCTTCAAAAAGTTCTTGCTGGAATGAGGAGAAAATCTCAAGTAAGAAAACGTGAAACCTGCTCTTATCATATTTGAAAAAGATAGGAACCATGAAGCGTGCGTTATTCCATTTGCATAAAATCTGCTTGTCCTGGATACAGGAAACCACAAACACTGTAGTCTTGCTTCGTGCCCAGTTTTCTGAAAAGCTAAATGCGCAAGTTTAAGGAACTTATTAATAAGGCTGCAATTTCTGTGGAAAAACGTCGACCAATGAAGTCACTAAGCCCATAAGATGGATGGCAAGACATTATTGTAACTTCAAAACGAGGCTGTCTTTTTCAGCCATTAACATGGAAAAGACTACGTTACTGGTCCCATTTCGTGCGGCAGTTTCTTGAGGATAAGATTTCAGTTCATTTCAAAAGATTATGATGCGCTAGACATGATGAATAATAGAAACCGATGTCGAGGCGAAAATGTGCAATAAAATAATGGAACTTCCAAAATTGTCACTTTTAACTGTTTATCGGCTCTGAAATCAAATTTCTTTGGTACTGACAATGCCATCCTTTGTGTACAAATATTCGTCAATCATCAAAAGCATCATTGCTCACAAAAACTTGGAAAATAAAGCATGAAGGTAGAAGTATACTACGTGAGCGTTTGAGAAATACCTTCGACGGAGAAACGAGGCATACCGCAGCATGACTTGCAGCGCGTGCAATGCGTATTGAAACCCCTAAGGCCTGCTTTCGAAAGATGCTAGCTTATGGTCTCTCACAACACTCAAATATTACTGAAACTGCGTTACGGGTGACTGCTTGTGCTAAAGAAAGTTCATTGCCGGGATAAGTGGAAACATCATACAGATGGCTTTGCAACTATAGCAATCTGATTTCCCGAAAGGCACCGTAGCTTTGACACCAGCTGACTGAACCAAGTTTTGTTTCTCAGCAAAGGATGAGGCATGTGAAAGTTCAGGCGAATTCCCATACTTTTCTTCCTCTTCCCCTCTGAGCCCTTGTGTGCCCATCTCACCCTCGCCTCCTGCTAAAAGGTTTCTGCCTTGGGTTGTTGTGGTTGCCCCTGGTAGGGAAGAAGCCATGAAAAATTCTGCCAATGAGGTAAATTCACAAGCTTACAGCTCTGAATTGAGATCCAGCTCGTTAAGTCCTGACTTCTGCGATGTTCTTTCGATCGATATTTCAGATTCCATCTTTTGTAAATACTCCGATGTGCTGGGTGAGAGCCACTGCAGAAAGAAGGTGCGAGGCATGTGGAGACCCGCCTACTTACAAGGAATTCTTGAACGTCCTAGAGCAGACCGAAATATTAAATCTTACACTCGGGCCATACGATGCGTTTCATTCTCGTCAAATGGAAGGGACACGCTGCGCGAACGACATGGTGAGCGATCATAACGATACTATGGCAGTGGTCACCTCTCCTAATTCGGCAAAAGGACGGTAGCATATTCGACGATTCCACAACAAAAATGAGGGAGAAAACTGTCGGGATCAACTCTTTCGCCTCTTACATTATCGCGCTGTTGTCAAACTTAACACCAATATGCCTTGAGGATTGCTGTCTGATGAAATGTTACTAGTATAAAAGTGAAAATTTTGATCGGACGGACCCATCGGTTCTGCTTGCTTCACGACTGAGCGGGTCCTCCGCCGTCATCCACTGTTGTTCCCGGTTCGATTAAGCCATAGTACAGGTGCTCAAAGTAATGAAATCTTTAATGACGCATTCCTCTCACATCCGAATAGTTCCACAGACATTTCTACAAACATCCATTTTCTCCCCAGACGTCCTACCGAGAATGTGAATTTCTGGACAATCGTTCGTGACAATGCTGAGCTTGATAAATCAATTCCGAAATTTGGGCGATTATTGGCCGAGGCAGCTTTTTGAGAAAGCTTCTTGAAAAATTGCACATTCAAAAACGAAACACAAAGAGGTTCCTATCTTGCCAAAATTTTGCTCCGCAATAGTCACTTAGTAATAAAGAGCTCATTCATGATGAAGAACCCATAATTTTAAGTAGCGCATGACTGAGTGGAACCAAGGGCCTCCGTGCTCTCTGATATGGAGGATGATCTAGAAAAGAGAGATGAAAAAATTTTATTCTGTGAAAGACAACTGCTGTGACTACATTGAAGCCGATGTGTCCTGGGGCATCATCGTTGAACGTCAGACTTGTAGTAGGTGGCAAAGCGTCACTAACGATTTCTAAGGATAGCTTTTATGGCAAAAACAGTCCCTTAGAGGACGAGGGATTTTGGATGGGAGAGCAATGAGGAAACGCAACCTGAAGATGCCAGGAGGATCTCATCGCCATTCTCAAAGCATCCATGACCGAGGAATTTCCATCCAAAGTGGAATTAGAAATTGCGGGTTCCGATAAGCCAGATAATATGGGCTCAGAAAAAAATCAACTAGAGTGGAGGTGAAGGTTTTTCGAATGCAGGTCTTAGATACAGCTGGATGCTACATATTTCGTTTCACAGCCCACGTGGCAGAATTTCGACAATTTGGCGAGTTTTGGCAGGTGCAGTGGTCCTCAAGCTGGAATATGTGAACAGACCTAGAAAGAGAGCGTCAGCATAATGTGACCTTCGCTAAACCAAATGATATATTAGAGAAAATGAGACCAAATGGAGCGATTCGACAGCGTGGATTTATAATAATTAAATATCATGTGTAGGTGGCATGCAAAAGAGCTCATTCGAATATAACTGCAATCTGAAGATCTTTTTAACACTTGCAAACAGTTTAGTGTTCCCATCACTAGATCAGCCGATATGAGCGATTTTCAGAAGAAGAGCACGTGCCTGTATTGGGACACACCCAGAAGATACAGCATGGAGTGCTGTTGCCTAGGGAGCGAAACCGAAAGGATGCACTGTCAAGGTAAGAAGGTGAGATGGGGCTACGCAGCGGAGTTTCACCTTCCGTACTTAGACCTTTTAATAGGAGCAACAAAGTTTGAAGGAAATGAATAGTACAGGCGCGACTACCCCACATTCCACCAAAGAACTCTTGGCGACTTTTTATTAATTCCATTTTTCAGTTCAACGTCCCAGAGTATGAAAGCACAAAAAATCATGTGAGCGTGAACAACAGAGAAGAGCAAAACGTTCGGAAAGCTATAAATTCTAACAAAGAGGCATTCCTACGTTAGAGAAGCAATAGGATATACACCTAAACGATCCAGCAGCAGTTCAAAAACTGAAGAGGTGGGGGCACTTACATTTTCGGCAAGGAACAGAATTTAATTCCGCACATTTCGAAACTGGAAACTTGGCAGAAGATAGCTTGTACGGCAGTACGTTTCGTGACGTGAAAATGAAGCCAACGTCGACGTTGAGGGGGAAATCTTTCGGGTCACTCAAGCCTCAAGCTTTCCTGCAATCATTCTCTTCGAGCTATCGGAAAATTTGCCAAATGGCACAGTCAATAAAATTCTAACGTTTATCCTTTTTATTAGAGAGTATAATTTCGTTGTTCTCCTGTGTAATCTCCACGATTGTTTTTTTTTTCGTTTCTCATTATTTAGAGGCACTCCTCTATCCTTGGCTGAGTGTTTTAGAGCATGTCTCCTGCGTCCTCCCTTCTTTAGGAAAGCGCAGGAGGCGGGAGGAGGAGAGGAGGAGAAGGAGGGAGGACAGACTACTGCAGCCGCTATCACAGTCACTCTTGGCCTCTATGCCTAGAACATTAACGACGGTGACACTGTTATGTATCTCAATTCTGGACTCACAGCGAAAGCCAGTGGTAGCAAAGAAATACTTTTAAACCTAACTGTAAACCTATGGATTTACTAGTCTTCGAGTTTTTTCAGAGTATACGCAATTGAGAGAAATTTACTATTCTCATGACTTTTCAATTAGGACGTGTAACTAAAGTGGAACGTTTTCGCAAACTTCTGACAAATCACCTTTTGGGTTTGTAAACTTTTGAGGAATTTTATGATATGTACTTGGGGAATTTTTTTAATATTAGCACAGTGCTTTTCCAGAATATGCAACTGTAGAGGAACTTAATTGGAATGCACTCGCACTGTTCTGAGGACATCGTTTGCCGCATTGCACTTTTGAGATATTCGGCATTTTGAAGTTTCTTATGTGTTTGCATAGGTGACTTTCCTACGAATCGACCTACAATTATTGTCTCCTGTGCAATTTTTATCGCCATGGTTACTCTTGCTGTTGTGGCTTACATGCCGTCAGCTACGTGAAGGTGATGTAATTAATTTGAGAGGAACTCACCAAAGGCGGCAGAAAGATCGACGGACAACGGCCGAACTGCGCTGTGAGAACTTTATTTAGCAGCAAAGGAGAGGAAAACATAACATCGGTTCAGCACGCTGTTTCGCAACTTCTAAATAAAACCATATCACCTATAAACGCATCATTTGACGACATTCTAGCAAGCCTTAATAAACATGCGGTGAGTTATTCGTGCATTTGTTTTATGCGCAACTAAAAATAAAACAAGTCAAACCGTGTGATTCGCCAAGCACAGTTGGTTGCGCAGAATGCATCATCTGGCTTAAACGCAAAAGAAGTGTTTAAATCTCGCTCGAAGGCAAATGTTATCATGATGTGCAAAATTCTCGCGAAATGATCTTGTGGTCAGTGTGTTCGACCGGCGACGTTGGCACGATGCTGAAGATGGATCGATTGGATGCAAGTTGGCTTTGACAGCATGCATCCAAAATAAGAGCAGCAGTCTAGTCATTATAAGGAAGATCCACCTGGATAAGGTCGTCGTAGAAATGGACAAGATAGAATTCGATGGGGTGGGCTTGGCTGCACACGCATGCGCAAAAGAGCGACGAAGAGAGCACGCGTTCCGACGCGTTTTACTCTCAATAAATCCAATGATATATCATGAAGGAGCAATGCTTGAAGACTGGAGTTAGGTGCATCTCAAAGAGCATTGGAAGCTCTGTGAGGATAAGTCATAAACTGAGACATTTCTTCAATATTAATTTCTCACATTACGTGAATTTGACAAGAATTGCAGGGTTACCGATGTTCAGCTAGAGGCCACACATGATAAGCAAAGGCAGCTAAAATTTGTTGGCAAATGAACCAACGGAAAATTACAACCCGCGATTAAAAGTGGGGTAACGATCACAGTGGACAATATCCTGACGAGGAGGACATAATTCGAGGATGAAATAACTCTTGCGGCAGAAATCGATGATGGAGCCATGCTGATCACAGCACAATTACAACAAATCACAAGACTTTGGGAATGAAACTACTAACATGGTACCATAGTGAGACCCGCCAAACGATCGTCCTTTGCACGTCTGGCGGAGCAAACACAAGTGGTGGTTTAAAAAATGGACGCCTTTCGCATTCTTCGATGTATGACGCACACTCTTTTCAAGGCACAACAGACTGAAAAGACAGACAGAAGATATTGCAATTTTGAGACTTTGAAGTGCATAAAAGGCAACAATGAAATATAGCGGTGGTATTTACTTTTGGACAATATTCCACTTGGGTCACAATTTTCAAAGCACTTCTACTACCTATTTTCAAAACTAAACAAACCCGTGGAATACGCAGCATTCGGGAACGCGTTCACTGCATCGGAGAAGAATGAAGCGGCAGTAACGCATGAAACTGATTATTGGCATGCTGGGCATTCAAGGAAAGGATTTGCTGCTCACATTTTCTAACCCTAGTACTGACACGGATGGCAACCGACATCGTTTCGCAAGAAAACCGGGGAGATGAAACAAGCATCTGGAATCCTTTGTTGGGGTTTTCAAATTTTCCGCATCTTTTTTGGGAATGAGAAATTTCCTTCGCACTCTGCTTTATTTTTAAACTTGATCTTATTTACGCCTCTTTCAGCATTGCACGACTCATTTAGTTCATGTGCCTTGGCATGAACAGCAATATCTCTATCTTCACGAAATAGAACAGTTTTTGTTACCTGCAGTGAACCTATCTTCTATAGAAGAGACAGTACCGAACTGCGAAAGACTTTCCGTTGACGACTATCGCATAAGGGATATTTCTGTGCGCCAGTGCTATCCGGGGATTCGTATGTTTGCCTCGTATCCATTAAATGTACAAGCATTGTTCGCTAGTTGCGACGATATGGGGAAACAACATCCAGAGACTTCCCAACTTTTCACCCCTCTCCCCCATTTTGCAACCCTCCGAGGCAGCTTACAGCGGCATTGCTTTCATGTACTTGAATTACGGCTTACTAAAATTTGTTAGCAGGATGCTTTGATAATGCGAAGGACAGCAAAAAGAGTGAGATTTGAAAGTGTGTTGCAGGGTGTGGCGAATTTTCACTCACTTCGTCTGTACGTGTGCGAATTTGTATGTGCGTATGTGTGCAAGCATATGTGTGTTTGGGCGTATGCGCATGCGCGCCTGTGTCTGCTTCCAATTCTGAGCATTTGCTGGTTTTGTTTCTCATCTTGTAGAAAGCGCCATATATTAACGGCGCCTTGTTGCAGATTTTATTGCGCTATTTGGTACCTGCAAACGATAGAACTCAGGTTGTTATATCAGGACTTACAACTTCGAACATTTTTCGTAACCGTCAATACTCTCCTGAGCATCAGTTAGTGGATGAAGCGTTGTCGAATGGCATAGATTGAGGACATCTGCGAAAGACTTTTAACTGTGCTGTACATGATATTTGTTTATCCGCACTGAATCAACTGGCCACCAAATTTTGTTTGTAGGACGATTGAAAAGCACCCGTAAATGTCCTATGAAAGGCTATTTTATAATTTCTGTGGCAGTCCTGCATTTTTCGAGAAGCTGGATACGTGCAGCATTGAAATAAAACTGACGCAAGAGCAGGTACTCTGCTCTCATGTTTCATTTCAATGCTGCACGTATCCAGCTTCTTGTGTCACTTTCATCGCAGGATAGTTTGGTAGTATGTTACTAAGGCGCATTGGTGATGCTCCAAATAATGTCTTAAGGGAACTCACAATACAGTGAGGAAGGTTCGTTGTTTTTTTGCGACATGTTGAAGCAACGCTAATGGCAACTTAGATCGACACCTTATATGAACATCTAGGTCACGGGTGTTGTTATAGTGGACAGGAGCAATACACAGCCGCTTGCTGGACATTCTCTCACTAGCGAGAAAAGGAAGAAAAGTTGGGGATTGCGATGTTGTATTCTACTGAAAGAAAATCTGCTCCATAGCTGTTGCAATTCCATCCTGCGCCATGAATATCAGTTCCCGCTGTCTCGTGGCTTTAATCTGAGCAGGTGGAGTTTTCTTGTGTAATTAGAGCCAGTTGCAGCGCTGGAAAGCATGTGTCCTTTCCAATACTATGAATACAATCGAACAGAAATGGCTACCTCTATGCATTGTTGCTGTAACAGCGGATCCTTCTGTAACTACAAGGTGTGCAATCCATATTGACAAGTTATTTTGCAACAAACAGCTAAAGAGTACTCTCGATTCATTTGAAAAGTCGCGGGGTTGGACTGCGCAGCGGTGTTGCTTGGAGAAGACACTTGGAAAAGATTGCAGTAAGAATGTAAAAGTGAGAGCGGTAGAACAGTGGACTGCCTCACCAGCGATGCATGTGTCGTTTGAAGCCATAAAGTCGAGGCCCCGAAGTCAGCCTGGGAGGTTCGAAATTTTGGGGGATATAAACCCTATTACGCTTGCAGAATTTCATTTGGGAGTCAGTCCCTGCCGAGTCCTCCTGGCAATCGGGAGCACTAAGGAAGTCAGATTCTCTCCGAAATTCGGTGATTAGGAAGGGGGTCGGGGAGAGAAGAAGGGATTGCCTCAGCACCGATCGGCTGCCTCCAGCACTTCCATTTCGAGGGAAAAATCGAATCGTTCAAAGTTTAGAGCAAGTGCTCAGAAATGTGATAATGAATGGCAAGCACATTTTAGAAGCATACATGGGTCAGAAGGAAGAACTTACTGCGGTTCTTGAGCTGCACAGAAATAATGTAGGGACTGGTGGAAAGGAACCTTTTGAATAGTGGTGCGCAGGCTGTGCAGTCGCCCTGCTGTTCTCAATAATCTCTATATAGGTAGTACAAGTCGTATCGTTACTGCACTCTGTGATCTGAGTTGGATAATAACGCGCACGTTCTGCAGCGGTTACTCAGAACGGGCGCACAAACTAACCACTTCGTTTTTAGTGGAACAAGTAGAGCACTTAGAAGGTCATTTCCATGGTAGCACATAGTCTCGTCGTCTTGATACAATTGGTGATAGTTTGTGCGAAGTTGTTTCACGCTATTCATTGCTTGCTGTTGTTGCTGTGCTCCCAACAGCATGCAAAAGTTTCCTCACGATATGGAAAGAAACCGAAAGCAATACGAAAAACCTATCTTTAGCTTGATCAGGAATTAAGTTAATCATTTGTGTGCACTCCAAATCAGAGATACTGTGCAGGTACAATTTGAGCACCTTTTTTGGAAGCTTGACCTGTCGTAGAAAGTTTACGCAGTCGATTTAATTCCGAACAATTCCTGTCGGTTGCTGTTAATCAGCTATATTCCAATTCCTGCTGTACATCGCCGTCTTTTCTGGGTTGAGTTGAATGGCTGAACAGTGACATAATAACCGACAGTTTTCTCTTAGTATGCAATGAGAGATACTAGTCGGCTATTTTTTGGCTTTGGATAATAAATCAAAGAAGTTGAGCGTCTGGGAGCTTGAATGTGCAAAAAATAGAAGTTGAAGGAAAATATCTTTTCATATGTTCGATCTGGGTATGGCGCTTTGTAGTATCGGTGTGCTACGAGAGTTGCTGTGTTTCACTCTAGTATTACAATGTTTCCGGAAAAATGATGCTCTGACTGGTCTCTGTGGCGAACGAATGAAGAAAGATGTGTTTTTTCAGGGAGAAATCAGAGCGAGAACGTTGTATCTTCCGATGCAGCTATGTCATTATAACAACAACTTTCAGCAGTTATTCAATAAATATGCTATCAACGATACAATGAAGCATCATTCTTGCTTAGTGCACTACGCAAACGCCGATGTCATGCGTGATATCTACGAGGAGTCGGGGAAGGAATTCATGAATTCATCTGTTTTAAACGTCTTGCCAGGTATCACGCTGCTTTGTTACAGTCCCGCAAAGGTTCACATGATCGAAAATGCACACATAAGGAATAGAAGGAATTACAGCACAGAATACCACGCATCAAGGTTAGACGGTTTGCAAGTCCAGGTTTCCTGTGAGAAAGTACACAATCACAGAATGAAGCAGACAGCTTCATTCTGTGACCATCGCGCGCCTGCATGGTTCTTCGTACCCCGACGCTTCAGATGGATTGTAGGTCGCTTGTTGTTTCCTCCCTTCTCGTCCCTTCTCCATATGCTTCGTCACGAATGCGATCTCCCACTTTCATAGTTCCTCTTCATGTCCACTTCGCTTTAAAGTGGGTAGATTTGTTTTATGCGCCAAAGCAGATTTGACGGATACATGGTCTTAGTCGCATTGGAGTCAGTGAGAAGATAAACGGATGTCGTTTTAGAGGACGAAGAAAAAGAATTTTTCACAGTCACAGTGCATAACGCCTAAAGCTCGTTGCTGTTGCACGTCCGCCCTTTTAGACTCTTTGGTTGTCTCCATCCTGAATTCCTATCAAGAAACAGGTCGTAGTAGCTGCATAAATACGTACTTTCAACGATTACTCGAAAACACGCTTAAAAATTTACTGTCGTGTTCCAAAAGTGAGTGAAAAGTGCGTGTGACCGAAATGCAGTCGGCGTCGATTCTCGAAGGTCGCAAATTCTAAAAGCCGCGAGAAGAGGTGTGGTTAACCGCAGGAAGAATCCACCGCAGTGCTGCATCAGCAAGGGGAAGGCCAATGAAAATGTATGCAGTGAGATGCTTGTGGAACATTTCACCCGCTGAGGGAATGTCACATAGGCGTCACAAGGTAGAAGGGCGAAGTTTACCTTTCTGTAGAGTGGATTCATACAGAAAAACCAGAGCACAGTGTAGGCTCGCAGGTTGGCACCATCGGTTTGCTTGCTTGGAATATCTCATGTAGAGATGTCGCGTAGCGCTACTGCTGTTGTTATTTTCATCTCTTCTCGCAAATCTCCATGGCGAATTTCTTTGCGACGTCATTGTTGTTGGTGCAAGTGTTCCTGATATAAAGAGCACTCAGTGCAAGCATACCCATGCAGGTATACTACGGTTTAGCGTTGGGTAAAAATGATAAAATTTATTCAGTTGCAGATTTCATTATTACCATATATCATAGCGCATGTGTTATAGCAATAAATAACTGTGAGCACAGAAGTGCGCAACATAAGCTCCTCACGACAAGAATGCTGATGGCAGTGAAGCTATCTTTCTCAACATTCGTGGTTCAAATACACGAAGATATGACATCGATACCCAAGGCCAAATTATGTGAAAATGCTGGTCGCAGAAGTGTCCATGTTCGTACTGCTAATGAACATAATCAGGGGGGGGGGGGTAATAACGACATCAAGTATCTTGGCAGTGATACCACGTGGTCAATCACCTTCGCATGATGACTCCCTACCTCGTACGTGTTGACAATGCTGTTGCCCCGCGCCAATGAAGGCCAGGCGCAGGTGTCCATAGAGCTACGTTCGCATGCCTCAAAGCATAGGTGGTCATAACTCTTACGTTCTGTGGCACAAGCTGCACTTCCTCAGTTGCGGCTCATGATGTAAATACTGATAGTGCTACTGCCCAGCGATTTCCGCGATCGTTGCGCAAATGCTTTATAACATAAGAGACCATAGGCAGAACAAGAATCGTAGACACAAGTCCATTGAGAGAGCTCAAGTGGCGATAAATCAAAATGCAGTTTTTCGTGCCGTGACGGAACTCCCATAAGGTTTGTGAAACAATTTGCCCCTAACGAAATTGCCCCATAATTTCGACATTGGCTTAGTGACATACTCCAGTAAAAATGTCTTCACGACCCGCATCACAAACTGCAAGCGTTTCATCAGGAGACGCTGCAGAGGCTGAATCTCTATCGGATCAATTTATAGGAGTGGGAAGGGCAGCAATCCAAACTGAATTCGGCCACTGATATATGAGGAGACGAATATGCTTACGGTGCTGCAGACACTGAAAGTCGTTTTGTGCCTAATTCCTTTCCGTTTATCTGCCTGTTAGCAGGCAATCAGTGAGCCATTGCGGGCGAAGCGAGTTGTACATTTTTTTAAAACACTGTTCTTCTCCTCGAATGTCCATAGGATTGAGATTTCTGATAAGTCTGAAGGACACCCAACTGGGAGGTAATTTCATGAGAACTTTCGCAATTCTACTTCCTTCTTCTACCCAAGCTTGCAGCATATATTTCGCTCCCAAGTATTGTCCGCGACGAGGTGAATGGGTGAGGAGAAACGGGCATAAAACGCAGCACTGAAAATTTATTTATAGATTTAGCGACCGGGACGGGGGAGGCGAGTCAGATTATACTCCTCGCGATCTTCATTCATATTGATTACAAACATCGTTAACTGAAAAATACGACCGAGTGCCGGCCAAATTCCCTGTAATAGGTATTTTTCTGGTGTAAGGGACATTTGCAGAGCTGCAGTGATTCCCACAGGTAACGATTATTGAGTGAGCTACTGGTGCAAGTCCGCTGTACTCCGATCGGTGCGCGCTTTCTGAAATATGAGTGTTGCCTGCAAATATTTCTTATGCAGAAGTTGCTCTGAGGTGTTTGGTATTTTAGGTGCACCACTAATTCCGATTGATTATGCCTATGCGTTTCTCAATGAAAACAACAGCTGCGGCTACGTGGAGACTCTTGTATGTATATTTCATGTCATGATTCAAACACTGATCTTGGCAGTACCTTAAACTTGATTTTTCCTGGAAGTCGTTTCAGTATAGCTCTAGTGCAGTATCACGCTAAACTGAGAATGCCTGTGACATTTTCAAACTAAGAATTGGCAGAAAGCTGAGAATTCAATATCCACTCTCTCTTCTCCCTCTTCTCGTGAAAATGCCCATGCTTCAGAGGTTTGCTTACCGTGTACGAAGTGCCGGCCTGCCCGCAGAATGTTGCAAACTGGCAGAAAAGAGAGTAAACTAATGGCTGGTGGTGTTTTGTGCTGTAATGTTTTCTGGCGTTCGCAGACAAAGTAACTATGCGACGGAGGTCACTTGTGTTACTGTTTTGCTCAAAAAAAAAAGATGAAATGATTCAGATGTGACAGAGTGGAATTGAATGCAGTTTGATGGAGTTGAATCGAAGTCAGCGGATTTTAAGTGAACTGTATAGCGTTGAGTGTGGTTGAAAAGAAGTGGACAAAATTGTCTGAAATTGAGTAAATTAAAGCTGAGCTGAGTTGAATTGAATGGAACGGAATGAATTGAATAGAACTGAGTGAAATTAAACCCTAATAACGCAGTTAAACGAAACTCAGTGAAATTGAATGCAACTGTATGAAACTGCATGAAATAGATCGGATTTGAGCGCAACTAAGGGATCTGTCAGAATCAAAAAGTCGAGCGTAGCTGAGTAGGAAGGTAGTGGAGTTAGCAAGAGTTGAATGGAAGCGGACAGAAGTTAATGCACTTGGAAGGAGTTGAACTGGATGAGTGGAATTGAGCAGACCTAAGTAGAGATGTTAGAAGTTTAGTGGAACTGCTTAAAGCTATACGAGGCGGGACCGAGTTCGATGAGATTGGAAGGTATCGAGTGTGGACGAACGAAGAAGGATGGAATTTAATGTTGCGGAATACAATGAGTTTACGGAATGCAGTGGAATGGAATTTTAATGTGAAACTGAACGGGCTAGAGTGGGACGGAATACACTGACTCGAATGGAGTCCGACACAGTGAATGGAGTAGTATGGGTCGGAACGTTGGAATGTAATGGAATGCGATGAGAGAAATGGTGTGGAATAGGGTGGATGGGAAAGAATGGATGAGGTGGAGTAAAATGGATGGGAGGGAACGATTGAAGCTAGCAGAAGAACAGGATGGAATGAAATGCGATGCAGTGGAAGGAAATAACGGAATATGAAAGTAGAAGGTAGGTGAAAAGGAAAAGACTATGTTGAAGGTTGAAGAAGGGATGCAGGAAATGGTATGGAGTGGCACGAGTGGAATGAGCTGGAAAAAAACATATGGAATATCACCGCTTAAGATAAACGAAACAGAATGGGTGAATGGAGTGCAGCGGAATGAAGCGGAAAGAATGCACCATGATGCGGTAGTGTAAAAGGAGCAAGGTGGAATGGAATTGAACGGGACAGATTGAGTAGAGCTACATAGAAGGAATGAAATAGAATGCTACTAATTGAATGAAATGGGGCTGATTGTGTAGCATTTCTGGGGAAACGAGTGATGCATGTAGGTGAACAAAATATAGCAGAAAACGGAATGAGCGCAGCAGGATTAAATGAGCGAAGTAAAATGCAGCTAAATGGAAAACGTGGCGGAATACAGTGGAATGGGTTCAATAGAATGGGGTGTGATGGGAAGAAACGGGGCTGAATAGATTGGGACGGAACGTGGGTAGGACTGAGAAGGAGAACGAATGGGATGAGAATGGTTGAGAATTAAAATGAATGCGTGAGAACGAGAATGAGAATAAGATAAGAATAAAGGACCACAACGAAGTGCAAAAATAAAGGATAAGACGAAAGAGTGAGAACAAAGATCAAAAATAGATAGTGAGAATAATGTACCAAAATAGGAGTAGCAATGATAGTAATGACGATCAAAACTTTTGTTTTCGAAGAAGCCATGGAGTTTTTAAGAGGTTACAGTGACTGTGTCTCGTGTCGTGCGCCAGATGGGGTTTCGGCTACTTGTTGCTTGAAACCCTTATTTCCGAGCATTTTTTTTCCATAGTGTGTATGCGACCTTCTGCGTTTGATGCAGCGATGAGATTTGCGAATGAGATTGTTCGGTAGACTTTTGTTGTCCGACAATCATTTCGTTAAAATCTTTATGGAATCGATTTTCATCACCTCTCGACTTCGCTCCATCTAGTTCTCTCCTGATGTGTGCAGAGGTACTGTTATGACACGAATGTCCTATTCATGAACCATAAATGTCGCTGGCAGAAACAAACTTCCGTCACGACTGGACTCTATGCGATCAACGTTCCACTGCACAGTGCTCCTAGGTGAAGGAAACTTCGTAGCGGCATTTTCTTGCCGTAATAAAATGCTGACATTATATAAGGCTTCGTTCAATAGGCCCTATTTTCCTTTCTCTGCAAAATACGTACTTCCTATTAGTGACGACTGTTTTGTTTGAGACTAGATATCCCTTTCAAGACATCTGTCAATTTTCACGATGTCTTCACCGATTTTCATTTCCAAATTACGCTCCTCACTACTGGTTTCTCGCATATTCCTTGCAGCGTTCTTGTGAGATCAAAAATTGCTTATGTCTAGCGAGTTTCGTTATTCTAAAGTTCTTCTGGAAAGCTTTGAAAAATTCAATCCTCGCTGTGTCCGTTAAATATTACAACTTCCTTATATTTCACATGCTCTGCAGAAAACTGCTCGTTTAGGATTTCTTGAGGAAATGGAATAAATAGCCAAATATTCGAAGTTATCTCTGGTCAGGAAAGGTTTTGCTTAATTTCGTTGATCCGAACAAGACGCAGTTTCTCGGCGGCCGAATAAAATTTCGGAATCCTAAATACTATACTAATGTGGACGAATATTTTCATCGAAACCATGTGCGATCATTCCTTTGGTGCATAATGTTTACCTCATGTCTTCGCAGAATCCTATATATCAGTATAGCTGATTTCTCCTTCTGCAGAATTTACTTCCCAACCCTAAAACGACGCTGGCTGTTCCAGCAACCTCCTAACTGGTCACGACCATAAAATGGAAACCATGTATGAGCAGCCAAAGGAGCTTTGAACTCGTCAGTCCATCACTATATGAATATGCGACCTCCTTGTTAGGTTGTTTACAGGTGCATAAGAAATACCTCGCCACTCGTCGATGCAAAAGTGATGTGCGGCTAAATACGGAATTTCTTCCTTTGAAACTTTACGCTTGTCGCTGTAAAACTTCTGTTGACGAGGGAAAGCCACTTACGCCGTGTGATATACATCTGGGGATGGAAATAGCAAAGAGAGAAGAGGAAGAGGCAGGTTCCTATCGCCAACTCGCTCATCTAAGACTATCGTCGCCCGCATTTCGTTTGGGTTTGCACCCGACAGCAGTTTTTTACAATGTTCTAAGAAATCCAAGGTAGCACAAAGGAACCAAAACTGACGTAATTGTAATAGCTGTGAGCGACTTCGCTTGGGCTGGACTGTTCCACGGAAAGCACCACTTCACTAGAGCAGGTTTTTTATTTAAACAGTGGCTTATCCTTCGATTGCCTCTCCTCTTGGCTAAATTTAATAATCATCATGAATATGCCGGATAATATCCGAATTGAATTCATCAAACGCAGGCATGCCTGCAACCATCACTTGCCGTACGGGTAGGTAGCACGGCGTTACCGAAACATAGCGCTGCGCTTAATCAGCGCTCATTTTTCGATAGTCTTCCGTTTCTCAGTATCGCTTTCTTAGAACTGGCAGGTAATTTGCATTTAGTGTCGCTCCCAGGCTGTGCTATGTAGTACCTTACCTTGCATTTCGGAGGAGGTGGCTCATGAAGCAGAAGCGACCCGTGGCTCCTCACGCTGCCCGTACTTTTTTCTGACATTATAAGTGCAATATTTTTCAAAGACTGATCTAGCAAGAAACCGAAAGAGCGGTCTACTAATTCCACTGATGCCTCCAGAGTTTGTGTTTTTGGTCGGCTTCCCGCTTTCATGAACACTCCGCTAGTTTTCCATCGTCAGACATTTTTCAGGAAGCCCATGGAGAGGCAACAAGCTAATTTGACCAAAGCGAAGGGATCTTCCTTCCGCCTGCCAACTAATATATTATATTAGCGGCATTAAGGCAAATTTAAGCCTTCCTAGCGCCTATAATATTTTCACCTCATGATCATGCAGACACAAGTTATCCCCATTATTTTTCATGTGTAATCGATAGCTATTTCAGCAAAAGAAAAAGTCAACTTCTATTTGTATCGTCTACAGTCAGCTAAATTCTCAAGAGGAGGTCCCTAAAAATCAAGTGAAAACCAACAACAGGATTTCTGGAGCTTGTCACGTAGCGGTTAAGCTATCCCATGTTGCTGACAATGGTGAGGATCCACCAAATTTTGTTCGTACTGCTCGCCACGTCAACTCACATCTGATGTACTTTTGTTTTTTTATTTTGGGACGATTTGCAACATAAGGCATTTCAATTGCACCAAGAACGGCGCATTTGTTGCTTATCGGATTGCTGAGGTACTGTCTAAGAAATACGAGATGCCACTTGGTAGTTTCCATGAGCGTTCTTCGAAAATTTCTTCATTATCTTCACGATAACTTATACCACTTGATTCGAAAAAGAATGCGAAAAGCGATTACGATGGTTGGCTGGGCACTAAAGACGTTCTATCAGAATAAAAACTTTTTCATTTCCAGTCTTCCTTAGTTCGTGTTCGGGAGCATCAAGGACACAGCTACAATCGTTGTAATGATCGAATGCCGGACTGAAATGTTTCGTAGGATGCCCCACAACGAGTGCTTAAGAAGCAAAATCATGTGCAGATGGAACGTTGTGGGTTGCCAAACGTATCCATAGTACTCGCCTGACAACTCACTTTCCTACGAATTTTGATCATGTCCACTTCCCTTCCTTTTGGGCTCCTGGGCTCAGTCTGTGTCAGCCCTTCAACTGACGGGATTTTTTTTTTGCTTCTATCATGTTTAGTGGAGTTTCCAATCTGACAATTGCTCCACACCTCTGCCTGCTTCGTTTCTAAGACTACGTTGTCTTGTTCAGCTGCTAAAAGTTTCCTTACTTTAGAAGAGAATTTCGAGAAAGTGATCATTAGGTGAAACTGAACCCTCTCGGCCGGGAACACTACCTCTCTTGAAGGGTGGGTAAATAGGGTGCTCGGATCGAAGGCTCTGCACTGAGCTTCAATCGAGATCGAGTCTCGCATTCGAAGAGTGACATCCCAAGTGGCAAAAATGATCAGTGAAGCCGCTACAAGTTTCCATTAGCTTAATTAGAGCAAAAGGAATGCAGCGAAAATTTGCACTGCCACAGACCAAATGAGAAAAAAATTCAGAGGACATGAGTAGGAAATGAAACGGCAGTTTGTTGAACCCGATTGCCTATAAGAGTCTTCGTAAATTTCAACGCTCACATTCTCGAGAATAAAATCCTTATGCAGCCCGCTGTGGGCAAGGAAAGATATTCGAAAAATTAGTCATTGTTCGGCTTTCTCTGTGAAAAACAGCAGGCACAAATAAAGTAATTCTACAAAATTAAGAGAAGTCAGGTTAGGATCCTCAGTCCTTACTTTTAATAGCGGTTATGCACGCTGAATGTGCTGCACTCCCGTAGCACAGGTTATCGACTCAATGGTGATGACAGCACACTTCAGCTATGACAGAAAAATTGAAATCCGCTTTCTTCCAGTGGCACTGTACGCCATAAATAGACAGGATCCTTCCAAAAAAACTGTCATCCAAGTTAACAGGTTATATTTTGGTGGTTCATCACTCCGAAAGCTATTGTACTTTTCGTGCTGCATTACAGTCATACAGTTCATCACTCACAGAAAATACACTGCAGTGTTCTAGCAAATTTGGAATTGCAAGTACACTATGATAAGAGTGCAGTGTCATTTTTAATGGTAGCATTTTATGGTTGATGTTGTATATTTTCTGAAAGAATGTACAAGTGCGCCGGACATCATCCAACTCTTAATTGTCTCTAATCTACTTTCGCTTTTTCTGACTCCAGAATCAGTGTTCGCTATACTTTCGAATCTGAAGTTTGAGCGTTCGCTTCTATGTGTCTCCAGCCACCGACATTTGGAGCGAGCGAAATGTTCATTCGAAAACATGAGACTGAATCTTATTCACTAGCTGCCGTAGAAGTGTCGGAATATTTCACGTTCAGCTTCTTCCTTTTGGGATTTCTACGCCTTAAAGAAGTCGTGTTTCTCGTTTTCTTTTTTCTCCTTTCAATTTCCGTTATGCTCTTTTCATCGGCAGAAGGTCAGACACACAACCTTTGTTACAGTTTTTCAATTACTTGAAGTTTTTAAGATCCAAATAACTGTGCATCACTATTTTCATGCAATGCATATATTCTTTTTGGAGATAATATATTTGCTCGATTGTTTCATCGTGTAGTTCAGTTCTGCTTCGAAGGGTGGTTTTTGATCACAAAATTCTGAAAACAGGGCCTTAAAAACTGCAGGTTTGTACAAAATAAACGAACGTTACTGCATTTGACCGCATTTACGTGTAGTTTTTGATTGAAAAACTTATTTTATTGTTTTGAGAGCTGTAGAGCAGCAGTTTTTTTGAAATGACTCTCAGGTCATTTTGAACGGGTTATGCAGTAATAGGATAGGACTCGCGACTATCGCAGCCATTTGGCGTTTTGCGACGCGACCAAGGGAAGTGAAGACTGTTCGAGATGCAAGAATCTTGAACTGCAGCTTTTGAACATGACAAGCGCTGTGAAACAGCTGAAATGAATATGCAGAGCATAAGATTGCAGTCATATTTCGGGAATGTAGGTTGAACTGGCGTACACAGCCACCGACACTTGAAGAGTAGAGAGGAATGTCAGCTAGGATAGCGCAAGGTTACCGAGAAAAGAGATGCCTCATAAAAGCCATTCAGAAACTGTCAGCTCTGCCGAATGCGTCTCTGAGCTTCCTCCTCAGCCACGAATTTTGCAAGTGTTTAGCTACGCTGAATCTGCAATTCACTGCTCAAAACTCTCCAGGTCCTTGCTTTCTTTTAGGGAGATGCACTGAAAAAAGGGCAAGGAGAGCAGTGCGGCAGACATGAAAACGTTTGTTGTGGTCTCGGTCATTGCTAGCATATGTATCAGAGATTCGTTTATCGAAGCAGCGATCCGTTTCTTTGAAAGTGGGCTCCTCAAAATGCCTTCGTGGGCTTGCACAAATAACCTGAAAATGAGAATATGCACATGGTTAAACGGGCCTTCTCGAAAATCTTGCAATTCGCGAAGTGGGGATTGAATCGTGCACAAGGCTGGTGTGCGCTGTAAGAAACAACGCGAGGTGCGATATCTCCCGAAAGAAACGCTGACCACGAAGGGCAGAAGGCTGCAGCAAGTCGGGTGACCTAAATGGCAGCGAATCTGCCAGTCCAGATAGTGGCGCTTATGAGCGCGATGAAGGAGGAAAAATGCTTTCGAAGAAGTGAACGAAATTATGAGGTTTCTTGCATAATTTTCGAAGAGAATGAGCTAAAATGGTCATAGATCGCAGGCATACAATCTAAAGGCATTCTAACGCCGTTCAAAATTCTGCGCACTTGTAAGGTTGAAGCGGGATTCCAGAAAACACAGCTAGAAGCGTGATATCTTTATGAAATCTCGGCTGCTGTATTCGCGTGATGGGTGACGTTGTGAAGTATTTTTCTTGGGCGAACGGGACGAAAGGAAACGCAGAGGTGTTCGCTGTGGAATGCTCCTAGATTGATGAATTAATCTCTTCGTCTTATTCACGCACATTAAATGAACCCGAGGTATGGGAAGTACAACGCAATACAATTTTAGTATATTTGTGCCGAAGCACTTGGAATCGTCTTGCATGAAATTTTGATGAGTACGGTGCAAATGCAGCGTACTCGACTTTTGAAAAGGTCGCGTGCGCGCAGGGTATTGCGCGATCTCTTGAGAATTGCAAGTGCAGCACTACAGTGCAAATTTTGATGGGACCGCATTACTGCTTGGAACATCGCTAGACACCAACAAGCGCGAAAACTAGTCTCAGACTTTATATTCGATTAGAATGCCGCAAGAAAAACCAGAGGAGAACACTTCTCCTTCAGACTGCTCTTTTATCATGAGTGTGCGAAGGTGGGCGATGAGAAAAAATTGGCACCAATAACAATGCCTGAGTATTTACTTATTTATTTTAGTCGACAATTATTTACCATACTTATTTACTTTAATACATCTCTCTTCATATCACTACTACTTCCGTTTAGCTGAAGTTATAAGGTAGCGTGAAGGTTAGGGGTTAGGCTCGTCTCCTGCCCCTCGAATACTGACGAGTCGATTCATCGTTTTTTCACTCAAGAGGAGAGTTCCGACTTGCACCGTCGCCCCCGTCCCGACGAGGCCAGTGGTCGGAATGACTCGGTAGGGCGAAGCCAAAGAGCTTGCTCGGAGCCCTCTTAAAACCGACCGCGCAGTAAGCAATACGAAACGATGAATGTGCCTGAGTAACAAAATTTTTTTCAGGAATGACGTTTAGTATTAGCGCTGGTCCAGCAATGAGCCGTGAGGTAAACGAAGCGAGGATTCTACTAAACCATATTGGCTATGCACTGTACGAAAGGTACTACCAAAATCTGTCTTCCTTCTACTGTTTGCCTAGAATAGGTGTAAGTATAGCGGCAAATAAGGCTCTAAGAAATGAGTTTTTCTTCGAAAGCGAGAGCAAATAGAAACGGCTCGAAAAATTAAAATCTTGTGATATGAATATGAATCAAAAGTGTACGAAGCGCATCCTCACTGACCGAGAATAAATGCGATATGCAGTGGAAATGTTGGGGTTCTTTAATGGACGAGCTTTATCACAAGAACCCATGATCACTACCTAGGAATATGACGTAAAGTGCTGTAAGAAATAACGGTATAAGAAATTCTGTATGAGTGAGATTTATGTGATCAAAGGGATGTGGGGAATTGCAATGGTGCGACATATGTTTTGATTTCTGTAGGCACCTTTGCATTTTAATAATAATGTCTTTTGAAAACGCTTTGCAAAATATGCAAATGCGAACATTACATTGCTTGCAAACTGGATACCTCAACTGTAATTTGCATATCATGTTTGAAATTCAACGTGGCTATACAGTCCACTCACTCTAAGGGCCTGGTGGCATCTGATCACTCTCTATGTTTGAGATGCTTTCGCTAACGCAAAAACTCCTTGCACGGTACAGTGATACTGATTCTTTGAAACATCACGAATATCGTTCGACGAACACTCCTCGTCTCCAGTGCTGCGCTTTATAACGAAATTATGCGTGCTCCACGGACGCTTGAGCAGAGATATTTGTTTCATTAGCGTGTCATGCAAGGAGAATTTTAAGTGAATTTCCCAATCCCCTTGCGGCTAAGGATTTGGCATATCTGAATCATTAGAGTTGCTACGAGCTTTTCAAGGATACCGCCCAACGCTGCGTGATTGAAGAGAACTTCGTCTGAAAAGGCTACAATGATCCCGCTGTAGTGCTCTACTTATTTAGCCACAAATCGTCGATACTCCTTCGCCCTTCCAAACTTCCTCACCTTCCGCCAACTTTTGTCCCTACGGCCTCTTAGAACTTTCGCGAAAGCCTGACTAGAAATAGAAGCAATGCCGGTGGAAGGATTGTGCAAATTGCCAAAAGTCGCAAAAGTGTCGCCGAACCTCGGTCGTGAAACTCTCGTTATCTCGTGATGTGGCTAGATTTTTGAAGATGCAACCGTCAAGCCGTCGCTACAGCATACACGCTGAGCTATATTTCAGAATCATCTTTCTCTGCTCAGTTACGGACGTAAATCTTCCCCGTGAATTCGTTGCCAGTTCATGTGCACTGTGACCTGCAGTTCGTTAGCTAGTCAGCATAAAGAGTTTCAGACTGCATTGCTTCCAAGCGCAAATGAATCGGACATCTGCTGTGCATTTTTGTGTGCTTTTTTGCAATTTTGCAAAAGTGCAGTGTGGGACCGTCATGTGTTTTGTATATGCACGTACTTTTTTATCCATGTGATATGAGTATGTGTGATCGGCAAAGTATGTGTTTATCTGATGTCAATTCGCGGCTCAGCAAAGACGTAAAAATTTTTTAAAATGTGGTCTCTACGACAAACTGATCTTAGAAACTAATTGTTTTTGGCGCTTCTAAAGACTAAATTCTCAACGACGCTGAAGTTTTATTGCTTTCTTAACTTTTCTCATCAACATAAGTGAGCTAGAAAAAGAGCGCTGCTTTTGGCCTCCTTTCACATATCATCCACTCGTTGACCAATGGCTTCCCTGTCGGAGAGTTATCCAAGGATGTCCATGGGGTCCTACAGCAGCTGTACGTTCCCACGCAAAGTAAGGGATATATCCGTCGGACATTTATTGGGCGATGGTTCGACGATTGCGTCAGTTTTATCTCAGCATAGAGAAATCATTTGATAGTGTAAAATATTCAGTTGATTTTCTTAGCACTGCAAGCTTATTTCCCCTCAAGTGGTCTGCTCTTGTCGGGGCTAAAGATATGGCGTACCTAGTGTTTCTGCTTTGTTGATTCAGTGTTTGGCTGGAATACAAATATGTAATTCTGCGTTCTGTTGGTTTAGGACCGGAGACCCCTCCACACGCTGTTTCGCCCGCAGTGGAACTGCTTATTGCTTCTGTCGCTCTTATAAAGATCGTGTCGCTTGTAATAAAGGAATGCCAGAAGTAAAGGCAGCGATACGCGAGGCACTTACGAGCCTCCTCAGGAAGGTGCGTTGCTATAAATTCGATTATTCTTAAGTTTCTTTTCCAGCGAGGACGATTTCTCCCTGTTTAATGATTTTCTCTACAGACTGAAAGCGTGATCCACGTCTCACTCTGCTCGTTTGCAATAATTCATTAGATACTCAAAAAACGAAGTATTCCTCGTCGAATTCCAAATCCAAATTTGTTAGGCGTACTCTTACTGCAGACTGCCAACTTGGGGTTCCTTCACTCTTGTGCGTCAGATATTTATGGAGCTTCCATGTTTGAAAAAATTACTCATCCTATATAAGGAAACGGTTGTAACTTTATTCAGGGACTGTCGAGCTTTACTAGTGGTTAATCATTAAAAGATTAATGAATAATTATTACGTAGATTGACGAATAGCTTTGACCATCTCACAACTAAGAATTTCGCTTGTATACTGGAAATAACAGCACAGAGTTGAATGCGGTGGATCTTTAGGTTGGTTTCATAAGCTCCTTCTGCACCAGAGCTCCAGCTTCGCTTAAGCATGATCGTTTTGTTTGTAAAACAGCTTAATAAAATTCAAAATGCGTATTCCGATGGAATAGCAACCAGCAGTCCGAAAGATCTTCCGAACCAGGAACGGGGTCTACGTCTACCTGCAGCACCTCCACAACACCACATTCTACGGAGGCACGGATGATCACACCCAAGTAAACCGAGAGCGAAATTTATGGCCCAGAAAAAAAAGCTGCTGTGGAACCGCGATGGTCATTTTCAGGGCATTCGGCGTAATGAAGCATGGATGAGATTGCTGGCAGTCGGCGGCACCTATGATGATTTTTCATAATGTGATAAAGTTCCAAATAGGAATCCAAAGCACTAGAGCTACAAAATTGACTCACTGTAATTTGTGTCACGCGATGATGCAAGTAGAATTCCTCAAAGCAACGCTCAAATATCGGGCAAGGGCGAGATAGGGAGGAAGGAAAGAGTGAAGAGGAGTTGATTTTGTCGGAGCCGACTATTACCGCTAGTATTACATGGGAAGAAATTTTTGCACTAGTTGCTGGTTATCTGCAGAAAATTTTCTCTTTCAGCCCTGTTCCAGCACAAAAAATTTTTCCACTCTCTCAGCTCTAGCTGTGATTATTCGACGTTTCATGGGTCATGGGACTATAAGTTTGCTCTTGATCGTATACTCATCCTAGCTATGTTGACGTGGTGCTCCTCTCACGTGTTGACAGCTTTCCTCCCTCTCTTAGCGGGATTCATTCTGATCAGCGTTTCATTGCAGGATAGAACCTTCAATTAGGATACCAATTCTTGACAGTGCATACGTGGTAGGGCAGTATCACTACTGCAAACTGCACTGAGAGTTCCTCGATCAAAGTTCCAGTTTATCAACTAATATGACGTAAGTTTTGGTGATCACCAGGAATCCGAGAGGGCTAATTTTGTCAGTCATTATTTCCCCAGCTATTTTTTCAAATATTCTCGGCTGTTCTGTTAAATAATGAATGATTCCCCATCTTCATTTAAATAATGTTGTCTTCTTTCCACACCAGAATCAAAACGAGGACACATTGCAGGATCGTCTACACTATGGTATCGGGTTCAGTTCTCTTCAAAGAGACGCTAACGCTGCGACCTGTCGTCACAGAGGAAGCGTTGCAGTTATAACATATAATCGTAGGTTTCTTTAAGGCAATTCGAGGACGAAGCGCTGTAGACTACTCTTCATTTATAGTGACGCATTGCTCCAGAATGCGTGTTCAAAACAGTGAAGAAAATTGATTCTCAATAAACGTATTTGCGATTTAAATATGAAATTAAGAGATAATCGCGAAAAGGGAGAGTGAATAGATGCGTCGTCACTGCTTGCCGGTGTGACGATAACGTCCTTCTGAGAGTCTTCCCGAAATTTTTCAGCTCCGAACTTTCCAAAAATTTTTCCTCTCAGTGCACCAAATTGGTGAACTTCAAGGTAATGTACATTCTAACTTTGCAAATTTGTCCTCTGAAGTTAGATTATGATGACGTCATAAGTTTATCTGCGTTATGTGTGTGTTAGTTTTTCAGCACAGTAGTGCTCTTTCTGTGCGTAAAGGAACGAAATTAAATGGTTTGAACGTGGCATCGAATAACCTCTTCTATACTCTGTTTCCGGCTCATCCGTCAACATTGAAAAGAGCCATAAAGGTTGCTAATAACTTGCAGTAGTCACAGCGGCGCCCTGGAACATGTACTTCCCAAGTTGGAGGGCTTACCATCATTTATTTTTGGCTATCATAAATGCCAAAAACATCTATCCTTGACACCCACGGCCACAGATTTCGTGCTCATCCTTCGCCCAGGAAACATAAAAATGATTAGTTACTAGTGAATTGGAACGCCTATCCATCTAACGTTGTGATATCAGAGTATATCAGGAGATGAATCAACGGATCTTTCGGTCACCCAGCACGACGTTTATATGATTTCAGCAATAACGGGTAAATCGCAGGTAAAATCCAATTGCCTTTATCGGCGCGAAAAGACCCGAGGTGAGCTGATCATGCTTGAATCTTCCAGTCACGTGCCCTAGACATATATTGTGTTCAACCTGGATCCGAGGTGTTATTCATGCGTCTTTCGCGGATCCGAGAGATGATCCATTTCGTTCAGTTATAGGTACCACAGGTAGCTATCGACTACAGATCCGTCATGCAAACAATTAGTCAGTGTGCATCTTTAAGCCACAAGGATAACGACCGAACTCAGATGCTACCTTGAAGAATACTGATTTTCGGCTAACGCTAAAGAAACCATGCCTACAATAAATATGCACATATACTTGTGGCTAAGTACTGTTCCATTCGTCGTCATAGTGGAGCACTTGAAGGGAGCCGAAAGCACACTGCATAGTATAGTGCACAAACTCTCACACAGAACATCTTGAAAGTTGTAGCACAGCAAAATGATTTTCTTCAAGCTGATGCAATTAGGCGGTTTTAATATTTATGTGGCTGCAGAGGTTTCATTTCTAACACAACCCTTCAGGCAAGCCCGCAAATCGCACATCTTGATATCTAATTATTTCTGAGAAGTGGTCTCGGTTACTATATTTTCTAGATCATTATGTTTTCTCTACTGAAGAGACTTATAATTCCATAAGCATAAGTACATAAAAACACGTTAATGAGAAATGTGCTAGGAAAATGACATGAGGGAACGTTATTCCCATCATTTTAGTGCTCCACTACTGTTTCATGTTTGTTTCCGCCAAAAGTGCTAAGCAAAACAAAGTTTGCAGAAGAAGGATTAGTCTGTCGAAGAAACTTTACCACCGGACATAAATGCGTGCTAAGGGGTGGTCGTATAATATGCTGCTGCATCGAGGAGGAAGAATGCATGCAGCTGGAGTCATCTGTTTGGGGCCTTATGAATACCATTCAATACATCGAACGCAGAACTGCTGGATATTAGCGACTATTTTTCGCTGTAATGAGCAATGTAGCTCTCTTCGAAATGTGCTGTCATAGCAGTATATGAACTTCATTCAGAATGCAATTTAATGGTTACATAACCTACAAAACAGAAAAGTATACGTATGTAGTCAACCGCTGCGACATCTCTTGTTCTGAAAAACAAGTTGTGAGGCTTGTTGACGTGAAGCTGCCTGGTGCACCGTAACATTCCAAAGGGCAAGAATTACGTCGTAAGAAGCAACAGCAACTACCGTGCAACTAGGTTCATCGTGGAAATTAATTATGAAATCGTGGATGGAAGGTTCGCCGTTGGGGAAAATATTTTGGCTGAGCAAACGAACGATGACCAAATTATATGTCATCTAAGGAAAGCGTCTATCATCTTCCATTACGGCACTGCTATTCTCATCAGATAACTGTTCTCAATGTGTTATCGGCCTGCGTCGGCAAAACAATTATTGACATGCCACACACGTTCTTCCAGGTTCAGCCTCTCACCCTGTACGTGCCCCAGTAAATTGTGCAACCCTCAGCTTTGTGAAACGTGAATGCTTGAAGGCTTTAGAACATCTCCAGAGTGCATGACAACAGCTGCACCTCCTTCCCCTTTCCTCCCTTCCCCCCCCCCCCCTCATTACTTTATTCCGACTGGTATCGCGGCAAGTGCACATTTGTGATTGCCACAAAACAGCATGGAGAAGGAACCATAGGTTTCGTCCGCTAACGCGTCAGAGTAATCACTGCTTTAGTTTCAACAGCAAAAGGACGCACAAGGCCGAGGTCGAGGCCAGAGAGTTTGTTATATGTGCGTTCTTCAAACCCAGAGATCGTACAGAAGCTGTACACTGGAATTTCGTAACTTGTTCTTTACGGCAAGCTTTATTAGGTTCGGCTCGCTGCAAGTATCATGCGGTTGGTCCTCTGTTTGAGCTCGGTTAACGAAACAGGAAGACTGAGGGGGGGACTTTTGTGCCATGGTGCGAAATTAGGTGCGCTGCTACGGTGCAATTGTACTAAGCGATCTAAACTCAAAGGAAGCACACCGATACATGTATGATTTTACGGCAGTCACAGAATCTGGGGTAGCGTCGACAGCAGAAAAAGCAGAACTAGTGCATTAGGATCGCCGCTTGGAAAATCTAATCGGTCATTGTGGGAAGGACAGTTATAGTGAATGTGGGTACTCGCTCGCTGCTGGACACGATCGCTTGTGGCGTTTCACAGCACAAGATATTAGGTCCCCTCGGTTTCTTGCATGCATTAACGATATTTCTGAAGGATTGTTAAGTGTTTGTAGTTTGTTAGTCGATGCTTTAAAATATTGCATACCTCTCGCAGACCTAGCAACCAGATCTTCGGAACTAACAGAAGAGTCAAGGCAAGTTCAGTGCACTCAAAATATGGGCCATCAGATGCTACCCGAGAAAAATGTCGCGAAATGCATGCAAGCTTTCATCAGAGAGGTCCACCGCATATATACAGTGAAGCTTTTGCTATTAAAGTGAGGGTTATTTCATCAGGGAGGCCATGCAAGCTTTTCTTTGTTCATGACGTCGTTTATGGTCACTACATCAGAATCTCTCCTGAGAGAATGCACTGCTCAAACGGTTCTAAGAAACCTTTCCGAATGGTCAAATGTATTCTGACACCTCTACGTCAAATTGTATGGATCATCAAGGTTAAGCCTTTGCGGTAATGGCAACAGGCCACAGCTTTGGCCTCATCATACTAACACCCTCCCCATCCCTTCCAGAAATAACTTTATTTCACATGTGCAGCCTTCCAGAAAACAATCGAGGCGAGTAAAACTCAACGTTTAATTAATACCTGGGTGCCACTCATAAGAACAAAACTCGCTGCAATGTGATTTTTGTGGTTTATTGGGTCGTCAGCAGGCCTTCAGACATCAAATTGGGTGATCAGTGCGCACAACTCCTTCCTCACATAAGGTTCCTCGTCGTTTTCATATCACTTCAAGGTCCATCACACTTAGTAGCTTCTTAATTGGTTTCATTTCCGACTTGAAAGCGTCGAGATTAAGTTGCTATTACATACCATTGATGCGAAAAAGTCGTTCTATTTTCACGAACACAAGGTGTTGTCGGTTACGATTCTCACAGCACCTCATGGCACTTGTTGGTACTTGAATTGTCTATGCCGTTCATTAGTTCAAATTCGAAGCCGTCTTTATATACCTTAAAATGTTTGTTGCTGATGGTATAGCTCATTAACACTGCGCCGAAATGTTCTGTACTTCCTTCTGCTTTTACATGCCTGCGTCAACGGTTCACATTTAATCAAAATATCATTTAATGTGCTCTTTTTATGCAAATAAACGCGACCGGATGACGACAATTACCAGCAGAAACCGTTCCGACTCCTCCCTTCGTTTCGATCCGTAATGCATTTCAGTTCCAGGGCCCAGACTACTCGAGGGCAATCAGCCGACTGTTTGCGCGCCTTTGCCACCAACGGAAAGTCAACGAATGCATGAGTTAATCTGCAGTGGAGAACGCTTTCGGAAGAGACAGAAGAACGTTTTATTTTAAGCACTAAGCATGATAAGCACGCAGCGGAAGCTTCTGGCCACCTGACGAGCCACAGAATGTAAATTCAGCTGCTCCTCAAAAATGTTTTGAGACAAACAGCCACAACAGTGAACGTGGGACGGGACTCCTCTGGACCAATGCATTCCTCCATGAGATCACCGATTTTGCGTGGCATTAGATCGGGTGGTTTCAGCCGGTATCCGTTATTGACCACCTTGTCGTATACCTACAAGAGTGGCAATGAAAGCACGTTTCAGCTCATCGTTATAGAAAAGAATGCATTGAGACTCGTTTAAAGAAAACAAGATGACGAAGGGAACGCGGAGATTGCAGCGACTATTTCGATTAGAGAGATGAGCCGTCAGGACCTCTGTTTACCGCTCGAAAAATTTACTTGCGATATCAGTGAGCTGCATCCCTGACGACGTATGAAACGATGAGAAGCAGTGAAGCGTATGGTTATGGTGTCTCGAGGTCGTGAGCATTAACTAGTGAAAACTGAGCATCGGTTCGACTTTTGGAGAGTTTCCCGTGCAGAGTTGCGGAAAGAAGCATATAGGGACCTCAAAACTGTTCGTAATGCAGCGACCTTGTAATTGCAAGATATTTCATTATCGTGCATTTGCTGGCTCATAAAAGGGAGTGAGATGAGCACATGATGGAAGTCGACTCCGACATTCATGAATTAGAGATGCGGGAGATCGATTACGCAACCACCGACGATTTCAGGAGTTCCTGAGTGCAAAGCCCAGATTTAGTGGAAGTTTCAGCGCTTCGTGTGATAGGAATAATGTTGTGGATGAAACAAGATAAAAGCGAAACAGTACCTTTAGAGAAAAATATAGCAATACTTGCCTTGTCTGCCTTCCAGTCGGCGTAAGGAATGGAATACGGTTGCGTAAAGCATTCGTACATGGTGACTCCGAAAGCGTACACATCAGTTGACTTATTGACAACCGCCGATTCATAGACCTCAGGTGCCAGCCATCGCAAGTTCATGGGCTTATTCGGATCAATTTTGTAATTCGTTGTGTGTCGAGTCATTCCAAAGTCAGCCACCTAACAACAAGGATAACTCTTTAGAAGTAAATGGAGCATTTGCATGTTACACAATGGAACTATCATGTAATTCGATATAAGTATTGCCTCCACCTGCAGTAGCATTGGAAAGCAGATATTGTGTATAGACGCACAGAGTGTGGACGCAGATTTATTACTTCTTGGCAGTGTCTGCAGCAAATCATGGCGTGCCACGGTATCATCACCACCGGATATCGTTAACGTAGAGGTTTATTCCAAGGAAATCATCCACGTATAAAAAGTCTGCCCTTTGGGGGGTTTCCACCATATGCAGTAAACGTCGCGTAGCAAAGCCTTTTAACAGCATCACGCTGTCTTATCATGGAAAATCAAGCAATAAATTTTGAAGTTTTTGAATTTCGCCCCTTCACACAATTTGCTCGATTTTCAGTGTCATTTTCATACCGTGCAGAATCAGTTGCTGCGCTTCTGAATCTGCGCTGGTAGCGTTCACGTCGTGGGTGAGGCACTCAAATTTGTTATCAATTCTTTTTCGGAAGGCTTCTTGTTCAGAGCCGATCATAATGAGTTGGATTTCTAGAAATGAGAACTCCGCTGTTTCATTGAACTTTGGCGCTATTGACTTACGAAATGAGGTCTGAATTACCCGGCAGGAGCAAGTAGTCAGTGCAGTTTGAACCTAATTAGCTTAACCCATTACGTAGCAAATTCAGAAAACAGTGTTTTAAAATTCGCGGATTGATTTCTAATGCATTTGACTTGCTGTTTTCCTTTTAAAAAAGAGCATAAAGTCCCGAAATGTCTCCTTTTTTCCCTCGCATGTAACACATTCTACCGTTTTTCAATGTCAAAGAATTTTCGCGCAAAAATTCATTTGTCCCTACCCCCTCCTCAAATTTTTTCCTTTCCCTTCCATGAGCTTCTTTCAGCAGCCTAATTTTGCTAGTAGTGTGAAACAACCTCGGACACTTACGGAGCAGAAGCGAAATAATGCATGGATAAATTTCACCAAATCGTTCGATTTCATGCATTCGTACATCCAGCGTAACTTAATGTGCAGCAGGCGTGGTAGGCTGTCCAAGGCTATATGAAATATTTCTCCAATCTTTCGACTGTCTCAGTTGGAATGAGGCCACTTCTAAGGAGATCCATTATTATGGCCAATTTTACATGTTTCCTTCATCTTTCAGTCTTTGGAGCAACTATTCCGACAGTTCACAAATCATCATACTTCTTCGTCTTCCTCGACGGGGAAGCAGCAGCAACCATTGCCTGATACGCATTTGAAAGGAAGTCTTATTGCAACGCTATGGCAGCCTTAGTTGTGCGCAGTTGCTACGCGCATCCAAGATTTGCCGTACTCTCTAGGCCGCTGTCAGTCATCTCTTTGTCATAGCTCGCTAGGATTCCGCTACATCATTCCCGAGGATTTATGGATCGCATAGCACATCTTCCATTACTGGCATCAGCCGACATAGCGTGCTCCACCAGAGTTATGTTTTCGTTAGATTTTGAGTTTGACTGTTGAATTCATGGGAGAAGACTATCTCTGATTTTTAGCTTGATTCTTAAAATTTGAAGAATTTTTCACATCAGCTTGATCAGTGGTAGTCGTTTGAAAGTTCGAGCTTAATAAAATCCTTGAAAATCACTTCCCAAAGGCAAAGAATGAAATGGATGGTGATCTTCGAGAAGACGAACGGTAAACTGTGGCTGATTTGGAGATGAAACTGTGGCGCCAAGATAAACACGCGCCTTTCGTTAGGGACCAAGATCAGAAATTAAAGAAAAAAGACGATGGAAAGTTTGGCTCTTGCGCGACTAAATAAGGCAAATTTATATCTCAATAAATAACATCTCACAATGGGTGTCACCTTGACTACTTTGTCGATGAGAAGATTTCTACATGCGATGTCTCGATGCAGGCAGTCCTTCGAATGAAGGTATTCAAGCCCGACGGACGCCTCATAGAGAATCTGAGTTCTTGCTTTCACCGATACTTTGGAACCTTTCTTTGCCAAATAGTCATCCACCGATCCACCAAGGACCAACTCCATTACCAAGTAGTAAGGCTGCAAATGTATGCCTCATCAAGTTGCATGCAGAATCTCTCAAATAAATTGCTGCGAAGTCAATTTTATAAGAAGCATGAAGTGACGCCCATAAAGTCCCAATTCCACTCCTTTATCCTTCACTTCAGTTGCTATATTCGTTCGTTACAATCACTGATTTTGAGTTACTTTCGAGACGAAATCTCTGACTACACGTTATTAATTAAAGCTGAACTCCCATCCATGAATAATTGTAATGGCACTGCATTATGCACAGCAACTGCTAAGAGACGGTTACTCAACGTTTTGCGAAAATGACTATCGCCTTAAACAAGCTCTCAACTGCAACTGTTATTTATCGGGACCTAAAAACTTCTACCATCAAAACAGCAGTGGTGGAGCAACGACATCTTCAGCAGTTAACATGTTTTTCACCGCACTGCCCATTACTAACGAAATTCAACATTACTGCATTTGCGATTTAGTCGGGGAATCTGTATATGCCACAGTGAGTCACATCATCTGTTTACAGAGACGCATTCCCTTATCTCAACCAGACTTCACCGACATAAATGCATTTGACCCCTGTGGCACGAAAACACCATGGTCACGTGTTAAATGGTCCGAAGATCAAACACAACTGAATACTCATCGTAAAGTCATACAAAACGCTCACCATATAATCGTTGGCAACGCCGTACATTTTCACAACGTTCGGATGGTCATACATTTGCATTACTCTAGCCTCCTTCCACAGTGCGTTACTCGCTTCCACACCCATTTCAGTTAGCTCCTTCACTGCCACCTGAAAATATCGTTCAAAACAAATAGCGATTTGCGTGGACGCTTCCAGCTGATAATTGACCACGGCTAGCGTGGACACTAATATAAGACCAACCAGGTTATCCTTTGGTCAAGGACGACAAAGACTATCCATGGTACTCATCCCTGTCACCCTACAGTGTTCTGAACATCGTATGGTTCAAATTACATATTCGTACCAACTAAGAGACTCTTGAACTAGCCATTAGAATGGTGAATACACGAGCGAACGTTGCTTTTTGCCCAATGCGTATGCTGCTATCCTTTCTTTCTTAGAACCACGACTTTCTTTATAGTGACTACGAAATCCGTCTTCTTTATGCCCACAGCAATGTAGAGGTCATAGGAATGGAAAGGATTCAATCTTTCTGAATGTTTTTTAAGTTAAAGAAGTTCAAAAGCTGAAGCTGAAAAAAGTCAACTCTCTAAATCCATGCCGACTGCAACCCTGATGCAACCCTGATGCAACCCTGATGCAACCCTGATGCAACCCTGATGCAACCCTGATGCAACCCTGATGCAACCCTGATGCAACCCTGATGCAACCCTGTGCAACCCTGATGCAATGCAACCCTGATGCAACCCTGTGGTGCAACCCTGGTGCAACCCTGATGCAACCCTGGTGCAACCCTGATGCAACCCTGGTGCAACCCTGATGCAACCCTGGTGCAACCCTGATGCAACCCTGGTGTGGTGCAACCCTGATGCAACCCTGATGCAACCCTGGTGCAACCCTGATGCAACCCTGGTGCAACCCTGGTGCAACCCTGTGATGCAACCCTGATGCAACCCTGATGCAACTAATGGTCTCCACGAAATGCGCTTTTTTATTAGTTCGTAAAGGGAGGATCTCCAGCAAAAGAAATATGCGGTGGAAACCCCGTTAAATTGTCTTTTGCCGTGTCGTCCAACATCACTCTTAGCAATTTGTCGCCTTTAATTGCCTCTTTGTAAACATTTCCCTCACTTTAATCGCACATTAAGTTTTTGGGTTGATTCTCTTCAAGTGTAGTTTTCAAAAAATATCCTAAGCAAAAGCAAATGAAGCAACGAATTTCCTTTCAAGTGAAAAATGACACAGCAGCACTGTACTGCCGACTATTCCAAACAACTTGGCATTGTACGTTCGTTTGTATTCGTCGCATGTATATCCTCTTCACGACGTTTCTTCTCTTATTTTCTCCGTCGTTCCACCTGCGCTCATCTCTCCGCCTGTGTGCCTCACAAGGACGCAGATAGCTGTCGTTAGTTAATTGCTACTGGCTACAGTAGTGCTATCAGTTGTCAACATACTCTCGAGCATGTGGTATTATGCATCAAAAGAATGTAGTGCTGTATGTGCCAGCAACATCAATCGTCGTTCTTTCGAAATGAGACCACATTACATCATTCATAAATGGGGTCGATTTTAAAACAAAAAGAAAATTGAGAGTCAATTCAATTTAGAGAATGTTCGAAGGGGAACCAACCACAAATGGTTTCTTGGCTGGGAAGGTCAGGGTTCCTCGATAAACAACTCCATAAGATCCGGAGCCGAGCTCTTTCTCAAGTTTCACCATTTTATGACGCAACTCCCACCGTTTTCGCCGAACTGGCATGTCGAGTGTCACTTTCACTCCGTTGATGTTAAGTTGTCGCTTCCGAACCTGATCGTAATCATTATACACCGGAAACTGTTTTCCTTCATTAGCTATACGCAGTCGCACTAAACTTTCGGCAGTGATTGTCACTCACAACGACTTTCCATTTACGGAGTGACGAGGAGCTTCTAACGAGGTGAAATACCGCGACGAGGACTAACATGATGCTTATTAAAGCGATGACTTCTGGAGGAAGGCCAACTGTTGATCGAAACATCCTCTGGGACTTCGAATCTCTGATCTTGTTGGAGGAGAGGTGTTGAACAAGCTCACCACCTCTTAAACTAAGCTAGAAATTAATGAAAACTGCACTATTTCCGATGCCACAGGGTTTTTCTAGGGTGTTAAATGGGTGCGATGCACTACATGATATACACGGCATTCCCTGCTTTACTCGAAGCTTTAGAAAACGAGTTGTGGGCAACTTGACGGCACAAGACTGCCTCTGATCCACAGAAGACACAAAATTTCACTGGCGGATAAAAAATTTTGAGACATTATCTATGCTTAACCTGTACTATAGCAAACTTTGCTCTCGTGAAAGCTCCGGAATGTATAATGTGTCATATTTTATCACTTCTAAACTGTTTTAAGCTATGTTTTCGTATACTCATGCCCACAAACTCTTTCATGAACTTATACTGTTTCGTATACTCATGTTTCATAAACTATGCAGTAATGCACTTGAAATGCTTATGAATTATAATGCACTTTGTAACTGCAGAATTTTCGCGAACTAGAGCATAATGTGCTGTGATGATCCTAATACATCATAACCTGTATTCTCTTTTACCGCGATGAAGTAAGGGGGAATCTTATAATGTAAATTAACACTTTGATGAGAAGTGTTCCATTCACTGATGGTAAAAAGGTCAGAAATGAGAAGAGCAATAAGTGCGCTCCGAAGGCAAATCTTGCCGCTTGAAATATTCTGATTCTCCGCATTTGAAGAAATGCTTGTAAAGAAGCCATGAGCACAATCCCAGGTAAGTGAGGCGTTTCGATGCATGTCAGCTATTACTGCTGTTGTTGCATCGAAGCGACGTTCAATTCCTACGGATTTCAACGGCGTGGATAAAATCCGAAGTGGTAGCTCGGAGACAATTGAAAACGGAAGGTCTCTCATCCTAGAAGTCGGCTAAAAGCTCCTTCACTTCACTAATCGCTTTTTGTGATAGCCAGCCGAACTTTGTAGATACAACAGGTGTCGTGAAGAGCATGGCGAATTGTAGTGCAATATGTAGAACTGCTCCGTCGAGAATTCTGGATTTCGTCTGCAGCCCCGATTCGTTGTTGTTATCACTTTTCGTCATTTCCCCGCCACCTCTCGTATCATCCAGAAAGCAAATGCTATTCATAAGTAAGCATTTTTCGAAAACGCTGCAGAAGCTATACAGGATAAACGTTCCAGTGTCCGGAACAAATGTACATTTTAAACTTTGACTGTAATTGCTAGTCGAATGAATTGCGCTCCAACGCATTGGCAGGCGAAGAATGCAAGTTCTCCGAATGCTGCTTCATGTAAACATAATATAGCGCAGTGGCACAAACCATGTTGAAACCTGGTTCATGGCTCGCTTGATAAAGCCAAGCATCTCGTAGATGAAATGCAAACCTCTTCTTGCGACGGCTCTGTGGGCGTAAATGGCTCGCACTCTCGCAAGGAAGATGATGTATCACATCACACAGCGAAGACCTACTTATCGCATAACTGTTAAAGTCTTTGACAACGCCGGTAAAATGCGACGTTAAAAAAGAGCGACATGCTTACCTGATACAAATCGACGATATCTTTGACGGATGTGAAAAAAGTTCCTTGGCATTCATATCCTCCATTCGCACACTTCGATATCACTGTGTTTACAATATTCTTGCCCCATCGAACACTCAAAATAATGTTGTTTGCACCGTTTCTCTCTAACGCACGCAACAAAAACTGACCACTGTTCTGAAAGAACGCATAAATACATTCAGGCCTAAGCGACAGCCTAAAGGCAAATTGACACATTTCGAAGTGGTGCACTGTTACGCCGGAGGTGTGCTAGGAGAACGGCGAATTTGTAGCATTGGCAATTGAGTCTATCGTATCCACTCATAATGAGTTCTCATCATAGCTCCAGCTGATTAACAGGTTCTGATAGCCACGGATGTTGGCGGTTGTTCAAGGGTTCTTTGACTCCCTCAGTGGAATAAAACTGCTATTATAGAAGATAGAGTTGAATCGGGTGAGCTATGGTTGTGTTCGGCAAAACAAGCTGCAAGGACAGGGAATAATCGCGTAGTGCACTTCCTATATAAATCTCTGCAATTAGGAAGCAACTGCACGCAGATGGCGACCTGAGAAACTATTGAAAGCTGATTAACACGCAGAGACATTCCAGATCCAAAAGCAAGGAATTTCAACACGAAGCAAAAAGAAATCGAACTATTCAAGACGAAGTGCTCAACTGGTCAACTATTTGCTCACAAAAACAAATGCGAACGAGGTTCCGCAATGCCTGACCAAATCAGAAATTTACTGTTAATTCTGTGAGACCCGTCTGGCTAACTGCGTGACCGAAGATCCTAATCGAATTGGCATACGAATGCGAATTGGCCTCACCCGGCTCTGTAATTCACTTCTGAAAACCTTCGCAAAACGATGGAGTCTTCCACAACGCTTATCCCACTTTATTGGTGCATAAAGTGGAATAAGAGTTCGACTACTACACTGCCGTCGCTTGCCCGTCATACGACGTAACATCCCCAGTGGACATTAGACATCACCTTTGCAGAAACCACTTTCCCAAAGATAGGACATCAAGAGCCTTATGCTCAGTGAAGCCCAGCTCAGTCCCAAGTAATAGTCAACACGAAAAGGGCTGCACGCATGTCTCCATCCCTTTCAATGGAATTAGTCGCTGCAATCCTCCTCTTAGAATCATCTATATTTGCGAACGCTGTAACCGATGCGTTGCACAATCTCGCTTGTTTTTCGAGCAAACCACACGCATGTCGAACTTATCGGTGCTGCAGTGTCACTTCCCTATGTCCGTTTTAATGGATTTTGTTACTTACTGATCATACTTCGGGAGATCCTCCAACCAAAGGTGGAAGAACTGAAGTCTTCGACGACATCTTAGCAGTCGTACGCCACAGGTCGGTGTTCGGACGGTCGAGCAATGAGGGCTACACTGTACGCATGGGTCACGCTCATGCACAATCAGGAGTACATCTATTGCCACGTGTCCGTTCAGTTGGAGGAGCGGTTAAACCCGGACTTAAGGAAGGGACCTGGAGTAAAATCATAGACAAGCATTAGATGAAACCGGAAAGTCCGCTGATAAGCATAATGACACTCACTCGACCCTTACTGTACTTCTAGAGAAACCAAGGTTCCTCGAGTTTAGCATGGGGTTCGAGAGTGCTTCTTGCTATTTTTGTTAGCCACAAGCAGTTGCTCAAAAAAGTAGCACAAAGCAAACGCATTCAGTAAAAACCTTTAGAAGGTTAGCGGTATCTTCGTTTGGCAGCATTCCGTGCCAGTAGTCGAGACCCGTATGGTCACCACTGCCACCACGCCGAATCATCCTGCTGCATTCCGACACCGGCAACCGACCCATCGCTTGCTTAGTCGACCTCTCGCAAGCACGAAATGTATAAAAATAGCTGAGCTCTCGGGCCGCTCCTATATATACATTTGTGGACGTGGAGGTTTCTTGCAGCCAGCTATTCAAGAATTGCAGAAGCTTAAAGAGCAGAGCTTTGAGGTGCTGGCGCTCGCATTTGCATATAACATGACTTAACTCAGCGGTCGTTGCATACGATGTTTCTATGCTTATCCCTCTTATCATGCAGCATGCGTTATTACTGCGTCATGTGTTCGCTCATATAAATGCGTTTGTCTGCCCGTCCATCTCACAGTTTCACTGAAGCTGGACTTACGAGATTTGACGGACGTATTGCACACCATATGAAACAACTGTGTTTCACGATAGTCCACAAAATTCATCCATAATAGTTTTATACACATTTAAGAACGGTCCACCGGAGGGAGTTAAAGGAAGCTGAATTAACGTAGAAAAGTTCGAAATAGCAAAAACGTCGTAAGTTCACAGTAAGCGTATAGAAACTAACGCTGCTGATGAAAGCACTAATTTGCCTGTTCAAAAGGAAAAATGCGAATGGGTGCATGGGAACGCGCTGTCACCTCTCTCATCTTCTAACGATTTCTCGAGGGATATATCACTAATTTCCTTTTTTACCAACACTATTTCTTCTGAACTCAAACTGTGCTTAACCAACAGCTTAGAACCGTCAGGGTCCTAGAACGAACGTTACGCTACGCAAACGGGCATACACGATGCTACACACCACGGGACTCACTCGCCCCTGCTCCGTTTCGGACGGCTCAGCTCCACCTCCACCGTTCTCTTCAACAAAGGAGTCGACCACACGACCCCCGCCGTTTCCTACGCAGTCCGTTTCTATCTTTGATCAATGTGGTTGCAAACAAATCTTTTGAAGCGCACGTATGCGCCTGGCAGAATTAATCAAAATATGGATGCATTATCTCGCACGGTTATTACCTGCTTGGAACTTATAAAAATGGTTTTTCAGGTGAGAAGAATGCAGAGACTGTCACTCCTTTTCTGAAGCAACGCACAAATTTTTTGTGGCGCCGGCAGTCATATCGTTTGGTTATATAAACAGTCGGCGGTAATGAAATCATCAGACTACTCACTCGAAACTCATCTAGAAGGTGTCTCGCTGCAGGCATTTTCAGATGATCCAACCTTGCCGAATCTCATCCAACTACCTTCGCCACTGAAAGGGCGGAAACTGTGACAGGTTTTTTCCCAAAATTGGCCAAAAAAAGCCAAAGTTTTTTTGTCGGTCCCACTGCCACAGTCACCACATTCATTCAAAAACTGAAGTGACCTGAACTGCACAAAGTTGAAGAAAGCTAACAGGACTGCTATGGTAAGGAGAAGCAGTTAGTTAGTTAGAACCACGAAGAACTAATTTTGCCATTCTTCGAATCCATTTCATGTCCTTTCCACCATGTTGCTAACAGAAACACAGTAACAGCTCGTTTCTTTCGAACGATGGAGGCTGATAAAAGGAATCGGCAGAGTCACCCGGCTGCGGCGAATCAGTCAATCAAAAGTTTATAACCACCGCTGATAAGCTCTCGATTATGCGTGCTGGTCAGTGCTAATGGATTTGCTGATATTTCAAGAGAAGGTTCACTTCAATCTACCAACGGAGAAATCATTTACGCGGGCATCGTGTTCGATAAGGGAACTATAGTAACTTTGGCGGTTGCTGACTTCAAAAAATGGAAAAGCGAAAACACATGTTGAGGAGAGAAGACTATGTGGAGGAAGGAGCAGGTGAGGGAGAGGGAGGAAGGGAGCGGATTAGGGGAAAAAGAGGTCGAATATTACCCTGATTGAGACCGTAATGAAAGAGAGAGAGAGAGAGAGAGAGAGAGGGAGAGAGAGAGAGAGAAACGGCTGCACGCAATTCGGGCTACGTTGGCTCGCCAGACTAGGTCCGGTCGCCTATTTTTGACCGACACAAGGACTAGTTGGATCGGTGGTGTTCCATTCGGACTGCATGAGGAATAAAGCCATATGCCTCACTTCATAAGGCGCTCGTCGCTAGTCTCCTTAGACTCTATGCCATACACTCCCAATCGTACAACCACACAAAAAGTGGGACAAATTTTTGGTGACTTCAGTCAGCTCTGCTCGGAAAAAAATAGACTAGTAATAGTTGGATGGGAGGTGTGGAGGTACGAAGCTCGCATTAATCAACAAATCAAAGAATTGTCTTGAAAAAGATATTTTGAACCAAACACCGTGATTTGTCATTTCAATTGCGTTATCGACTAACTCTTCTCACGAAGGGTTTCTTTCAGCGCCTGCAGCAGCTAGACGTAGGTTCGGGAAATACGAAAGCTCAACTAACGGACTAAAGTAGAAAGGGCGGACGGACCGCACCGAACTGTTGCCTCCTGCTGCGCTGAGTTGGCACATCATATCGTTGTGAAAGTTAGTAGAGAGAGGTATCACCGAAAAGACTACTGCGTCAAATGCGCTTGGCAAGAGAAAAAGAGCGGATTCCTAAGGCAGTCACATTCTTTATCGTTAAAAAAGTGACATGAGAAAAAATGAATATGTGTTGCACGCAAACAAGCCAAAATCTTCCTTTCTGGTTGCTAGCATTATGATTCATTTGCAGCAGTTTCTACGCCTTAGATGGTCGATTGTTAATGATCCAGGAGCGGGTATCGGTATTTTTCGGATTTAACGATGAGTTTTTAGAGCCTGTCGACACCTCAGACATTTATTCACCCTTACGGCTTACTTCTTCGATAAAAGACTTCTTCAAAAACTTTACAAGTATTTCATTGCATTTCGTTGAAGAAAAAGTCCCTCCACCCCCCCCCCCCCAAGCCTCCACCACTGCACTCAAGTTAAAAGCACGTAAAATTGGGGAAAATTTATGTGAATTTTGCATCGAATGGTTTTTACAGGAATGGCGCTGTAGGCAAATGGACATTTTATAAGGTATGTGCGTGCGTTAGAATTAATTAAGATATGAACACATGATTCCACATATTTACTCTTTTTGGTAAGTTGTGAAAGTGGAGGGGGGTGAGGGGAACGCAATGGTGCACGTGGCGTCAGTTGCCCCGATGCAGCAGCGTCTCCCCTCGTTCCGCTTCACTGATTTTTTAATGGCCGTTTTCCTCTGTCCAGTTAGGATCTTTCTTGCAGCTGATTCGCCACTCAAGTTTTCTTCTTTTCTTCTCTCTTATTTCGCTTTATTTTCGTCTCAGATGTCAAATTTAGTAAACCAGTATAATTCAGGCAGTGTTTCGGAGAAACTACATATGTGTGTCATAGTATCCTTGTTGCATCTGGCTGAAACGACTGCGCACTTGAGCTGCTGTAATTAGCGCCATTTATGCAATGCTAACATCGAGGTAAATGAACACCCCAAGTGGCACATAGTTCCTTCGATTTGAACGGCTCACTTTTTTACGGGTACAGCGGCAACCGCTTTCAAAGAACCGATCCTTGCCATAGCTCCTGTGTCGGTTCAATCGACTCGAATTTTTCAGTTACAAGTATGAGTGCCTTGAAAAGCCAAATTTTCGCCAAACAAATTCTTGAAAGTCTTGAAAAGTGTAGTTCTTGCGATTTTCTTAGACTGTTGGGAAAAAATCAGAAATTTCAATGAAAATTCCATCCCACTAGCATTTTTGATTTCTTGAGCGCAACATTGGTGACGTGATCGTTCTACGGCCTGCTGCCAACAAAGCTTCGGCGAAGTGACAGGTACTTCCCAATAATCGAAACCAGCATTTATCCTGGAAATGCAAAAAGTCCGATTTCGATAGAAATCCCAACTTTAGCAGAAGCTGTATCGAAAGGCGATGTTTGTTTGAACTCAGCTGATGTTAATTCGCTGCCATGAGACCGAGTCGAAAAAGAACAGTAATTCTTACTAAGCACTAAAACGTTCAAAATTCATGCATATAAGAACGCAAAAAAAAAAAAAACGATAACAAGAGAACATGCAGCCAATATTACACTTAATACGACCACGTGTTGCATACACTGCACGGAGTACGCCGCTGGAAGGGCGCTCAGAACATAGCAGGTGAAGGGTCATGATTGAGATGCAGGATAGACGGTTCCAGATAGGTGCAATAGGAAAAACAAATAAGCTGAACATATCGGCTCCGTCCACCAATTTTTCGTCCGTTGAGAGCAAACGCTGCTTGCACGTTGTGCAAATTTTGCTAAGGAAGAAACGCTGCGAAATGGGATTCCAGAAGAACCTTCAACGATCTTGAAACAACATTATAGCGTCGGACTGACCTCCTATGAACCTGCAAAACCTTGAACGACAAAACCGACATCATCGCTCACAACGCAGCTGACATGGGGCTCGCAGCGAATTTCTAAAAGCAGTCTTGTTGAAGCCAGTCTAGACAACTACAAAACTTGAGTACAGTAGGTTAAAATTGGGCGACACTATGTAAAGTTCGCCGAAAATTTCCTATGTACCCACTTTCTTCGTTTTCTAGCATTTGAAAAGAGTTTGTTGCCCGATATTTTTTGCTCAAATACTATATCTTCTAGTGAACTCGTTGCAATTTGCTAAACTGCATCGACGGATCGGCTCAACCTGTTAAACTTGCGCTATTCAGATAGCAGTGAGGCATCGGATTCGTCATGGACGACGTGCTCCACCCTATCTGGAAGTCGACATGCTTGTTGCCGGCAAATTCCGTGTCCGCAAAATGCTCGGCGGTGGAGGATTCGGACAAATATTTGAAGTTTTCGACGAGGTTTATTCAATGCATTCGAAATACTCATTCAACCGAACAGTTCATGCATAATTTCGTTGCATGTGTTGTTACTAAATTTTACAAGTAACAGTGACGAAACTACATATCTCGGTCAATAATGCCTGCAAAGTGACTGTTTCCATTCTTGTGAACCGTTCGTGCAGCCAATTTTCTTTCCCCTCCAGCACACTTACTATCATTTGGCATAAGACATTTGAGGCGAAATAAGCATTTGACGAAATATGAATCACAAAACGAATTGGAATTCACAAATACTGCAATTTGAGAAAGACAGAACTGTATTTCACTTGAGAAGGTGAGTACCATTTTGGTGTTTATTTTGTGTTTTTTGGGGTATCTTGCGTATTTTATTGTGTTCGTAAGAACAAATCTGCGAAGTGAATGTACTTCTCTTGAGAAAATTGTATTGTCTCTTGAGAATGACAAAACGTAGGGTGTTTACGATCGGTAACTTTTATGAAAATATTGGCGTAGATATAAAAGAAAGAAGAAACAGTTGGGTATCCATAGGTGAAAGAAGCAATTTCAAGCTAATTACAGTACAAACCGAATCACAATGAGATGAAATGATAGGATGCAACTGGTGTTTCTTCTTGGACAGAGCCTGGAAAAAACCTCGAATTAAAAATATCCGGTCTATTCATTTTTGCGCCTTATGCATTATCAGAAGCAGTATGTGAAACGGTTACAATGTCACACCTTTGTAAGCGTGAAAAAAGCAGTCAGTAAGCGCTCTAAATGCAATGAATGTTGAGGCGCAAATAGGCAGCTCATGTGGACTTTTCTACCATTACAATCCGACAGACCACCTCTGCACTGCTTCGCTCACATTAACTGAGACAGAATTCTAAACAATGCAACCTGCAGGATTTTGCACCGAACGTTTTAAAAGGAAGTTTTTTTGCAGCTATAATATCTTGCTGCCCTATGAACATGCTTTCTCTCTTGCAACAGTTCATTTGCTATGGCTGTAAGAAGTACCGTTTAGGGACTTAAAAAGGAAGTTGCGATAAAGCTAGGACCGAGAGATCATGAACCTGGCCGAATAATACTCGAGCAAAAGGTTATCAGCGCGTTGAGTGGAAGACCACATTTCCCGCAATTCGTAAGATCCATCCATCATTATCTGCTAATACCTATCAACGAAGAACAGGCTAGTTCACCGGCCGCTGAGCAGAACACAGCCACTTTATCCGCATAAGCAGAATATCTCCTCGATTTTCGCAGCACTCGAGCGAGTAGGGTTAAACTTGAGGAGGGCTCGTTCAATCCCTGAACGGTTTTGCTGCATTTTTTTGGTATATGAGCTGGTCTTGCATATGAAATACGACCTCGATCTTTGAAGATGGCGACAGCATCCATGAAGCAACATGTGTCAATCGGTATGTCGGATCTTAACGGGGGAAGCAAGCGCCGCTCAATATGATGGTGGACATAAGAAGGAGGATGATGAAGATTTCATAGAGGCACATGTGTTGGAACACACGGTGCACATGTCCACCTAATCTCAAAGCTATCGGGATGTCATTGAAATTTTTTTCAGCTCGATCAAATTCCCGAAAGACTAAAATTAATGTGAAATTAATGTGTGGCTTATCTCACAAATACTGATAAGTGTGATGGAGTCAAAAACACAACAGTGTGTCATGGGAGAATTGTGTAATAAGGACTCCTCATCGCGCAAAGTCTCGAACGCACTGACCCCGAAAATTCGTGGACTTTATACAAGTTTCTAGTTGACCTGAGGAGGTTTCGAACTTGTTCAGATTCGAACATTTCGACTTTTATTAAGTGAGTGCTCAGCACAAACAGACATTACGTTCAATACAAATGTTAATAGTCAAAGCGATTGTTAATGACAGAAGATTGTTCCGCTTCATCTTTGATACAATAGCACTTAGAGTATCAACGGCAACAGACGGTTTTCTCTACACTGCTCTCACATTCTTCACTCTGCCCTCTTATCTGTTGCGGAGCTTTTCAATGATTCGGATCTTTCTTTGATCCGTTCCCAATCTCGTCTCTTTGAACTGCTAGCCCGTAGCTACACCTTCCAAAGTCGTTGGTGCGGGTTATGAATGTATAGGTGTGAAATCTCAAACTACTAGCAGGCATAGACTTAGTCTTGATTGAATCATTGTCTCAGGATTCTCAGGGTTGTCCATTTTACAAGAACGGTTGCATGGGAACCCTAAGATCGTAGTGGCCAGATAAACCTCTGAACGAGCCGCAAAAAATCATTTGCAGCTGGCATCTGGTGTGTTCGACGATTACAATTATATTGTAATGGAGATGCTGGGTCGCAATTTGTCGGATCTTCGCAAAAGAGAACCTGGACGCCGTTTGAGTGTTGGTACGGTCACTCGGGTCGGGCAGCAATGCATTGTTGCTCTGAAGTCTTTGCATGATATTGGATTCATTCATCGGTTCGCCAACATCACTTCCTATGTTTTTTCTTTCCATGAAGTTCTTTCGGCTTCATGGAAGAATGAGACATAATTGCACGCATGTGTGTATGAGGGCCTATGCAATGTACTCCATCAGAGATCAGTTGCAATGAGGCATGCCACAGCTGATGTACATTTGCAGCAGTTCACACGACCACTGTCCGAATATCTGCATTTGATGGGACTTGCTTCCTAGTGAACTGCAAACTTCGTTCTTTTTTCATCACAACGATGAGTACAGCATAAGAAAGCAAAGAACTTACAGACTATAGATATTCGCGTGAAAGGAATGGATACTTACATTCTTCCTCTCAAAGCATTTGGAATGGAAACGTAATCAAGTCGAATAACAAAAATCAGCACATCTTAACCTTACTTAATTCTTCGACAGAAACGACAGATACCTCCACAACGAAACCTTAGCGTCGCAACAAATTTCATGCGGGGCAACTTTTGGTGGAACAAGCAGTTTCGACAGAGAAAGACAGTAGGAAGTTCTCGATGTCAGACCGGGAAGAGGATTGTAAAGGTTCCATTAAAAGCGTGTAGTTTTTCGAAAAAGCTTAGGACCATCGGAGGAAAGAACGGGGTTCCTCGACTACGACGCAAAAATTTCACGAAAACTTGCGATAAGAAACCTGCTCCCGATGACCGGGAATTCTCCTCTTTTCGCGACAACACCTACATATATTGATACTCGTCATTTCAAGTTTTACATGCATATCACATATTCTACATACCAAAGCGAGGGTTCCGTACCTCCTTTTCCGGTGTTGCGTTTTACCGCAGCTTGGTGAATGTGCAAAGAGTGACTAATCATGGTGATTAGCGATAATATCATTTACTTGTAATCAACCACGATGCAATTGCAACGATTTCTTGTTAATTCTGAGGCAGACTCCGGCTATATCAGGAAACACTTCTCTATGAGTTACAATTATCCGGGATGGAAAGGTATTTTAAGCACGCTATCTGGGCGCCTTGTTTGCATATTATATTGTTTTGCATATCGTGGACTGTATACTACAAGGAGAATTGTCCAGAAATCTGCAATATGGGATTGAGAGAAAAGAAATGAAAAGCAACACCGCTGGCAGAACATCGAGCACACTACCAAATAGATTTCACGTGGTAGCATATTTAGATGAGCACCTTTCAGAGATATAAAGCCTTCGAATTTTTGCATCGGACACGGAAACAAGAGTCACATAATCTATTTGGTTGACTTTGGAATGGCGAGACGATTTCGATGCAGTGATGGGAAAATCCGAAAACAGAGACATTACGCCGGTTTCCGAGGTACCATTCGATACGTCTCAGTTGCGATTCACGAACGCAAAGAGCCGGTCTGTTATGCTAACGCATTATACAGCTTTGACCACTTTATTTTGTTGGGCATATTTCCATAAACGCAAAATCTACAAGCAGAACCAGTAATTGAAGTAACTGCCCTCAATACTCGGACCCTACTTGATAGCGATTTGGGAAATCCACCATAGGCGTTGCCCACTGCTAAAACTTCGTCCTTTAATGTGTTGCAGCTCGACATTTCCCTCAATGAAGAGCTATCATTTTGCAGTGCAAGGGGTAGCGCGATACTAGCAGGAAGTTTTTTCTCCACAACATTGGCTCATCCTATGTTAGCATGTAATATATCTCGGATTCCTCGGACGCCTCGCATTCAGAAAATGCCATGCAGCCCTGAATTCTGCACCGCTTCCTGAGCTCGAAAATATCGTACAGACATCGGCAGAGTTATTTTCCTATGGTGCAACGCATTGAATGCTAATGCATGCATCTAGAGATACATGCATCAGAAGCATCTAATGCGTTTGATACATATATCTGATGCGGGGAATATGCGATTCATTGACGATCGGGGAGTTGGCTGCAATCTCGTCTTAAGTATTCTGGGCAACGGTGCGAGCCGGAAGGAATCTCAAAACCTCACGACGTTTTCCCAGCACGGGTAGCTCGAAGCTTATGACTTTCCCTCCGTGTTCATTTAAGTATCTTTGCCAGAAAACTTCGAATATCCGAAACCATGAAACTAACAACGCGCTTGTCTCTCATCACAAGCGCACGGGAAAAATTTGGAATTCTGTTATCAATGACTTCGTTTTAAACGAGCTCGACCTTGAGGGGTGCCGAAGGTACTGACTGCTAGTAGCAAAGACCTTCGGGTTTCAGCGCAGTACATATGAGCACCACATGTACCGTCATATGGCATGCAGTCGATCAGAGAAGTTGCAGATGCGTTGCACAATTTGTTACGCACAATTTATGGATAACTGTTCGCGGAGAGCGCTTCATTAACTCACTTAGCGGTTTCTTTCACTTAAAGCAATCTACCATAAAGCCAATTCCTTCAAATTTCACAAAAATAGCCGTGTTAGAGGGTTCTGCTCTCTTTTTAATTTTCTCTTTATTCACGGCACAGAGTAATATATCAATTCTTTGGTTCAGACATTACCAATGTGCCCGTGAGTCGAAACGCCACTCAGGACATTTATTGAGTTAACGCGAGCAAACGATTCCTTCTTTTGTTACTCTATCACGCATTTAGGGTCCAGTGGATGATTTATGGAGTTTGTTTTACTCGCTAATCGAATTAATGGAAGGAACGCTTCCATGGACCGATATTACGGACGCGGATGAAGTGGCTGAAATAAAGAATAATATAGAGTTCGATAAACTAGCAAGGTGGAGCTTTTATTTTCCAAAGTCACTCTGGAGACGTTTCAAGGTCTGAAAAGCCGATGACAAAAATGGGGCGATGCAATTCCAAGAGATGGGTGTAGAAGCCTCGCAACGCCTCAGTGAAAATACAAAGAGCAGTGAACCAAGCTCTTCACCGCTGTTTATTAAGGAAAGTCTGAACTACTGAATAAGTCAGGAGACAAGATAAGGGCAAGTGTTGAAGCTTTTCAAAAATGTCTTCCGGCCACTTTTTTGCTTTTATTTCGCATTAAGCTATCTGCAGTTGCCTGCTATTTCGATAGAGTAGGCTTGGATTTATTGCAGAAGAGAAGATTTGGAGATGAGTTGTGATGGCAACCCTTCCCAGTTATTTCCTGTGAGTGTTGAGGACTAGATGAGATTATCGACGACAGTCATAGCAGGGATTGAGCGTGAACGATAAATCAGTCGTTCACCCAACGGTATATTACTGTCAACGCATGAAGAATAAGATTATGAGACCTAGAGGGATCTAGAACCAGGATCTCTGTAAAGATTTGTAAGCAATGCTGGCTACACCCACTGTTGTAGGTACCAGTTTAGCATTACACGTAGGTTCACTGTTGTCGATGAATTTCGGTTAGTCGAGTAAGTGCACAGAGAAATGAGGCTCACTGAAAGCGGAAGATTCCACATGAAAGTCAAAAAATATTACTTCAGCTGTGCATTATCAGGACAGGAACGCTTTCTGCTGGACATAAGCCACTGTCCGCAATTCGAAACGCCACAGGTCCGCACCAGTAAACCTCAACCGATATGTTATTGCGGAATGCATTAGATTACTGTCCATAGAAGCTATTGATCTAATTATGGACAGAAATCTATGGGCAGAAGTCTACTTGCGCGAGTAGAGCACAATAGCTGAAATGTTCACTTCCATTGCAGGCTGTCACCACCTGCGCTCGAGGAATTTAGTAAATACTTAAGAGCTCTTGAATACAGCAACCTACCGAACTACTCATTTCTCACCACCATATTAAAGGTAACTTTGTTAATGTGCTTCACTGAGCAGAAAAAACTATGCAGCCGCGTCCAAATGTTCACCTGCTCATTCGCCTAAGTTCAATGACGTTGTATCTAAGTTCCCAAAATAACTACTCGGAAAAGTCAACCCACCAACCTATTATCTTTGATTTGATGATCAGCCTGAGGTTGTAGGAAGAAAGGTTGCTTAATCAGTCAGCAATGAGCGATTTGTGTTGCGTACAACCCCAGCTGCATTTCCTTTGACGAATGATTCCTCAATGGACTTCCTAGTAGCATTTCCTTCAAAAATGTTCGGAAGGTCTTTGCAGGTAGATGGATTTGTTCTGCGATTTGACCTATCATGCGCCTGGAAGAAAAAAGTAGCTGCAGTTATGAAAAGCGCATTTCTGCTCATCCTTAAAAGACAGTGTTGAGCAGAACTGTTCATAGATATGTGAGTTCTACTGAACGCTCCGCTCGCTAGAAGGGTCTTTGTTTTCTCCTTGCATAACAGCTTTACGATTAAACCTAAATCACTGCGATGTTCGCATCACTGAAATGGCCGTTCTTTTCTAACACTCCCGAATTTAAAGCATTAGAACGGTTTAAATGCGCACCTAGATAAAAAATAGTTTTGAGGCTTATACGCTGCAGGGCATGCATGGTATGCATGTACGTTTTACAGCGTCCGGTCACTCAAATTCGTGGAGACGACCTGATATACTCTGTGTGCGGGCTGTCCTCACCCTTTCAGCTCTCCTTCTCCTTCCTCCTCGAGGGAATCAGTGACCACATCAGCGAACGCCACTATATATACTCCTATCCCCTGGCTACAGGATTCATATAGACCAGAGCAGCTAGTACAAATTGCAGTTGCTCTATGTGTGGGCATCTAAAGTTGCCTTCATACACACCTTGATTAAAATAGTGTCGAATTGCAGCGTTGCCAGCCTGTAGATGTCACTGAAGAAATGCCATTCGAATGGGAAATTAATACGAGTGCGGAAGAGCGAATTGCACGGCGTGAAACGACGACCCCATTGTAAAAATCAGAGTGTCCTGCTTGCACTCTGTCTAAGTGGAAGTATAAATTAAGATGCGATAAGTGCTTTCAATGTCTTGAATAGTCTGTGTGAATATTTAAATGCAAATTTGTTGTGGAACGCCTAGCAGATAACCTCGGAATGTGATTTCGTCCCTGCAGCTTTTGCGGTCGTTTTTTCCATTGATGTGCAAGAAGTTTAAATATACCATACCATGCACGGGATAATGCGTTTTCAGTAGTATTTTAACGCCTAGGAGACTCCTCTTCGTAATGATTCGCTGAGGTCATAAATGCTCTGACGCCACCGCTGGCGTCAAAAAATGCAAACCATTTTCAAAAACGATTCCTAACATCTCAGCTGAGTGGGAGATAAAGGGTGAAATGGGGTTGGAGAAAGGAGAAGCGAGAAGGAAGAGCGGCGCAATAATCGCCATAACGCTAGTATCCGATACAGATTGCCGGCACGCGTAGTCAACGGAAAAGAAGCGCAAGGCTCTTTTCAGTATCTGTTTATCTCTAGCGCAAGTATACCCCGAATGGGTGGCAATGTTTCATGGGGATTTTAAGATTCGGTTGAGAACTTGAAGATAAACTGCGGCTTGAATAAAAAATATTTTCCCGCCCTCACGTTCAAATTTAAAGATTTATTTATTCGGCATCCTTCGAAAATTACTGCTGACCTCTGGGCTGATCCATACAAAGCAGTTTCATAGTTGGAATGCCAATGAAATGGTCAGAACACATGCAACAAATGAGCGCAACATTCCAATTGTTACATTATTTACTTACAAAATTGCAAGCATAAATCCATCACATCTGAGCGATAAGCAATGAATTAGCATACTTATCAAACATCGAGTGGCACATATAATTGGGGAATAATTATATCCATTATTGCAGCAACTACTTTTGCAAACGTGCGTGTTATAAACGCTTTCTTATAATTTTCCTGAATTCCCTCCTACAGCCATTGTAATGCGGTTTGAAAATAAATTACAGTTGAGGATTTGTACAAGCTACATTTCAGTGTTTCCAGGAAAACGGTGCAGCCGGTTCGGAGAAAAAAGAAAGGCATCTTTGAGAATCTATCCCCGGGCTACGGCCTTGAACTTTTGCAGCCAGCGAGGCCAGCACTAGCTTATGATACAATAAGGCAAAAGTGCGCTTTTCACACTTATCCACACTTCGTGGTCGTATTCGTCCATATAATGGACGAATTGCATATGCTGCTGTCATATGCGGCACACATTGTGCAAAGCTGATTGCTGCGTCAGTCATCTTCCACTACTATACTTCATTTTGACAACTTCAATAAAGCGCCCCCACCTTCCTGCTTTTTTTCACGGTGGTGCGAGTCTTTAGAACAGGATCTTCATGCTTTGCGGGTTAGAGCGGGGAAGGTTTAAAATTCCAGCCTTTTCCGCATGCCAATTCAAACTCCGGGGTGAGATGTAACGGCCGGTACAGCAATGAGGTTCTATGCAAACTTCCATTCGTTTCAAGTCAGATCTGGTTTTCTGTGCAAACTCGTTGATGTGCTGCGAAAACGGTGGCTCAAGAAAAGCTCACGACAACACTCTGCAGTGACGGCGATCTGAGTGGATCAATAGCAACAAGCATCGCTGATTGGTCGAACCAACAATTGCTTGTTAACCGAGTCGATGTGACGTTTTGCACATTCAGTGAATTCATTTAAAAAAGTTTTTTCTTCCATTGCGGAGTTGATCTATAAAAGAGCGCCGAGCGTTGCATAGAATATAAAGCCGTTTCGGTCAACGAAGTACGGAATGCACGAAGCGTCCGAAGTTCATTGTTTATTCAAAGAAGAAAAAGAATTGGAGAGGGAGAGGAATGCGGCGGACTATTGCATTATGGGAAACTTGGGACCAAGGGAGGATTCATTCGAAAAATTATATAGCGGTCGAAAACATGATCAACCTTTCAACGTCTCTTGCGCTTTCGGATGTTCTCCTCTATATGATAATATAATATTTGGTTATTGTTCTTCTAAAGCCAAGACATATTACTGAGATGAAAATGTAGCTCAGCAATATATTTCTGGATTCCGCCAATGCAAAAAATGTCCATTAACTGCAAGGAGTAGGTCGAACACGGCTGAAAACCCTCGCACTTTGTGCAAAAAAAGTGTTCCATACGGTGTGGTCAGCAGAACCAAGTCACCATTTGCAATTGAGGATATTTAAGGTTCCGAATAAATCCTTTTAAACGATTTGACAAAAATTCACTACTAAGACAGGGCACTACCTTGGTAGTGAATAGGAGAAACAAGAAGCTCATGAAGCAATCGCACGTCTGTATTCAGGTAATAGCGGTACGACAGATTCCTATGAAAGTTCTGTTTGCCCACGTTTTTTGTGTTGATTTATTTTTAATTTTCACCGACTGTCAACAACACTAAGAGAATGGTTGATAACTTTTTAAGAAACACTTCGATCGTCTTTATGATGCGCTGTCCAATTTCCGCGAAATGCCTCCATCTCTCAGATGCGTCCGAATATTTTCCACCCCCAAGTTATCGCAAGTCTAGACTCTCTATATGATTTTCTCGTACGATGTTCAATTTAATGCTGCTCCTATTTGCTCGATAGCAATATGTCAGTGCGTTAATTTGCATAATCCAATGTCTTTTCTTTTGTTTCGTTGAACACCGACGGAGCATATGGGTAAATTATTTTTTCCGTTCATCATTGTTTTATTTTTGCTTGAACACAAACAGTTTTATTTCTTCCGTTTGCTTCTGTGCTGATTTCATTTGAGCATTAAGTCTCCAAAGTGGTTGAGAATTGCAATGTTGTGCGCTTTATGCACATCCACAGCCTTGAAAATGTCGCCCTTCCGTGCGTTATTTATTAGTGCCTTTATTTCATTGCTGGAGAACAACTTTCTTTATTTCGATGTGAACAGAGGCGACAGCGCCCTCATCAAACATTTCAGATGTCTTCTTGTGATGTTCATTGTTGTTATATTCTGAATATGACAACCTCACCCTCACGAATCCTCGCTTCTACTTTCTTACAGTTTGAGAAAAAGTTTTTGAGGTTGAAATGCGTGGAGTTTCTGAGGTCTAAATCCACCTTCTGCCGCTTTTAAACACTCCATGGTTAAATGGACGTAACATAACGCGAGAACGGTTCGGCTAAACGTGGGTAGTCAATAGGCTGTAGCAGGGATGGATGGGACAGAAACTTTGTTATGCAGCACGTCCGAGAATCCTCGGTTCGCCTAGATTGCTGAAGCCTCCAGCTGTCGGAGCGTTATGCATATCCTCTGAGCGGGCCGAGGATCAAGGCATATTTCAGCTAATGAGAGGTACGTGGAAGCAGAATATTGGAGACTCGTGCAGCAAGTTGGAGAGTATATTGTCGAAAGTGCTCCGCACTTTATTTCGCTCAATCACAGCACCAATTTAGCTTGTCATCACGTTCGCGAAATTTGGTACTTACAATTAAACCAAAGTAAACTTCGCACCTCTTCTCTTCCAAGCAATGAGCCATTCTACAATTGTTTCAGCTATAACTTACGCATTAAACTGCGCTACCGAAGAAGGACAATCGCTTGAGATGCAGCCTACCTACCGATTTTCAATTTTTGCATAAAAATGCAGAAGAACTGAAGCTAACGATTTAACATACCTTCCAGATGAAGTTAGAAGCTCTCTTGTCCTTTACGAATAGATGCACTGCAAGAAAACGCATCCTCATTGATTCTTTGAACCAGTCATTTGTGCCCATTCTCATTTGCTTCTCGGTGATTTACCATTGGTCATGATGCGTTTATTTATTAATCTTGACACCGATTATTGCCACATTGTTGTAATGTGCAAAATGCACATCACAACTAATTGGCGCTCTAGGCAAACTGAGGTGCAGTGGCTGTTAAGCAATACTGTGCTGGTCCCACCTTAGTCCGGTCATTAGGAATTATCACTTCATAGCATTTCATAAAACACGCAAATTTCCACGACGAATGATCCCTCCAAAGCATTGACGCAATGAGCGGCGTGGTGTGGGGGTCGGCGCAATTACCCACAAGCGCAGACGCACGACAGAGATGGAGAGAGACCGCGCGCGTCCACGGAGAGCGGCGCGGTAGTGGTCACTCGGCAATAAAATTGTCGCAGTAAATATGAAAATATACCGTAAATAAACAAAACCCGAAAGATGAATTTCAACACATTTTGAAGAGCATTAAAAACTCTATCAGAATCATCAATAAGCTGAGACAAAAACAAGAACTTTTCTATAAGATCAATTTCTTATATGACGCGCAGTTGCCATAAATTTCAGTGTCGCGTTATGCATTATCTCATGTGTTATTCTCGTGCATTCGTGACACTGTGTTCTTATTGGTGAACTGAATTCATGAAATGACCCTCGGCAGTTTAATGAAATGACCCAATCGTTCTTAAGTTGCATTAAACTCCCTGTGGCTCTTCATGAATGGATCTTTCGTGCGATTGTTAGATGCACCGGTTTTGAATTCTTCAGTTCGACAGTTCCAGGTTTCCATCACTTCATTTCTTTCCCGCATAGGCATACCGGTAATGGACATTGTAAGTTCGTTTGATGGTGAAAAGCCAATCGACGCTTTCAGCGTCTAGTTAATTGCACTGACATAGTTTGATTGCATGCAGCACTTGCTCTCCGACATAGACAAGTCAGGATTGTGAAGGAAAAAGCAGCTCTAAGGCGACATGCTCCCAACTCGAAGAACTGAGAATTACGCTGCAGGCGACCACAGGTGGTTACAAAGCAGGGAACCTTCAACGTAAGCAGTCATTTTAAGTGCGCAACTCTAGCCAAAGAAGCCAATTCGTAACATGTGGAGGAGATCGTAAAGAAGATGGGGCTATCAAGAGCACTCGTTTCGAGCCACTAATCTAGAATGGCTGAATAACGTTTAGAAGGAGTACTCGCCTCACGTGCAAGTTACCTGTCCACCCATTCGTTTTCATTCCAAGTCGATCAAGAAACGAGGAGAATGAGCGACGGTGCAGTCAGAGGTGATGGCAATTGTTTTTACACCCTGCATCATGGTAAGCAGTTTCTCGCATCCGAAGGGCACAGCCTGTCGAAACAAGGTTTGCGGATTCAACAATGCAACCTATTATTAAGTCGACTAAAGCGGATCGGAAGCTTGTTAACGGCATAAGCCGCGTGCAGTGCTCAATCTTCAGAAAGTCAGTGGGCAGCATATTTTTGCACAGTGCCGTTAGGATGTTGAGGGCTGCTCCAAGCATGCTTATTTCGCACAAGAAGGTATCCTAGCAGTGGAATGTGGCGTTAGCATTAGATAGCGAGCGATTCATTTTGGCCTTTCGGAGCACTCGCGTGTTGCATCAAGGGAACGGAACATCATCACCCAGAAATCCGATCGATTCTCATTACCTTCACGTATCGCAGAAGACTGAGCTTTGGATAGTTATCGTTTTGAATGTTACAAAACAATTCATTGGTTCAGAGGAGTCCCACTTTGAAATGAGAGCTCAGATCATAAATGAGTGTGAGTAGATTCCAGAGATGTTCATATCCACGGCCATGTATAACAGTGTGGGCGAAGTGCTGTAATGGAAGCGGGAAACAGCGCTGAACGCTGTGTATACTCTGCGTTGGGGAGCCGACATTGACTCAATGGGTACAGCGCTATGCTCACTTAGACATCTATATGTGCACTGCGACGGATGGAATGTGACAAGGCTACTTTACTTTGAATACTTTAAGCAGCCGTGGTTTCGTCGATTTCGTCGTTCCCCCCATCGATGCAGCTGGCAACTCTTCCATCTATAGCGATCCTGAGCCCTCCGCATCCAAAAAACTATATGTAGGCGCCTCAGCGGGTCTTCCCCCCTTGTTGCGGCCTGCCGCGTGATCGTTTTACGTCTTTTGGTTAACACTAGAAGATTTACTTAGTCCATCTGTAGTCATTTAACCTGCCTACGTGACCAGCCCACCTTAGTTTTCATTTGTGCATTTCTTCAACGATATCCTTCAATGCGGATCCAGAACGCAACTTTTCGTTTGTGGTGTGTTGCAGTTTGTTGATATTTTCCATTCGCCTTTCCATTGCTCGCTGGGTCGCCGCTAGTTTGTTTGCTTCAGCGAGTGTGGTATTCCACGCTTCGCACCCTCACAGAAGAACAGGGATGGCCGTCGAAGTGAAGAGCTCTCGCTTTACGGACATTTTTATCATTGGGTCGCAATAGATATCGTTGAGCTTGGTGAATATTAGCCAATGCGCTCTTTTCATCTGCTTAATTCCTGACCCAAACCGCCGCTCATTAGCAAGTCTATCCTAAGTGTACAAACTGTTCCACAAGTTCGATATTTTCATTATCGAGCTTCATGGGAAACTAACGACAAAACGTATTTTTCATCCACTTCGTTTTGCATTTGCAAATGCTGAGCCTAATTTTCTTGACATTCTTGTTGAGCTCATTCAGTGAATACTGCAAGTTTTTTGGATCATCGGCAATGAGTAGAACTTCGTCCGCAAACAGAAGCATTTGGAGTTATTTGTTGAATACATTGAAACCATCTGCAGTCTCCGTCTTTCTCAAGAGTCCTTCGAGAGTTGATAAGGATATTGGGGAACAAATGTCCTATTGTTTTGCGTCTGTTCCGGCTGACAAGGATACTTCAAAGAAATAACTACACCTGGCTCGATAGGCCATATTCCTTACATCCTTTTCCCCGCCATGTCGTCAAACATAAACAGCACATCTCTGATTTCTTCCACAACAACCTATCAATTGATGTAGCACCAAACTCGCGATGTTTCAAGACAGAGAGAGGATCACTTGTTCAGTGCTCGTAATTGAAGCAACACAAAACACTTGCGCTACTTATATAGCCTCCTTCCGCCATGATCCCTATCATATCTGAGAGTTCAGGTGTTTACTTCACATCTCTAGAAGAGACCCATGATCATGTTGAGAAACGACATCTGTTGCCACTTCGAGTCAGTGATGGGATTTCGGTAATCCGTGGAGCGATTGCTTTCTTAAATCGCTCGCATATACCAGCAGTGTCAACATACGTCAATCTCTGTAACGCATATACTTCGACTGTGCAGATTATGTCAGTTGCGCGTCATATAAGAAATTGATCTTATAGAAAAGTTCTTGTTTTTGTCTCAGCTTATTAACGATTCTGATAGAGCATTCAATGCTCTTTAGTCAAAATCTTGTTGTTTCTTCACACATTATATGCCCTGACATATCGCAATTTTTTTTCTTACGGTATATTTGCCTCATATTTACTGAGCATTCGCTTTTTTTGCCGAATGCTTACCACTACCGCACCGCTCTCCGTGGACGCGCGCGATCTCTCTCCGTGTCTCCTGTGCGCGTGCGGTTGTGGCTAAGTATACCCACACCGTGGTGTATACCCACTCTAACTTCTCTCAGAACTCATGCATTTGACAGAAGCACGTTGCGGCATATAATTCCATGTGCTTTTCACGTGAGCACTACTAGTGTCAGTGTTTGTTAGCATCACTTCCTACTCACCAACAGCCTTTCTTTCATTACTACGAGGGTATCCTTTACTACTGGAAAATAACCTATTTAGTCATGAGGAACTATAGAAAGCAGAGATGAGTTGTTGTTTGTTCTGTACCTAAAGACTTGTTGATATGGTTGGCGTAGTGTCTTACAAGGCAGTGTTCATATTAGTTCAGCACTCTATTGCCTAATTTATTACTCCCGGTTGCCGTGTTGTTTATTGTTAGAGAGATGCGTTCTGTTTTTTCACTGTGATTTTGTAAAGAAACTTCCCCTCTCCTTGTGACAGAAGAAATTGCATTTATAATTAATCGTATTGCTTATGCGTAGAAAAATGTTTTGTTAGCACTACGATCCCCGAGAATGTATAACCTAGTTCGAAGTTAGTGTCGGTGTGTCGATACTGAAATTTCGCTATCAGGTACAACGAGGTGCTCACTTTGAGTCAGCTGACTGCTTTCCATAAAGTTCTCACCTAACGGATTCTTTGGTCGTAGCACAAATTGTTTTTGGTCAACCACATCATTAGTCGTAGCAGAAACAATTCCTTTCTTCTGCGGCTAAATTGTGCCATTCAATGCAATTTAATCTAAAGTGTGTGATTACTGATGTCGGTTGTTTTTGATAATATTGATCGGCTTCCGGAAAACTTGCAGTCGGCATTGCGAAAATCGTCAGCGTATTCAAAATTTACTTGCGGATGTTTTTCAGAGAAAACTGAATTCAAAAAAAGGAAGACAGCATTTTTTCGAGTCCCGAAGTGCAACCACAATCAAATCAGAACAGCAAAAGCATGAATTTTTTGCCTAAGGAAAGAAAAACGAAGTGTCTTAACAACGGACAGGTGGAAACACGAAAAGGGCCGAAGCAGAAAACATAACACAAGACGATGTAAAATTGAAAAAGCGAAAGCAGAAAGCAGGAACCTCCAATCGGAGCCAGATAAACGCGGTGAGTTTATAGAATTAAGCCTCGGAGAACTGGAAATTGAAATCGCTGCATGATAGCTTTCGTCGCAATATCTATTGATAATTTTTCTCTAGAGAAATCCACTGATGGTTCTGTGAGATTTACATTAGAATCTCTTAAATTGATAAAACTGAGTGATTCTTCGTGCTACATGGATCATCTGGTGAGAATGATTTTATTAAACATTCAATAACAAAACCGGAAGACCAATTGACAGGGATTGACCAGTAAACAAATCATTCTTCTTTGCTTACAGCTGCTTCAAATCTTGAGAACAAATACAGAAATTTTTAAAAGTAAGGAAAAGAAAAATCATTAACCAACCGGAATGGTTTAGCACTTCGAATGAGCTATTGGGAACGGGAGTTCATTAGCTATTATATTCCATTTTTATGAGATTTTAATTTTCCTTTCCAAAAGCATCCCAGTTAGTGTTTTTTCTTTTCTGAAACGGCATCGGAGACATCTGATGAGGGATTTAGAACGACATATCCACAGCATTCTAGTTTTAGCACAATAACATCACCAGCCACCACTACTGGTTTCTATAGAAACCAAAAAGTAAGTTTTATTTCAACCAGTGCCAAGTATATATTTATATTATAATGAGTGGTTTCTTGCTTTGAAATAAGAAAAAGTATAGTTCTTCTTTTTCATTTGTGAAAGGTGTATTCGCAGGACAACCACAATATGGAAAAATCTCAGACAACTCTAAGCGTTGAAAATTTAATGCTTCGTACGGCCAGGTCAAATTTAAGACCCAACAAAAGTTGAACAACTCACTTTACTACGCAGATATGATGAAATATGGGATTCACTTTTTCTCTCAAAATACGATAAAAAGGCTGAAAGGGAGGGATGCGAAGGAAGGAACCCTCCGGTGTTCTGCATCTCTAACAAGCCAATTAACATAGATATAACAAACAGACTTTCATAACTAGCAAATGTGGCACTCGATTATTTCGATTATAGTATGGAGGGACGCAATGATGGTTATTTTATAAGGGCGCAAAATTCTTGCAGTTTTTCCTTGAAAACAACCTACGACTGCAAATGTATGCATTGCTTCAAGGTATGTCAAGGTATGAGCACTGCCTACTCGCTAGTATGTGGTCTATATCCGGTTATCTTTAAAACCACAGTACGCATGAAACTCACATACTGGTCTTTTCCAAGGAGGACCATTAAATATGCGCTTTTGATGTAAAACCTATAAAATAAGCACTTAGCACCATAGCGTTCGTAGTTTTCATGAAAAGAAGGAAAATAATGAAAGTGATAGGGAAAACCGTACAATGTGAAGCAGATAGCGAAAGCTTGCGTGCGTGTTGAGTGCCAAACATCAGCTCGGAAAACATCTGCGTGAGTGAGGAAATGTCTACACAGAAACATTCATAAACTTTTAAATGTAATATTTTCGCAATGGCAGATATTTGATGGAACACATAGTACACTGCTTACGATTCTCGCCACATAAAGCTCCTAGAAAAGCATTCGAAAGTGCTCAGCCGCGGTTTTTCACCAAATGCCGCAGTGGAAATTCTTCCAGCTGTCCATGCAGCGACGAACATTCATCATCGTCCCATATCGGACATAAAGTTTTTGGCATGAAACGATAAGTGCTCAGTGAAGCATATCAGCATATCTCTTTACTCCTTCCATCGTCCTCCTTCTGTGTTAAATTCTATTAAAGAGCAAATCTGAGGAATAGATTATCCTCTTGTTTATTTTACGTGCACATGTTTATATGTAAAAAGGACGTAGTAATGTGTTTATGTCGTAATATACTAATGTTTTTCAGGCGGACGGGTGTTCATCACGAAGGTGATCTTTGTCACAGACAGCAACTGGCTGCACTGCAGCACTCTTGTGTACACACTCACATATATTGATCCAACAGTTCTCTGATATTGAAGTGGTAGTTTTTAATAAGCGAACTGAATAAATGAACAGAGAACAGCGAGTTAGCTACATGAATAACGATGCCCATCAACAATCAGGCATTTAGCACCCACACGACGCGCAAAACTTTTTATGACAGCAACTTTGAAAAGCGTCAAGTGCCCATTAACTTGGAGGTCATGAATACTCCACTGCTGCTCCTCTATGACGTCCAAAACTGGCCAGATTATCGCCGACGAATCGATACATAACATTCCACCTGAAATTGGAAGGATCATCTGTCGTCTATTCAAAATGCATCCTTTCAAAATAAGAACGTAATGCACTTCAATTAAGAAAATATGGTGACAATTCCACGTTTAAGATAAAAGCCGTTTTGCTTTTGTAATTAACTCGTTTATAAATTTCCAGTCGTTTATAAACTTGCAGTCTCTTCTCACCACTCGATATGTCAGAGGCGTTTGCAGCTGCTTAGAGCGTCACTCTTCGAAAGAGTTTACAGCGGAATAAAAGAGCCCACCGGAACCGTTATTATGCAAAATTGGTATGAGTTTTTCAGAAGATTCAAGCGCGTTTACGGGGAAAAATAGCGAAGAGAGTCATTGAAAACTGCAAAACTGTTTCTCCGCTCCTTACAGCACAGATGTATTGAACATGATCAAAATGCCTTTATTGCCTAATGCCAACCCACTTTAGAATAATTCACTCTTGTATGGTCTCCCTATTCGGTTTCCAACATCAGATTGCTACAGAATGTCCAGAAATGCTTCATCCACATTGCTTTTAGCAAAATTAATTGTGGTCCATAACAGCCTAGTTACACTATAACGCTAAAATCTTCAGCTTGAAGTTACTGGAATATCGCAGACTTGGATTTGACTTGATTCTTTGTTATAAATTTTGTTCGGCTTCTGTGACAACTCGCAGCTAGAAATATTTCAGTTTCCCCCATCCCGCAGTCGACATGCGCATCAGTTTCAGCTCCCCAAAAGATGTTGCAGTAAAACAATGATCTGCATAAGTTCGAACTTCTCGTTGCAAGAGTCTGGAATTTGCTTCCCGCTGCTATCGTTAATGCATTCACTTCTCCAGCTCTTACGCTGCGGCGAGTCGTTTCAACTGCATACTGGTGCTACTCCAGTGCATTAAATTCGCCTGAATTGTAGTTTTGCGAACGTTTTGTTTCCTCCTGTTGTTCATGCTCACATATTTTTGTACGACTGCCCACTTAGAGGCATTAAAATAAATAAGTAAACAAATAATGTGAAGCTACGGGAATTCTTGTTTGTTCACACTTCTTTCCTCTTCTTTTCTTCATAGTTGGTAGACCGCATCCATTAGCACCATCAGAGTTCAACCGTTTCAGTGTACCAACCCATGGGTCCTCCTAAACATTCTATGCATTTAATTATGATGGAATGGCAAAAACAGTTTTCTCATCAACTCACTCAGTGATCGATGTGTGTGTTAATGTTCCCTCAGGGACGATCTCGTTTGTTTTTTCGCTCATTTTTCAAACATGTTTTAACAAAGAAACTGAGAATAAGAGCTTTTCATGTTTTTTCAGTCCACTTCTTCATGCGCACTAAATATGCCCACTGAATTTGTTACAGATTATGGCTAGGCTGTAAATGGGTCCCGTAGACGAACTCTTTCTGAAGTACATAGAACAATCGTCTATTCAAATGAGGGGGTGAAACAGTCATCAACTAGGCTAAATTTATGATTATTGACCATGATGGTTGAAGATACGAGAAACTGCACGTCGCGGGGGAGTAGTGTCGTAGAACTGGCAGCCCCGAAATCAACCCAACCCAAAAATCGATTATAAACGGGAAGGGGAGTTTGGATGAGGGGAGGCGGCAGAAATAGAGTTCAGAATATTGCAAGCGCTATGATGCCCTGGTATTGTTACCGGGGTGCAGTATTTTGGAGACATTTAATTGTCTTTCAACAACGAGATGAAAAAGGAAGTGGTACCTTCTTTGAAAGGATTGTGCAATTCGACTAGAGAGAGCGCCATTCGTAGCGATTCTATATCAGCAGGAAGTTCCCAATAACGTGTGAAACTGCCACCTTTCAAGAACCACTGCAACATTGTACATTCGCTTATAACGGTGCTGAAGGTGTTGGCGGGAAACAAAACAAACTGCTTTCAAGAATGACTTTTTGGTTACTGTCTCGAGTTAACGGTTTTGCATGGATTCGGTCAGATCGCTGCACCAAAATTGCTAAATTTTGTCTTTGTTCGTATACTAAGAAATCATATTTCCCAACAACATTTATACAAAACGTACTTATTTCGTGTCCTCAAAAGTTTATTCTTAACGCGCTTATTATGCCCTGGCTCGGTGCAGTATTGCGGACTGCCAGATTGGATGTCGTGGAATGACCACCGCAACTTCGGCATAGCGAGTTCGTTGGATGGAATGACCTAACAGCTTATTACATTAGACAAAGTGCTTTGCAAGACTGTACTTTATACTGGTACATTGTCAGTGAGTCTTAACCAACCGCATCTTGACCCGTAGCAAATCGGTCTGCAACAGCGAAGCGTGTGTCACAGCAGCACATTTTCAGGCCTAACATCTGCTATGAGACCCGGTCTCGATCAACCTTCCTGATTACACAATGCACTTATCGACACTGTTACTCAGATATATGTCGTAGATATGGGTCTGAACAGTGCCTTATCATGATGCACAGATATCTGCAGCCAAGCGAATCTCTTCTTCGGACACGGTTGCTTCTCGATCATGGCCTTCCAAGCACGAGAAACTGCGCGGCAGTTCAGCAAGGTATTTCGCGTTGCAAACTGCCTGCAGTGAATCTGTTTCTGCCTTCTCTCACCAGTGAGGTTAAGAAGGATGGGAGGGAATAATAGATAAACCATTAGGCGCTTGAAAATAAAAAAAAGTTGGATGACTACAACATTTTCCCGACGCCCCATTCGCTCAAGAAGTCATTGCGCCTTAACTTTTAGTTTCGCGCTTCCTGTGCCCGCTTTAATTAATGAAACTGCATTCCGTTTCACTAACGAGAAGACCGACAGAAATCGAACTCGAAACCTCCTTCTTCATAACAATCATTCAGCACCTGGCGGATCGTTTGACAACTGATTCAAGTGGGATATATGCTGGCTTTCTCTGTGCGCCCCACATCAAAACGTGTGTGAATTGATTTTTAATTGTTATCTAGAAAAACAGCTTTCCGACCAATCGAAGCGAAATCATTTTGATTTCGATGTCTCTAAACGGATATCCTGATCACCTTTTATGATAGCCACAGTGAATGTAACGCAAGCTTGTCGGAAGATTTGAGGCATCGCATACTTTTAATATGAGAATGCTGCTTTGCATTCTAATTTTGAAAAGAGGGGGCGCCTATGGACGGTGCCGATGCCCCAACAAACTGTCTGAACCTCCCCATTCTCTTGGTAACTGACATATCTTCGAATTTTATGCTCTTTACAGATTGTCACCTTTCCACAATTCGGTTGAACCCTCTCAGTCATTACAGATTTCTTGGTGCCCCTATGTATTTCACAACAAATACCCTTTTCGCCGCCAGGACGCAATTTCAGCTCTGCACTCTGAAATCTGTTAAGTCTAGAATTCTGCTGGTCCCTATACATGCCATGGCGGCTAGAAGATTTCTTGGTGCTCAACACATTGTAAGGCCACAAAAAGTTTTTTCGTATTTAGTGTACTTTTGCATGAACCACACTTTTAGTGATGCGAAGCATGAATTTAGCAACTGAAACGCTGACCGCATTCTGCAATAACTGTTTGATGCAGACGGACAAAATTAACACCAATTTAGGAAGTCTAAAACGGATCCATGAAAGGTCGAACACAGTATAGTTTGTTGGCTCTCTATGGTCAAGCAGTTTTTGCCGATTGCTGTGCAATCTACAGCACATCTAGTGCGCACCAATATGTATCTAAAAGAAAGAGGTGCGAAGTCGTTTGATGAAAAGAAATAGAAGAACTCACCAAATATGGCATAGCATCTCATTAGGAAGATGGACAGCCAATGAATTTTCATCCAGCGATTCCCGCCTTTCCACGACCATCTGAGAACACGTTAATAGTATCAGCAAATCAGTGAGTTAAGTAAAACAATGAAGGTGGTTATGGCGATGCTCCGAGGTGAATAACAAAACATTAGCTTTTTTACGGTGGAATTACAATGAAATATTTCAATTATTATTGGGCATCAATAAATAAAATCGACTTTATCGGCCCGCTCTCTTCAAATTTTTACGAAGGTGATGTTTCGAATGAAGCATTTATAAGGGATAAAACACTAAATAAGGATGTAGCAGAGTTATTTCTCGATTACGGCAACGCTGGATGCAGTAATATCACATTGAGCGCAATCACGTTGACTATGTCTGCGACCAAATATAAATATGTTCGAATGTATAGAAGATGACAGTGCGCACACTGGATCTTTTAAATGCAAAAGCACGAGTATTATTATACTATTATTTACAGAAGATTCCTGAAGGACGATGAAAAGTGAAAACACGGCAAGCGGCGAAGAGCTTGAGAACGCATCGGATCAAAACAACGGCTTAGTTTAGAGGTGAGAAAATAGGATGGTAGGTTGCTTCCCCTTTGGACGCAGTCACCTTAACTTTTTACTAGTCATCCCGGAAACAGCAAATTTGAAATAACTTTTGATCATCGTTTCAAATTATGGGTCTGAGATGTGAATTGCGCTATGTTAAACGAGATGAAACAGAGATGAAAATGAATACGTTTAGGCGCACATTCATAGTGCGCGGCCGCCACGACAATTAACTCAAAGAGAAAAACGAAGTAAACAACACAAATGGTCGAAGGCGGATGCTTGGCACGGAGCCACATGTGCCTTCTGGCAGCTCGTCAAACACCTTTCAGACGGCTCCGCCCAATCGATGCTTTCACGCTCATGTCCGAAGTTCGCACTTACTAATGGATGCCGATGCCCGCACTCAGAGAATCGATCCTCGGTCTTCGTCTCACGCGTAGGAAAACATTAATGGCTAAAGAATTGTCTACCTCCTTTACTCGATTCGAGTACAGCATTTGCAGTAAGTAAAATGTCATGCAACATTGTATAAGGCTGTCTCAACCCCTCTTCCTAGATACTTCGAGGAATCTATAGACCCAAGGGGTTTTCTGGAGATGGAGAGGGCTTACATGGTAAATAGAATATGGTAAAAGACACAAGGTTTACCAGCTAAGCAAAAAGTAAACCGATGGCACAGCAGAAATGAGCTTTCTTCATTAAAATAATGATCAGAACACAAGTTGATTATGCGCAGCATAACCATGCATGTGCCGCTTTAGGCACTTATCATCCAGCAGCAACTATCTCTCACTTACCTCAAGAACAAGAGCTCGTGTTTAATCATCTTTGTGCCTTATTTGTCTCGATTTGGCGCAGTACCATAAATTAACATCTCCAGAAGGTATGCGGCAACATGTCAATGAGGCAGCATTGCGTAAAAGAAATGTCTCGTAGAGCACAATTATTATAGGCACAAAGTTCGAACTCCTCCATAGGTGCCTCATATTTTTCTTCCGCTGCTCAACAGACAAACTAACCAGCTATCTAGAACTCTTTCAGCACCATCATCATTGGACTGTTAGCCACTAGTGTAATGAAATTCCGAGCTTCGAATCGAAAACCAAAACAAGCTCGAGTCTATAGAAGATGACAGCGCTCGTAGCGGATCTTTCAAACACACAAGCACAAACTGCATGAAGCAGTGAATCTCCGAAGGAGATCGAACAAAACTATGGGAAAACGTGCAATTCGTCGATTATGCACTGCAACTACAACGAACGCGAATAGGCGAAGGGAAAACCAAGAACGTACCACGGCCCACCTTGACTGTCTGCGTGAAACGTTCAAAGCTGTGTCAACAAAATCTAAATGATTATTCCATGCAGTTTGATCTATTGACCATAAAATTCATGACAAGAATTTCGACCTGACTCTCCACGACTTTTATTTAAGTGAACGGAGGATTTTCCTTATAGACATGAAAATTTTTAGGATTGGCGAATCTAATGTGCGAGATTGGAAAGTAAATTTCCAAATTTCTCACAAGACAAGCTTTTGAAAATTCACTGAAACTATATTGATTCTAATGTTTTTTCACAGGAAATGATTTCTCGTGGTTATTAGATTTCGCTAACAATTGTGGTCGGAGAACTTCCCACAGAATATTCGATGAACTGATTTGTGGCATCGAGGAACTTTACTTCTTATATATAGACTGAGATGTTTGATCATCAGCCTTTGAGAGAATACTATTTATGCGGCATTCTTTTCTCGAATGGCAGTGGACATTATTCAAAGAATGAGCGTTGAGGATTTCTTCCCAAGGAAACCACAAATAAAATGATGCGGGAATGCAAATGATTGCGAGGCGAACTTCTAATGAACTAGAAATGCGATAAACCGAAACGTTTAGAGAGAATTATTTCTTATATTCGCAGCTTTCTGCAAAACAATATAAAAATTTATTTCTTTTGGAAATTCACCTTACAGTCGCATTAATTCCACCACCGTAAAGTAATAACCAAATTGAGAGTGCACTTCGCTCATTACTCATTAAATAAAGGTCTTTATTGTGTAGTAGTCTCGTGTGTTTTCAACAAAACAACTGGTTGCCCCTCTTCCTTTAAGTACAGGTTTTCAAGCAAACGTGTACCTCTGCTGGGCGGCAAAAATTCGACCCGCTGCCATATTCGATAAATCGAAAGATTTTGAATGTAGAACAAAAATAAACAATAATATATGTGCACTTATGCTCCCTATAAGTTTGCAGAAAGAACATCGAGTTGTTGCGCAACGATCAGCAAAGTATCGTTCATTAAGACAACAAATTCAGAGAACAACTGAATTGAATAATATTGTTTAATGTATACACAAGTGCCTTGATCAGCAAGTGCTAAGAGTGAATAAAAAATTAACACCAAATTCGTAAACACAATTCCGTTATCTCAGTCACTTCTCGGCACTCTTCACCTCCGTGCTGCCCATACTACCACTCGATCTCTTGGTCATTTTTTGTGGAATCTTTTCTGTACTTCGTCTACTACTCATATCGGTAGTCTCTGGGCTGGTGCTTCTCCGTGGCACATTTTCATTTGTTGCATTTACTCGTGCAAACGAAATATTGCCTTGTCCTCCTTTATTGGTAGAGTTTTGTATTTGTATGTGTCTTAAAACGCTTTCCCGTTCAGCCGAAGCGCTTGATTGAGATCCTAAAATTGAGCACTGAAGAATATCCGCAAATGACATCTTTTTGTGCGATACAAAGGAATTTTCCCCATCAAAAAGCACCAAACAAGTAATACCGTTTTGAGGGCGGATGGATTAGCATTAGAGTAGCTCTCATAGACTACGGATAAATTTGCAATGCGTTTATCATGAAAATAAAGTGGCATATGCAGCGGCAATTCTCACAGATGCTTTCCTCCCCCCCCCCCCCCCCCCCCTGTGCATTGGATACTTCAATTCTGATCATTTGAAGAATAATGAGAATTTAATAGAGACTGGCTTCTCTATGTTTGTTTGCGAATGAACCTCTGCAAACCAGACATGAGGGTTCGATCTCTTTACGCCCTCTTGAGGTATTACCCAAATCAGACAGATACAGTTTTGCACCTGGCAAACACGATGTCTGCATTTCACTTGATTGGGCAATCAGTTTCATGATTGAGCGTCAAATGTGAAGTGTGTATGATAATGCCTTCCTGTCTTAACTGGTCTGAACAGTTGCACAGACCTACAAGAGACCCATTTTTCCGCTAATCCGCAAATGTAAAACAATGTAAATTTTTATCTTCAACCTATTAGACGCTGACGAAAGAAGACAAAAGAGAGAGAGGTTATAACGAAGTCTACTTTAGCTCTTCAAATTTGGCAACTCTGGCTTCAGTGTTTCCCAACTTGGACCTAGCAGACAAACCGGCATAAACTGATGCAGACACAGAATGAAACTGCAGCTGACGCTCTGCGAAGAGAAGCGAATTCACCGAAGCGCATAAAACAAAGAACAGTTCGTGACCGTAATCCTGAGTAATTGTTCTCACTGGATTTCTCAGGCAGTCAAATGAAGCGATGCAGCAAATAATTCTAACAGTATACCTTGGGCTGGTGTCGTGTCTTCGGCATATTCATCCTCGTCATAGCTGCTGTCACAGTAAAATTCAACATCTTTCATCACCACCTGGAAATAGCGCCTATTTCGTTGCAAATCCACCTGAATACCTCTTTGAAATTGTAAACGATGCTGAATACCTCAGAATGAGAAAGCATTTTATCAATAGGAAAATTGAAAGCAAGATTTGCTCCCAAATTTCGTCGCTCGTTTCTTTTTTTCACCGATACTCCTGTTTAATGAGGAAATTTCCCGTTATTCTGGTAGAAAAAGGATCGCAGCAGAAGGTGCATAGCCCGATGCACCTTCTGCTAATTGGTCGTCAGATTCTGGTAAAGGTGCATAGCTCCTTTCAACTGCAAAATAATTGGTCGTCAGAACGAGGTAAAATTCGTTATATGACCGCTTGCCGCTGACCTCAAGCAACACAGCATTATTAAAAGACTAAATATTCCAAATTTTTGAGCCTTAGCTAAGCGACTCGCATTTGTTCGGCACCTATCCTTTAAGGGCGACCACTATAAGGTTAACAGTCACTTGGTTAAAAGATAGACTTATTTCACCCCATCCAACAACACCTCATTTGTTAACGGAAAGCTCCGCAATATTTGGCCTTCTCTGGGCCAGCTCCACAAGGTCATCCGAGAAATATGTTACCCCCAACCTTCTGAGATTCATCGGTACCTGTGATCACCGCCGAGAAAGCTTCATTCTACGTCTTTTACTGAAATAAAACTTAATGATCCGCTTATGGACTTCATAGTGAAACTGAAGATTAGTTAGCACAAATACTTCAGTAGCTGCATTAACTTCGGCTAGTTACTTTCCCCTTCGTAACCAGCCAGACATGTTCCTCGCCCATATTTCAACCTGAAAGGCAATCTCTCCCTACCACAGGGAACTAATACGGCCTTTACTAATATGTCGTGCTCAGTTGATAGCAAAGAAATTCACTCGTTGTAAACCGGAAATTGAAAGCAAATGGAAAACATTAGGGAATTTTGAGATAAAGTAAGGCATATATCGTGCATTCATTGCAGAGTTACATTACCGGGAGAAAAAAATTGGGCTTGCATAGTTGAATGTTTGGGGAAACCACCACAAATGTTGAATGGCGCAAGTGTCCCTGCCGTAAATGGGTGTGGGTTCAGTACTCATGATGCAACTGCTCATGGCTTAAAAGCCCATGATGTGACGCAAGTGAGGACGATTTCAAAGTTTTGACAGGGACAGTTGAGGATGCCTTTATTAACACTGACCGAGTACATTATTTTCCAAAGGAATCCCTCAAAAAGCAATGATTTTCCTCTCGAGGGAATCTCAGGTTTAACTCACCTGCAAGCTGGCTTGGCAATCGAGACACTTCTTTCTCACCGCATAGCAATCGGTACAATACAAACTGTTACAGTTTGGACATATTCTCGAATTACTGTAATTTATGACGATCTATCCGCTATTTGCATCTTTCGATCACATATCAGATGATTAAGAGAACGATGTACTATTTTAATGGATAGAACGGTGACGAGGTGATTTTAAAAAACTGTATGTGATGGAAAAGCCTATCGTCCTTGTTGCGCTCACAAATGGCAATGCGTTCTGAGGTGGCGATCTCGATCCTCTCAGGCGTCGCTGTTGTGGACGAGATAAAGTGCCAAACTGTGCAATAATTGTGGGAGGAAGGAATAAGGCGTACTCAACATGCGAGGCATGGCCAACATAAAGTCAGCTCTGCGGATTGGTCCAGGTGTGAATGGAAGAAACTGATAAATTATAAAATGCTCATCTTCAAAGGGTCTAAGGTGTACGCAACGAAAATAGTGAATGGGCAACGAAAGTGAGCATTCTCATCTCTTCCGCTCTTTCCGCCTCATTTACACAAAAGTTGCTAGAGGGCATCGATTTTGTAGGTTGGACGTACACAGTAAACAAGGATGTATTTATATCAAATAAAAATATAAGCGAAACGAATGCAGAACACGCGTTAGAGAGGTGTGGTTTTTGTACAGGTTAGCGGAGAGAGGCATAGCAAAAGAAGAACAGCAGTTGGAAGGTTGTTTCTCTCCAGCAAAAGAGCTTAAGATTGCTGGGAAAAGATGTCGAATTTCGGATTTTCTGCAGCGCGCATGGGCACTATAAAATTCTCACACCAACCTTTCTTATATTTTCTGTGATTTCTATCTCTTCTCCACCTTAATGCGAATAGGCTTGTAAAACATCAATGAATCGTTTGCGCCTATGTGCATTTATGTGTAAATATCTATGTATAAGCCCGACAAACTGATTAAGTACACATTAAATTGCAGGAAATTAAGAGTGGAGAGGAAGAACAGCCGAGGGAGAGGGATGGATCATGAAAAGTCATAAAGTGAGTCGGAATCATTTGTAGGAACACTGGAGTTCGTTTGATGAATAACCTGTATAAAGCTTATATCGAGAAACACGCAGTACGCGAAAATGCGCAGAATGATTCTGGCGAAAAACGCTTTCAAAATCGGGCAACAAATTTCTTCAACCGAGATGCGATCCAATGATTACCCATACTTTATTGCCAAGCGCATCGTAGCCAGCAGCCACAAATAAAAAATCAAATTTTTCTATACTCGTTAATAATGAATGCGCGAGCACAGTGAACTTGCTGCATTTGCACAATTGCATCATGCGAGAAAGCCTAAAGAGAACGAAATTACTTATAGCTTCTTAAATTTCCCTGTTTTTTCACTTCCGTCTAGAAAGCATCGGTGTTGTTCTTTTTCAGCGCTGAAACTGTCTCTAATTAAGGAACTTTTTAGTTTCACACATGTGAGTTAACAGTAACGTCTACATCTCACTTTTACTGAGTCCAGTTTTCGAGCATGCAGTGGCAGAACACTTGCGCCTAAACGAAAACAAATTTCAATTTCTCCCATCTCAACGTTTACGCGAGATTTACGTTCCTACTGCACTTCCGTCCACAAGCACCACTCATTCAACTCATAGCCGTTCACTTTTACAACCTATATGTACTATGTATATTCTCGTTACAAATATTTGAATCGTCTTCAGTGAATTTTTACATAAGTGGAGGGTAAGGAGACGGAAAAGAGGATATGTTTTACCTCGCATCAGTAATGCTCAGGTCTGGTCGACCGCAACGAACGCATTGATACTGATCTGCGCCTAAAATAGGCAAACCTCTATTTATAATATGCGCACGTCCAGCCAGTTCGTCGTGGGCTAACTGCTCTTCCAATTCCTGCGAAATAAGCGCTTTGCGCTTAGTGTTTAATTAAATTAACACAAAACAGTTATAGAAATTGGACACGAAAATCACAATTTAGAAGAAAATGTGATGACAACAACATAGACGTCATTCACATCAGTTAAATCTGTTCGTTTGTTCTTCTAATTTTCAATTCCTTGACCACAGCAAAATTTGCTTTACGCAGTTCTGAGAAAAACAGTGAATTTAATTAACACTAATTAAATTTACTGCAATTTTGTATTTATACTTCGTATTTTTGGTGAACGACGGTTATCGCTTCATAAGCCAAAATAGTCTTCCATTCTAATTCTACCTAATTTGCTCTCAGAAGCAATAAGAATAGAAAGACAAAGAAAATGAGATGTGCAGGACAATGACTGTATATGGGACCACTGAGAAGCAAAGGAAACATCTCACTCTTTTCTTTGCAGCTTTGACCGTTTGTGAGAGAATATTTTTTCGCCCTTCGAGGATTTCATTGAAAAGGTACAATGCTCGAGGTTTCGACCTATGAGGCCAATAGTGAGAGGCCACCAAACGACGTAGCCTGTTCGCGTAAACCTGTCATTCAAATATTCTTCCTGCAGAAACATTTTTACACAACTGCGTAGATGTCTACTTGGCCTCCCGGCTGATTCAACTCCGCTTAAGCTAGACTCAAAAAATTCCATATATTATTTAATTGTTAAATGTGTCGAAAATTCACAAGCGAAATTTTTTATGCAATCAATGTGATGTTGTGCAATGCAATATGCAGTCAATTTCGTGGAAGAAAAACGAGTTTTTTATTAATTGAGACGTTTTAGAGCCGTTCAATTTTCGTATGGGAAAAGCTATCAGCCATGAAATGTTCACATATCACCGATCCGTGATAAAAGCCATCAAATCAAGATGTTCAGGTGAAGAGATGTCTTCCAACATGCAACTGCAGGAACTGATTTCCCGAACTATTGCTCTTGTCCACTTTGAGAGGGAAAACCTGTGGGCCATTTGGCGATACACGATGCATTTCATTCCACATCGACGTACAAACACATGTACACGATTTAGGAAATATAAAGTAATCTGTTGCTCGAGAAGTCAGAAAATACTATCTTGTAATTCGACAAACCAGTATCGCAAGCACTTCAACGACTGTTATATAATAATCTAAATAAGGTATACTGCAACATTAAGTTCCCTCTAAGATTCCTGACAACGAGCAGCTATTAAGCTGTGCTAGAAGTTTATAAGGTGAAATTTTGAAGAGGGATTCAGCACTAATTTCAACGCCAGAACTAACACTCCCATTATTGCTTCAGCTATAAAAACTATATTCATTAGCATTAGACGAAGAGGTTAAATGATGGAAAAGAAGAGGATGTAGCCAGTTCTAAATGAAACAAAAGATTTATACACCCCTGCCATGGCGGGGAAATTAAAAAGTGCTACGGAAAACTTCCATAGCAGTCATGACAGGCCCAACTCTTTTCTATGCTGCTCTTTCATTTTTCAAAGTTTTACCCAGACTTCTATGAGAAGGACAGAGGAGGAAGGGGAGGCATGAACTCTCTGATCCTTGTTCATGCTCTCTTTGGTGAACTCCTGAACTCCTGCCTTTAAGGAGAAGGCATAAAATTTTAAGAGCGCCACTAACAACCGGACTATAAGAGATAAATCCGTAACAGTACATTGAAATGTACTATCTAGTTATATGCGCTCACAGCAGAATTGTGTAAATAAAGAAATTGTATAAGGTTCTGTGATTGTAATAAATTAAAAAATTTTTTACCTGGAGAATGCAAAGAACGAGAGAAATGACGTAGATGAGGAAAATGAGTTGGAAAAGAGAATAGTCAGGCGGGGTCGGTTCGCCAAAGCAATTGCGCCAGTCATCGTCGTCTGCCATTCCACCGGTAATCGGATTGAAAATCTTCAGTATACGCTTCAATAAGTTAGCAGCGAAACCCTCTCCAGATACCTCAAAAATTTTTTGCTCTATTCATATTCATTTTTGCTGATGAAGAACTTAACTGCCATGTTTACTTAAGACGTTTCTTCCGTTCCTCCATTTGTTCACCTGATGCAAACCTCTCATCAACGAAAACTTTAGAATTATCTCATAGAGAAATTGTTCGTCGATTATTCAATCCAAGCTTGTTCTTGATTATTTCTCATTTCAACTTCCACATTGCCATTGTGGTTGTGAAATCTCAATCGGAATTATCAAGAAACAATCATCTCACTGGTATGCGCGGTAATTTTCATTGCATCCAGCGGTATCCGCCTCTAAGTATAAATAACACTACATATAAGTGAAAAGATCTCAGTCTAAGCATCTTTGTCATATATATATATATATATATATATATATATATATATATATATATATATATATATATATATATATATATATATATATATATATATATATATATATATATATATATATATATATATATATATATATATATATATATATATATATATATATATATATATATATATATATAGCAGGATAAGCCTCCCTAATAATAATATACAGTGAATTCGTATGGAAATGTCGAAAGTGGTGGTCGCGTGTTGAAAAGGAAGAAATGTGCTGTAAATGCAAGGTCGGACATGGATTTTTGCAGTTACAGTAGAGAATAAAAGAGTTCCCCATAAAATTCGACGCATTTGATTTCCTAATGATTAAAAGAAGGAGATGAAACAACAAAATAATACACTGAAATGTGCTTCTGTAGAAGCAGGAAGCTAACCCAGCCACTGTATGCTCCTTCACAACGAATTCCCCAAACCGTTCTCCCTCTCACTTTTTATAGTTTTCTAACTTTCGAAGGTGGAGAAATATTAAAAGTTAGGCAGATGCGAAAACAAAGATAGATAGCCGTATAAACAACGAAAGCAACAAAATGGGAAAAGCGAAGCTCTCATAGAGCGTCCAAGTGAAGGAACAGAAAACACCGCAGGTGATTACTTAAGAACAGCAGAGTGTGAAGAGTAGGACCACTCAAGCGCTGTCTGGAGGACAGAGAAATGGTTGCACTAACGACACGGCAAGTGGCACGATTCAGAGGTCATGGAATGCGTTGTGGAGCATTGTTTGCCGTGCAACACCTTTGGTCAGCTAGAACAGATACCCAAATCATTCGCACTGATCATCATGTTCGATACGTGCCACCCATGCTATGTGAACAAATATCGCTTTGGAAACCTTGCAGCTCAGCCTTCCACGCAATGTCAACCATCGGCCGACTGTGGGTGGGGCCGACTGCATGCGCGTGCGAAAAATAAGCATTGCTTATAGCGATGTGGACAAAATCTATTTCGTCCTTTGATAATTGCTGTTCGATGCTTCGCAAATCGCATTCTTCCGTATGTCAGAACTAGGGTGGATATGATTTTGCGAGCAGCTCTGAAAAATCTGTCTTAGGAAAAAGTATCAACCGGCTGAGCAGCCACCCTGGAGTTTTAGTGGTTAAGCGGATTAGTACGACATTGTGAGGATGTTAGACTTCTCATGTTGGAAGTGGAGTGGAAGTGAGGATAATATGCTGGGAACTTAACTTATGCGATGAGAACTATGGAAAGGCGGGAAAACTCTTCTACTGCTCATTATTTATCCATCATAACTGTAAATTTTCTTCCTTTCATACCATCATTAAACACGCGCGCACAGAAAACCCGATTACTGCTTTAAAATGTCCGCAAATGCTTGGATATGAAAAAACAACGCTCATTTTCCTCAAAAAGTTGAAGTCTTTCACTACCGATAACGATAAGTTATGACGGTGATGGAAGAAAAAGTTTGGTTTCAATAGGCGTCAAGTGTTATTTAGTCAGAACTATCACTGATACCAAGTAATCAACATTTGATTATTAATAAATAAAGGAGAAGAACAACCGGTTTCATAGAATTAATTGGAAGTATTAGTGGTCCACAAAGTAACCTGCATCACATAGTGGTCAAGTCGGTCAGTACGCGTTAAGTTCGACTGAAAGAATTCATAGGAATAGTAAATGATGTGGTAAGTGAATATATCGAGTAGTATGAGAATTAACGGCAAAAATCCGCCGATAATTGTGCTTGCAAATGCGATTATCATCTTTGTTTTCTCGGCGGCCACCATATGCAATGTGAATCCTTCGATGTACTGCAAATCGCTCGTTTAAACGATTACAATCGATGAAAACTTAGAAAATTCGTTATGTGTACTGAGTTACTTTTTTATAGTTGACATTCGCACGAAAGACGATTGCTTAGAAGACTAACCAATCTGTCTACTATATTACAAGTCTTGGAGTTTTTGGTACTTTTTGTGTGAAAATAACAAAAAATCCAGTCCACTGATTAAAAAATGTTCTGCAAAGTCCACTACAACATGTGCGACAAAGATATACATAACAACGACATCCTATTATCCTTAGCCTTTTATGCAATCTCAAGGATTCTCCTCAGCAGGCTTACATTCAAAACATTTTTCTGGATAGCGACAAAGACATCTTCTATTTGAAAAGGTCGAGGGAGTTCCAATCAATTAACGCCGACTTCACATTTTCCTCATTCCCCGAGAGGCTATCTCATTTCAGATTTCGCAATCAGAAACGATTTCAGGCGTCCTCTCAAAAAAATGGAAGTTCAACGATATTCGAAATCGCTCTCTGAATTCCGAAATTCGGGAGACTCCGAAATTTTCGGATCTCGGAACGCTTTGAATTTTTGAGTCTTGAGTGACAACGCCAGTTTTATGTTTGTTGGTGTTACAAATGAATGTAATCTCCTACCTAACTATTCGAATTTTCGTTGCAAATCACACTACAAAGTGAAAAAAAAAGAAAGATTGCATCGCGATCCTGAACAATAGACGTCATGTTTTGATGTGAACTTTATCAATTGAAGAATATTGCAAAAATATCCTCAAATCGAAACTGCACTCAGTGCAACAAATCTTCTCTGAAGGCACATACGTTCTGCTTTTCCCGTGGTAACAACGGCAATATCGTTGGCTGTCCTCTTGCTTCTCTTAGTAAGTCTAAATTGCGAAGATCCCCTGTTATGTAACAATTATCAATTTTCTCATTGCTGTTATATCGTATCGCATAAATAGTAGCCTGCAGAACAAAAATTCATACGCATATGAGATCACAAAGGAAGCGATATAATATTTGCAGATGTTGCATATTGGTGACCGATGGATAGAGTCTCATCTGCGCCAACCTTGGCTGCGAAATGGTGGATGAGGAGGTAGTCGGACAGGATAATTAGTTTCTTTTTTTTTTCTGCACAACTCATCTCCCTCCTCCCCCATGCCTGTGACCTTTTTTATTTGATTGCGAAGTCAAGCTCAGCTAATCAAGCTGTAACAAGCACTGGCATTCCTCCAATTAAACAGTGGTGGAAGAGTGAGCTTTTTCATGTGCAAACTTATATATCTTCTCTTGGAATACCCTGTACTTTGGACATGATCATTTCACAGAGAAGAAGCATTTCCTCCGTGGTAACGGTATTGCAGATAAGGTTGAGTAGAGCTTAGAATTTAGAAGAAACAGCATTTTTTTGTGAAACTTCGCCACAAAAGCTTAATGCATGCTTCTTCATGAGGTCGAGAAATATTGGTATGTACTCGTTGTGGAACTTGGGATATCGATGGTCACTTGGAACCACGATTGGTCTAGTAAACAATCATGCTAATCATATTCTGAGGTGATAAACATCACGGTGGCTGCACAACTGCCTATGAATCACTTGTTATGATGAAGTGGCTTACAATATGCAAATCTCGGCTAGCAATGTTAGCGTTCAATGAGCAAGCATTTCTCCAGCACCAAGTTCCATCTCTCATTAAAGGAAATGAAACCGCATGATATTTTCTGCTGCATTTCTAATTTCACTCATATACAACCGCACTCCCCTTTGTCATCTGATATGCGGACGCGGGTCTGATCGTTCCTCTTCTCGAACAGTTCTGACACATGATCTCTTTAAGCTTCTTCTCTTCAATAATCAAACGGTATTCATTCGAAGCAACGTTTCATTTCAAGTCTGCTACTAACGCATATATGCTACCAAGCATCGGAAGAAAACAATCCCAGGATGATCCACTTCGAAGCAACGAACGTAACGTAGGCGTCTGAATGACTTACGACGATAAATGGCAGAAGGATGAGAGGGGCGATAATACAAGTGATCACTGAACTTAGATACTGAGCGAACATTCCATAGCGTTCCACTTGCTCTCGTAGACTCATCCTGTATACTCAGCAACAAACAATTCGAATTTTTAAGCTACACGGCGTAAGATAATTTGCATTATATGCATCAATTCTGTTCCATATAGAAATTGGGCAAATGTGCAGAGTGCAGAGTGGTCATGTTTCCGGTAGGGGCGAACCTCAACTACATGTTATCTACAACTGATCCGAAGCGCTCACACCCATGGTCAGAGAAACATTCACAAACAATTTTCGACTGTTCTGTACTTCAATGGAGGAGGATCTAGCCAAGAGCATGACACTCACTGCGATGCAAACAATAAAACGAACCCTCGAGAAACCGATCGAAAACAGCGTTGAAAAACCCTGGTTTATTCGAATCTGTAACAGCTTGTAGGCGCAACAGAATTCTCAAAAATTCGAGAATAAGACTTTGTAGTTTTGAGAGAGTCGCTATCGAAGAGAGTGACGACGATTTAAAATTATTTAGTGTAGTGATAATGCCAAAGCTCCGTAGCAAATATAAGAAATAGGTCAGGAAAACAAATAACAAATAAACGGATCAGCAAAAATTACTTCATTTTTTTAAAGTCGATCGAATGAGTGGAATCAAAATCTTCAGACATATTGAGAGAAAACCCCAGTTCCTCTTGCCAAGTTCTTTTCAAATTCTTTGCCTCTTGCTGAAAATAATATCCATCGAATTCCCCATCCGGTTCACAGTGGTTATTTTTATAACATGAATGAGCGAGAATGAACCGAAAAATTTTGAGAGAGCAAAAGAAATATCCAGCACGAGGGGCTACATATCCGAAATGTTGCCTTATAACCATTTGCAAATCACATAACAAGTGAAATCTCATGATCGCTCAGCGAACAGTGAACTCTTCACCTAATGATTATCACAGCGATCAAGATTTCCACCTAGTGAAAACAATTCTGGATGAGTGATCATGGAACCTTTTAAGTTTATATGAGACTATGTAAGATGATGTAACAACTGGGTATAAACGAGAGGGCATCTGGAAGGTAAAACAAGACCGTGACAACGAATTGCTCTCAGGCAACCTAAGTCTGGGCAAACCTTCTCTAAATTATATTCTTTATTGAAAATATGAGCGAAAATATGAGCGTTTTTCGTTTTCCAGTTTCTTTAAACAAACAGTTGCATCTATGGAATTACGCTCGTGGGGGATAAATATACTGCAAGCCTATTTCTCCAATCGTCACCTGGTATGATAGACGATCTTTATCTCTTTGAGTTTCCCGGACCTCCGTCTATTGCTTTTGGAGGTTGGATGGATGTGAGCATCCATCTTCAAATAACCTTATCGCGCCGATAGCGTGAAACCGAAAAAATAAATGAATTTTTGAACCCATCAGCTAAGTTCTTGTTTAATCAGTCTGCTATGGCGTAAAATTTCGGAGAAAAAAGATCTACCTCCCCAGTTTACAACACTGAATGAAACCAAATGTCACTCAGCCGACAGCCATACTTCCTTTCGCATTAATAAAAGCTGCGTGCACTGCAGCCTAACTGTAGCAAGCAGGAGACTGGGAGCTTTGACATGCGACACGAAAAGACGTTCGTGAGTTAAAATCGCGCTCTTCTCTTTGCCTCCTCTCCTCCTCTACCCTCCTCTAGTTCCCACCTCTTCTTGCCCCTCTGCATTCGTCGTCAAAGGAATTTTCCCCGCTGATTGCGTCTTGTTCCAGAAATCTGCCTGGCTGTGAGTTGCATGCTGTTTTTGCCAATAGCGAGGGATGAGAGAAAGAGTGGTCACATATGTTTTCAATGCATTCCCGTGTGAAGCCGCTGAGCCGTTAGTTGATGTATTGCATGTTCTGCCGCAAGCTTCCTCGAGTGTGCCGGAATTACTTCTAAGTGTTCCTCTGCCTAGCACACATGAGCTTCTTCTGCTCATAATTTGCACTACTAGTAATTTTCCATCTCTGCGAAAAATCCTTCGAGTGCGTTAAGCAGAATGCGCTGCAATTCCTTCAGCTTGATCGGTGGACTTTGTTGGGTCACATGCAAGCATTTGCTTTCGCACAGTTCATTAATTAGCACACATGACCTTCTTGTTAGTTCATGCAGTGTGATTTACATTGCAGGAAACTGTCCATGTCATCCAAACTGCCACATATCCACAGACTCAGGTGCGTTGGATTTTGTGCTATCGGTCATATTTTGGTTATTGTAACATGATAGAGGCAAGGAATCTTTGTATTTTTAGCAGATGCCACAGTACAACGAATATTGCAAACGAACAGTACGTGTCCCCACGCATGTTTCCTTTCCCACCATTTCATCCCTCTCTAATAACTTTGGGCATCTATGCCTGAAATCAAATTATCATTGCAACTCTGAATTTCGGACCCATCGCGTGCGCCTGGAAACGAGCTGCCGCCCTCATCGAAATAGCGAATGACGCTTATTACTGATTGGGTACCAACCAGATAGAACTTGAAGTTGAGTGCGTTGAGCACCGTCGCAATGTGGTTTTTGACCTGATCACTGACGAATGACAGAAAGCCGTGTCTGAGACTCTCCTTGACCCTTTCAGGCAGCACGCACACTTGCTCCGTGAAACGAGCCACCTCGCATATCTTGAAATTGAGCTTTTCAAGGAAAATCAATTGAAACGATTCCTTTAATGAACCATTTGTCGGCTCAATGGGCTTGGGCTGTTGTCAAGTAACGACCGTTTGACTGCATTAGCATTCTCTCATGTCACTGATTGCTTTTCCCACCTAAACGTCCCTCTGAATTAAAATGAAAGAGGAAGAGTTCTTTCCGTTCTGATCGCGACTATAGATTCTTTTCGACGAACGTTTTTAAAACTCACATGTTTCAGTTCCTTAATAAATTGACATCGGTAGTCGTTGCGGAAGATCACGAGACGATCACACGTGGTTGCTGCATCTTCGAAAATGTTGATACACTGAAATCAGGCGTAATTTCTACATCAAAAACTTAAATCCATTTTCCGCGTCAGGTTTTTTTTCGATTATTCAAGAAAAACATCGCAGATGTGAATAAATCGAAGACTTTCTTCACATAAGAATAAGTTGTTTGCATTTGAGCAAATACTGTGTGTGCGAAACTTAAGGCTTCTGAGTGAAAACCAATGTCTCATTTGTTTTACTGAGTCGGATAAAGGGTCATCCCTAAACTCTGCAAAAGTGAAGCCTCCGAGTATTTAGTGCCCACCTTTCCATCTCCGCTCAACTTATAAGTTTCGTATTTTTTCGAGAAATATGAAATATTCGCACTGTTGCCGAAATCGAAACTTTATTGGTACTCCTCAATAACAGTGCATTTTTACGTGAACTACATTCAGTAATCAACAAATTAAACGCCATAATTTGCTAATAGAGGGAGCGTTTATCGCACATTGAGGGCCTTGGCTACCCTCAGAGAGAGCGGAGTATCGGACCAAATCATCGCTAGTAAAGTGTCGAATCATTGCAACGCACACAAATTAATGGAAGGCTTATGTATCCAAACTTCTCGCATAGTTGAGCAAGATTTTTCTTAACGCAATGAATTTTAACGGCAAAGACGTTATGGATTTTCTTACCAAAAGAAATGCACTGATCTCTAAAAAACAGAATCTCCGGATGTCTTTCTTAGTTAGGTCCAGCGGGCACTACGACACTCTAACCGATCCTCCTCTTCCTTCGCGCTGTGAAGTGCGCCAAAACCTTTCTAAAGGGCACACTCTTTTTAAATGCATGTTGCCGTTTTCGTTTGCTTTACGACTTCACATCGAAATGCACAACAACGAGTTATCAATGCTTTTCCAATGTGATTGGGAAGTACTCATCTCCGTAAATAACACATATTCCTCAAAGAAAATTTCCTCCACTCAGCCAAAGAATAAAACAATTTCTTGAAATTTCTGAAATTTTCAATACCTACAGGAAAAACTGCTCGAATCAAGCTGCATAAAATAAGCGATGAAGCGAAAACTCACGAAGTAATACGGTCCAATAAAAAAGCGTTCGCAGCGCTGCTTTATGAGAAGGACGTGTTTCAAATAGTCCTTCGCTTGTCTGCCAAACCTGGCATGAAATACTTTTGTTAGGCCTATGCAGACGAACCCACTTCCTGTCACCTCATCCCCTATCATGAAGAAAACGAAACTACCGAGATGTAAAAGAAAAGCACTTCAGTCCAAACGAACGAAGCCTTTTACAATTCATTTTCAAATAAAACCTGAAATGCGGTTAGGCTGAGGACAAACACTAAAGTACCTAGAAGAGAGGCGATGAAAATGCGTGCCTCCCTTTGATCAAGGATTATGACCTTTCATACGTAGAAGATCTTGCAAAGGCATACTGCGGCTGTCTTTCCGACAAGCATGCATGCGTGGATCTGTCTGTCCGTCTTCTACTTTCAGCACGCGAACTAAATCTAGAGTCATGGAATTTGACGAATTTAATATGCACTATGCGGAGACTGCAATATTCCACATCGATCCACACGCCTAGGGAGGTGTCGACCTCTAGAGGTCAAGAATCCGGATGTATTTCAAGTTGGTTCGCTCACAGAAAATTCGATTTTTGATGGACTACCGTATGCAGTCGAAGCGGTTGACATGTCGAAGGGCTATTCTCATATTTAATTTTTTGCTGGCGCTTTGTTGATGAGGCTGGCCGGTCAGCTGGATATAAGAGTGCATGACGCGCCACTTCCTTTCGCAGCCTTCTTCAGCTTTTTCTTCTACAGATTTTTCCACAGAGGATGATCCGTTTCAGACAAACAAGCGACTCTCTATAATAAATCGGCTAAATTCGACACTTCTATCACCCTCCCTCATCCGTATGCCGTTAGAAATAATCACCTATACTGCGGATTTAATGCAACCTCTTAAATCATCAAGTATCCTCTTCTCGGTTTGCTTCATGAGTTTTTTCAGAGGTTCAGTCATTGACGCATTGCTTCGCAGTGAAGCCAATAATCGTCACCGAAAACACCATTTCATGCTTCTATCAAATATGATAAACAATCAATGCAATATAGGCCGCTTAGCCGTTCCTAAAGAGCAATGAGTGGTTTAAACGGTCGTGGCTCACACAGTATTTTCTCGAACAGCACGATAACTAACCCGGCCACCATTGCCTGCAACTTGCGAAGTGTCTGAAGAAAGGTGAATAGGTGCTTTGCAAAGTACCGAACGTGTGCTTTATACGCCTCCAACGAGAACTAAAACACGTTGTCATTCAGTTCGCACTGAGTAAATTATGGATTTTCAGTGGAAATCATGATAATAGGGAGGGTTTCTATCTATGCCCATATTCTTCTTATTCTCACGCTCTCTTGCCCTGAGTTCTGGTGAAATCTGATGACAGAATATCCCAAAGAACGCTAAGCGGATCAAGCACCCTTCCCACCTCCCCGTTACAGATATTAAGAAAACCCTATCCAAGACTTTAAACCCCAGCGTAAAATTTAGTACTCTGCCGGCCTTCCGGCTCATCCTCTTTCATCTGCGCGCTAAGCAACCTCCGTATCGGTTACCCTTTTCTTTTTCCTTCCGTCATTCGCAGGAGAAACGGTAAAAAAAACACCACCTAAACCCATTTTGAACTTACATTTGATTGGATCTTGGTAGGCAAAAATTGATTGTACCTTGTTTGACTGTTGGTTTGTCTCCTCGATAACCTGATTGCCGACTGTTACTACCGAGTCGCGTACACATCCAACCGATTCGGCTAGTGACTCCAAATTTTTTGTTGTATTCATTGCAGGGATCTGAACAATTTCTTTCGTTCCAGGCGACTCAAAAATCACAAACTATGTCGTTTTCCTTCGGCTTTATTTCCCTCAAATTTCGATCCCCATAAGCCTCGAAGCCGGAAGTGAGATATTTCTCAGCTGCACAAATTTCATGGCATCAAAGGATGTCATCATTTTTCAAGGCATTGTTCACATACTGTCTTGTTTCTTCTGAGAATCTAAAGGGTATTCAGTGGATTCATACATGGCCGCGTATGGCGTAACGCAAAGAGCGGAAGAGAAGGCAACCATAACGGACGGAAATCTGCCCAATACAATGGCACTCCGTACGAAATCACTCGTTCAATTGAACATTTGCTAACAAATAGCAAATTTTTCGAAGTTTCAGGAAGGATGGCAAAGAATTCATTCACTCTACCTGAAATGACCAACTTAAGATGAACAGAAGTAATATTGAGCGCAATTTGCTCGTGACAAGCGACGGTACGGCGATTAGCACAATCGCGCGAATCGACGGAAAGGCAATCATCAGTCCCATAATGGCTTGCACACATATACTAACGTATACGCCGAGTCTACAATATTATCGTGCAGAAAGCGACAACACTATGAAAAACTGTTTGGGTATTTTCTGCTGTAAATGCCCAACTAATATATTCCAGTAGCACTGATCTATAAACGTCCTTTATAGCACTATGCTCAGCTGAATGACTTAGCTATGTGGTGCGGCCTTAAATATGCTGATTATATCCACTTCAAAGCGAACAATTCACCGAAAATGCGCATAAAGATGGCAGCTTTCAATTTTCGAATTCCCCCTGCCATGTAGACACATCGCCTTCACCTCCTCTCGCTGTTCGAAAATGACTACGCTTGAGACGCAGCAAGAGCATTACAACTCTGAATGCGACCTGCAAACAGGAATTTGCAGCATATATAAAACGTACCGGCTCGGAAACGTTGCATATTTGATAGCGAGGGTGATGAAAAAAAATAAGCCGACACTTTCGCATACTATGACTGTTAAAACTATTCGCATCAGATCATTCTCCCTTCAATGAAAGCATCAATGGGTATTGATTAGTTATTAAACAGGTATAGTCCACTTGTGAATGTTATGTTACTTCGGCACATCTCACAACATCCTGTGCAAGTGAGGTACCACGGGACACAAGCTACCTCGTCCCAATTCCTGCGTTTCCACTCCGTCGCCCTGTCCCTCCTTCCCTCCCTTCGAAAAAAATTTCGAGGGAGCTTTCGCAATCCCAAACTTGGGGAAAATTTCAACCTTTTTGGGGAAAATACCATGAAAAGTTCTTGCGAACTCCACAAACCCCAAACTCGAGCACATGGATAGCATTGAAAACGCGCTAAAGTTAAAAGCGGTAATAACACAAAAAATTTAGAAACCCAGATGAAACTTCGGGAGGACTTATCTAGAAACAAGAAGTTTCTAGCGTTTAGTTGGGCTAAAAACCTTGTAACAGGAAGAATAGTCTTTTGTGGTCATGAAATCTGCAGTAATTCGTCAGGAGGAAGTTACCGAATATCAGTGACAAGCAAGAGTCGAACTCGAATTTCACTCCCCTTGAAATTCATTCGGCAAAAAGTTTCCCTTTGAAACAAGCAAAAAACTGCACACAAAATTTCGCTACAAGCGGATTAGCACGGAATCTGTCAGAAATTCAGACGGATGTCGTCATGTGACGCGCATAGCAATGTAATGGTTCAAACTGGCTCGATGCTGGCTTCCATCGTCTAACGAGGCAATTGTTTGTGATGCTGTGCGTTTGTTTTTTATGGTTTCAAGCATAACAAAAGACAGCTATCTGTGGATTCACATTCAAAAGAGAAGAACTTTATAGAAGATTTCTCTTCATCTGTTAAAATCTTGTTAGTCTTAGTCATATTCGGCGCGCTTGATGGAACTATATCTTTCCTCTGTCAGCAAAATATTTCTTTGCAGTTTATTTCTTGGGAGTATACCTTGTTCCATGATCGAACATTCTTTCGTAGACATTAGAAGACTGCGACCTTGGATGCGGCCGCAATGGTGGGAAAATTTTACCGACTTTCCTTCGAAAAACCACCCCTGAAAGAAATATCATCAAATGGCTGTCGACTAGCAATATCGTAAAATATGCATCATGAAGCGTCAAACGGGTGTTGTGAAATTGCTTTTTCCGGGCCCTCTCTAAAGAGGTCATTTTTTTCGGTGAGCGAGCGGCTATCTTTTCTTGAGGAGGTGGTTTCAAATCCAAGACGCAGACACACAGGATAATTTCCGGCTATCTTTGCTTGAAGAGGGGGGCCTTAAGTCCAAGACGCAGTCACACAAGACAGATGAACGTAATTTCTTGAGCTGTGAATGAAACTAGGCGGAAAACTGCTACGGACAGTATGTAAATATCATACCAATCAACTGCAAGAAAGATTAATAGTAATTTAACTGGACAGTCCTTCAGCAGCTTCCGGCACAAGTTCAACACTCTGAGGTGATAAAATTTGAAAAAAGCATTGCAAGTTTCTCAAATTCAAGCTAAAACGAGAGAAATCGATGAAACGAGCGACTGAATAAAGGCGCTCACATTTGTCAATCAGTAACGGTTCTCCAGCAACCGATCGTCTGCAATTTTCCGCAATCAACAGAAACTTCTGGAGTTTCGCCGATGCGTTATTCCTCTGTCGATAGAGGAGGAGAAATGACATCAAGCGAGCTGAAAACGAACCGAATCAGTGAAACAAGAAAAGTGAATAGTCGATAGCGGCTTTTCCTCCGATATTTTAAGCATCGATTATCTTTTCACTGATGGTGGTTTGCGGTCTTGGAACATCGAAAAAACTCTTTCCTGCATTATATAATACAGTCGGTGTTTAATAAACAATAAAATGAACCAGTAACCATCAAAGGGTCTAGGTGACACTTTGTTGGAGGTTTCTAGTTGACATATTATATCGGCTACTCGAAGCCAGTTTCATTTAAAATTCCTCATATGACATGGGAGAACTCGTATGATGAGCACGAAAACTCTAGCCACCGCCGATGCTCTAATTAACAAATCGCAAACTTAGTTCCACGAAGTGAGCACCAAATTTGACGATCTGAAGGAACCGACCACTCGTAGGTACTCACGACAGCAAACTAATGTCAATTGAGTAAAAAATATGGGTCAGAAAAACTTCATTTCATCAGCATATTTTTGCAGAATTATGAAAACATGCAAAACTATCAATAAAAGGCAATCAATAAACAGGGCGAATAAAATTGCACTGGAAGCGACTGAAAAAGTCTACTAGGAATTTCGACATGGATGAGCCTCTTGCTGTTTGGAGGCTCAGAATGGTCGGTCGCAAAAATGCCCGGCAAACTGTTTCTGAAGAGCAGGGAGGCTGTATTCACTGTTCAGTCTAATCGAGAGTTTTCGCAAGGGCTGCGCTCAAAGTTCGTTCTTTTGGATACGTATTCGGCAAGTTTTAAATGTTTACATAAAGTTGTGTGTTTTTGAAGTGAAGGTGTAAGAGAGAAGATTTTATTATCGTATGTGCTCATGCCCATCTTCGTATCCAGAAATTTGAATTAAATAATTCATTGTAACATGTAGTGGCCCCGTGGACAAACTTTCTAGTCAATTCGCCAAAGTTACAGAAAGTTATAGACAGTTCTTTAGTAGGGTATGAGGGCCACGGAATAGAAAACACTGATTCGCTCATTTTACACTTATGTGAGTGTTAACAAGTGATCTGCTTAAAAGTGATCTGTTGTGGTCCAATCAGTTTTATGGTCGCTGTTATCGTTGTGACCTTCATTATGTAACAAGTTATAGGCTCATAGTTGTTGATCTTGATGTGTTGTCTCCCTCGTGTGTATTTAACCTCCCATGCCTTCAGGGCCGTAGCCGAAAGGCCACGGTCTTGCTTGAGAGTTCAGTTGTTGTGTTCAACAGACCATCGAGTAGCTCCCAGCCCGGTCGCAGTGAGCACTGTACCAGATTAATGCGAATTTACATAAACAAACCTTCTATGAGATTATATTATGGAAATTATATATGATGTGAGGTTATATGTCCCTCTCACTTCGATATCGACCGAATGAGACCTCACCTGCAAAATTTTTGAAAGATTTACGGAGCAATATGAGGTGCTAAATAATAACGAGAAACACTTTACGGGTCAGATCAGAAACGAAATCGTTACGTGCTTCCACAGAAAGCTATCGAAAACTCTATTGGCTTGATATTTACTGCTGCAACTGTTACCACGTTTTGTTTTTCGAAGTTTTCGGCCTTATATCCCTGTGAGCATTCCTCAGGTAACACGAAATGAATTGGTAACTGGCAGACTTTGAGTAATGTCCATATACGTTGTCCACTCTCAACTCCAGGACTGAAATCGAGTATTGCAACACATTTACCGACAGTGACTTTCTCCCTTGTCCGAACAGATCTCTTCCTGTTAAAGTTGCGGTCAGATTTAATGAGATATAGGAGAAGAGAAAACCCGCTGTGAAAACTTGATGTGCCGACCCGTCTCTAACCTAAACATATCTCGACGATAAAGAAGGAGCGATTTATGAGGTGACCAGTCGACCCCAGATCAAATTAGATGAGGTGCCTTGCAAGATAAACCAAAAGCTCACGGGCAGAAAAAATACTGCCCAGCCAAGCTAACCTCAGCAAGAATCCAAGAGGCTATAAAAACGGCTTAATGTGCTCATACAACCATTCCAGTTTCTAAGCTACAGGAGAGGTTTCGCAGGACCACGCTGACCTACGTGAAGTCGTCAGAACAGTTAAGAGGTCCGACGGTAGTGGTAGAGCTCGCAAACTGCAATCATAGCAGGATCGAGCCGACGATAGAAACCATCCCGGTGAACATCCTTCTTTTGTTCGCATGCTGTATTTATAAGTACGGAACCACTTCCTCGATATCTGTGTCGGCTAGCATGCTGTCTAATTGTGCCTAGACAGGAGTTGCAGATCACGACGGAGACTTACGACTAGAAAGCCAAGTGGACTTAACGTTTCCAGATTTTCAAAGTGCAAGTGACGAAACCCTGGACGTAGTTGATATAATGAATTCGGAAAAGGGGGAGGGAAGCAGGTGTTTTCTGAAATCTTGGTGCGCCATCCTTCTAGAATCTGTAAGACTATCCGAGATTTATTATTCGTTCCTGTGTAATCCTTTTGTGCTCCATAAACTTACCGGAAAGGACAGGTTAGGAGACGTAATATAGCTCCCCAGCGGAGAAGGGGAGACATCTCCCTCCTCATATGCACGGCCTATGAAACTAAAAGACGAAACAATTGAAGGATTCGCCAAGCGCTAAGTGAACCTTCGCATGTGAGGCTTTCCGAAGAGTTCGCTGAGGTTCGCATTCGAGAGTTCTCGAAACTTAACTGTTGCAGTGCTGTTGAAGAAAAGGAAACCGCGTCTCTTTTAAAGCAGTGAAGTAAAAGAAGAGAACACTCTTGAGATTGAGCTTAACGATCCCGTGCCCCTCAGAATCCCACAAATTGATGTACCTCACCTGTGTGACACACCGTTCTGGAGCCGGTTAACTTGCAAACTGCAGTCAAAAGTGGTCATGCGCCATCGTTCTCTGCAATAGCTCATCCGGGCATCATGGGAACTCGAAAACTTCTCATATAAACATGCAGTTTTTTTGCTGCCATTCAACTCAGAACATCAAATAACGTACGCTTGCATAATTTCAGCTCAATTGAGGCACCAGAAGTGGATTGTCTATATGCGCCATCGTTCTCTGCAATAGGGGAACCTGGCACAACAGGAACTCGAAAACTCGATTCAAAAGTACACAAATGAGGCGTCAATTCTGAGATGCGTAAATGAGCGATGAATTTAATTTTCCTTATGTCACCTTCAAATTTCGACAATTTGTTTAAGTGAGTGAACGTTTTTGAGACCGTTTATCACAATCATTTAAGTACACGCTGCATATAATTGCATACTGTTTTGACGAATGTTTATGATGTCAGATTTGCAATCATTTTTTCTGACGTATTTTCTGAGGGTGTAATGGCCTTAAATGGTTTGAACCAAGAAGTTGATTTGAATGACCAAGGAATTGTAAGTGAAACGATCAAGGAATTGATCTGAACCAAGAAAAATTAAGACTGAGCAAAAAAAGGGAAGCGAACATTGAGTTGAAAAAGTTTATTCATAACTGATGTGTTAACTGCAAGTGGAATAATGAAACGGCGAAAATTGTCTCAACTTGCTCAAGTTTGCGGCAATTATCATGACCTCCACCTGCATCACGAAATGAGTGTTAGAAAGTAGAAATTTTCAGCACTGCTGAGAACCCACTAAGGAATACCATACAAACACTAACAAATCTGTACGTTTAGTGATAAAAATGTTCTAGATGTTAATGACAACGAAACGTATTCGGATAGCAGTGGTAGTATTATGGTTGGCACCACTGTTCTTCATATTAAGTTGGTTTCTTGCATTCGAAAGCGATGGTCTCCGCCAACCTAAATGTCGACATCAATTTTACTTGCGTTTACCATTTAGGTGAGTGAGCATTGAACTACGTTTATTTCATGCAGTAATTTCTTTCAGACTGTTTTTTGAATGAGGAATTTAGCGCTGTAATATTTTAAAAATGTTTGATTATCTTTTGCATAAAATAGTCTACTGGAGTTAATCGGAGCTGACGTTTCGCAAGTCGATGCTTGCGACTACCATCCAGTATGCTAATTGAGATGAGCACTTGTCAAGTTATGTATTTGTATATGCATTTTGCTTGAATGTGCTTTCTCTTTAATGTGCTTAAAAGCGACAACAACAACAACAACAACAACAAGTGGCTGTCAAAAGTGAAAGCAAAGGACTGTCATCAATTGTGCCAGGTTCCCCTATTGCAGAGAACGATGGCGCATATAGACAATCCACTTCTGGTGCCTCAATTGAGCTGAAATTATGCAAGCGTACGTTATTTGATGTTCTGAGTTGAATGGCAGCAAAAAAAACTGCATGTTTCTGTGAGAAGTTTTCGAGTTCCTATGATGCCCGGATGAGCTATTGCAGAGAACGATGGCGCGTCCAGAAAATCCACTTCTGGTGCCTCAGTTGAGCTGAGATTATGCAAGCGTACGTTATTTGATGTTCTGAGTTGAATGGCAGCAAAAAAACTGCATGTTTCTGTGAGAAGTTTTCGAGTTCCTATGATGCCCGGATGAGCTATTGCAGAGAACGATGGCGCATCCATAAAATATACTTCTGGTGCCTCAGTTGAGCTGAAATTATGCAAGCGAACGTTATTTGATGTTCTGAGTTGAATGGCAGCAAAAAAACTGCATGTTTCTGTGAGAAGTTTTCGAGTTCCTATGATGCCCGGATGAGCTATTGCAGAGAACGATGGCGCATCCATAAAATATACTTCTGGTGCCTCAGTTGAGCTGAAATTATGCAAGCGAACGTTATTTGATGTTCTGAGTTGAATGGCAGCAAAAAAACTGCATGTTTCTGTGAGAAGTTTTCGAGTCCCTATGATGCCGGGATGAGCTATTGCAGAGAACGATGGCGCGTCCAGAAAATCCACTTCTGGTGCCTCAGTTGAGCTGAGATTATGCAAGCGTACGTTATTTGATGTTCTGAGTTGAATGGCAGCAAAAAAACTGCATGTTTCTGTGAGAAGTTTTCGAGTTCCCATGATGCCCGGATGAGCTATTGCAGAGAACGATGACGCATCCAGAAAATCCACTTCTGGTGCCTCAGTTGAGCTGAAATTATGCAAGCGTACGTTATCTGATGTTCTGAGTTGAATGGCAGCAAAAAAACTGCATGTTTCTGTGAGAAGTTTTCGAGTCCCTATGATGCCGGGATGAGCTATTGCAGAGAACGATGGCGCATCCGGAAAATCCACTTCTGGTGCCTCAGTTGAGCTGAAATTATGCAAGCGAACGTTATTTGATGTTCTGAGTTGAATAGCAGCAAAAAAAACTGCATATTTCTGTGAGAAGTTTTCGAGTTCCTATGATGCCCGGATGAGCTATAGCAGAGAACGATGGCGCATCCAGAAAATCCACTTCTGGTGCCTCAATTGAGCTGAAATTAGGCAAGCGTACGTTATTTGATGTTCTGAGTTGAATGGCAGCAAAAAAACTGCATGTTTCTGTGAGAAGTTTTCGAGTTCCTAGGATGCCCGGATGAGCTATTGCAGAGAACGATGGCGCATGAGCTATTGCAGAGAACGATGGCGCATCAAGAAAATCCACTTCTGGTGCCTCAATTGAGCTGAAATTAGGCAAGCGTACGTTATTTGATGTTCTGAGTTGAATGGCAGCAAAAAAACTGCATGTTTCTGTGAGAAGTTTTCGAGTCCCTATGATGCCCGGATGAGTTACTGCAGAGAACGATGGCGGATCCAGAAAATCCACTTCTGGTGCCTCAGTTGAGCTGAAATTATGCAAGCGAACGTTATTTGATGTTCTGAGTTGAATGGCAGCAAAAAAACTGCATGTTTCTGTGAGAAGTTTTCGAGTTCCTATGATGCCCGGATGAGCTATTGCAGAGAACGATGGCGCATGAGCTATTGCAGAGAGCGATGGCGCATCCAGAAAATCCACTTCTGGCGCCTCAATTGAGCTGAAATTATGCAATCGTACGTTATTTGATGTTCTGAGTTGAATGGCAGCAAAAAAACTGCATGTTTCTGTGAGAAGTTTTCGAGTTCCTATGATGCACGGATGAGCTATTGCAGAGAACGATCGCGCATCCAGAAAATCTACTTCTGGTGCCTCAATTGAGCTGAAAGTATGCAAGCATAAGTTATTTGATGTTCTGAGTTGAATGGCAGCAAAAAAAACTGCATGTTTCTGTGAGAAGTTTTCGAGTTCCTATGATGCCCGGATGAGCTATTGCAGAGAACGATGGCGCATCAAGAAAATCCACTTCTGGTGCCTCAATTGAGCTGAAATTAGGCAAGCGTACGTTATCTGATGTTCTGAGTTGAATGGCAGCAAAAAAACTGCATGTTTCTGTGAGAAGTTTTCGAGTCCCTATGATGCCCGGATGAGTTACTGCAGAGAACGATGGCGGATCCAGAAAATCCACTTCTGGTGCCTCAGTTGAGCTGAAATTATGCAAGCGAACGTTATTTGATGTTCTGAGTTGAATGGCAGCAAAAAAACTGCATGTTTCTGTGAGAAGTTTTCGAGTTCCTATGATGCCCGGATGAGCTATTGCAGAGAACGATGGCGCATGAGCTATTGCAGAGAGCGATGGCGCATCCAGAAAATCCACTTCTGGCGCCTCAATTGAGCTGAAATTATGCAGTCGTACGTTATTTGATGTTCTGAGTTGAATGGCAGCAAAAAAACTGCATGTTTCTGTGAGAAGTTTTCGAGTTCCTATGATGCACGGATGAGCTATTGCAGAGAACGATCGCGCATCCAGAAAATCTACTTCTGGTGCCTCAATTGAGCTGAAAGTATGCAATCGTACGTTACTTGATGTTCTGAGTTGAATGGCAGCAAAAAAACTGCATGTTTCTGTGAGAAGTTTTCGAGTTCCTATGATGCACGGATGAGCTATTGCAGAGAACGATCGCGCATCCAGAAAATCTACTTCTGGTGCCTCAATTGAGCTGAAAGTATGCAAGCATAAGTTATTTGATGTTCTGAGTTGAATGGCAGCAAAAAAACTGCATGTTTCTGTGAGAAGTTTTCGAGTTCCTATGATGCCCGGATGAGCTATTGCAGAGAACGATGGCGCATCCAGAAAATATACTTCTGGTGCCTCAGTTGAGCTGAAATTATGCAAGCGAACGTTATTTGATGATCTGAGTTGAATGGCAGCAAAAAAAACTGCATGTTTCTGTGAGAGGTTTTCGAGTTCCTATGATGCCCGGATGAGCTATTGCAGAGAACCATGGCGCATCCAGAAAATATACTTCTGGTGCCTCAGTTGAGCTGAAATTATGCAAGCGAACGTTATTTGATGTTCTGAGTTGAATGGCAGCAAAAAAAACTGCATGTTTCTGTGAGAAGTTTTCGAGTTCCTATGATGCCCGGATGAGCTATTGCAGAGAACGATGGCGCATGAGCTATTGCAGAGAGCGATGGCGCATCCAGAAAATCCACTTCTGGCGCCTCAATTGAGCTGAAATTATGCAATCGTACGTTATTTGATGTTCTGAGTTGAATGGCAGCAAAAAAACTGCATGTTTCTGTGAGAAGTTTTCGAGTTCCTATGATGCACGGATGAGCTATTGCAGAGAACGATCGCGCATCCAGAAAATCTACTTCTGGTGCCTCAATTGAGCTGAAAGTATGCAAGCGTAAGTTATTTGATGTTCTGAGTTGAATGGCAGCAAAAAAAACTGCATGTTTCTGTGAGAAGTTTTCGAGTTCCTATGATGCCCGGATGAGCTATTGCAGAGAACGATGGCGCATCAAGAAAATCCACTTCTGGTGCCTCAATTGAGCTGAAATTAGGCAAGCGTACGTTATTTGATGTTCTGAGTTGAATGGCAGCAAAAAAACTGCATGTTTCTGTGAGAAGTTTTCGAGTCCCTATGATGCCCGGATGAGTTACTGCAGAGAACGATGGCGGATCCAGAAAATCCACTTCTGGTGCCTCAGTTGAGCTGAAATTATGCAAGCGAACGTTATTTGATGTTCTGAGTTGAATGGCAGCAAAAAAACTGCATGTTTCTGTGAGAAGTTTTCGAGTTCCTATGATGCCCGGATGAGCTATTGCAGAGAACGATGGCGCATGAGCTATTGCAGAGAGCGATGGCGCATCCAGAAAATCCACTTCTGGCGCCTCAATTGAGCTGAAATTATGCAGTCGTACGTTATTTGATGTTCTGAGTTGAATGGCAGCAAAAAAACTGCATGTTTCTGTGAGAAGTTTTCGAGTTCCTATGATGCACGGATGAGCTATTGCAGAGAACGATCGCGCATCCAGAAAATCCACTTCTGGTGCCTCAATTGAGCTGAAAGTATGCAATCGTACGTTACTTGATGTTCTGAGTTGAATGGCAGCAAAAAAACTGCATGTTTCTGTGAGAAGTTTTCGAGTTCCTATGATGCACGGATGAGCTATTGCAGAGAACGATCGCGCATCCAGAAAATCTACTTCTGGTGCCTCAATTGAGCTGAAAGTATGCAAGCATAAGTTATTTGATGTTCTGAGTTGAATGGCAGCAAAAAAACTGCATGTTTCTGTGAGAAGTTTTCGAGTTCCTATGATGCCCGGATGAGCTATTGCAGAGAACGATGGCGCATCCAGAAAAATACTTCTGGTGCCTCAGTTGAGCTGAAATTATGCAAGCGAACGTTATTTGATGTTCTGAGTTGAATGGCAGCAAAAAAAACTACATGTTTCTGTGAGAGGTTTTCGAGTTCCTATGATGCCCGGATGAGCTATTGCAGAGAACGATGGCGCATCCAGAAAATATACTTCTGGTGCCTCAGTTGAGCTGAAATTATGCAAGCGAACGTTATTTGATGTTCTGAGTTGAATGGCAGCAAAAAAAACTGCATGTTTCTGTGAGAAGTTTTCGAGTTCCTATGATGCCCGGATGAGCTATTGCAGAGAACGATGGCGCATGAGCTATTGCAGAGAACGATGGCGCATCCAGAAAATCCACTTCTGGTGCCTCAGGTGGGCTGAAATTATGCAAGCGAACATTATTTGATGTTCTGAGTTGAATGGCTGCAAAAAAACTGCATGTTTCTGTGAGAAGTTTTCGAGTCCCTATGATGCCGGGATGAGCTATTGCAGAGAACGATGGCGCATCCGGAAAATCCACTTCTGGTGCCTCAATTGAGCTGAAATTATGCAAGCGAACGTTATTTGATGTTCTGAGTTGAATGGCAGCAAAAAAACTGCATGTTTCTGTGAGAAGTTTTCGAGTTCCTATGATGCCCGGATGAGCTATTGCAGAGAACGATGGCGCATCCAGAAAATCCACTTCTGGTGCCTCAACTGAGCTGAAATTATGCAAGCGTACGTTATTTGATGTTCTGAGTTGAATGGCAGCAAAAAAAACTGCATGCTTCTGTGAGAAGTTTTCGAGTTCCTATGATGCCCGGATGAGCGATTGCAGAGAACGATGGCGCATGAGCTATTGCAGAGAACGATGGCGCATCCAGAAAATCCACTTCTGGTGCCTCAATTGAGCTGAAATTAGGCAAGCGTACGTTATCTGATGTTCTGAGTTGAATGGCCGCAAAAAAAACTGCATGTTTCTGTGAGAAGTTTTCGAGTTCCTATGATGCCCGGATGAGCTATTGCAGAGAACGATGGCGCATCCAGAAAATATACTTCTGGTGCCTCAGTTGAGCTGAAATTATGCAGGCGAACGTTATTTGATGTTCTGAGTTGAATGGCCGCAAAAAAACTGCATGTTTATATGAGAAGTTTTCGAGTTCCTATGATGCCCGGATGAGTTACTGCAGAGGACGATGGCGCATCCAGAAAATCCACTTCTGGTGCCTCAGTTGAGCTGAAATTATGCAAGCGAACGTTATTTGATGTTCTGAGTTGAATGGCAGCAAAAAAACTGCATGTTTCTGTGTGAAGTTTTCGAGTTCCTATGATGCCCGGATGAGCTATTGCAGAGAACGATGGCGCATGAGCTATTGCAGAGAGCGATGGCGCATCCAGAAAATCCACTTCTGGCGCCTCAATTGAGCTGAAATTATGCAATCGTACGTTATTTGATGTTCTGAGTTGAATGGCAGCAAAAAAACTGCATGTTTCTGTGAGAAGTTTTCGAGTTAATATGATGCACGGATGAGCTATTGCAGAGAACGATGGCGCATGAGCTATTGCAGAGAACGATGGCGCATCCAGAAAATCCACTTCTGGTGCCTCAATTGAGCTGAAATTAGGCAAGCGTACGTTATCTGATGTTCTGAGTTGAATGGCAGCAAAAAAACTGCATGTTTCTGTGAGAAGTTTTCGAGTTCCTATGATGCCCGGATGAGCGATTGCAGAGAACGATGGCGCATGAGCTATTGCAGAGAACGATGGCGCATCCAGAAAATCCACTTCTGGTGCCTCAATTGAGCTGAAATTAGGCAAGCGTACGTTATTTGATGTTCTGAGTTGAATGGCCGCAAAAAAAACTGCATGTTTCTGTGAGAAGTTTTCGAGTTCCTATGATGCCCGGATGAGCTATTGCAGAGAACGATGGCGCATCCAGAAAATATACTTCTGGTGCCTCAGTTGAGCTGAAATTATGCAGCGAACGTTATTTGATGTTCTGAGTTGAATGGCCGCAAAAAAACTGCATGTTTATATGAGAAGTTTTCGAGTTCCTATGATGCCCGGATGAGTTACTGCAGAGGACGATGGCGGATCCAGAAAATCCACTTCTGGTGCCTCAGTTGAGCTGAAATTATGCAAGCGAACGTTATTTGATGTTCTGAGTTGAATGGCAGCAAAAAAACTGCATGTTTCTGTGAGAAGTTTTCGAGTTCCTATGATGCCCGGATGAGCTATTGCAGAGAACGATGGCGCATGAGCTATTGCAGAGAGCGATGGCGCATCCAGAAAATCCACTTCTGGCGCCTCAATTGAGCTGAAATTATGCAATCGTACGTTATTTGATGTTCTGAGTTGAATGGCAGCAAAAAAACTGCATGTTTCTGTGAGAAGTTTTCGAGTTAATATGATGCACGGATGAGCTATTGCAGAGAACGATGGCGCATGAGCTATTGCAGAGAACGATGGCGCATCCAGAAAATCCACTTCTGGTGCCTCAATTGAGCTGAAATTAGGCAAGCGTACGTTATCTGATGTTCTGAGTTGAATGGCAGCAAAAAAACTGCATGTTTCTGTGAGAAGTTTTCGAGTTCCTATGATGCCCGGATGAGCTATTGCAGAGAACGATGGCGCATCCAGAAAATATACTTCTGGTGCCTCAGTTGAGCTGAAATTATGCAAGCGAACGTTATTTGATGATCTGAGTTGAATGGCAGCAAAAAAAACTGCATGTTTCTGTGAGAGTTTTCGAGTTCCTATGATGCCCGGATGAGCTATTGCAGAGAACCATGGCGCATCCGGAAAATATACTTCTGGTGCCTCAGTTGAGCTGAAATTATGCAAGCGAACGTTATTTGATGTTCTGAGTTGAATGGCAGCAAAAAAAACTGCATGTTTCTGTGAGAAGTTTTCGAGTTCCTATGATGCCCGGATGAGCTATTGCAGAGAACGATGGCGCATCCGGAAAATCCACTTCTGGTGCCTCAGTTGAGCTGAAATTATGCAAGCGTACGTTATCTGATGTTCTGAGTTAAATGGCAGCAAAAAAACTGCATGTTTCTGTGAGAAGTTTTCGAGTCTCTATGATGCCGGGATGAGCTATTGCAGAGAACGATGGCGCATCCGGAAAATCCACTTCTGGTGCCTCAGTTGAGCTGAAATTATGCAAGCGAACGTTATTTGATGTTCTGAGTTGAATGGCAGCAAAAAAACTGCATGTTTCTGTGAGAAGTTTTCGAGTTCCTATGATGCCCGGATGAGCTATTGCAGAGAACGATGGCGCATCCAGAAAATCCACTTCTGGTGCCTCAATTGAGCTGAAATTAGGCAAGCGTACGTTATCTGATGTTCTGAGTTGAATGGCAGCAAAAAAACTGCATGTTTCTGTGAGAAGTTATCGAGTTCCTAGGATGCCCGGATGAGCTATTGCAGAGAACGATGGCGCATGAGCTATTGCAGAGAACGATGGCGCATCAAGAAAATCCACTTCTGGTGCCTCAATTGAGCTGAAATTAGGCAAGCGTACGTTATCTGATGTTCTGAGTTGAATGGCAGCAAAAAAACTGCATGTTTCTGTGAGAAGTTTTCGAGTCCCTATGATGCCCGGATGAGTTATTGCAGAGAACGATGGCGCATCCGGAAAATCCACTTCTGGTGCCTCAGTTGGGCTGAAATTATGCAAGCGAACGTTATTTGATGTTCTGAGTTGAATGGCCGCAAAAAAAACTGCATGTTTCTGTGAGAAGTTTTCGAGTTCCTATGATGCCCGGATGAGCTATTGCAGAGAACGATGGCGCATCCAGAAAATATACTTCTGGTGCCTCAGTTGAGCTGAAATTATGCAGGCGAACGTTATTTGATGTTCTGAGTTGAATGGCCGCAAAAAAACTGCATGTTTATATGAGAAGTTTTCGAGTTCCTATGATGCCCGGATGAGTTACTGCAGAGGACGATGGCGGATCCAGAAAATCCACTTCTGGTGCCTCAGTTGAGCTGAAATTATGCAAGCGAACGTTATTTGATGTTCTGAGTTGAATGGCAGCAAAAAAACTGCATGTTTCTGTGAGAAGTTTTCGAGTTGCTATGATGCCCGGATGAGCTATTGCAGAGAACGATGGCGCATGAGCTATTGCAGAGAGCGATGGCGCATCCAGAAAATCCACTTCTGGCGCCTCAATTGAGCTGAAATTATGCAATCGTACGTTATTTGATGTTCTGAGTTGAATGGCAGCAAAAAAACTGCATGTTTCTGTGAGAAGTTTTCGAGTTCCTATGATGCACGGATGAGCTATTGCAGAGAACGATCGCGCATCCAGAAAATCTACTTCTGGTGCCTCAATTGAGCTGAAAGTATGCAAGCATAAGTTATTTGATGTTCTGAGTTGAATGGCAGCAAAAAAACTGCATGTTTCTGTGAGAAGTTTTCGAGTTCCTATGATGCCCGGATGAGCTATTGCAGAGAACGATGGCGCATCCGGAAAATCCACTTCTGGTGCCTCAGTTGAGCTGAAATTATGCAAGCGTACGTTATCTGATGTTCTGAGTTGAATGGCAGCAAAAAGACTGCATGTTTCTGTGAGAAGTTTTCGAGTCCCTATGATGCCGGGATGAGCTATTGCAGAGAACGATGGCGCATCCGGAAAATCCACTTCTGGTGCCTCAGTTGAGCTGAAATTATGCAAGCGAACGTTATTTGATGTTCTGAGTTGAATGGCAGCAAAAAAACTGCATGTTTCTGTGAGAAGTTTTCGAGTTCCTATGATGCCCGGATGAGCTATTGCAGAGAACGATGGCGCATCCAGAAAATCCACTTCTGGTGCCTCAATTGAGCTGAAATTAGGCAAGCGTACCTTATCTGATGTTCTGAGTTGAATGGCAGCAAAAAAACTGCATGTTTCTGTGAGAAGTTATCGAGTTCCTAGGATGCCCGGATGAGCTATTGCAGAGAATGATGGCGCATGAGCTATTGCAGAGAACGATGGCGCATCAAGAAAATCCACTTCTGGTGCCTCAATTGAGCTGAAATTAGGCAAGCGTACGTTATCTGATGTTCTGAGTTGAATGGCAGCAAAAAAACTGCATGTTTCTGTGAGAAGTTTTCGAGTCCCTATGATGCCCGGATGAGTTATTGCAGAGAACGATGGCGCATCCGGAAAATCCACTTCTGGTGCCTCAGTTGGGCTGAAGTTATGCAAGCGAACGTTATTTGATGTTCTGAGTTGAATGGCCGCAAAAAAAACTGCATGTTTCTGTGAGAAGTTTTCGAGTTCCTATGATGGCCGGATGAGTTACTGCAGAGGACGATGGCGGATCCAGAAAATCCACTTCTGGTGCCTCAGTTGAGCTGAAATTATGCAAGCGAACGTTATTTGATGTTCTGAGTTGAATGGCAGCAAAAAAACTGCATGTTTCTGTGAGAAGTTTTCGAGTTCCTATCATGCCCGGATGAGCTATTGCAGAGAACGATGGCGCGTCCAGAAAATCCACTTCTGGTGCCTCAGTTGAGCTGAAATTATGCAAGCGTACGTTATTTGATGTTCTGAGTTGAATGGCAGCAAAAAAACTGCATGTTTCTGTGAGAAGTTTTCGAGTTCCTATGACGCCCGGATGAGCTATTGCAGAGAACGATGGCGCATCCGGAAAATCCACTTCTGGTGCCTCAGTTGAGCTGAAATTATGCAAGCGTACGTTATCTGATGTTCTGAGTTGAATGGCAGCAAAAAAACTGCATGTTTCTGTGAGAAGTTTCCGAGTCCCTATGATGCCGGGATGAGCCATTGCAGAGAACGATGGCGCATCCGGAAAATCCACTTCTGGTGCCTCAGTTGAGCTGAAATTATGCAAGCGAACGTTATTTGATGTTCTGAGTTGAATGGCAGCAAAAAAACTGCATGTTTCTGTGAGAAGTTTTCGAGTTCCTATGATGCCCGGATGAGCTATTGCAGAGAACGATGGCGCATCCAGAAAATCCACTTCTGGTGCCTCAATTGAGCTGAAATTAGGCAAGCGTACGTTATCTGATGTTCTGAGTTGAATGGCAGCAAAAAAACTGCATGTTTCTGTGAGAAGTTTTCGAGTTCCTAGGATGCCCGGATGAGCTATTGCAGAGAACGATGGCGCATGAGCTATTGCAGAGAACGATGGCGCATCAAGAAAATCCACTTCTGGTGCCTCAATTGAGCTGAAATTAGGCAAGCGTACGTTATCTGATGTTCTGAGTTGAATGGCAGCAAAAAAACTGCATGTTTCTGTGAGAAGTTTTCGAGTCCCTATGATGCCCGGATGAGCTATTGCAGAGAACGATGGCGCATCCGGAAAATCCTCTTCTGGTGCCTCAGTTGGGCTGAAATTATGCAAGCGAACGTTATTTGATGTTCTGAGTTGAATGGCAGCAAAAAAACTGCATGTTTCTGTGAGAAGTTTTCGAGTTCCTATGATGCCCGGATGAGCTATTGCAGAGAACGATGGCGCATGAGCTATTGCAGAGAGCGATGGCGCATCCAGAAAATCCACTTCTGGCGCCTCAATTGAGCTGAAATTATGCAATCGTACGTTATTTGATGTTCTGAGTTGAATGGCAGCAAAAAAACTGCATGTTTCTGTGAGAAGTTTTCGAGTTCCTATGATGCCCGGATGAGCGACTGCAGAGAACGATGGCGCATCCAGAAAATCCACTTCTGGTGCCTCAATTGAGCTGAAACTATGCAAGCGCAAGTTGTTTGATGTTCTGAGTTGAATGGCAGCAAAAAAAACTGCATGTTTCTGTGAGAAGTTTTCGAGTTCCTATGATGCCCGGATGAGCTATTGCAGAGAACGATGGCGCATCCAGAAAATATACTTCTGGTGCCTCAGTTGAGCTGAAATTATGCAAGCGAACGTTATTTGATGATCTGAGTTGAATGGCAGCAAAAAAAACTACATGTTTCTGTGAGAGTTTTCGAGTTCCTATGATGCCCGGATGAGCTATTGCAGAGAACCATGGCGCATCCAGAAAATCCACTTCTGGTGACTCAATTGAGCTGAAATTATGCAAGCGTAAGTTATTTGATGTTCTGAGTTGAATGGCAGCAAAAAAAACTGCATGTTTCTGTGAGAAGTTTTCGAGTTCCTATGATGCCCGGATGAGCTATTGCAGAGAACGATGGCGCATCCAGAAAATCCACTTCTGGTGCCTCGGTTGAGCTGAAATTATGCAAGCGTACGTTATTTGGTGTTCTGAGTTGAATGGCAGCAGAAAAAACTGCATGTTTCTGTGAGAAGTTTTCGAGTTCCTATGATGCCCGGATGAGCTATTGCAGAGAACGATGGCGCATCCGGAAAATCCGCTTCTGGTGCCTCAGTTGAGCTGAAATTATGCAAGCGAACGTTATTTGATGTTCTGAGTTGAATGGCGGCAAAAAAACTGCATGTTTCTGTGAGAAGTTTTCGAGTTCCTATGATGCCCGGATGAGCTATTGCAGAGAACGATGGCGCATCCAGAAAATCCACTTCTGGTGCCTCAGTTGAGCTGAAATTATGCAAGCGTACGTTATCTGATGTTCTGAGTTGAATGGCAGCAAAAAAAAACTGCATGTTTCTGTGAGAACTTTTCGAGTTCCTATGATGCCCGGATGAGCTATTGCAGAGAACGATGGCGCATGAGCTATTGCAGAGAACGATGGCGCATCCAGAAAATCCACTTCTGGTGCCTCAATTGAGCTGAAATTATGCAGGCGTACGTTATTTGATGTTCTGAGTTGAATGGCAGCAAAAAAAACTGCATGCTTCTGTGAGAAGTTTTCGAGTTCCTATGATGCCCGGATGAGCTATTGCAGAGAACGATGGCGCATCCAGAAAATCCACTTCTGGTGCCTCAGTTGAGCTGAAATTATGCAGGCGTACGTTATTTGATGTTCTGAGTTGAATGGCAGCAAAAAAACTGCATGTTTCTGTGAGAAGTTTTCGAGTTCCTATGATGCCCGGATGAACGATTGCAGAGAACGATGGCGCATCCAGAAAATCCACTTGTGGTGCCTCAACTGAGCTGAAATTATGCAAGCATAAGTTATTTGATGTTCTGAGTTGAATGGCAGCAAAAAAAACTGCATGTTTCTGTGAGAAGTTTTCGAGTTCCTATGATGCCCGGATGAGCTATTGCATAGAACGATGGCGCATCCAGAAAATCCACTTCTGGTGCCTCAATTGAGCTGAAATCATGCAAACGTAGGTTATTTGATGTTCTGAGTTGAATGGCAGCAAAAAAACTGCATGTTTCTGTGAGAAGTTTTCGAGTTATTATGATGCCCGGATGAGCGATTGCAGAGAACGATGGCGCATGAGCTATTGCAGAGAACGATGGCGCATCCAGAAAATCCACTTCTGGTGCCTCAGGTGGCTGAAATTATGCAAGCGAACATTATTTGATGTTCTGAGTTGAATGGCTGCAAAAAAACTGCATGTTTCTGTGAGAAGTTTTCGAGTCCCTATGATGCCGGGATGAGCTATTGCAGAGAACGATGGCGCATCCGGAAAATCCTCTTCTGGTGCCTCAGTTGAGCTGAAATTATGCAAGCGAACGTTATTTGATGATCTGAGTTGAAAGGCAGCAAAAAAAGCTACATGTTTCTGTGAGAAGTTTTCGAGTTCCTATGATGCCCGGATGAGCTATTGCAGAGAACGATGGCGCATCCAGAAAATCCACTTCTGGTGCCTCAGGTGGGCTGAAATTATGCAAGCGAACATTATTTGATGTTCTGAGTTGAATGGCCGCAAAAAAAACTGCATGTTTCTGTGTGAAGTTTTCGAGTTCCTATGATGCCCGGATGAGCTATTGCAGAGAACGATGGCGCATGAGCTATTGCAGAGAACGATGGCGCATCCAGAAAATCTACTTCTGTGCCTCAATTGAGCTGAAATTATGCAAGCATAAGTTATTTGATCTTCTGAGGTGAATGGCAGCAAAAAAAACTGCATGTTTCTGTGAGAAGTTTTCGAGTTCCTATGATGCCCGGATGAGCTATTGCAGAGAACGATGGCGCATGAGCTATTGCAGAGAACGATGGCGCATCCAGAAAATCCACTTCTGGTGCCTCAGGTGGGCTGAAATTATGCAAGCGAACATTATTTGATGTTCTGAGTTGAATGGCTGCAAAAAAACTGCATGTTTCTGTGAGAAGTTTTCGAGTTCCTATGATGCCCGGATGAGCTATTGCAGAGAACGATGGCGCATCCAGAAAATCCACTTCTGGTGCCTCAATTGAGCTGAAATCATGCAAACGTAGGTTATTTGATGTTCTGAGTTGAATGGCAGCAAAAAAACTGCATGTTTCTGTGAGAAGTTTTCGAGTTATTATGATGCCCGGATGAGCGATTGCAGAGAACGATGGCGCATGAGCTATTGCAGAGAACGATGGCGCATCCAGAAAATCCACTTCTGGTGCCTCAGGTGGGCTGAAATTATGCAAGCGAACATTATTTGATGTTCTGAGTTGAATGGCTGCAAAAAAACTGCATGTTTCTGTGAGAAGTTTTCGAGTCCCTATGATGCCGGGATGAGCTATTGCAGAGAACGATGGCGCATCCGGAAAATCCTCTTCTGGTGCCTCAGTTGAGCTGAAATTATGCAAGCGAACGTTATTTGATGATCTGAGTTGAAAGGCAGCAAAAAAAGCTACATGTTTCTGTGAGAAGTTTTCGAGTTCCTATGATGCCCGGATGAGCTATTGCAGAGAACGATGGCGCATCCAGAAAATCTACTTCTGGTGCCTCAATTGAGCTGAAATTATGCAAGCATAAGTTATTTGATCTTCTGAGGTGAATGGCAGCAAAAAAAACTGCATGTTTCTGTGAGAAGTTTTCGAGTTCCTATGATGCCCGGATGAGCTATTGCAGAGAACGATGGCGCATGAGCTATTGCAGAGAACGATGGCGCATCCAGAAAATCCACTTCTGGTGCCTCAGGTGGGCTGAAATTATGCAAGCGAACATTATTTGATGTTCTGAGTTGAATGGCTGCAAAAAAACTGCATGTTTCTGTGAGAAGTTTTCGAGTCCCTATGATGCCGGGATGAGCTATTGCAGAGAACGATGGCGCATCCGGAAAATCCACTTCTGGTGCCTCAGTTGAGCTGAAATTATGCAAGCGAACGTTATTTGATGTTCTGAGTTGAATGGCAGAAAAAAACTGCATGTTTCTGTGAGAAGTTTTCGAGTTCCTATGATGCCCGGATGAGCTATTGCAGAGAACGATGGCGCATCCAGAAAATCCACTTCTGGTGCCTCGGTTGAGCTGAAATTATGCAAGCGTACGTTATTTGGTGTTCTGAGTTGAATGGCAGCAAAAAAAACTGCATGTTTCTGTGAGAAGTTTTCGAGTTCCTATGATGCCCGGATGAGCTATTGCAGAGAACGATGGCGCATCCGGAAAATCCGCTTCTGGTGCCTCAGTTGAGCTGAAATTATGCAAGCGAACGTTATTTGATGTTCTGAGTTGAATGGCGGCAAAAAAACTGCATGTTTCTGTGAGAAGTTTTCGAGTTCCTATGATGCCCGGATGAGCTATTGCAGAGAACGATGGCGCATCCAGAAAATCCACTTCTGGTGCCTCAGTTGAGCTGAAATTATGCAAGCGTACGTTATTTGATGTTCTGAGTTGAATGGCAGCAAAAAAACTGCATGTTTCTGTGAGAAGTTTTCGAGTCCCTATGATGCCGGGATGAGCTATTGCAGAGAACGATGGCGCATCCGGAAAATCCGCTTCTGGTGCCTCAGTTGAGCTGAAATTATGCAAGCGAACGTTATTTGATGTTCTGAGTTGAATGGCGGCAAAAAAACTGCATGTTTCTGTGAGAAGTTTTCGAGTTCCTATGATGCCCGGATGAGCTATTGCAGAGAACGATGGCGCATCCAGAAAATCCACTTCTGGTGCCTCAATTGAGCTGAAATTATGCAAGCGTAAGTTATTTGATGATCTGAGTTGAATGGCAGCAAAAAAACTACATGTTTCTGTGAGAACTTTTCGAGTTCCTATGATGCCCGGATGAGCTATTGCAGAGAACGATGGCGCATGAGCTATTGCAGAGAACGATGGCGCATCCAGAAAATCCACTTCTGGTGCCTCAATTGAGCTGAAATTATGCAGGCGTACGTTATTTGATGTTCTGAGTTGAATGGCAGCAAAAAAACTGCATGCTTCTGTGAGAAGTTTTCGAGTTCCTATGATGCCCGGATGAGCTATTGCAGAGAACGATGGCGCATCCAGAAAATCCACTTCTGGTGCCTCAGGTGGCTGAAATTATGCAAGCGAACATTATTTGATGTTCTGAGTTGAATGGCTGCAAAAAAACTGCATGTTTCTGTGAGAAGTTTTCGAGTCCCTATGATGCCGGGATGAGCTATTGCAGAGAACGATGGCGCATCCGGAAAATCCACTTCTGGTGCCTCAGTTGAGCTGAAATTATGCAAGCGAACGTTATTTGATGTTCTGAGTTGAATGGCAGAAAAAGAACTGCATGTTTCTGTGAGAAGTTTTCGAGTTCCTATGATGCCCGGATGAGCTATTGCAGAGAACGATGGCGCATCCAGAAAATCCACTTCTGGTGCCTCGGTTGAGCTGAAATTATGCAAGCGTACGTTATTTGGTGTTCTGAGTTGAATGGCAGCAAAAAAAACTGCATGTTTCTGTGAGAAGTTTTCGAGTTCCTATGATGCCCGGATGAGCTATTGCAGAGAACGATGGCGCATCCGGAAAATCCGCTTCTGGTGCCTCAGTTGAGCTGAAATTATGCAAGCGAACGTTATTTGATGTTCTGAGTTGAATGGCGGCAAAAAAACTGCATGTTTCTGTGAGAAGTTTTCGAGTTCCTATGATGCCCGGATGAGCTATTGCAGAGAACGATGGCGCATCCAGAAAATCCACTTCTGGTGCCTCAGTTGAGCTGAAATTATGCAAGCGTACGTTATCTGATGTTCTGAGTTGAATGGCAGCAAAAAAACTGCATGTTTCTGTGAGAAGTTTTCGAGTCCCTATGATGCCGGGATGAGCTATTGCAGAGAACGATGGCGCATCCGGAAAATCCGCTTCTGGTGCCTCAGTTGAGCTGAAATTATGCAAGCGAACGTTATTTGATGTTCTGAGTTGAATGGCGGCAAAAAAACTGCATGTTTCTGTGAGAAGTTTTCGAGTTCCTATGATGCCCGGATGAGCTATTGCAGAGAACGATGGCGCATCCAGAAAATCTACTTCTGGTGCCTCAATTGAGCTGAAATTATGCAAGCATAAGTTATTTGATCTTCTGAGGTGAATGGCAGCAAAAAAAACTGCATGTTTCTGTGAGAAGTTTTCGAGTTCCTATGATGCCCGGATGAGCTATTGCAGAGAACGATGGCGCATGAGCTATTGCAGAGAACGATGGCGCATCCAGAAAATCCACTTCTGGTGCCTCAGGTGGGCTGAAATTATGCAAGCGAACATTATTTGATGTTCTGAGTTGAATGGCTGCAAAAAAACTGCATGTTTCTGTGAGAAGTTTTCGAGTCCCTATGATGCCGGGATGAGCTATTGCAGAGAACGATGGCGCATCCGGAAAATCCACTTCTGGTGCCTCAGTTGAGCTGAAATTATGCAAGCGAACGTTATTTGATGTTCTGAGTTGAATGGCAGCAAAAAAACTGCATGTTTCTGTGAGAAGTTTTCGAGTTCCTATGATGCCCGGATGAGCTATTGCAGAGAACGATGGCGCATCCAGAAAATCCACTTCTGGTGCCTCGGTTGAGCTGAAATTATGCAAGCGTACGTTATTTGGTGTTCTGAGTTGAATGGCAGCAAAAAAAACTGCATGTTTCTGTGAGAAGTTTTCGAGTTCCTATGATGCCCGGATGAGCTATTGCAGAGAACGATGGCGCATCCGGAAAATCCGCTTCTGGTGCCTCAGTTGAGCTGAAATTATGCAAGCGAACGTTATTTGATGTTCTGAGTTGAATGGCGGCAAAAAAACTGCATGTTTCTGTGAGAAGTTTTCGAGTTCCTATGATGCCCGGATGAGCTATTGCAGAGAACGATGGCGCATCCAGAAAATCCACTTCTGGTGCCTCAGTTGAGCTGAAATTATGCAAGCGTACGTTATCTGATGTTCTGAGTTGAATGGCAGCAAAAAAACTGCATGTTTCTGTGAGAAGTTTTCGAGTCCCTATGATGCCGGGATGAGCTATTGCAGAGAACGATGGCGCATCCGGAAAATCCGCTTCTGGTGCCTCAGTTGAGCTGAAATTATGCAAGCGAACGTTATTTGATGTTCTGAGTTGAATGGCGGCAAAAAAACTGCATGTTTCTGTGAGAAGTTTTCGAGTTCCTATGATGCCCGGATGAGCTATTGCAGAGAACGATGGCGCATCCAGAAAATCCACTTCTGGTGCCTCAATTGAGCTGAAATTATGCAAGCGTAAGTTATTTGATGATCTGAGTTGAATGGCAGCAAAAAAAACTACATGTTTCTGTGAGAACTTTTCGAGTTCCTATGATGCCCGGATGAGCTATTGCAGAGAACGATGGCGCATGAGCTATTGCAGAGAACGATGGCGCATCCAGAAAATCCACTTCTGGTGCCTCAACTGAGCTGAAATTATGCAGGCGTACGTTATTTGATGTTCTGAGTTGAATGGCAGCAAAAAAAACTGCATGCTTCTGTGAGAAGTTTTCGAGTTCCTATGATGCCCGGATGAGCTATTGCAGAGAACGATGGCGCATCCAGAAAATCCACTTCTGGTGCCTCAGTTGAGCTGAAATTATGCAGGCGTACGTTATTTGATGTTCTGAGTTGAATGGCAGCAAAAAAACTGCATGTTTCTGTGAGAAGTTTTCGAGTTCCTATGATGCCCGGATGAACGATTGCAGAGAACGATGGCGCATCCAGAAAATCCACTTCTGGTGCCTCAATTGAGCTGAAATCATGCAAACGTAGGTTATTTGATGTTCTGAGTTGAATGGCAGCAAAAAAACTGCATGTTTCTGTGAGAAGTTTTCGAGTTATTATGATGCCCGGATGAGCGATTGCAGAGAACGATGGCGCATGAGCTATTGCAGAGAACGATGGCGCATCCAGAAAATCCACTTCTGGTGCCTCAGGTGGGCTGAAATTATGCAAGCGAACATTATTTGATGTTCTGAGTTGAATGGCTGCAAAAAAACTGCATGTTTCTGTGAGAAGTTTTCGAGTCCCTATGATGCCGGGATGAGCTATTGCAGAGAACGATGGCGCATCCGGAAAATCCTCTTCTGGTGCCTCAGTTGAGCTGAAATTATGCAAGCGAACGTTATTTGATGATCTGAGTTGAAAGGCAGCAAAAAAAGCTACATGTTTCTGTGAGAAGTTTTCGAGTTCCTATGATGCCCGGATGAGCTATTGCAGAGAACGATGGCGCATCCAGAAAATCCACTTCTGGTGCCTCAGGTGGGCTGAAATTATGCAAGCGAACATTATTTGATGTTCTGAGTTGAATGGCCGCAAAAAAAACTGCATGTTTCTGTGTGAAGTTTTCGAGTTCCTATGATGCCCGGATGAGCTATTGCAGAGAACGATGGCGCATGAGCTATTGCAGAGAACGATGGCGCATCCAGAAAATCTACTTCTGGTGCCTCAATTGAGCTGAAATTATGCAAGCATAAGTTATTTGATCTTCTGAGGTGAATGGCAGCAAAAAAAACTGCATGTTTCTGTGAGAAGTTTTCGAGTTCCTATGATGCCCGGATGAGCTATTGCAGAGAACGATGGCGCATGAGCTATTGCAGAGAACGATGGCGCATCCAGAAAATCCACTTCTGGTGCCTCAGGTGGGCTGAAATTATGCAAGCGAACATTATTTGATGTTCTGAGTTGAATGGCTGCAAAAAAACTGCATGTTTCTGTGAGAAGTTTTCGAGTTCCTATGATGCCCGGATGAGCTATTGCAGAGAACGATGGCGCATCCAGAAAATCCACTTCTGGTGCCTCAATTGAGCTGAAATTATGCAAGCATAAGTTATTTGATCTTCTGAGGTGAATGGCAGCAAAAAAAACTGCATGTTTCTGTGAGAAGTTTTCGAGTTCCTATGATGCCCGGATGAGCTATTGCAGAGAACGATGGCGCATGAGCTATTGCAGAGAACGATGGCGCATCCAGAAAATCCACTTCTGGTGCCTCAGGTGGGCTGAAATTATGCAAGCGAACATTATTTGATGTTCTGAGTTGAATGGCAGCAAAAAAACTGCATGTTTCTGTGAGAAGTTTTCGAGTTATTATGATGCCCGGATGAGCGATTGCAGAGAACGATGGCGCATGAGCTATTGCAGAGAACGATGGCGCATCCAGAAAATCCACTTCTGGTGCCTCAGGTGGGCTGAAATTATGCAAGCGAACATTATTTGATGTTCTGAGTTGAATGGCTGCAAAAAAACTGCATGTTTCTGTGAGAAGTTTTCGAGTCCCTATGATGCCGGGATGAGCTATTGCAGAGAACGATGGCGCATCCGGAAAATCCTCTTCTGGTGCCTCAGTTGAGCTGAAATTATGCAAGCGAACGTTATTTGATGATCTGAGTTGAAAGGCAGCAAAAAAAGCTACATGTTTCTGTGAGAAGTTTTCGAGTTCCTATGATGCCCGGATGAGCTATTGCAGAGAACGATGGCGCATCCAGAAAATCCACTTCTGGTGCCTCAGGTGGGCTGAAATTATGCAAGCGAACATTATTTGATGTTCTGAGTTGAATGGCCGCAAAAAAAACTGCATGTTTCTGTGTGAAGTTTTCGAGTTCCTATGATGCCCGGATGAGCTATTGCAGAGAACGATGGCGCATGAGCTATTGCAGAGAACGATGGCGCATCCAGAAAATCTACTTCTGGTGCCTCAATTGAGCTGAAATTATGCAAGCATAAGTTATTTGATCTTCTGAGGTGAATGGCAGCAAAAAAAACTGCATGTTTCTGTGAGAAGTTTTCGAGTTCCTATGATGCCCGGATGAGCTATTGCAGAGAACGATGGCGCATGAGCTATTGCAGAGAACGATGGCGCATCCAGAAAATCCACCTCTGGTGCCTCAGGTGGGCTGAAATTATGCAAGCGAACATTATTTGATGTTCTGAGTTGAATGGCTGCAAAAAAACTGCATGTTTCTGTGAGAAGTTTTCGAGTCCCTATGATGCCGGGATGAGCTATTGCAGAGAACGATGGCGCATGAGCTATTGCAGAGAACGACGGCGCATCCAGAAAATCCACTTCTGGTGCCTCAGGTGGGCTGAAATTATGCAAGCGAACATTATTTGATGTTCTGAGTTGAATGGCTGCAAAAAAACTGCATGTTTCTGTGAGAAGTTTTCGAGTTCCTATGATGCCCGGATGAGCTATTGCAGAGAACCATGGCGCATCCAGAAAATCCACTTCTGGTGACTCAATTGAGCTGAAATTATGCAAGCGTAAGTTATTTGATGTTCTGAGTTGAATGGCAGCAAAAAAAACTGCATGTTTCTGTGAGAACTTTTCGAGTTCCTATGATGCCCGGATGAGCTATTGCAGAGAACGATGGCGCATGAGCTATTGCAGAGAACGATGGCGCATCCAGAAAATCCACTTCCGGTGCCTCAACTGAGCTGAAATTATGCAGGCGTACGTTATTTGATGTTCTGAGTTGAATGGCAGCAAAAAAAACTGCATGCTTCTGTGAGAAGTTTTCGAGTTCCTATGATGCCCGGATGAGCGATTGCAGAGAACGATGGCGCATGAGCTATTGCAGAGAACGATGGCGCATCCAGAAAATCCACTTCCGGTGCCTCAGGTGGGCTGAAATTATGCAAGCGAACATTATTTGATGTTCTGAGTTGAATGGCTGCAAAAAAACTGCATGTTTCTGTGAAAGTTTTCGAGTTCCTGTGATGCCCGGATGAGCTATTGCAGAGAACGATGGCGCATCCAGAAAATCCACTTCTGGTGCCTCAGGTGGGCTGAAATTATGCAAGCGAACATTATTTGATGTTCTGAGTTGAATGGCTGCAAAAAAACTGCATGTTTCTGTGAGAAGTTTTCCAGTCCCTATGATGCCGGGATGAGCTATTGCAGAGAACGATGGCGCATCCGGAAAATCCACTTCTGGTGCCTCAATTGAGCTGAAATTATGCAAGCGTAAGTTATTTGATGATCTGAGTTGAATGGCAGCAAAAAAAACTACATGTTTCTGTGAGAGGTTTTCGAGTTCCTATGATGCCCGGATGAGCTATTGCAGAGAACCATGGCGCATCCAGAAAATCCACTTCTGGTGACTCAATTGAGCTGAAATTATGCAAGCGTAAGTTATTTGATGTTCTGAGTTGAATGGCAGCAAAAAAAACTACATGTTTCTGTGAGAGGTTTTCGAGTTCCTATGATGCCCGGATCAGCTATTGCAGAGAACCATGGCGCATCCAGAAAATCCACTTCTGGTGACTCAATTGAGCTGAAATTATGCAAGCATAAGTTATTTGATGTTCTGAGTTGAATGGCAGCAAAAAAAACTGCATGTTTCTGTGAGAAGTTTTGGAGTTCCTATGATGCCCGGATGAGCTATTGCAGAGAACGATGGCGCATGAGCTATTGCAGAGAGCGATGGCGCATCCAGAAAATCCACTTCTGGTGCCTCATTGAGCTGAAATTATGCAAGCATGAGTTATTTGATGTTCTGAGTTGAATGGCAGCAAAAAAACTGCATGTTTCTGTGAGAAGTTTTCGAGTTCCTATGATGCCCGGATGAGCTATTGCAGAGAACGATGGCGCATCCAGAAAATCCACTTCTGGTGCCTCAATTGAGCTGAAATTATGCAAGCATAAGTTATTTGATGTTCTGAGTTGAATGGCAGCAAAAAAAACTGCAAGTTTCTGTGAGAAGTTTTGGAGTTCCTATGATGCCCGGATGAGCTATTGCAGAGAACGATGGCGCATGAGCTATTGCAGAGAACGATGGCGCATCCAGAAAATCCACTTCTGGTGCCTCAGGTGGGCTGAAATTATGCAAGCGAACATTATTTGATGTTCTGAGTTGAATGGCTGCAAAAAAACTGCATGTTTCTGTGAGAAGTTTTCGAGTCCCTATGATGCCGGGATGAGCTATTGCAGAGAACGATGGCGCATCCGGAAAATCCACTTCTGGTGCCTCAGTTAAGCTGAAATTATGCAAGCGAACGTTATTTGATGTTCTGAGTTGAATGGCAGCAAAAAAACTGCATGTTTCTGTGAGAAGTTTTCGAGTTCCTATGATGCCCGGATGAGCTATTGCAGAGAACGATGGCGCATCCAGAAAATCCACTTCTGGTGCCTCAATTGAGCTGAAATTATGCAAGCGTAAGTTATTTGATGTTCTGGGTTGAATGGCAGCAAAAAAAACTGCATGTTTCTGTGAGAACTTTTCGAGTTCCTATGATGCCCGGATGAGCTATTGCAGAGAACGATGGCGCATGAGCTATTGCAGAGAACGATGGCGCATCCAGAAAATCCACTTCCGGTGCCTCAACTGAGCTGAAATTATGCAGGCGTACGTTATTTGATGTTCTGAGTTGAATGGCAGCAAAAAAAACTGCATGCTTCTGTGAGAAGTTTTCGAGTTCCTATGATGCCCGGATGAGCTATTGCAGAGAACGATGGCGCATCCAGAAAATCCACTTCTGGTGCCTCAGTTGAGCTGAAATTATGCAGGCGTACGTTATTTGATGTTCTCAGTTGAATGGCAGCAAAAAAAACTGCATGCTTCTGTGAGAAGTTTTCGAGTTCCTATGATCCCGGATGAGCTATTGCAGAGAACGATGGCGCATCCAGAAAATCCACTTCTGGTGCCTCAATTGAGCTGAAATTATGCAAGCGTACGTTATTTGACGTTCTGAGTTGAATGGCAGCAAAAAAACTGCATGTTTATATGAGAAGTTATCGAGTTCCTATGATGCCCGGATGAGCTATTGCAGAGAACGATGGCGCATGAGCGATTCCAGAGAACGATGGCGCATCCAGAAAATCCAGTTCTGGTGCCTCAATTTAGCTGAAACTATGCAAGCGTAAGTTTTTGATGTTCTGAGTTGAATGGCAGCAAAAAAAACTGCATGTTTCTGTGAGAAGTTTTCGAGTTCCTATGATGCCCGGATGAGCGATTGCAGAGAACGATGGCGCATGAGCTATTGCAGAGAACGATGGCGCATCCAGAAAATCCACTTCCGGTGCCTCAGGTGGGCTGAAATTATGCAAGCGAACATTATTTGATGTTCTGAGTTGAATGGCTGCAAAAAAACTGCATGTTTCTGTGAGAAGTTTTCGAGTTCCTGTGATGCCCGGATGAGCTATTGCAGAGAACGATGGCGCATCCAGAAAATCCACTTCTGGTGCCTCAATTGAGCTGAAATTATGCAAGCGTAAGTTATTTGATGATCTGAGTTGAATGGCAGCAAAAAAAACTACATGTTTCTGTGAGAGGTTTTCGAGTTCCTATGATGCCCGGATGAGCTATTGCAGAGAACCATGGCGCATCCAGAAAATCCACTTCTGGTGACTCAATTGAGCTGAAATTATGCAAGCGTAAGTTATTTGATGTTCTGAGTTGAATGGCAGCAAAAAAAACTACATGTTTCTGTGAGAGGTTTTCGAGTTCCTATGATGCCCGGATCAGCTATTGCAGAGAACCATGGCGCATCCAGAAAATCCACTTCTGGTGACTCAATTGAGCTGAAATTATGCAAGCATAAGTTATTTGATGTTCTGAATTGAATGGCAGCAAAAAAAACTGCATGTTTCTGTGAGAAGTTTTGGAGTTCCTATGATGCCCGGATGAGCTATTGCAGAGAACGATGGCGCATGAGCTATTGCAGAGAGCGATGGCGCATCCAGAAAATCCACTTCTGGTGCCTCAGTTGAGCTGAAATTATGCAAGCATAAGTTATTTGATGTTCTGAGTTGAATGGCAGCAAAAAAAACTGCATGTTTCTGTGAGAAGTTTTCGAGTTCCTATGATGCCCGGATGAGCTATTGCAGAGAACGATGGCGCATCCAGAAAATCCACTTCTGGTGCCTCAATTGAGCTGAAATTATGCAAGCATAAGTTATTTGATGTTCTGAGTTGAATGGCAGCAAAAAAAACTGCAAGTTTCTGTGAGAAGTTTTGGAGTTCCTATGATGCCCGGATGAGCTATTGCAGAGAACGATGGCGCGTCCAGAAAATCCACTTCTGGTGCCTCAGTTGAGCTGAGATTATGCAAGCGCACGTTATTTGATGTTCTGAGTTGAATGGCCGCAAAAAAACTGCATGTTTATATGAGAAGTTTTCGAGTTCCTATGATGCCCGGATGAGCGATTGCAGAGAACGATTGCGCATCCAGAAAATCCACTTCTGGTGCCTCAGTTGAGCTGAAATTATGCAGGCGAACGTTATTTGATGTTCTGAGTTGAATGGCAGCAAAAAAACTGCATGTTTCTGTGAGAAGTTTTCGAGTTCCTGTGATGCCCGGATGAGCTATTGCAGAGAACGATGGCGCATGAGCTATTGCAGAGAGCGATGGCGCATCCAGAAAATCCACTTCTGGTGCCTCAATCGAGGTGAAATTATGCAATCGTACGTTATTTGATGTTCTGAGTTGAATGGCAGCAAAAAAACTGCATGTTTCTGTGGGAAGTTTTCGAGTTCCTATGATGCCCGGATGAGCGATTGCAGAGAACGATTGCGCATCCAGAAAATCCACTTCTGGTGCCTCAATTGAGCCGAAATTATGCAAGCATAAGTTATTTGATGTTCTGAGTTGAATGGCAGCAAAAAAAACTGCATGTTTCCGTGAGAAGTTTTCGAGTTCCTATGATGCCCGGATGAGCTATTGCAGAGAACGATGGCGCATCCAGAAAATCCACTTCTGGTGCCTCAATTGAGCTGAAATTATGCAAGCGTACGTTATTTGACGTTCTGAGTTGAATAGCAGCAAAAAAACTGCAAGTTTCTGTGAGAAGTTTTCGAGTTCCTATGATGCCCGGATGAGCTATTGCAGAGAACGATGGCGCATCCAGAAAATCCACTTCTGGTGCCTCAGGTGGGCTGAAATTATGCAAGCGAACATTATTTGATGTTCTGAGTTGAATGGCCGCAAAAAAAACTGCATGTTTCTGTGTGAAGTTTTCGAGTTCCTATGATGCCGGATGAGCTATTGCAGAGAACGATGGCGCATGAGCTATTGCAGAGAACGATGGCGCATCCAGAAAATCTACTTCTGGTGCCTCAATTGAGCTGAAATTATGCAAGCATAAGTTATTTGATCTTCTGAGGTGAATGGCAGCAAAAAAAACTGCATGTTTCTGTGAGAAGTTTTCGAGTTCCTATGATGCCCGGATGAGCTATTGCAGAGAACGATGGCGCATGAGCTATTGCAGAGAACGATGGCGCATCCAGAAAATCCACCTCTGGTGCCTCAGGTGGGCTGAAATTATGCAAGCGAACATTATTTGATGTTCTGAGTTGAATGGCTGCAAAAAAACTGCATGTTTCTGTGAGAAGTTTTCGAGTTCCTATGATGCCCGGATGAGCTATTGCAGAGAACCATGGCGCATCCAGAAAATCCACTTCTGGTGACTCAATTGAGCTGAAATTATGCAAGCGTAAGTTATTTGATGTTCTGAGTTGAATGGCAGCAAAAAAAACTGCATGTTTCTGTGAGAACTTTTCGAGTTCCTATGATGCCCGGATGAGCTATTGCAGAGAACGATGGCGCATGAGCTATTGCAGAGAACGATGGCGCATCCAGAAAATCCACTTCCGGTGCCTCAACTGAGCTGAAATTATGCAGGCGTACGTTATTTGATGTTCTGAGTTGAATGGCAGCAAAAAAAACTGCATGCTTCTGTGAGAAGTTTTCGAGTTCCTATGATGCCCGGATGAGCGATTGCAGAGAACGATGGCGCATGAGCTATTGCAGAGAACGATGGCGCATCCAGAAAATCCACTTCGGTGCCTCAGGTGGGCTGAAATTATGCAAGCGAACATTATTTGATGTTCTGAGTTGAATGGCTGCAAAAAAACTGCATGTTTCTGTGAAAAGTTTTCGAGTTCCTGTGATGATCGGATGAGCTATTGCAGAGAACGATGGCGCATCCAGAAAATCCACTTCTGGTGCCTCAGGTGGGCTGAAATTATGCAAGCGAACATTATTTGATGTTCTGAGTTGAATGGCTGCAAAAAAACTGCATGTTTCTGTGAGAAGTTTTCGAGTCCCTATGATGCCGGGATGAGCTATTGCAGAGAACGATGGCGCATCCGGAAAATCCACTTCTGGTGCCTCAATTGAGCTGAAATTATGCAAGCGTAAGTTATTTCATGATCTGAGTTGAATGGCAGCAAAAAAAACTACATGTTTCTGTGAGAGGTTTTCGAGTTCCTATGATGCCCGGATGAGCTATTGCAGAGAACCATGGCGCATCCAGAAAATCCACTTCTGGTGACTCAATTGAGCTGAAATTATGCAAGCGTAAGTTATTTGATGTTCTGAGTTGAATGGCAGCAAAAAAAACTACATGTTTCTGTGAGAGGTTTTCGAGTTCCTATGATGCCCGGATCAGCTATTGCAGAGAACCATGGCGCATCCAGAAAATCCACTTCTGGTGACTCAATTGAGCTGAAATTATGCAAGCATAAGTTATTTGATGTTCTGAGTTGAATGGCAGCAAAAAAAACTGCATGTTTCTGTGAGAAGTTTTGGAGTTCCTATGATGCCCGGATGAGCTATTGCAGAGAACGATGGCGCATGAGCTATTGCAGAGAGCGATGGCGCATCCAGAAAATCCACTTCTGGTGCCTCAGTTGAGCTGAAATTATGCAAGCATGAGTTATTTGATGTTCTGAGTTGAATGGCAGCAAAAAAAACTGCATGTTTCTGTGAGAAGTTTTCGAGTTCCTATGATGCCCGGATGAGCTATTGCAGAGAACGATGGCGCATCCAGAAAATCCACTTCTGGTGCCTCAATTGAGCTGAAATTATGCAAGCATAAGTTATTTGATGTTCTGAGTTGAATGGCAGCAAAAAAAACTGCAAGTTTCTGTGAGAAGTTTTGGAGTTCCTATGATGCCCGGATGAGCTATTGCAGAGAACGATGGCGCATGAGCTATTGCAGAGAACGATGGCGCATCCAGAAAATCCACTTCTGGTGCCTCAGGTGGGCTGAAATTATGCAAGCGAACATTATTTGATGTTCTGAGTTGAATGGCTGCAAAAAAACTGCATGTTTCTGTGAGAAGTTTTCGAGTCCCTATGATGCCGGGATGAGCTATTGCAGAGAACGATGGCGCATCCGGAAAATCCACTTCTGGTGCCTCAGTTAAGCTGAAATTATGCAAGCGAACGTTATTTGATGTTCTGAGTTGAATGGCAGCAAAAAAACTGCATGTTTCTGTGAGAAGTTTTCGAGTTCCTATGATGCCCGGATGAGCTATTGCAGAGAACGATGGCGCATCCAGAAAATCCACTTCTGGTGCCTCAATTGAGCTGAAATTATGCAAGCGTAAGTTGTTTGATGATCTGAGTTGAATGGCAGCAAAAAAAACTACATGTTTCAGTGAGAGGTTTTCGAGTTCCTATGATGCCCGGATGAGCTATTGCAGAGAACGATGGCGCATCCAGAAAATCCACTTCTGGTGACTCAATTGAGCTGAAATTATGCAAGCGTAAGTTATTTGATGTTCTGGGTTGAATGGCAGCAAAAAAAACTGCATGTTTCTGTGAGAACTTTTCGAGTTCCTATGATGCCCGGATGAGCTATTGCAGAGAACGATGGCGCATGAGCTATTGCAGAGAACGATGGCGCATCCAGAAAATCCACTTCCGGTGCCTCAACTGAGCTGAAATTATGCTACGATGAGCTGAATGTTCAGCTGAAAAAAATTTGATGTTCTGAGTTGAATGGCAGCAAAAAAACTGCATGTTCTGTGAGAAGTTTTCGAGTTCGTATGATGCCCGGATGAGCTATTGCAGAGAACGATGGCGCATCCAGAAAATCCACTTCTGGTGCCTCAGTTGAGCTGAAATTATGCAGGCGTACGTTATTTGATGTTCTGAGTTGAATGGCAGCAAAAAAAACTGCATGCTTCTGTGAGAAGTTTTCGAGTTCCTATGATGCCCGGATGAGCTATTGCAGAGAACGATGGCGCATCCAGAAAATCCACTTCTGGTGCCTCAATTGAGCTGAAATTATGCAAGCGTACGTTATTTGACGTTCTGAGTTGAATGGCAGCAAAAAAACTGCATGTTTATATGAGAAGTTATCGAGTTCCTATGATGCCCGGATGAGCTATTGCAGAGAACGATGGCGCATGAGCGATTCCAGAGAACGATGGCGCATCCAGAAAATCCAGTTCTGGTGCCTCAATTTAGCTGAAACTATGCAAGCGTAAGTTTTTGATGTTCTGAGTTGAATGGCAGCAAAAAAAACTGCATGTTTCTGTGAGAAGTTTTCGAGTTCCTATGATGCCCGGATGAGCGATTGCAGAGAACGATGGCGCATGAGCTATTGCAGAGAACGATGGCGCATCCAGAAAATCCACTTCCGGTGCCTCAGGTGGGCTGAAATTATGCAAGCGAACATTATTTGATGTTCTGAGTTGAATGGCTGCAAAAAAACTGCATGTTTCTGTGAGAAGTTTTCGAGTTCCTGTGACGCCCGGATGAGCTATTGCAGAGAACGATGGCGCATCCAGAAAATCCACTTCTGGTGCCTCAGGTGAGCTGAAATTATGCAAGCGAACATTATTTGATGTTCTGAGTTGAATGGCTGCAAAAAAACTGCATGTTTCTGTGAGAAGTTTTCGAGTCCCGATGATGCCGGGATGAGCTATTGCAGAGAACGATGGCGCATCCGGAAAATCCACTTCTGGTGCCTCAATTGAGCTGAAATTATGCAAGCGTAAGTTATTTGATGATCTGAGTTGAATGGCAGCAAAAAAAACTACATGTTTCTGTGAGAGGTTTTCGAGTCCCTATGATGCCGGGATGAGCTATTGCAGAGAACGATGGCGCATCCGGAAAATCCACTTCTGGTGCCTCAATTGAGCTGAAATTATGCAAGCGTACGTTATTTGACGTTCTGAGTTGAATGGCAGCAAAAAAACTGCATGTTTATATGAGAAGTTTTCGAGTTCCTATGATGCCCGGATGAGCTATTGCAGAGAACGATGGCGCATGAGCGATTCCAGAGAACGATGGCGCATCCAGAAAATCCAGTTCTGGTGCCTCAATTGAGCTGAAACTATGCAAGCGTAAGTTTTTGATGTTCTGAGTTGAATGGCAGCAAAAAAACTGCATGTTTCTGTGAGAAGTTTTCGAGTTCCTATGATGCCCGGATGAGCGATTGCAGAGAACGATGGCGCATGAGCTATTGCAGAGAACGATGGCGCATCCAGAAAATCCACTTCCGGTGCCTCAGGTGGGCTGAAATTATGCAAGCGTAAGTTATTTGATGATCTGAGTTGAATGGCAGCAAAAAAAACTACATGTTTCTGTGAGAGGTTTTCGAGTTCCTATGATGCCCGGATGAGCTATTGCAGAGAACGATGGCGGATCCAGAAAATCCACTTCTGGTGCCTCAGTTGAGCTGAAATTATGCAGGCGAACGTTATTTGATGTTCTGAGTTGAATGGCAGCAAAAAAACTGCATGTTTCTGTGAGAAGTTTTCGAGTTCCTATGATGCCCGGATGAGCGATTGCAGAGAACGATGGCGCATGAGCTATTGCAGAGAACGATGGCGCATCCGGAAAATCCACTTCTGGTGCCTCAATTGAGCTGAAATTATGCAAGCGTAAGTTATTTGATGATCTGAGTTGAATGGCAGCAAAAAAAACTACATGTTTCTGTGAGAAGTTTTCGAGTCCCTATGATGCCGGGATGAGCTATTGCAGAGAACGATGGCGCATCCGGAAAATCCACTTCTGGTGCCTCAATTGAGCTGAAATTATGCAAGCGTAAGTTATTTGATGATCTGAGTTGAATGGCAGCAAAAAAAACTACATGTTTCTGTGAGAGGTTTTCGAGTTCCTATGATGCCCGGATGAGCTATTGCAGAGAACCATGGCGCATCCAGAAAATCCACTTCTGGTGACTCAATTGAGCTGAAATTATGCAAGCGTAAGTTATTTGATGTTCTGAGTTGAATGGCAGCAAAAAAACTGCATGTTTCTGTGAGAAGTTTTGGAGTTCCTATGATGCCCGGATGAGCTATTGCAGAGAACGATGGCGCATGAGCTATTGCAGAGAGCGATGGCGCATCCAGAAAATCCACTTCTGGTGCCTCAGTTGAGCTGAAATTATGCAAGCATAAGTTATTTGATGTTCTGAGTTGAATGGCAGCAAAAAAAACTGCATGTTTCTGTGAGAAGTTTTCGAGTTCCTATGATGCCCGGATGAGCTATTGCAGAGAACGATGGCGCATCCAGAAAATCCACTTCTGGTGCCTCAATTGAGCTGAAATTATGCAAGCATAAGTTATTTGATGTTCTGAGTTGAATGGCAGCAAAAAAAACTGCAAGTTTCTGTGAGAAGTTTTCGAGTTCCTATGATGCCCGGATGAGCTATTGCAGAGAACGATGGCGCGTCCAGAAAATCCACTTCTGGTGCCTCAGTTGAGCTGAGATTATGCAAGCGCACGTTATTTGATGTTCTGAGTTGAATGGCCGCAAAAAAACTGCATGTTTATATGAGAAGTTTTCGAGTTCCTATGATGCCCGGATGAGCGATTGCAGAGAACGATTGCGCATCCAGAAAATCCACTTCTGGTGCCTCAGTTGAGCTGAAATTATGCAAGCGAACGTTATTTGATGTTCTGAGTTGAATGGCAGCAAAAAAACTGCATGTTTCTGTGAGAAGTTTTCGAGTTCCTGTGATGCCCGGATGAGCTATTGCAGAGAACCATGGCGCATGAGCTATTGCAGAGAGCGATGGCGCATCCAGAAAATCCACTTCTGGTGCCTCAATTGAGGTGAAATTATGCAATCGTACGTTATTTGATGTTCTGAGTTGAATGGCAGCAAAAAAACTGCATGTTTCTGTGGGAAGTTTTCGAGTTCCTATGATGCCCGGATGAGCGATTGCAGAGAACGATTGCGCATCCAGAAAATCCACTTCTGGTGCCTCAATTGAGCCGAAATTATGCAAGCATAAGTTATTTGATGTTCTGAGTTGAATGGCAGCAAAAAAAACTGCATGTTTCTGTGAGAAGTTTTCGAGTTCCTATGATGCCCGGATGAGCTATTGCAGAGAACGATGGCGCATCCAGAAAATCCACTTCTGGTGCCTCAATTGAGCTGAAATTATGCAAGCGTACGTTATTTGACGTTCTGAGTTGAATAGCAGCAAAAAAACTGCATGTTTATATGAGAAGTTTTCGAGTTCCTGTGATGCCCGGATGAGCTATTGCAGAGAACGATGGCGCATCCAGAAAATCTACTTCTGGTGCCTCAGTTGAGCTGAAATTATGCAAGCATAAGTTATTTGATGTTCTGAGTTGAATGGCAGCAAAAAAAACTGCAAGTTTCTGTGAGAAGTTTTGGAGTTCCTATGATGCCCGGATGAGCTATTGCAGAGAACGATGGCGCGTCCAGAAAATCCACTTCTGGTGCCTCAGTTGAGCTGAGATTATGCAAGCGTACGTTATTTGATGTTCTGAGTTGAATGGCCGCAAAAAAACTGCATGTTTATATGAGAAGTTTTCGACTTCCTATGATGCCCGGATGAGTTATTGCAGAGAACGATGGCGGATCCAGAAAATCCACTTCTGGTGCCTCAGTTGAGCTGAAATTATGCAGGCGAACGTTATTTGATGTTCTGAGTTGAATGGCAGCAAAAAAACTGCATGTTTCTGTGAGAAGTTTTCGAGTTCCTATGATGCCCGGATGAGCGATTGCAGAGAACGATGGCGCATGAGCTATTGCAGAGAACGATGGCGCATCCGGAAAATCCACTTCTGGTGCCTCAATTGAGCTGAAATTATGCAAGCGTAAGTTATTTGATGATCTGAGTTGAATGGCAGCAAAAAAAACTACATGTTTCTGTGAGAAGTTTTCGAGTCCCTATGATGCCGGATGAGCTATTGCAGAGAACGATGGCGCATCCAGAAAATCCACTTCTGGTGCCTCAATTGAGCTGAAATTATGCAAGCGTAAGTTATTTGATGATCTGAGTTGAATGGCAGCAAAAAAAACTACATGTTTCTGTGAGAGTTTTCGAGTTCCTATGATGCCCGGATGAGCTATTGCAGAGAACCATGGCGCATCCAGAAAATCCACTTCTGGTGACTCAATTGAGCTGAAATTATGCAAGCGTAAGTTATTTGATGTTCTGAGTTGAATGGCAGCAAAAAAACTGCATGTTTCTGTGAGAAGTTTTGGAGTTCCTATGATGCCCGGATGAGCTATTGCAGAGAACGATGGCGCATGAGCTATTGCAGAGAGCGATGGCGCATCCAGAAAATCCACTTCTGGTGCCTCAGTTGAGCTGAAATTATGCAAGCATAAGTTATTTGATGTTCTGAGTTGAATGGCAGCAAAAAAAACTGCATGTTTCTGTGAGAAGTTTTCGAGTTCCTATGATGCCCGGATGAGCTATTGCAGAGAACGATGGCGCATCCAGAAAATCCACTTCTGGTGCCTCAATTGAGCTGAAATTATGCAAGCATAAGTTATTTGATGTTCTGAGTTGAATGGCAGCAAAAAAAACTGCAAGTTTCTGTGAGAAGTTTTGGAGTTCCTATGATGCCCGGATGAGCTATTGCAGAGAACGATGGCGCGTCCAGAAAATCCACTTCTGGTGCCTCAGTTGAGCTGAGATTATGCAAGCGCACGTTATTTGATGTTCTGAGTTGAATGGCCGCAAAAAAACTGCATGTTTATATGAGAAGTTTTCGAGTTCCTATGATGCCCGGATGAGCGATTGCAGAGAACGATTGCGCATCCAGAAAATCCACTTCTGGTGCCTCAGTTGAGCTGAAATTATGCAGGCGAACGTTATTTGATGTTCTGAGTTGAATGGCAGCAAAAAAACTGCATGTTTCTGTGAGAAGTTTTCGAGTTCCTGTGATGCCCGGATGAGCTATTGCAGAGAACGATGGCGCATGAGCTATTGCAGAGAGCGATGGCGCATCCAGAAAATCCACTTCTGGTGCCTCAATTGAGGTGAAATTATGCAATCGTACGTTATTTGATGTTCTGAGTTGAATGGCAGCAAAAAAACTGCATGTTTCTGTGGGAAGTTTTCGAGTTCCTATGATGCCCGGATGAGCGATTGCAGAGAACGATTGCGCATCCAGAAAATCCACTTCTGGTGCCTCACTTGAGCCGAAATTATGCAAGCATAAGTTATTTGATGTTCTGAGTTGAATGGCAGCAAAAAAAACTGCATGTTTCTGTGAGAAGTTTTCGAGTTCCTATGATGCCCGGATGAGCTATTGCAGAGAACGATGGCGCATCCAGAAAATCCACTTCTGGTGCCTCAATTGAGCTGAAATTATGCAAGCGTACGTTATTTGACGTTCTGAGTTGAATAGCAGCAAAAAAACTGCATGTTTATATGAGAAGTTTTCGAGTTCCTGTGATGCCCGGATGAGCTATTGCAGAGAACGATGGCGCATCCAGAAAATCTACTTCTGGTGCCTCAGTTGAGCTGAAATTATGCAAGCATAAGTTATTTGATGTTCTGAGTTGAATGGCAGCAAAAAAAACTGCAAGTTTCTGTGAGAAGTTTTCGAGTTCCTATGATGCCCGGATGAGCTATTGCAGAGAACGATGGCGCGTCCAGAAAATCCACTTCTGGTGCCTCAGTTGAGCTGAGATTATGCAAGCGTACGTTATTTGATGTTCTGAGTTGAATGGCAGCAAAAAAACTGCATGTTTATATGAGAAGTTTTCGAGTTCCTATGATGCCCGGATGAGTTATTGCAGAGAACGATGGCGGATCCAGAAAATCCACTTCTGGTGCCTCAGTTGAGCTGAAATTATGCAGGCGAACGTTATTTGATGTTCTGAGTTGAATGGCAGCAAAAAAACTGCATGTTTCTGTGAGAAGTTTTCGAGTTCCTATGATGCCCGGATGAGCGATTGCAGAGAACGATGGCGCATGAGCTATTGCAGAGAACGATGGCGCATCCAGAAAATCCACTTCTGGTGCCTCAGGTGAGCTGAAATTATGCAAGCGAACATTATTTGATGTTCTGAGTTGAATGGCTGCAAAAAAACTGCATGTTTCTGTGAGAAGTTTTCGAGTTCCTGTGATGCCCGGATGAGCTATTGCAGAGAACGATGGCGCATCCAGAAAATCCACTTCTGGTGCCTCAGGTGAGCTGAAATTATGCAAGCGAACATTATTTGATGTTCTGAGTTGAATGGCAGCAAAAAAACTGCATGTTTCTGTGAGAAGTTTTCGAGTCCCTATGATGCCCGGATGAGCTATTGCAGAGAACGATGGCGCATCCGGAAAATCCACTTCTGGTGCCTCAATTGAGCTGAAATTATGCAAGCGTAAGTTATTTGATGATCTGAGTTGAATGGCAGCAAAAAAAACTGCATGTTTCTGTGAGAAGTTTTCGAGTTCCTATGATGCCCGGATGAGCTATTGCAGAGAACCATGGCGCATCCAGAAAATCCACTTCTGGTGCCTCAATTGAGCTGAAATTATGCAAGCGTAAGTTATTTGATGTTCTGAGTTGAATGGCAGCAAAAAAAACTGCATGTTTCTGTGAGAAGTTTTCGAGTTCCTATGATGCCCGGATGAGCTATTGCAGAGAACGATGGCGCATCCAGAAAATCCACTTCTGGTGACTCAATTGAGCTGAAATTATGCAAGCATAAGTTATTTGATGTTCTGAGTTGAATGGCAGCAAAAAAAACTGCATGTTTCTGTGAGAAGTTTTGGAGTTCCTATGATGCCCGGATGAGCTATTGCAGAGAACGATGGCGCATGAGCTATTGCAGAGAGCGATGGCGCATCCAGAAAATCCACTTCTGGTGCCTCAGTTGAGCTGAGATTATGCAAGCGCACGTTATTTGATGTTCTGAGTTGAATGGCCGCAAAAAAACTGCATGTTTATATGAGAAGTTTTCGAGTTCCTATGATGCCCGGATGAGCGATTGCAGAGAACGATTGCGCATCCAGAAAATCCACTTCTGGTGCCTCAGTTGAGCTGAAATTATGCAGGCGAACGTTATTTGATGTTCTGAGTTGAATGGCAGCAAAAAAACTGCATGTTTCTGTGAGAAGTTTTCGAGTTCCTATGATGCCCGGATGAGCTATTGCAGAGAACGATGGCGCATGAGCTATTGCAGAGAGCGATGGCGCATCCAGAAAATCCACTTCTGGTGCCTCAATTGAGCTGAAATTATGCAATCGTACGTTATTTGATGTTCTGAGTTGAATGGCAGCAAAAAAACTGCATGTTTCTGTGGGAAGTTTTCGAGTTCCTATGATGCCCGGATGAGCGATTGCAGAGAACGATTGCGCATCCAGAAAATCCACTTCTGGTGCCTCAATTGAGCCGAAATTATGCAAGCATAAGTTATTTGATGTTCTGAGTTGAATGGCAGCAAAAAAACTGCATGTTTCTGTGAGAAGTTTTCGAGTTCCTATGATGCCCGGATGAGCTATTGCAGAGAACGATGGCGCATCCAGAAAATCCACTTCTGGTGCCTCAATTGAGCTGAAATTATGCAAGCGTACGTTATTTGACGTTCTGAGTTGAATAGCAGCAAAAAAACTGCATGTTTATATGAGAAGTTTTCGAGTTCCTGTGATGCCCGGATGAGCTATTGCAGAGAACGATGGCGCATCCAGAAAATCCACTTCTGGTGCCTCAGTTGAGCTGAAATTATGCAAGCATAAGTTATTTGATGTTCTGAGTTGAATGGCAGCAAAAAAAACTGCAAGTTTCTGTGAGAAGTTTTGGAGTTCCTATGATGCCCGGATGAGCTATTGCAGAGAACGATGGCGCGTCCAGAAAATCCACTTCTGGTGCCTCAGTTGAGCTGAAATTATGCAAGCGTACGTTATTTGATGTTCTGAGTTGAATGGCAGCAAAAAAACTGCATGTTTATATGAGAAGTTTTCGAGTTCCTATGATGCCCGGATGAGTTATTGCAGAGAACGATGGCGGATCCAGAAAATCCACTTCTGGTGCCTCAGTTGAGCTGAAATTATGCAGGCGAACGTTATTTGATGTTCTGAGTTGAATGGCAGCAAAAAAACTGCATGTTTCTGTGAGAAGTTTTCGAGTTCCTATGATGCCCGGATGAGCTATTGCAGAGAACGATGGCGCATGAGCTATTGCAGAGAGCGATGGCGCATCCAGAAAATCCACTTCTGGTGCCTCAATTGAGCTGAAATTATGCAATCGTACGTTATTTGATGTTCTGAGTTGAATGGCAGCAAAAAAACTGCATGTTTCTGTGAGAAGTTTTCGAGTTCCTATGATGCCCGGATGAGCGATTGCAGAGAACGATTGCGCATCCAGAAAATCCACTTCTGGTGCCTCAATTGAGCTGAAACTATGCAAGCGTAAGTTATTTGATGTTCTGAGTTGAATGGCAGCAAAAAAACTGCATGTTTCTGTGAGAAGTTTTCGAGTTCCTATGATGCCCGGATGAGCTATTGCAGAGAACGATGGCGCATCCAGAAAATCCACTTCTGGTGCCTCAGTTGAGCTGAAATTATGCAGGCGAACGTTATTTGATGTTCTGAGTTGAATGGCAGCAAAAAAACTGCATGTTTCTGTGAGAAGTTTTCGAGTTCCTATGATGCCCGGATGAGCTATTGCAGAGAACGATGGCGCATCCAGAAAATCCACTTCTGGTGCCTCAGTTGAGCTGAAATTATGCAAGCGAACGTTATTTGATGTTCTGAGTTGAATGGCGCAAAAAAAACTGCATGTTTCTGTGAGAAGTTTTCGAGTTCCTATGATGCCCGGATGAGCTATTGCAGAGAACGATGGCGCATCCAGAAAATCCACTTCTGGTGCCTCAATTGAGCTGAAATTATGCAAGCATAAGTTATTTGATGTTCTGAGTTGAATGGCAGCAAAAAAACTGCATGTTTCTGTGAGAAGTTTTCGAATTCCTATGATGCCCTGATGAGCTATTGCAGAGAACGATGGCGCATGAGCTATTGCAGAGAACGATGGCGCGTCCAGAAAATCCACTTCTGGTGCCTCAGTTGAGCTGAGATTATGCAAGCGTACGTTATTTGATGTTCTGAGTTGAATGGCAGCAAAAAAACTGCATGTTTCTGTGAGAAGTTTTCGAGTTCCTATGATGCCCGGATGAGCTATTGCAGAGAACGATGGCGGATCCAGAAAATCCACTTCTGGTGCCTCAATTGAGCTGAAATTATGCAAGCGTACGTTATTTGATGTTCTGAGTTGAATGGCAGCAAAAAAACAGCATGTTTCTGTGAGAAGTTTTCGAGTTCCTATGATGCCCGGATGAGCTATTGCAGAGAACGATGGCGCATGAGCTATTGCAGAGAACGATGGCGCATCCAGAAAATCCACTTCTGGTGCCTCAACTGAGCTGAAATTATGCAATCGTACGTTATTTGATGTTCTGAGTTGAATGGCAGCAAAAAAACTGCATGTTTCTGTGAGAAGTTTTCGAGTTCCTATGATGCCCGGATGAGCTATTGCAGAGAACGATGGCGCGTCCAGAAAATCCACTTCTGGTGCCTCAGTTGAGCTGAGATTATGCAAGCGTACGTTATTTGATGTTCTGAGTTGAATGGCAGCAAAAAAACTGCATGTTTCTGTGAGAAGTTTTCGAGTTCCTATGATGCCCGGATGAGCTATTGCAGAGAACGACGGCGCATCCAGAAAATCCACTTCTGGTGCCTCAATTGAGCTGAAGTTATGCAAGCATAAGTTATTTGATGTTCTGAGTTGAATGGCAGCAAAAAAAACTGCATGTTTCTGTGAGAAGTTTTCGAATTCCTATGATGCCCGGATGAGCTATTGCAGAGAACGATGGCGCATGAGCTATTGCAGAGAACGATGGCGCATCCAGAAAATCCACTTCTGGTGCCTCAATTGAGCTGAAATTATGCAAGCGTAAGTTATTTGATGTTCTGAGTTGAATGGCAGCAAAAAAACTGCATGTTTCTGTGAGAAGTTTTCGAATTCCTATGATGCCCGGATGAGCTATTGCAGAGAACGATGGCGCATGAGCTATTGTAGAGAACGATGGCGCATCCAGAAAATCCACTTCTGGTGCCTCAATTGAGCTGAAATTATGCAAGCGTAAGTTATTTGATGTTCTGAGTTGAATGGCAACAAAAAAAACTGCATGTTTCTGTGAGAAGTTTTCGAGTTCCTATGATGCCCGGATGAGCTATTGCAGAGAACGATGGCGCGTCCAGAAAATCCACTTCTGGTGCCTCAGTTGAGCTGAGATTATGCAAGCGTACGTTATTTGATGTTCTGAGTTGAATGGCAGCAAAAAAACTGCATGTTTCTGTGAGAAGTTTTCGAGTTCCTATGATGCCCGGATGAGCTATTGCAGAGAACGATGGCGCATCCAGAAAATCCACTTCTGGTGCCTCAATTGAGCTGAAGTTATGCAAGCATAAGTTATTTGATGTTCTGAGTTGAATGGCAGCAAAAAAAACTGCATGTTTCTGTGAGAAGTTTTCGAATTCCTATGATGCCCGGATGAGCTATTGCAGAGAACGATGGCGCATGAGCTATTGCAGAGAACGATGGCGCATCCAGAAAATCCACTTCTGGTGCCTCAATTGAGCTGAAATTATGCAAGCGTAAGTTATTTGATGTTCTGAGTTGAATGGCAGCAAAAAAACTGCATGTTTCTGTGAGAAGTTTTCGAATTCCTATGATGCCCGGATGAGCTATTGCAGAGAACGATGGCGCATGAGCTATTGTAGAGAACGATGGCGCATCCAGAAAATCCACTTCTGGTGCCTCAATTGAGCTGAAATTATGCAAGCGTAAGTTATTTGATGTTCTGAGTTGAATGGCAACAAAAAAAACTGCATGTTTCTGTGAGAAGTTTTCGAGTTCCTATGATGCCCGGATGAGCTATTGCAGAGAACGATGGCGCATCCAGAAAATCCACTTCTGGTGCCTCAATTGAGCTGAAATTATGCAAGCGTACGTTATTTGACGTTCTGAGTTGAATGGCAGCAAAAAATGTGAACGTTCTTTGCATATTTTTGCTAGAAATTGTCGACTTGCCGGGATAGTGGTATGCAGCGTGCGGAGTACGGTAGTCCCGCGTACATAGTGCTGAGCACGAGCTCAGCTTCGTTCGCGGTTCGCAAATGGGCTCCCATCGTTAAATGCAATAGTGCCGCGCCAGTTGAATGCGCATAGATCGTTTGCAGTTTTGGAAGAAAAACTAGCATCCTACTCTTCGCTGTCATCAACTTCAGTATATTACAGTGTTGTTTTCTTAGCAATTGATTCAGTGTGCCGGTATTCATTATCTCTCTATGCCTGCATCGAGCGTTTGTTACAGTATGTACAATAAGTGTCTTATATCAAGGACCGAGCAGCACGGTCCACTCATCTGCATTTTATGCTGCTTAGTGAGGCAAACGAACACCGCAAAACTCCTCGACGGACTGTAATGTGTGACACCGCGACTGGGCAATTAAGCACTTCAGACGTAAAACGCAACAATATGTCCACAGTTTCTGTCAAGTTAACTTTCTGATTTCACTTCAACTCCTCCTGCCTGATCGATAGCTTCCCGAGACTCACATAACGTCATTTCGAGTTCCGCTTTTTCGTTGCGAGACAAATAATTCCGATTCATGGTGAAGCGCCTTACTGCGCCACAATCCAAACAGGTCCGCACCACTTGTTTCTTTCTGTTCAACCTTGAAAGAGGCTTGAGATTTAAAAGAAAAACAGTTCAAAGGTTTAGGAAGGAATCGGTGGAGTTGAGAGGCTTCATTTCCAGCAACATAATAAATTTCAGCGGTGTTTGGACGAGATTAGATTAATGAAAAAATCGAGAATGCGGATGAACTAAAATGAGATTACGAATGGAAGATATCCGACGAGGAATTTAAAAAACAGTAAAACGTTTGAAGTGGCCTGCCATACGAAAAGACGCTCCGAGTATTGGGCAATCTTATGGTGTTCGAAAACGAATAAATTGTAGTAGTTCTCTTCTCTTATAAATGTATAAGCCACCTGGAAGAAAGCATCGGCTAAGTCGTACCTTATTTTAATTGGATGACTATTGCTGTCGGGATTAGACACAAAAACACGTTTACACTTCGCACATAACGTACGTCCAATTTCCCTGTCGACTTTGATATGCTCCATAAGGCAAACATCGTTCATGTGCCTGATATATGTGGAGCCCAATTTACTCAGCGCATCACCACGTTCAACGCCTGAGCATTTGCAGTATCGTAGAGTGGCAGTTTTAATTGACAGATGCCCAAACATCAATTGACAACGATCGCTATTAATACTATAGTGGCTACAGCAATCGTGAATAGGGCTGGAACTTTGCTTAGACCGATTCCAGATCAGAGATTTTTTCCTATCATTCAATACCCTTTATTTGTGCAATAAAACGCACCCTGCAGCGTAACACGGCAGGATTTTCGATTTTGATCGCGAAATAAGCTATGGCATAGCATACCCAACTAGGAATTCTGTCAGAGGGCACATTACTAAAGACTGCATCATATCAGAGGCCATTTCTACTATTTTTGCGGGAAACGACCCTCATAAAATTTGACATCAAACTCATGCACGTGGAATTTATTCTGTTCTGAGCATCGTTACATCTCTCTATCAAAGAAATAAGTGAGGAAAAACAAAGCAACAATTTCTTATTCATCAACAAAACTTTAAAATGCGGTAAAGTAACAACATCGCCAAAATGGGATCAGTCATTTTTCTGAAGTATTTTATCAAGGTTCTTCCCAAATCAAGTTTTTCACAGTAGGTCGAAGTATACAATAACTTAAGAATCTGAAGAGAGTTATGAAAAAGTATCGCTTGGAAATTTTATTGCGACGCATTAGGCGACTTCTCGTAATTAATGCAGCTGCAATAAAAAGAAACTACTGCATTCCAAAGCATTGTTTCCCTTCAAAGAAGAGGAAAGAAAATTATTTCATGGAAGTGTTTGTTAAATTGCGTCTTCTATATTTCTTTGAATAGCTAGTGAAATTTCCTTCAGAGGAAAAATCGGAAAGTGCTGTGTTTAATTCGTTAATGCTCACTCTGTGAGAACAACAACTGTGCCGCATGATGAAGGAAATTGACACGCAGATGGTTCTCGTTTGGTCTTGTTGAAGATGCCTTCTTTTCCGCTTTGCTCACCTTCGACTTCATTTCTCTAAAACGATAACAGACATTAGCTAAGGTGCAATGAAGTGACGAGCATGATTGAGGTGGAGGGTGCTATCCACTCCCTTCAGAAGCGAATCAACTCTCATTAACGCAACATCGCTTTCTGACAATCTCTACATAAGAACGAGCGAAATCTCTCGCTGAAAATTTAATAAATGGATCCATCCCACGGCGCACTTCAGAGAAAGAGCGATTGCAATCACTCCTCGTTAATTAGACGCAATCACGCAACTAGTTCCATGTAAATCGAAACGTTTGAAAGTCACTACAAGGTATACCACACATCACTGTTGTGCGGAAGGCAGACTTTCGGAAATGTGATTTGCCGTTAGTAAAGAAACGAGCGAAGTACTCGAATGTAAATGCTCGAAGAAAAAGATGCCCGATAAGTATATTTATAGGTGAAGAAATAGTTTTAGATGGGAATTTTCGGGGAGGGAATACTCTCGAGGAGATCAGAATTGCAAAGCATTGGGGCCATAATCTCAGCTTCAATCTCCAAGGTGTTCACCGTCTGAGCACGATACTAGTACAGGTCTAGTTAACTAGTTACCCTTGAGAATCTATTCTGCTAAGAACAGAAGAAATCCGAACTAAAAATACTTCCTTCAATAAAGGTCTATAGACAGATTTGACAGAGAGGTTAATCCGAGCGCACGCTGTGAAGAAATCGAATTTGAGTGTGCATAACTATTCGCACTGTTTTACCGCTGAGCGACATTGCTTCGTCCGCTTTTCATGAAAAACTTCGAGGGAAGGTTGCTGCATTAAAGTCCTCACGCCTAAACCAGCAGATTACCGAGATGCAGGTGAACTTATGAACACTTGCTGGGAAATACTTTAGTGCCGCTTTTATTCGTGCAACAGGTAAACGCGATCCCTGACAAAGGTGCGCGCGGGCACTTCGCGGATCTCTTCAAAGTCTACAAAGCACTTTGTGAACCTGCAGTTGAATACTAAGACATGCATAGTGACCGGCCGGCTGTAGAAGAATGTTGCCTTATCTGGTAGCCGGACATCTCTGCTCGAAGTGATCGCCACAATTTATGACCTCTTTTTACATTGGCGCTTCTCGTCTTATTATTATCTCGCGTAGTAACTGAAATTTTTCTTTTTTTTTAAATTGAAATACACTTTATTTTCGCAGTAATTGCGTTCAAAAATTCGCATCGCACATAAAAACTAATGCACTTTTATAATTGCACTTGTTGCTTCACTTGGGAGGGGGGAAGGGAAGCAGCAGAGGCGGGAGGAACTGTGGATTACAAATTTTCGGAGTAAATAAGGAACTTCACATTCGAGCTTCTACGATGTTTCAGTGCTGCGACTCGTGTTAACTAAATAACAGAAATGTACCACCACCTACCTTATCGTTAGACGCATCCAACCTATCCCAGAAATCTCGCAAACATCAACTGCGATTTTAAGGCCTCATAAAGACCATGGTCACTATGCCAACGTATTTCGAAACAAACGTCTGCGAAGTTTCGAACTCGCGACGTAACCAGCCACCTTCACCACTCAACCACTCATGCACTTGGTTATCAAGTACATTATGCAACAAACACATTTGAAGGGAAATATCAAAGCATAACGAAGCTTTTATCAACAACATTAAAATAAATGATCAACACAAATGTAAATACAGCAACAAAGACAACAAAAGGTGAGCCCAAGTGAAAAGCATATAAGATGAGCCCACTCAAGACAAAGCCAAAGGTGAGCAACGATGCCATATAAAACAACAAATATATAAGCAACAATAATAAATGAAGTGAAAAGATGAGCCCAATCCTGGGCTTTTATATCATTTGTTTGCTGCAAAGAACGGAGAAGGCGCTGAATGCTAAACGGCCATGAATGAATGGCAGACTGGGCAGCGAGTCTAACTGCCTTATTTAGCAGCACTACTACAAATGCCAACTGTAGAAACGATAATGGTGCAAACTTACGGATGTTTCTTTACTTTCTAAAATCGATGCCAACGTATTTTAGTGGCCGCAGACTCGACTCGAGCTGCTGGGGCAACATCTCACACTCAGGAGGAGTGGCAGCCTCATAAACATTAAAGATGATACTACCGTTTGATGCAATCCTCATTATAAAACAACAACGTCTTCAAAGCCTTTTTGCTCAGCAACGCTTCCAGTAGGCACTTCGTTGCAAATAGTTCCTTCTCTCCCTCTGCATCACCTCCATTCTTTCTTTTCAGGCCCTTCTAAGCCTTACTCAATGATCATTACAAGCATCAGTTCTTCATTCGTTTTTCAATTTTCTCCAGCAGAACTTCAATCTGAGCATTCAACTTCGGCTGTCCTTTTCTATTCCTCTTCAGCAAAGCTTTATCCATTTTGCGCTTCGTCGATAAATAGCTATGTAACGCCTTCTCTCGACTTTCTCTTCCTGCTCTTCGCCTCTCAGCTTCCGCCTTCCTTTCTGCTTGAATCCGTTCGTAGGCAAGACGAGCGCGCTCATATGTGTGCAAGCGTCGCTTCTTCCTTCAATAAGTGCGAATATACCACAAAATATGCAGTTGTAATGAAGATTAATCGAAAGAATATGGTACGAAGGCTGTATCGACGCAGTTAGAAATAAACAGTGGCACAGCATTTCCCACGGACTGCCCGTTAACAGAAAAAAACATCGCGGTAAGTTTGGTCGTGGGCATTAAACGGCTTCTGGGAAAAATGTGGCTTTTTTCATGCAGGTGCAATGTTTCATGCCTAAACAAACACATCCCTCTTCCCTTCATCCTCACTCCTTTCATTCCATTAATCAAATGGGTGAGAGTATTGACAGAGAGATCCGGAAGGGCCGCACCGAATACCGGAAAAAAATCGAGGTGGTGCTATAAAAAGAGAAAAATGGAGGCGACACGCAGTTCTGGGAGAGAAATTTTACGAAACTGGAGAAGTGGGGGAGAACACATATAAGAACGTAGGTACCCGCAACTTCCAAAGGTGAGGCGACCTTTGCTTTGTTTAGAGAAAAGAAAGAAGAGAAATCTCAAATGTCCAACAACAGCGCATAAATTTGACGCCTCAGATAACGCATAAAACCTGCCTGAAACTGTGAATAACCAGGCCTAGTTCTATACTTTGATTTGTACGCAGTACTGCACAGTCCACTGTTATACACATGCCAGCTTCCCGAAGCTAACTGTAATTAATAACAGATGGCGTCGCTGAGGTAGACATCACAAGAGATCAAGCAGATGCGGTTATTTGGTTCAATGTGATGCTGTGCCCCCCAAAAATACGCTCATTTCAACAACAAACCCCGAGTTCGAGTTGCCGCAAAGAAGGGTGCAAATTACAAATATCTGTAACTTCCGGCCACCCACTGTCTTCAGTTCGTCATTCACCGGAACCATCAGGACAGCCTTCTTTCCTTTTCTTTGTGTGCAAATGCAGAACCACCTACCGACACCACCTGCATGACTTAAAGCGTTCTACCTCTACATCTAACTAGTATTTTTTGGCAATTTTCGCACAGTTGGATGATAACAAACAAAAACTAGACCAAATAGGTACCACTGCGATGCAATCATGCGAGCGGAAATTCATGCCATGCTAATGACAGCACCAATTGAAGCATTTATCCATCAGTAAGGGTTCGACCTGAAACGATCGTCATCAGTCTTTAGCAGTTTTGTGTGATCAGGGAAACTGCAAATACGCACATGATACTAGTTCACCTGGCATCCTCTTCCGCTTACTGTGTGCTTGAACAACAGTTGACCTTGCACTGTATATTGCGAAAGTGTGTGTCGGAGCAGTCCCTTACTTTTAGATCAACTGGCATGCTTTGCACTTGCTTTAAAAGTCAACAAAAACGAAACCTTTGCGGTGCTTCGGAAGTGGATGGATCTTGTCCAGGCTTCGGGATTTTCTGTGAATGGTCGGCTTCCACCGTCACAATCTTCGTATTTCTTCCCTTTTTCCGCTTACGCCTCGTCGAAGTGACAATTGAGTTCGCCATTCCCAAGTGTAAACAATCGAGTACCTTAAACGATGATTTCGGCGGTACCAGTGAAATAATGGAGGATGTCCAGTAGGGCGTAGTAGAGTGTATGCTGACGATGCGAATGAATTCCTCTCAGTGGGAGGTTTCCACCCGACCCCTCTCGTCAATTTTGGCAACAAGCCTTTTCTTGGACGTGTGATGTCCGTGAGACAGCGTTTTATGAGGGTTCCGTCGAAGCTTCTGCGTAGCGTTAGCTGCGGGATTTTACAGAAAAAGCTGGAATTGAGTGGTGCCCTCTTTCAGTTACCATCGTTTCCTACATCCCCTTCCCACGAGCTTATGAGTGAGGTGGTTCGATCAATAGGCGAGGACGGAAGAAGACTGATGATGGACACTGAATTCAAAAACGGACTTTCAAATTTTTCGTCCCAGGTGGCTGTCAACTTCATATGTGCTCTGAAATTGAAGTCACATCCGTTATTCACCTCAACTCTGTTACTGCCTCTCATGCAAAACTTTTGAGTGATATCAGGGAACTAGAGGATGTGCTGTCGGTTCATTACACCAAACTAAACCTGCGATCAACGACAGGGCTAAAGTTAAGATTTAACAGCGAGACGATGGAGCGTCATGGCCTATAGAGCATTCCGGGAGGAAGGTTGAACTTTTGAGATGAGGAAAATGAAATTTATAAACACAAATGCGAGGATACTATTTATGAAATCTATAAGTCACCTCCACTCATTTTTATTTGATTTTAAATGCACCATTTCCGGTGAAGACACAATTCTTTGACATTTACGAGGAACAACGGAGGTCAAACTTCAGCACGATCTAACACCTACGCTTCATTTAACTCTTCAGGGACCTACCTGTCCGGCTCTTTTACCTTGCCTATCTCCGCAGATGATCAGATGGCCAGATGTTATTTGGTCCGAGGCTGTGACTTGCTTGACCGCTATGTTTTCTTGAGTCTGCGGCGGTTTAATCCCACCAGCTTATTCAGAACTTAGCCCTCGAGTTCAAAAGGTCAAACTGCCTGGGGCTATGCTTCCACCCCCTCTCGGAACTCTCCCCAACTAATGAGCAGCGGCCTTGGATCGCAAACGGCTACACCCGCCAAGTGGTGCGTTGGTGTTCTCTCTATTTGATGGCGCGAAGCTGGACGTGTTAGCCGAAAATGCTATGTTTTACCCACCCGACCATCCTTTAGCTTTAACCCACGGGAAGTGCAATTACAAATAAAGCCAGAGCACATTCTTTAGTGCTAGTTCCAGGCTACAGCGGGACACACAGTACCTAACGTGTAACACGAAGGCATCGTACTAACAACCCTGAACATTCCAAACTTTGTTTCGCCACAGCCTTCCTATCTACCAAGAAAGCAAAATTAGCGGAAGTACATTAAATGCGAAACATATGGCAGATGATACACCTGTCGTGTAGTGAACATTTTTATAGATATAGAAAGACCCCTAAAGGTAAATACCAGAACGACCAAAACTATAAAAGGGGATATAAAGCATTTCTACTAGAACACCTGTTGGCTTCACTGCACATGCAGCAGTCACCCATTGCATTATCATCCTCACTAATCAACATTACAGCAACAGCAACGGGCGTTAGCGGTGCTATCCCCCCATGATGAGAGATCGATGTTGTCGGGTTCTTTATTTGAGATGATTACGAGGGAATGTGAGACTTGTTGAAATGAAGTGAGAAGGACCTCCCAACTGTAATTCCGAGGATTCCCCTTACTTCACCCCTTCCCTCCACATCCCCCCTCGTTAACAAGGCCATAGTGTGGTTGCTTCAGCAAGCTGGCCACCTGATGGTGGCCGCGTTTTGCAGTGTTCACACGTCAGTATGTTGAGCATTGCATTTTTTTGCATGCGTTTCCACACAAGTTTCGACTTGCTTCATCGTTGCTGTTTTTGCATTTACACACTCAGTCACGTCAGAGTGCAGTTCAGCAGTTGGAGTCAGAAGTCTTGTAGTACGATCGCCTGCACTGAATGGTGTTAGTCGTTGTCCTTTGGTGGTATGGGAGAGGGGATGGGGGGAACCGGCGTGTTATCTTTATAATATTATGCCGAAGTCCCTTGTTCAAGAACATGTTGGGATGACCTCATGTCGCTGTGTTGGTCTCTGAATGTGTTTGCCTGTCCTACTTACCAGCAACCGACTACTGAAAAAACGCAGTGGTGTAGTTTCCACTAAAATGGCAACGGACTCCAGCTTCCGGAATCTGGGGTATCTGTTGCTTCTAGATGTTGCTCCGTCCCGGTTTACGTTCATATTGAAGTTGCGGATTCTCAATTCGTCGAAATCTTCTGATTGCTGCGTGCAGAAAAGCTCTTCGATTGTGGCTTTGATCTGCACCGTGATGCTTCCTGCAAATTATTTACACACCATCTTCTACTTCCGTTTACGAATTTCTAGCATTCAGCAGTGCTAAAAAATTTCTGTTGCTCTACTAGGAGATCGGAGATGACATAAGATTAGTTAGTGTGGGAAAGATGAGTTTCGGAGCGGTGATGGTAGGTTTACAAAAAGCGCATATCGTGCCGGGTTATTGACACCGCTTTCCATTTTTGATGATCGTTGCTGTGCTTATGCATTGTGTCGCGTGCTTGGTTTAATGTGAGCTCATTGCGGTGTTGTTAAGTCTGATAAGTTTCCCTCAAATTTCTTGATGGATAGACAGTTTGTTTGTTTGGGAGTATAATTGCTGACAGCTGCGATAACTGCAAAGCTTTGAATAAATGGTTCACCTTAACGTATATCTGAAATGGTACTTTGTGGATTTTGTTATCGGCCGTTAACACCTCAGTCTGGGAGAATGAGGGAGTGTCGATACGATTGCGTGATTGTAATTCGAGACGTCTTCAGTACTTCCTCTTTCTTTTATCACAGTTCTTTATGTTGCCATTGTTCGAGTATCCATTTCCGCTTACAGTTATTGGCTCGAGAACCTCTGAAATTTTTCCGAACAGGTGTTGTTTCTTTCGTTTTTTCGTTATTCTTATCCAGGTGTCGTGAATTTTACCTATCTTCGATGGGACAGTATTCAGTCGTAAAGGCATTTCGATCTTTAATGAGAAGGGAGAATCTCCCAAATTTCGTGAATGTTGCTGGCTTCAAATGAATCCGTAGTAGCACGTGAAGGTTATATGTCTGCGCCGTTACTGTATCTGCTTATACTTGATGCCTTGAGGTTGTTTCCTAGAAACTATGATAGCTAGCCATAAAATTTTGACGACCAAAAAAGATAGCCGAATCTCTCCGCTGCATATCTTTTTATCTTCTTCCACGATCTCGGCCTCCGTACACTTGAGACTAATACTTCCTTATTTAAAAAAATACCTGCTTGAGCCGATTTGCATCTTCAGAGCATCTGTGAAGCAGGTTAATCATTCGTTGACGATGAAGTATGTGTGGTCGGTTATTTCAATGAGCCTTACAACCTCCCTCATTTCAGTATCTGGCATGGCACCTCACAAAAGGGATGATGAGGTTAAAGCTGAACGACGTACCACGGAGTCGACCAAAGACAAAAGTGGAAAGACACATTGTGCCAGTAATGTGCACTCCAATCTACCTGTGAACAGGGTTAGTGCTTTTCTAGCTCTTGTAAGGGTATGCGCTCTTTGACTGTCATTGAGCAAATCTCTATGAAGCCCATGAGGCATATTCAGCAGGGACCTTTGATTGGCTCTTTCAACTTCCGTGGGTCTGTTTATTTATGAAACAAATCTCATTATTGCGGAAGGCGAATATTTTGCCATATATTCCACAAATATGCAGGCAGTGTTGCAGGTGGTTGTGCATCCTTTGGTGCTGCTATCGGTTGTCGATCACTTCAATCGAGTGAGCAAGACTCAAAATGTGAAACGTGTCGTCGGTGTGCTTCTTGGTAGCATGAAACCCGATCGCACACTCGATATTGCGAACAGCTTTGCCGGTTCGTTTCTCTTATTTCTTAGCGCTGATGGAAGCAAACAGAGTTCGGGAAGAGCATCAAGGGGGTCTTTTTCCAGCGGAAGAAAACTTTTAGAATAATGCCGTCGAAGAAAAAGTTCCGTCGATTATTTGCCGTAACCGGAAGTTGCTCCTTAGCATCCTCTTTTTGTGGTTCAAACCGCAACTGCTGTTCATATTTCGGTTTTCGTCCATATAAAAGCTCGTTGCAAAACAATGATGTAGGTTGTTGGAAAGCGTCGTTGTATAGATGGATATAGAGGTGCACATTTTATAACATGATACAGTTCAGTAGTGCATGTTGTACGTTTTTTATGGATGGGCTCATGGAAGCAGTAGAAGGAGGAGATTGGTGACGTTAGTAGTGTTGACATCCGAGTAGGTCAGAATGCTTCTCTAGGAAATTGTTGTTGAAGAAAGTATCATTTCAGTTCCATTCGACGAAGACGATAAAGACAAGAGGACATGGTTTTTAGACATGGATTATTTGGAGAGCATGTACGGCATGTTCCATAAGGTCGCCTTTTTATTGCCTTTATGTCAGTTTTACAGATAACTTCATATTACCTCAGACGAAACTCTCTCTAGGAAGTCTCTTGGGGAGAGAGTAGTGCCCCTCCTCTTAGGATCTTGAATTTCTTTCGTAGAGTTCAAATGGAAACTCTGGTTTTCGATGCGTTAAGAAATTGGTGTGCTTTTACTGTAACCTGAGAGGAGTTTTTGGAAAGGATAACCCCTCATTCGACAACAGCAAAGTCCTCTTAACTGAATGTCCTCCATTCCGACCTCACTTCTCGGAGGTTCTTTGAATCACGAAAATCTCGGCATTTTTTCTCACTCACCAAAAGTATATGTTTTTACCTACCTTATTTGCTTGAGCACAAATCTACATACTCTCACTGAATGTTTCTTTCTTGTCAGATGTGATTCTCGTATACAAATATGATTGAGAAGTTGAAACTTGATTTTTAAAATTCTTAGACAAGATTGCTTTCTTGTCGGTAAAAGTTATGTCTGAAGTAGTTGACTGCAGCGCAGTAATATATGGAATGGCGAAGGAAGAGGGAGGAGGGCATGGAAGAGAAGCTCAGTCAAGAAGAGATGCAGAATGAGGAGGAAGCGGCGGGCTGTGTGTGTATGTGTGTGTGGGGGGGGGGGGGGGGGAGGGGTAAGGGAGGCTCATGCAGAAGAGAATATATAACATCTGGTGGCAGGCTAAGTGTGCGAGAATGAAACGTGATGTTGGGGACCTCACCAATGAATTAGCGGAGTGCTGTGTAGAACAATTTGTTTTTAATGTTGGCTCACTTTGAGCGGAGTTTTTATAAGTTGATATTCTTTTAATATCTCTTCATGCAAACTATTAAATCGTCGAGTGTTTCTGAGTGTAAATCTCCGTGAGAGGAGTGCTGAAAGCATTGATATCCATCATGTTGTTCACTCATCTTGCCAACGCGGTGGTCGAGGAAGTGAGAAGCACCGCTATCCTCACACTGCTCAAAGTTAGGCTTATCCAGGTGATGACAGTTTCCGTTTATATCGGTTCGGGTTCGTCTGAAACACCGCAGTGTGCACTTGGTATTTTCTTCTAGTTTCTGCCATCTACTTCGCCCCACATGTAATTCGATCTATGTACAACGTTCGCTAAGGTGGTTGCCCGTAAGCGTGGGGTCCTCTTAGTAGAAACGTCACTTAACTATTGAATGACGCATTTGCTTTTGTTACGAAGAGCTAGTTGCTTTGAGGCATTTGTTTGAAGTGACCTTCCTCTAAAAGTGAAAAGCGAGTTTCTCAGTGTTCAGGTGGCTGCCCGTGAACGCATTGTTGGATGGTATCACACTGGACCTAAGCTTTGTCAGGTAACACATCTTGCGTTTGCTTTAAAACCATGCGGTTGTTATTGCTAGACCTCGTTTTATGAGCACTTTGCTGGATAGGTATCTGAGAAGGACGACAGGAGCGGAAAAGGTAAGAAACTCTAGAAAGCATAATTTAGCTCTGTGATATATGAGATGAGAAAGCTATTCCATCAGGCATAGAGTGAGCTCAGTGCTCAGCGGTATTGGAAACTTTGGTGTTTGCAATGCACCTAATGCCCAGAAATTTGCTTTTACTTTTTAAGTTACTTGTCGGAGTGTGCTTTTAATATTGCAATGACTGGATTTTGCTACCGTTATACTTGTCGTCGCTTGGCAGCAAATAGGACAGGGGAGGGGGAGTCCTGCAATTGTGCTGCGTATTAGCACATCTTTTGCTTCCTGTGAGCAAGGCAGTAATATTTGGCTTTCACTTTTTATCTCGTCTCTACCTCGAGCTAGAGGAATGGTTGCCTAGTCGGAAATGAAACTTCGATAAGATTAGAGACATCTTCTTAACTGTCCCGTTTGATCAAAGATTCGCATGACGTGCAGAATCCGTTTTGTTTTTGGAGGGATCTGAAGGAGTGCTCTTTTGTGACCTTGCGGTGAAGCTGTTCAAAATCTCAGGAAGCGGGTGGGGACGAGGGATTCTAAACTTAATCATCTGCGAGTACCTGAAGCAAATTCTCGAAGTCGTTCAGAAATCTTACCTCGTCGACTGCTTTGCGAACTGATAACTGTACAACTGCCAATAGTCATTTGAGTTAAATTGTTGAGTTTGTTCTCGTTATGTAACCTCGTCGGTAAATATATCTGAAGTTTATAGTTTGTACCGATTATTCCTTTAACTGTGCTGTAAATAAACTACAAAATCACGAGCGATCTGAGTTGTTTCCCTAATGTACACTGCCTCCGAAAGCAAAGGTCTGTATTAGCGTGGGACGAAGCGCTTTTGGCAGCAACGTATCACCGATCTGTACCTCTATCGAGTCTATAAATGTGGGTGCGAGTTGGCTTAATGGAAACATGTTGTGTTATTGTGTAGGGGAGACTTGGTTCAGTGTCAGGTGGTGGTTTCGTTTGAGTTGTGTTGAATGGAGGAGGGTGATTGATGCAACGGGTGCACTGGGCTCTGATGCTGGTGAAGATAAGGCCCGTACTGACTCCGGTTTTCGTGCTTTGCAGAGGTCTGCGCAGCGGCGGGGGAAGAGGGTAGATGGGTCGATTGCCTAATCAGGAGACTGGATGTTGTTTGGCTAGTCTTGCAGTGGTGCTGTTAATTCACTTTCAGAATGATCCACTCGGTAGCTTTCAATGCAATCTCTCAGGAAGTGGCTGCTTTGAAGAAGAGCATTAATATGTCTTGAATGAATGTCGGTTAATGAGATTGTTTAGGGGTTGGGGTTCTAAAGGAAAATAATTTTCAAATATATAAATGTAAACAGCGAGTTATTTATCCTACTTATTACTTTTGTGTTTAGAATGATATCGTGATAAACGAGCAGCTGAAACGTTTCACGATGAATCCAGTTTTGGTGGTGATCGAAGCCGAACCAAAAGACCTCGGCCTTCCAACTGAGGCTTACATCGAGGTCCAGGAAGTGCATGATGTAAGTTTTGACAGAGAGCAATAGGTTCTTGTTTTGTGCTTCTTTTAATAGTTGATGTGAATTGGCTTTAAAAAATTGTGGAATCGAAACTGACTATTGAGTTTACTTAAATTGAGTTTCTTCATTAGAAATATAAATAGCTTGTACTTACGGTTTGAAATAGGTATTTATGATTACCGGAAGTTGCGGTTCTCTAGAGCGCAGAAAACGCCAGTAACAGATATAGGACTCACATCGGTGACAGATGACAGAAGGTAAAAGACGTCTGATTGGAAGCGTTACTCGGAAAACACCGATTCGGCTATTGTTTACTGCACTAACGTGACCGAAGCTCTACTAACCAGTGTCTCTACAGACACGTCACGCTAGACATTAGCAGACATGAGCGGCAATTAAAGGTTTCAATTGTTCAGCCATACGGCACCACTTCCAGCCGTACATGAGTTGCCCTTGTTCACCCACCACACGATCGCTGCAATACACTGATTATCGGCGTGAAGTTTCAGGATATATATCGCAGTTGGCGTTTTGTAAAGTAATTGAAAATGATGGAAGGTCTTATTAGAATGTAGTTTTGCACAAATTTTTTGATTCTGAGGTTGACCTTGCTGAGAGATTGGGGAAGGAAAACATGTGCCAGCTTAAGGGGTCCCGACATCCAGGACAAGTTTGGAAAATTTGCATGACAATAGTGGGCTAGGAGGGTGATGGCCAACCAGCTATAGATAACGTTTCTTAAATAATACTGCTTTTAATGCTGCATTTCTTCTATTCGAATGAAAGGTAAGCTGTGGTTCAGGATGGCACGCCTCCGATCAAAACATTCGAGCATGTACCTAGTGAAATTGGTGCAGAAGAAGCTGAAGAAGTTGGCGTTGAGCATCTCTTGAGGTATAACTTTGCGATCATATTTATGGGCATTTGCACATATCAATCAAATCAGATGTGTTGCGAGGGCTGGCTATACTATCGCAATCCGGTACGAGTCCCACCTCCTCCCCCGCCACGCACCCCTCCAAACCTGCGTGCATGGAAATGTCGTAGCAAAAAAGTGGTGGATGATAAGCGATAAATTTATGACAGATGGGCCCATATCATGTGAAAACGCCTATTGTCTGTTCGAAAAGTCTCGACCAACAGCAGACATCGGCTGACTTTGGCTAACTCTATGTTTTTCCGAAGAAAGAATTTTACATGTCAGCCGATATTCGATGCTGAACAGTGCAGTGTTTACTAAAAATTGCATATCACTTTGTCACTGCGAGCTCATTTGTCTCAGTTCTCTTATCCGTGCAATAGGAAGAGCGTTCATTAAGGGGTGTTTTCTCAGTGGTGTATGCTGCTTGCACAGACTTTTGACAGTTTGTATACCGTGTGTTTATAGTGAAAGAATTTTGCAGTCTTTTTTTGAATATCTGAGGGTGGAAGACGAGGGCGGTTCTTGATGTTATCATTGCACACTTGTGCGAGCAGCTTGAAAAGAGTTTTCAGAAATTTTGTTCTCGAATTATCTAGAGTATATGCATCCGATCGGGCTAACATGAAACGCGCAAAAATGCATTTGTTCCCTTCCCAGTGGCTGTTATTCATGGCCAATATAAAGGAGCCTCCCCACCGAGAATTCTGCATGTGGGCAATGTTATCCTACTATAGCTTGCAGCGACAATGGGTGTCATATGAAACAGATTACCGCGCATATTCGTGACAGCCATGAGGCTACCAGCGCATGTTTCTTCGCTGTTGCTTCATTCAACAAACTCTGGCTTCGTCGAGAATCGTACTTCCCCACATGTTTAAGTGTTTTTATTTCATGGCAGTCTCTTCTTAAAATGAAACGTGGAAAATAAAACTTCTTGCTTTGAAGGTGGCCGAAATTTGCTGAGATCACGCGTGTTTACTATATTCGTTCCTCGGTTATAGTGGGGAGTTCGACGGTGCAGCAGCAGTATTGCATCAACTATTAGGTATTAGCCATTCTGTTCATTTTCGAATTGAAACACCAATTGTTTGAAGAGACATAAAGGATCAGACGGCGGGCACATTGTCACAGCGAATAACTGACCAACTGATGGGCCTTCGTGGTCTGCATGGGCAGTTGCTCGAGATACAGGCCTATTTAAAGGAGGTCGCAGAAGGAAAACTCCCTATCAACCATGCGGTCATCTACTACATCCAGGTGAAGACTAAATCATGTGTTTATATTCTGGGAGCAATTGCCCTCACCGTTAGCAAAGTTGAGGACTACAGAGTTGTTGTTCGCAACCAATGACGACGAATATATAATAAGTTCTGTGCTTAGACCCGAAGAACAAGCTTTTACGGCCAGCTCCGTTTTCTTGTTTTTTTCGTAGTCAAAACGTAAGATGCGCACTTTGCTTCGTGGTAGAGTAAGATTTGCATTTTCAAGGCAAACTGCTTTTATTTCATTGTTTTCTATTCAGAGCTTTTTTGTTTATTACCCTCAGAGTTCTCTATTCTCTAGCGATTGACGATTTATATTCCAACTTTTTAAGAACAAACAACCTCAGATGATAAAAGCATCTGGGGCCTGTGGCAATTCTGTCTTTGAATCTGACAGATGATGTAAGTGGTTTGCGGCCGAAGGCTTTGCAGGCAGGGGATACCTGAACGCTCCTTGCAGAATGAATGAGGCGTCTTCAAAAAATTGCACGGCATCTTTTCTTCTAGAGTGAAGGTGGAATGAAAACCTCGTTCGCCGTTTAAGGCACTCTTGTTTGTGGCTGAATTGGTTGACTTCGTTGGGGAATCGGCCGAATTAGTTCTCTTATTCACTCATCCCAAACCACTCCATATTTCTGTTTCATATGCTTATTCTTCGAAGATTTTTGTGCACAGTTTGAGACACTTCGGAAAAAACTTGTTGACCGCGTCACATGGACCCTCACATCTCTCAACTGAGAGGGGGAGAAAAAGCGCCAGTACTGAGTTTTGGCATTCGCCGCCCTTAAAGATTCTGGGCAGCAAAAGTTGGGGAGTGAAGGGTGACGTTTGCGAGCCATCGAATGAAGATGGGTGGAACCAACGGTCGTTTAACGACCCAGGACATTCTGCTGTTCAAGTGTGGGCTTCGAGTAGTATGGACATTATGTTGCAACTTTCTCGCTAAAGGAAACATTCTTTCTAACGAGCTGACATTAAAAAATCTTTATGTCTTTGTCCTACTCTCGATCGTGTTCGGCGCTGGTATCATATGCTTTAAAATCACCGCAAAGCGGCCCTTGTTGTTTAGTAATAGCACACCATCACCCTGGCTGTCATCAAGAAAGCCCGGTCGAAGACTTAATTTGATGCCTTTCACTAAGATAAATAACCCCAGTGCTAATCGCTGTTTTCTTTGCCCGCTGATTTTACTAGGGCAGATAACCTCCTGTCCTGAACTGAACTCAGTAGACAAAATTATGATTCCAGGGATCCTGTAACCTTGTTAGTTATTCCGGGTCGCTCAGATTCTGGGCGTAGGATATCAGTGGCTTACGAGAAAAGTTGAATTTGTTGCCGCGTGAGTTCCGATTGAGTCGATGTCGATGGTTGAGTCAGCAGTAATGTGCTTATTCAGGAAGTTTTGAATTTGTTGCCGGATGTGACGTCGCCGCAGTTTGTTGAGGCGCATAATGTGCAGACGAATGATGAACTTATGTGTGTCTACATGGGATCACTTGTACGCACCGTTATCGCATTGCATAATCTCATCGATAACAAGGTGAGTATTCCAACAGCCACTTCGTCTGCAGGTCTTTTTATAAATGCGGAATGGAACATGGAAGGCTGCGTTTGACTCTTTATTGAGGTCTGTATACAAGCAATAAGCAATGCTTTATACAAGCAACGCTGCTGCGGGGAGCTTTGCGCTTTCGTGTTTTCCGATGCCATTTGGAGCCACTTGGCTCATGGAGCAACAGCTTCCACGCAACGGATTTCTGAACTCATGTGATGAAACCGTTTATAGCGGGTGCCGTCAAGGTTCAAGGATCACCCAGAAGCTTGGATGAAAGGTCTCCTTATTTGCTGAGGTGCTGAGTTTCAGAAGCGGGTCCCTTAATACCTAGGTCATCCACACGGCAACCTCGCGTTGCTTCTTAACCTGCACGCATGAAGTTCTGACGCTCTGTGGGCCTTAAAGCTTGGATTTGTTTGTACTCATAGAGTGGCTTTTTAACATAATAATTGCGAGCTCAGGCAGAAGATCATTCAGGTTTGGGTTTCGAGCAAATCCGTCGTTGAAGCACTTAATGCGAAAAGGTTTGGATAGCTCCATTATTGAATTCCCTCGCGTTGTTGAGCAGAGTGAGATTGTTCCTTCCCCTCTGCAGTTTGACGCTACTTCCCCTCCACAAGTCTCGCGTCCTCTGTTTCGAACGACAACTTCACGTTCTCTGGGGCGTTCCTCCGATGTTGCACGCAAGGTTGTTGTTCCATTCCGCGATTCACTATAGTCGCCGTTGATGCTCACAAAGAGCCAAACCATGTGCATTAGTTTGCATGACTTCTCTGCTTATTTCAGCTGTCACTACAAAAGGCGGAAAAGGACAAGGAGAAAGGTGATGCACAGGCGAAGAAAGAAGACAAGAAAGAGGATAAGAAGGAAGTCAAGGAGGAGAAGGAAAAGAAGGCTGCCAAGAAGTAGTGCTGAAAATGTGAACGAAGCCAATTTACTCTGACGTCTTGTATATTTGGTCGCTATGTGGGGATAATATTTATTGGTCAGTAAAAACGTGGCTTGCACTTTTAAAGTATGACGAAGTGTTTGTCGTTCTTTGAGGGGAATAGAAGAAGGAAGGCACGGCAGAGGTATTGTCTGAACCCTCCGAGTTAATTAGCCAGGTTTATGTTATTCGTGGTCAAGAGTCCTGCTTATCTTCAATGAGCTTTGGAAGTATTGATGACTTCATTTTCTGTTCGATGGGTTCTGTAAGTGAAATTTTGAGCAATATTACATCAAAGATTTACATTGATTTCGAAGTATATTCGTTAAAATGCTTCATTCGAGTTATTGCTTTTTAATATGTTGAACTTTTAAGTGAACCTATCGTAAAAAACACTCTCATAGACTTCATTTTATGGAATCGGGGGGAGATATCTAGTGCTGGAAATGTTGCAGTTGGCGGTTTATAGTGCTAATTAAGGTGGGCACTTTCTTTGCGTTGCTAACAAGTAAGTATCGCTGTGAATAGAATGTATAAAAACAGTGATGATATGTGTCCTGAGGTGATGTGACGAGTTTCGCTTTTATTGTTTCAAAGGTGTGCTTTGATATCACCCACTGATGCAGTATGTTTTATGTATTTTGAAATCATTGCCCCTCCTCTCCTCTAATCTAAATTGATTTTCCTGAAATTCACTGAAGAGATAGAATCAAAAATTTTTGATGCGAAGCTAGCGGGTGCTTGAAAACGATTGTGGAATAATGAGATTGTGGATGCTTATTCGTGATAGGTCAATCTTTGCTTCGTTCATATTCAATGATCATTAAGTGTATAGGCATCCGATATGTTATGCGGTCATCCGAACGGTGTGTGATCTGGCAGTTGATATTATTTCGATGTGTTGGTGCATTATTATTTAATTTGCGCTCTAATGTGCTCACTTCCAAAAATCTGAAAATAAAAACCTCTTGGAAGGACGTCTTTGTATGGATTTGTTGCCGCTTTACTATACGTTGCGGAGCTGACGTTACTTTTAGGTGTGGTTCGTCTTGAATGTGACAGTGATGTACTGCAAGGATTATGTGAGAGGTGTTGTTATGTTAACATTCGTTTTTTCTCCTCAATCGGACACTTCCGTTGCGAATTTTACCTCCCGGTCATAGGCGCTGTGGGGAGCGAGTTTTCTTATCGCGATGGGTTGCATTTTGTTGCCATCAGGTTGGGTGCTTGCTACCGAAATTTATCAGCAGATATCATTTTTGCATATTGATGAATTGTTCACTCCCCGTGTAGTGCTTGACAGGGCCTGCTTGTTGTTGAGCCTCCTCCATAGAAAAGGAGTCGGCCCCCAACTTTGATGAATTCGGGTTGCAGTTGCCGCACTTGACGAGTTTCATGCTGGAGGTGGTGGCCCGTAATCGTTCCTCGTTAAGGCTGAGGATGTGGAAGATGTACTGCTTAGTGCTCACTAATCATAACAGGCCAAAGGAATTTTAACAGCGTGGACCATTCAGATGGGTGGCATCATGTAGATGAAAAGGAAGGAGGGTTGCTTTCCAGCCTTCATAATGTTTTCTATTCCTGAAAATCTCAATAAAATCAGTCAATAATATTTAGTGTTAAATGTCAAGCGGACAGTTTAATGCTCTGAGTGTTGTTTTAAATTGAATGAACAAATGATTGCAATATGGATTTGTGATGAGATGTTCGAGCGCACTGAAGCCACAATTTTTAGAGGGAGTGAATAAATTCAGGTTGTTTTCAGTTCACAAGATAGCCATCGTCTTACAAGGTGAATATGATTCGTTGATGAATTGGTGCGGCTTTTATTGGCGTAAATGATCGAAGAGGACAGAGTGCAATATCGGTTTCGTTGGACGTTGTTAGGTGAAGCGGAGCTCATCCTTCCGAATGATGCATCGCGCTATTGTGCCTTCTCGCGCGCTGCATTGAAGTTTGTTTTGCCATCTCTTTTCGTGGTTACTGACAGTTAGAGCGCTTTCCCAGTCGTCTCTGCTTGAAGCATTCGACGAAAATATACGCGGAGGAGGAGTCTTATTTGAGGATATCGTTTCGTTTGTTTACTAATTTAGTACTAAAACTTTATTTAGTAGTTTAGTAAAAGGTATTCCACCGCTCACTTCGAACGAACGTTTCGCAGCTGTTATTCGATGGGGCTGGACGCTTATCAGTTGTCTATATGCCATGCCAGCTATGGCGGTCGATCTTCACGCCATTTTTTGCTTAATCTTCTTCTGAGCAGGGTCCCGATCCTTATCGCTCTTCTTCACCTTCTTAGTCACTTTTTCAAGTACCTGCTCATTATTTTTTGTCGTAAACGACCACCTTGACCTTCAGTTGCCTTTTATGTCCTCCAAGTTTGTCACTCTCGTTAACCGCGTTTTCATTTTCGCTTTCAAGACGCTGCCCGTCTCAGTGTTTCTTTGCCACTCTTACATGCTAATAATTTCTTTTCCGTTCTTTTCATTTCGTCCACTTTTTCGATTCAGCATTTTTTGTTATATAAAGTGCACGAAAGGTGCTTTGAATCCAAAATTAATAACTGAATTCATAAGAACGATAACTGAATGGTATCAGTGAGGTTTGCAAACGAGAAGGTTGAATGAGGACGTTGGATAGGCTCATGTCGGTACGCTTGGTCTCTGATACGAACATGTCGGTTACGCGTGAAGCGTCATCGGAGTGGTGTGCGTCGAGAGTCGAGGTACTCTTCACAGCAAGAGGGTGAAAGACGAGGAATAAAAATTAAACAGCAGAGTGCTCACAGTAATCTGTATATGAACAGAGAGAGCGAGGAGAGTGTAGTAAGTGAACAAGCAATATCCATAAGGGAAGTAGGTAAGTGGATTTTGGGTACATCAGTCAGATAATACGATAGATGTGTTGGGAGTTGTGTTAATAACACTGAGGCGACTAGGACGCCGTGAATAGACAGATGGAATCTATTCGGTGATTAACTGTGGTGGTTTTCCGGATCTCCCGGTTGTTCAGTGATTTGCCTCTTCTCCGTGTTTATGCATTAAGTGACATAAGATTCGTTTAGGGTGATCTCATCGTTTATAATTGGCTAGTGTAAGGGAGGATTCAGCTTTAAAACATAAAAGGATGGCAATTTATAAGCGTCGGATCAACGTACAATGCCCACGAATCTGTGGTATTATATAAATAAATCTTATAAGTGAAAGCTTTATAAGAGACTATGCTGTATTATTGTTCTGATATTCAGCATTAAGGTATTACATAAATAAATCGACCGATACGCATCGTGCAAACTGTACTTAACGAAAACTTGCCACTTAAGCCATTTTCAAAGGCAATGATGAAATTTGCTTAATAATTAAGGGGCAGAAGTATCGTATGCTACTATATGCCTCCTTCAATACGTCGACTTTGAGTGTTTTTAAAGGAATCAGCTGCGGATGTAATGATTTTATGCAGAACGCTTAAGCAAGGCATCTTCACCAGGATGCTTGAGTTTATGTTGTATAGATAAAGACGAGCGTTTTGAAAAGGTTGAAATGCAACTAAATGGAAAGTGAGCCGAGAAGAGCATCGGTGGAAAAGGTCGTGCGACACATTCTGATGCAAGTGTTGAGTGTTTAGATACGTGATGTGAGTGTTTGCAGGACTCTTTCACAGGAAGACCTTCAAGAGGTGGCAGTAGCAGGTCTCCCTACTCATAAATTAATGGCTTTCGTGCATGAAATCCTCGCTAAAGGGGATAACTTGCGAGCAGTCTATTCAGTGGATTTGAAAGAAGATACGCAGCGACATTTGTATCAATAAGTAGATTTTTGATGTGGAAATTGAAGCACTCAATTTTGTTATTAATTCGCAGCGGGTCGCTCATTAATATCACAGAGAAGGGATATCCAATTTCTGCAGTATTCGCACTGCTTACAAGCAGACTCTCTCCCCCCTCTTCAACGAATCGAGCTCGTTGGCCACCGCAAACTTCCGCATTCGGCACTGTGCAAATCTCTAGTTCGTCTCTCTCCAGCATCTCTTCCTCTTTTGTGATATTTCATTCGTTCGTTCTTCATTTACCCGCTGTCCACTTCATCATTTCGCATCTCTTCTTTTGTTAGGCATCCTTTCCATTCAGCCTGCTCCACAAAGTTGCATTTCTTATCGATAGAGCGCGGCCATAACCACGAGCCGGGGAGGTAGTGTAGTGATGGGGAAGCACGCTGGATGGAATACGTTCATAGCTTGGGTCAGAGGAGGTTCGGTTGAGTGGATTTGGTGTAATTGGGGTAAATTCACAATGAAGGTAACTAAGGCATCCTTTCTTCTCCTCAAAGCCTTTGCTTTCGTATAATTTTGAGCAGCGGAATTTTCTGGACAAAAAATTTTCGGTTGCTTCTTTGAAAGGAATCCTCTATGCAAATCCCAAATATGGCTCTTTTACTCGCTTCTTTTCAACTTAAATGCTGTAATTTGTTTCGAAAGTTTTACGGTCATCTTTCCATCCTCACAGTTGGCGACTTCTGCAGCACATAAAAGTATTCTTGAATTGGAAAGTGTTATGAAACAATAAAAAACTGCAATTTCAGAGATCACGATTTGATGAAATCCGTTGAGCGCATTCGACAGGGAAACGGCGAAAACTCTGTGGATAAAAAAACACCTCACGAGCAGCTGTGCGACGTGTTTGGTCAGAAATTGAATCTGGATCCGGAAGCATCTTCTCTGCAACCGTCCGGACATCCTGAGGAGCCTGACGAGACGTGCATTATGGATGGCGAAATTGAGAATAACGACGAGAGAAGTGGTTCATTAAAACCTTTAAGACGCAACCTAGCCACTTTCATTTGTGAAAATTCCACCAACGGGTGAACGTTGCAGAGGATGTTTGGCCGTTAGAACGTTCGTCCCGCCAGCTGTACTTACTTTCATTGCCATTACTTGTTCCTTGTCCCTGCCCTAGTGGACGAATGGACTGGGTCTTAGTGGTTATGCTGACCTCAGGGATGATTGAACCAGCGTGGAAAGCGGATCCAAAGGCTATAGGCTGAGTTGGATTTTTGACCGTTAGGTATTGTACAAAGCAGTAAACCCGTTTATAGAACAAACTTGCTAATGGCAGCACTGTGTACTTCTCGCGAAGCATTTTTGCATGCGGATTGAAGTCGGTATGAGGCAAACGATGGTCTTATTGAGTTGGTCACTCCACTTTTTTGGAAGAGGAATGAGGTGAGATGAAGGGAGTCGTTGATGCGAAAATGACTGCACAGAACAGCGTTGTGCTGCGCATATCTGTTATTACTTTTTTAGCCAAACGTTGTTAGCACTTTACTTAGTGACAAATTTCAAGTTACTTGCCAACGATGAAGTTTCTAATTTCCATTGCATAGAGATGTGTCGTTTCCTCAGTCAACCATCCAGCAGTGAATGATTGCTGCTTCCGTTTCACCTCTATCTTGTACCAGTTGATGAAGATTGCACCTTCCTTCTGATGTTTTTATCGAAGGGAAATGATGTCTCATGCTGGAATTTTCGCAGTTTTTGTGATATTCGAGTCACCGCTGCAGTGCTTTGCGAAGGACTTTTCTATGAACTTCATGAAATGCACATAAAAGGATGTGCCAAAATTCAACAGGTAGACAAGTTCGACCTCGGCACTCGGCTCGTTGAAGCGTTGCGTGACGCTTAACGCTCGAGGTTAACTTCACTTGTTTGTTTGCGCAGTGAACTACGCTGCTTGTATGCCGAGCAGAATCTCTGCTTATCTTCGTCACTTTCTCTCTCCGCTCCCACATAGTCGACGTTCCATGAACTGGTCACATCCTTTGAAGTAATATTTGCGTATTGCAGAGATGGCGGAGTTGGGCCTTCCAGTTGAATTCTGCCAACCAAGAATGGAAAGAAAAAAGCGGAAAGGGAAGAAGCGAAAGAGCGTGGAATCCACTTGGATGATTGGACTTGGGTTTGACGGCTATTGGGATATGGCTGGTGAATATATAACGAACCAAACATGGCTTAATGATTACGGCAAGTTGCTTTCATCCAGCTTTTTATAGCTTGATGTTTAGAATGGCGGAGGGGTGGGGAACAACCGGATGGAGAGAGGGAGCATGACGGGCAACGTTTTAAGGTTGAAAGCGGCGCTCTATATGATTGGGCTCGAAGGTATTCTACACATCTGGAGAAGTGACTTACCCTGCTTGGTCGAAGGATTTTTAGTCAGAGATCAATGTGGATTAAACGGAAGTGCTGTACTGTCTAGAGCAGTCGATGAAGTTGGCTAAGAAGCAGGACGCTTGAGGAGAAGGTATGGGAAATGAATGGTCGTGCTCCTAGGAAGGGGAGATTACGTTTGCTTTTGTGGATATTGCACATTCTTTTATTTCTGGTTGGCTTGTTTAAGATTTTAATGTAATGGTGAATGTAGCTCTCCCTTAAGGTTCCTCGACATCGAGATACTTAAGATTGGACCGGCATTTGATGACTGATGACCTGTGCCATCGCGAGCCTTTTGTGTCTCATTTACATAAATGGTTGAATGCTTTATTTGAGAAGGTGAACACTAAAAGAGGACATTTGATATCATAGAGTGTTAATGTTGCAGTGTTGAGGACATAATTGATGGGGTGGGTACAGTGATTTTCTTTCGACACTAACTAAGAAGAATCGTGCTGATGAGAAGCATCTTAGGAATTTTGCGACAGGAAGTTCACAGGTTCCGCCCTTGCCCTTCCGCCTCCCCCCTCCTTCGTTCCGCTCAGCTCTTCCTTTGCAAACGCTTATAGGAAGCATTAGATGTGTCGTCGCAGATGAATGCATACAATGTGATTGATCATCGTGAGGACGTGTTTAGCCATATCGTCCATTTCTAGACTGAAGATGATAAGTCAATGATGGATCGAGCTCTAATGGTTGCAGGATCTCAAATGGACGAGAGTGTCAGGGAACAGTTCAAGCACAGCACTGTGAAATGTAAACCGGAGGATCTCATTGAATGCCATCGTGATTTGAAAGTAAGGTGATTGACCTCATTCGGTATGGTTTAGCTTTGAACGTGGAACCGTGGAGTTTGCATTATCTGAAATTGCAGATGCGGCGTTATTTTATAAAGTGAGATTTTATTGATGATATTGCTAGAACTCTGTGCCGTTTGATATGCGGCTTTGTTCCAAATTTCCACGCGGCTGTGGTATGTGGGGTGCTTATTTAGCAACTTACGACGGCGATGAGTAAAAGATGTAAATCTGAATGACTATGGAAAACGATTCAGATTTGCAAAAGCCTTTCATCTTTGTGAATATTTCTGTGGTGGTATTTTGGCTATCCTTTTAAGTCACTGAATGATCGCCCGAACAGCAACGAGCTTTATTTGAAGGCTTATGCAAACATCGTTTATTCGACGGACACAAAGCGAGAGTATGTTACTTGGGAGGATTTGTATAGCCGACATTGTCAGCTTGTGAAGCAAAGGGCCAAGCTTGATTTCGAAAAGCAGCAGCAGCGAAGTGCTCTCAACCGTTGCAAGCAGTTCCTCGAAAAAGTCAGCTTATCTACATATAATTCTTTGTATGCATGAAATGGCCAAAGTGATTACATTAAAATAACAGAGTAATGCGACGTGTAGAGTATGGGTACTGTGAGATGGTGATATATTGTTGAACGAGATGGAATGGGAGACACCTCATATATGGGTGAATACGAGCTTGTACAGATAGAAATATCTCAGATCCTTCCAGCATTGGCGGACTCTTTGATATAGAGGCAGAGGCACTATTGCCATTTCTACGAAGAAATCCAGAGCGGGTTTTGCAACTGAGTGCATCACTGAGGACAGGTTCATCATAGCGGCGCTTCTTTGGAATCAGTAAATGAGGAGCGAAGCGTATCGCTTCGTCTTGTCTCTGAATTAATTTCAGCCTCTCTCTGGAACTTCCTCTCCCTTGCTCAGGTCGCTTTTTTCATTTCCACTTCATTTCAAATTCCCGCTCTCTTTGCTGACATGTTTTCTGCGTTCCTCACTTTTAAAACTTTTTTGTCGTCTTAGTTTTTTTTTTTTTTCAATCTCTCACATGCATTCGTTTATCTCTGTCTTTTCCGGTCTCTTAATCTCTGCTGTTTAAACCGCTATGTTATCTCACTGTAGAGGGAAGGAATGCTGGCAGTGATGGGTCCAGCTGTGCTTCAGAACGTAGATGATTTTCAATGAATGGTTCTTATTAAGAACTGGATGAGGTTTCTCGTTCTTACGATGAGGTAGTGGTGGTTAGTCCTTGCTCTCACTCTCACCTTCCCTCTCCTCTTCTGCCTTCCCATCCGTCCCCCTCTATATTGGTAGGTATGAAGTCTTACTAAAGCCCTCACCTTCATGTCTCTCATTTATTTGCTAACCGAATGTCTTTTGCCTAAATTTTCCATTCCGCCTATAGTATTTCCTTCTAGAAGTATGTTAAAACTTTGCATGGATTCCGTTTTCGCCACGGCACATTTATTTCCTCAGCCGGCTACACAGTAAGAGGGCGTACGAAGCGTTTCTAGTGACGTTATCATCAAAAGGGCCCGTTTATCGACCAGGGCGTCCATTTAAAATTTTGAATGATTTAGTTGCGCCGAAGGTAGTTGATGGAGTAGACGACGGTGTTTGAGCGGAAGTGGACGTTTTCTTCGATTTTTTGATCGCTTCTCCAGCTATTGTACTCCTTCTGAGCTTTGAGCCCGTTGGTAAATGAGGGTTGACGCTTGAAAGATATGTTGCCTCTAAGTAGCCATAATTCTATTAACAATAACGCAGAAAATTTAGGTTATAACAGCTGAGGACTTATATCTATGTTGGGACGGTATTTGTCTGTTTCATTTTCAGCAAATATTGGTTGATTTTCTTAAGGTAAAAGGTCTTCAATTCGTGCCAGGATGTGAGCTTACTTCTTTGCCGGATGAAACCCCATTCGCAGATGCTGATGTCGGGAGCAACAGTGAATTTGAGGATTCACCTTCGCAAGCAGTTGAAAGCATCAGTGAATCTTTGAATAGCGCCGAACCACCAACCAAACGGTTTGCTGCTTACCAATATGAGCGTTGTCATCTTCGGAATTCAAAGTATTCATTGCTGTGGAACATTATTGTCAGCTTTCGTTCTTCGAGTTTTCATGTTCGCATGCAACTCTTATAGTGTTAATTTAGATATTTGAAGCGCACTTGCATTCCATGCAATCGAAAAAGTGACGAAGAAGCAAACTTGCTAGAGAGGGAGAAAGCCGTTCTGTGCATAAGAGCATCAAGTATCAGGTGAAAAGCACTCTGGGAGAGATTTCGACGGTTTTGTGCATGAGCGCTTTCTTTTAAAGGTTTCTTGAACAGAAGCGTTCTGCTGAACAAAAAACCCTTCCTCGAAAGTGGTGAAAAGGTTCTTTCGCCGTTCCCGCAAATTCTTCTCCCAGACTTTGTTTAGAAGCTCTGTTCGGGATATTTTTCTTTACAGAAATGAAAACCTCTCGACATTAGGTTAAGCGAAGGTAGAGAAACTGCGCTTTTAAGATCGTTGTATTATATAAAATTATAACTTCCCGTCATTCACATAGTTGCGTGTTGACATACATCCTTGAACTTAGTGAACGTTATTGACGTTAGGTTTCCGCTGTAATTTCTCTTAGAAGCGTTCTTTATGGGAAGTTGCAGTTCGTTGCTATCCGACCTGTTGAATGTTACAATTACATGTTTGCCTGAGACAATAAAAAGTGGAGACGCTAGAGGTTGGCTTTAAGTAAAAATAAAAAAATTGATGCCAGCTGTTAGCCTAACGAAACACGATCCACCAAAAACAACGGGACATACTTGCTCATGGAAGGACGTATATGTGAGGGAACAGTGCCTGGATAGACATTCAGAGAGCGAAGGTGCTCAGCATTTTGTCGGAGTCGTTGTTGCACAAGCATCGGATATGATAAGTGAAACCGAGTATGTTTTTTTGCGGAAGTAGATTCCTTAGAACTGTGGCAGATGTTTTCAGCTACTATGATATGGAAATGTTCAATGATGTTTATGCGGATTTCTATAGCGATTCGCATGCTACTCGCCCATTAGTTCTTGATGACAACACTGCAACTCATAGTGATCTACCATGCACTGCTTCACGTCATGAGGTTATTTTCTCTTTTCGATCCTTCGATTTTGCTGTCCTTTTTCATTGGAACGTTTTTACGGTCGCGAAGTACAGGAATGAAGTTGAGTGGGAGTGGAGAGAAAGGACCGGAAAACATATCGCGATTTTTGGGCGAAATAGAAATTAGACATGAGAGCACTCCATTGATATTGTTTGCGTCGAGCACCACTCTGATTATATACATATATATTTTTTAATGAAACGCTTCACGTTTCGGCAGTTCGAAAAATTAAGGAAGGATATATTGGTTAGTTGGATGAAGTGCTGTTTGTCATGAAGAAGCTTCAGAGGTGTTGAGTGGTTGTATTCCGGTCACCGTTTACCGCTTCCTCTCCGCTCTTGTCTCAAAACGTCACAAATATCACGGTCTCGAATCTTGGAACACCTTTAAATTTAGCGTCCATGGCATCGGTATCGTCACAAACGGTGATTTGCGTATGATATGGAAAACTTCACTTGGAGCTTATTAACGGCACTCAAAACCAGCTGTCATTCTATAAAGTAATCGGAATGTGCCTGTAGCAGAGGTTTCGCTTTAAACATCTCTTCGCTTATCTTTTTTTATTAATTGTGAACGATCTGTGATTGGAGCGATAAGTACCGTTTAGTTACTTATAGATAACAGAAAGCAGTCAGGAACGACCGTTGACGATGGAAGAAAAATTGAATTTCGATTTCGGCTTCGATCCAGAACGCGATGCGAATTTGATCGCGAAAAACTGCTTCAGCACTTTTGCAAATGATCCAGTGGGTTTATCAGTTGTATCGCTTTGTTTTCTCCTTTTTGTTGTTGAAGGGAGGTCACACTTTCATTGGTATCGGCTATTAGTTTTAAGGGAGTCATCCGGCAGTGTCCTCGTTTCACTGGATAAGGTCCAGCAGTCGTGCCTGTCCATTTATTTTTCTTCACATGGGGGATATGTGCCACTTAATGCGAGTGAAGGTAATAAAGACGGAGTGACGTTCCGGAGGTATGTTTCAGGGTGGGGCTTCTGAAGGTATTTATGGTGGTATTGTAAGTAGCTAAGACGACTGATTTTAGGAGATGAAGAAGTACATGTATCAACGTTTTCGACTGTTCTCGCGATTCGACGAGGGCGTTCTTATGGATAGGGGTATGTTGATTTCTCCACTACGACTCGTTGTAAAAATTTTCTTTTTCTTGGAGCAACAGATAAAAAGAAAGGGAGGAACGGGGAGGGAAGTTGCGTGGAAGCGGCATCACTGATCTTGTTGGATGTTAACGACTGATCGATATATGGTGTCAGTATCGGAATATGGTGGATGTTCAATTTATATGTCCCAAAGTGTTATTACTACCTACCGAGGCTTTATACTAATTAGATATCAGCTCGCATTGCTTAGGGAGTTTAGGTGACTTCAGCGTTGCTTGAATATAGAGCTATTAGTAATACTGGACCTTTGCCTCCATTCAATGAATCGAAGCATCCTTTTTCCAGAATGTAACGAAGATCTTGTTCACTCCTTCGATGCTTCTGTAGTTGGCGTACTAAATTAGTTATAAAAGTTCAGCCAACTTTTCGAACAAATGTTTGGGACTTAATTTTCAATCTCACAGTTGAAATGTACAGATGGATGGTTTTCGGTGACACCAGAAAGGATGGCGGAACACATCGCGGATCGTATGGTTCGTCGAGAGGGTGCACTTATTATCGATGCGTTTACTGGTGTTGGAGGAAACGCAATACAATTCGCGTTGAAGGGGGCTTTCGGTATAGTTTAAGACCGCACATATATTTGTTTGATTGTTTGTTTTTGGATGTGATAATGAGATGGGCAATTTCATTTGCGTTCAAGCTTCGGTCAACGTTTCATTCAGCGGTATTTCATCGCTCCAAATCTCTAATTTTCCTCAAGTTTGATCGACAGGTGTGATGTCTCTCTTCATCGTCGAAAATTCAGTAATAAGGAAATATATTTAAGTAGCTCAAAATGTACCTATATTAGCTTACTATGTGAAGGTTGCTTTCAGCGTAGGCTCAATTGACGCATACTGTGATTTCAGCTGTGTCCTGTTCCTTGCTGTTCCAATTTGGCCATAATTTTGCCTAGGTTGGAAGAAGCTACAAAATTCATCTCTATACGGTTTTTGTTAAATGAGAATCACGTACTGCAAAGGCTCACATCTCAACTTTTATTCCAAAATGCCAGCTTGGCCAAACTTTGGTGGAGGGCAAACGGGCCAAATCACGGTCGGATTCCAAAAAAATCCGCTTCCAGGCACTGACCGCTCTCCGTCGAATGCTATCCGAAAGTTTCCCCTTCTAGGTTCAGATTCCTTTGGTAAAAGGTTCCTTTTGCGAAATATGTTTGCTCTGTTAAATTAGTTGCAGCTGCAAAACGAGAACTTGCTCCCTCGTGATCTATTTCTTGCCTGAATTGACCTAATGGTAATTAATTCTTTAATGATGTAATTAAAAGTACGACATTTTTTGGAAAGAGGCGAAAAACTTCAGCCCGGAAGCACTGTGATGGAACAGTCTGCGATTACGAAACAGTAAGTAGGAGAGTCCTTCCGTCGTAGATTCAAGCAGCGTTTCATTTTGGAAACACCGCCTCGAAGTGCCTTTAGGCATCATTTTTGTACTAGTTGAGCTACCTCACAAGAAAGTCGCATTGTTTCCCACTGGGAAGGGCACTTCTCTATTTGTCCCTCATTTCAATGCCCGCCCAAATCAGTCGGTAAAAGGGTGAGTCGGAGCGCAAATGCTTTTCTTGCTTCATAATTTGCGTTAATGATTCTTCAAAGAAAAAGATTCGAAGTTAAGGACGAGCCCTCACTATTTATTTAAAGACGGTGGTGGGTGTTCTACATTTTCATTCATTCTTTTGCAAGGATTTAACTCTCATGTGCTCGCATCAAAGCCGAGCTTCAAGGAGAGAGCGTGGCGCAGTAGCTTATTGCTGGGTTTCATCGAGGGAGGTTAGGAAAGACCGAATCCAGAATGCTCCTTATGACAACTACTTGTATTCTTTTCTTTGTACAAATGACGTTCCAAGCATACGTGTTATTTAGTGATCGCCATTGACCTCGATCCAGTTCGATTGCGATGTGCAGCCCGGAATGCCCAGGTATATGGCGTTGCGGATCGTATCAATTTCATCTGCACGGATTTCTTCCATTTCGCGCGATCCCCACGTGTGTGGCTTCCTGTTGTTGAAGACAATGAACAGGAGGCCGGAAGGTCAGAGGAGGGTACTGCTGAGGGGTATCCGGTAGATGCTGTGTTCCTTAGTCCACCTTGGGGTGGACCGTCATATCTGAAGATGAAGGTTGGCTTTATTTGTTTAATTCTGCATTGTATGATAAATTAACGCGACATGATGTCTTAGCGTACTTGTCAATTTTTATGTGGCTTTGTTAGTCCAGCTGCGAAATCGGTGGAGGTAGGGCTACAAAATGTGATGATACAATCTACGCAAGGGATCGAACTTTAGCGCTAAAATTCAAACAAGCCATCCACCTCGAAAAGAGAATACCACTGCAGGGAGCTCTAAGATCAAGAAGTTTGCGTACATTTTATAGCCAATGACGTTTTCGTTTTGCATCGATGGGCTCGCAAAATCGTTTCGTTTTTCAGAGATTTATGAGGGTAGCGGGATGCTTTCAAAAGCTGTTGTGTTGAAGCGCACATTTTATTACTTGTCGGTGAATTTCAAAACCAGGTGGTTCAGTTAGCAGGATTTCAAGGGCGCATACTGTTTCACCTCACATGCCGCGCTACCTCCTTGTTTATTAAGTGAAATGGGACAAGATGGAAATAAAATGGCAATAAAGTTATATGTGCATAAGTTCGGACTATGTTGATTTGTGCATTCTACTGCAGGAGTTCGACATAAGTGCGCATCTGACGCCGAACGGCTTTGAGATATTCAGAGTCGCACGAGGGCTCTCGCCGAACATCGCTTATTTCTTGCCACGGCAGACAACCGTTTCTCAGGTGAGTTTTTATGTTAGGCAATACGTTGGGAATTCGACGTTTGTTCATATTTGTGGACGTAATATTAATAGCGACTTAGGTCACACACAAACAATCCCTCTCCCCTCATTCTCCTCATCACCCTCCGATTAGGCAGTGCATGATTTCGGTGTTTTAGGGTTGACGCCCGCAACTGAGAATCCCGGAGGGTGTTCAGAGATACACGGCTCCCGTTTCTTGGATATTTTGGTCAGACATTTCCGCGGGATAAATAAGTCAGTTCTTCGAGACTTCTGGGGAGTTGGATGTGATGATGTCTCTGTATCATAAAATTTCTACGCACTGTCGATATATAGTTGTTCACTGGCAGTAGACACGTACGGAATGTTGTACGATCCGCTGGATTTCAGTGTCGATAAACGGCAGGGTCGACATTTTTTCATTTTCGTTTGAATGCTGTCATGATCACCCAAATTTGAACCAGAAACTGCCGGTCTCATTAAAAGATAACTTGAAATATTATGGAGGGTAAGATGTCCGTTGCTGAGCGGAGAAAACTGCAGATTGTCTTAAGAGATACATCAAATGTATAGCCGAATATTCTTGAATGAATACTTTCAGCGATGGGGGAGGGGACCTCTCGAGAACTGCCCACTTTTTTCTTTATCATCTCTTTAGTGCAATATGGTAAGTTTCACTCCATTTCTGTTGCTTGTGGTTTTCACATCACAATAATTTATGACCATTCAAAACCAAAGACTCAACAGCTTTTATTTGAGTCCCCGTCAATTATCATGACGATTAGGCCTTGGCTGCCTAAACAGCCTAATCGCACCAAGTTTATAATTGGAGTTGTCGAGCAATCGCAGAGTCGTCTATGGGCTTTGGCGTTTTTTGCAGCTGGTCTCGCTAGCTGGCCCAGGTGGTTCGTGCGAAATCGAGCAGAACTTACTAAACTCGAAGATCAAGGCGGTAACTGCCTATTACGGCAATCTCATCACTGGACGTTGATCTCTGTCGGTTAACATTTAGTCTTACTGATTCTGCCTTCCTCTTAGCTGTCATCTCGCAGAGACTTGTTGCATGTTAACGTGTTGTTTGTTGCTGATTGCCCATTCTGCTAATCTCAGGACTCATGAGAGGACTCTTGATATAAGTGAAAAGTATCAGACTTTCTTCAGTCACAATCTTTTTCCGGGGTGGCAGAGGAAAGAATTCTAGCATCGTCATTCAGTCATTTGTCAGCTGTCTGTTGTGAGCTACCACTGGTCACTACTGCACTTATTAGGTCGATGCCTTTGTAGCGGTGCTGGAAGCGGAAACGCTTCAACCCTTTTCATCTAATCGTCACCCTACACTGCAGCATGCATTTTATCGGCGCTTCTAAACGGAAGGCATCAAACTATAGAAATGCATTGCACTTGGTGATGAGTTTATTTCATGGCAGTTATCGCTGCCGTTCATTTACTTAATTGCGGAATTGTTGATGCGTTCCCTGCTTACCTTCAAGAACGAGATAAACCGTATTCGATCACTTTACTCTTTTTGTCCTTCCCACTCCTCTTCTTTAACCAGAAGTAAGCCATGTGAATGTAGTCGGGCCGGAACTTACACGACTTCAGTACTCAAATCAAAGGTCACATTCTGTGGGTAGCAAAGGGAATCAGTGAAGCGTTGCAATACCTTCACTCTTTGTCGTTCTCTCTGATTCTGCTTTAAACTGACCATTGATTAATTCAACATCGGCTCCGCTATTTCCCTTGACCCGCAGACAACTTCATCAGGTGGAGTGATAACTCAAATGGCGAGGACAAGCTTCGTTGGGTGGGGAAGTTTTTCGAATTTATGGAGCAATGAGGCAACAAAGTACCACACATGTAATTTTAGGCAACCATATGTAATTTTATTGAGAAAGGCAGCCAAGGAATACGAGATCGAACAGGCAACTGAGGCGGAGCCACTCACCTCCAAGAGCTTTTCAAACAACGGACACAGCGAGCAATTTCAACAGGTGCAGTGTTGATGACGCTATTGCGTCGTTAGACGAGCTAATGAACCCGGCTCGGCATTACTAACATCACTGATTGTGATGGAAGACAACCTCTGCGCACCCCTGCACAGCATCATCAGGGCAGCCAAGTGGCTGTTAAGTACAGCAGCGGGACATTCCCTCATAGAGGCGCTCGTTAAGTAATGCACGCGCGTGCGTTTTGGATTACCCCGTGCTACTACTTGGCTGTCGTTCTTCACCAATGACCTTTACAGCGGGAGTTTCGAGGCCTGTATTAAATCCGGTCTCATTCCAGGTCACGGCCGGATCGGGGTCACACTGAACCCCTTCCCTTCCACTGGATTCCAGTGCGCAGCTGTTCTCCGAATACTGCTGAAGATGGTGCGTCATTGGCGTATGAAACCATTTGGCCAAAACTATTTCAGAACAACTGCAGTTAGAGAGCAAGTTTTGGGTAACATTCTTCAAGAGGAATACGTCTTGGGAACTACTGGACCGAATTACTAGTAAAATGACGTTTCAAATGCCGTGATGTCGAAAATCGACTCTTAATTTCGCGGAGGTGAGAGAGTCGGAGATGAAATCTTTCAGCGAAAAAGCCAACCGGGAAGAAGCCAAGAAGTAATCGCACCGCTGCTTATAATTCACAAATAGTCACGAAATATCCACAAGGCATTAACACCGACGACAACAACTAGGAGTTTGAATGAGAGGAAGGCGACGAACTCGAAAATATAGGAACTGATCGAAAAGCTTGATGACAGCCACAGGTCTGTCACGATGGCATCGTAAAGAAACTGAAGTCGGCTCGCGGAAGGGGTATTCCAACTGCGCACTAGGCTTGGGAAATACGCCCCGTGACTGTTTAAATAAAACGCTTCATGTCACATGCTTCCGGGCACAGTGCCTCATGAGATGAGGAATGTCACCTTTTCCTGTGACGAACGTCTCGAAGTGACTAGGGGCATACCAAAATGTGAGAGGTTCGTCAAAGTGTTACGCGAAGAATTTTCTTTGAATTTCCTTAAAAAAGACGCCTACAGAAAGGGGCAAGAAAGGATAAAACAACAATGTGCAGCAGCGCCTATCCTACGCACGCAGAAACAACCAAGTAAAACTGTCGTCAAAAGAAACCGATACCTTTATTATGTGCGAACAGCTCCCAAGTGGTGCATCATCACAACGAGCAATTCACAGGACGTAGACTTATTCAAACGTACTGAGAGGAATGGTGTTGTCAACGGCAAATTGGTCAACTGCAAACAGAGAACAGGCAACTCCCGGCCTGGATTTCACGAAGCGTTGTCTGGACCTCCGAATGAAATCTGGACCTCCGAATCGAGGGTGTTTCTCATGGCCCCTAAGCCAGGGACTACTCGCAGTACAAAAGTCGGACAATTTGAGCAGTTGTAAATCATAGTATAACAAATATTTTAGACGGCTCCACCAATATCTCCTTTCTTCTTCCTCCCCCATGTTCAATGTAAACGATACTTATTTGAGGCTTCTTGGTTTCGAAGACGCAGTTTTTCCCTTCAATGTGACGCGCTTTTTCCCCTTGGCTTGAGGCAATGTGACGCGCCGAAGTAGAGATGGACGAAATTGCTGCTTTGCAGCGTCCCGGCTCTTTAGAAAGACCTTAATCAGAAGACATCACTTCAAGCTTGCATAACCAAATAGTCTAACCGAGCTGGAGAACCACTCAGGCTTTTGCTTTAATGCACACCTGCAGAGCTGAAACGTCGTAAATACAGAATTCCATTCCACAATAAAGCTTGTTACAAAGTGTATGTAGAGGCAATCTCACATGGAGCAACGCAATCAAGACCCATCCGTTTGCCGTTCTTCAACAACACATGTGGGCTCTGTATCCTTACTGCGCGAAATTTAATTCGATGGTCTACCGATAGGCGTCCACAGTGGACTCCGTTCACCTTAAAGACAACCACTTGCGAAGACAATGAAGTAAAGTTTTTATATTTGCTCCTAGATCACTGTTCAGCTCTAACTGATTCATTACTATCGCTAATGCATGCAAAAATTTGTTAAATAGTAAAAATTAATTGAGGTAACTTAACAGCAGAGCGAAAGATGCGCTTGGTTTGCAAATATTGTGGACTGGCGATAACGCTGTACAAAAAACAGCTTTCATATGTGAAAGGCGAAGAAAAAGAAGGAATAAGAGTGCCGATATTCTCACAAATTACTCATAGGAGATTAAAAGATAGATCCAACTCTAAAATAAATATTAAAATCTCCGCCTGTGTGGGCACTCTATTTTCCGTGATCACAACTTAAATGACCAAAGGCAACTAAAGACAGGAGTTTATAGCCTCATGAGATTATTCACCTAGTGATATCTAGGCTGCACAGCGCAGTCAATATGGTTGCAAAATCACATAGGCACTTCGTCTGAAAAACTTCAAGCGCGTTAAGGTGAATAAAAAAGCGAAGAGAGAGAAAGAGGAGCAGTGCAGTGAGGAAAACAACGGTCAGCGGCCATCGAGAACGGGTTTCCGCGCTACATAACATGAAAACCTTAAGCTTTTCTCTTTCCTCAGCAATATAATTTCGTTACGAAACGTAACTACCGTTTAGCGAAGCTTCTCTTTTGAGTCCTCGTAGAAAGTGAAGCAACCATTAATGAAGTCCCTTAAAATTTTCTTTTTTACGCTTAAAATGCAGAAAATGTTTTTTTAATGTCCGAATTATTAGGACCTTGACTTATCCCAAAAACTTCTTCCTTTCCCTTCAGGAGCTTCCACTACCGCGTCATGACTAAAGCTGGGTCTCGCGCACACGTTTGCCACCACATGAGATGAGAAACAAACATCTTTGGGTATCTGGGAACAAAAACAACCCCGGGGCTTCCTTCGAAGTAACACGACATGTCCAGTATAAGATCAAAAATGAAATTTTCGAAAGTATGGTTTTCCGCCGCATCACCTTTGAATTGTGAATGAGATCTGTTGGCATTTTGAGCATTCCTGGAATTGTTTTAGTCACGTATACCATTCGGGTAATAGTGCTAATCCAACTAAGCAAGATAAACAACAGCTGGTCTTTCTGATCACTGATTTGGTGACTGCAGCGCATGCAGAAACGCGCGAAGATAAAGGTCCTAAATGGCGAATGAGGATACTAAGAGATGTGAATGACGGGGTGGATAAGAGAGGGCACACAAAGCAGTTCTTAAATTGCGAAACATTCATTCAACCATCCTGCAGAAGTTTGTGCAATGGTCGTTCCGAATAAAGAAGTGACACTTACATCGACGTCGATGACGAACGGGTCTGCAAGTGAGAATAGATCACCAATGATCATGCCGAAATTCTGCGAGAAATTATACACAGTGAACGCGAGGCACGTTCCATTCTTGTCACAGCCAACAAACGCACTGGAAGCCTTTGACATACAGTGTATACAGTAAAAGTGCACAACATTCAGAACATACGTGGTGTGTATTCTAAGCAGTCTGCCTAAGGTTTGAAGAAATCACACAAAGAGACTGAACCTCGATGTGAGATCACAAGAATCGCGTCGAAACACCGGACAATACCTAAGGAAATTGCCTTCTGCCTCGAGACCCCATCCAAAATGCCGAACTTTGAGGAAATGTGCGCAACGAGCATTACAAGAAAGCGGACAAATACGAGCACAGCTTTCCGTTCCTATGCCATCCTCTTGTTTAAAGGCACTCGCGAAATTTCAAAGACCCTTCCATTCGCTATTTTCATCCTCAATTTAGCCTTTTGGCGCCTCTCACCGCAATTCTGAAACTATTCTTTCAGTAAAAAAATGCGATCATGCAATTTGTCTCAACATTTGCGCGCAAAGTCTTGTCGGCTTAGGAGGTTTGTTCTTTCTCAAAACAGGTGAAGAGGTGACATTCTTGGAAATTCTGTATTATTCTATGAAAACATTGTTGGAACCTGCTTGCGCTGGCACCTTCACTTATACCTCTATTCTTTTATATGACTTTTTATTTGCAATCAACAAGTTTTGAAGTGTTGTGCACTTGGACCCTAAGAGTGCTGCTATCCTAAGAGTACTGTGCACTGTCCAAGCACTGCGACCCTAAGAGGAGGTAGCGAGGAGAGCCGGAAATAGCTTCTGATACATCAAGAGGAGCGGAAGCAAAATGAGCGAGCTGCAGCCAACACCTAAGAGTGACCGCGTAGCAAGGTCTGTGTGACTCGCGATCGGTGTCATCGTTCGAAGTTCCCAGGGGCAGCAAAATATTTCCAACGAGAGGCGCTGGGGGGGGGGGGGGGGGATGCAAAACTCTATCCATTCGAACAAACTAAACGGAAGTACAACGACCTTTGCGACTTCTGTAGAAATGCGAGCGAAAGTAAAAAAAAAAAACGATTTAAAAAAGGAAGTCACAGGTGCTTGATTCTAATCGAATTTATCTTCTTATTTCAGCGCCCAGATGACGGAACAGTACCTGAAGCTCCAACCACAGAGGCAGGTCGCTCTTTCCACCTCTCTACCATCCCCCTCCCGCCTTGGTATATGGGACCCTAGCCTTGTCTGAAACTACTAGAGTGCAACTATTGCGAAATTAACGGCACAAGCAACGAAAACCGCAAATCAAAGGTCATTCTGTAGGCCTTGGCCTTTTTTCGCCTTAAACCACTCGTACTTTAAAAAGCATTGTAGAGAATGTAAAAGCAGTCATCAAGAAGGCATTTGTTGGCGCAAAAATTAGAGGAATGACGATTGATGACGACAGCAAGTTTCTTTGATCATATGTGCAAGGGAATGAAATGCTTCAGGAAGTTCCAGTTTTTCAACGGAATGTCACTTTCGCGGGCTATGAATACTGGGGTTTTGTACCGCCGAAATCTCTCGTGGCGAAATTCTGGCAACGTGCATATCTTCTTTCCCCCTTCCTCGCTAACCACTAATAAAACTTTGCAACTTAAATAGCGGGACTTAAACACAAACAACTGTTTAGTGTGAGGTTAAAAGCACTCGCAAATAAATCAATCCAAGAATTTCCAGCAGCACTGTTGCCATTATTTACCTACACCTACAATTATTAAACTCCAGCAAGTGCTCATCAACACTACTTTCAAACAGATTATTACAAAGAAAGCAACTGACAACGGGATAGCTTCTGGATTAGGCACGATACCAACAACTCTTCCAACAATAACAACGTCCTCATTAAGGCCCTCATGGATGGAGCCGAAATCGGCTTCTTTCAATGTTCGCTTCCCACCATCCGCTAGTCGCATACTGATCGGCTGACTATGATTGGGTTCAGTTTTACTCAGCGATTTTTGGAACTCGAGAAGCCGTTTCGCCTTCAGTTTTCCTGAAAGAAGTTTTGTTTGAACAATTCATAAAGCAGGAACTCTAACGGAAAAAATGCTCTAAACTAGCAATGTGGGCAAGAGCAAGGAAGGACCTCTTCCATCGAGCAAAGTTTCCTTTCTTATTTTAAGGTGAACTAGGCGGAGGGAGAGAAAAAGAGCAGCTAACGCTTTGAGGAAAAGTCGGCACACATGGAAATAAATCTTGGAATCTTCGACGCACTTTGCGCTAACACTCCCATTTGATTTCGTCATGAAAGCTGAAAAGCTGCGATAAAAACGAAGAGGAATCTTTCAGAGAACAAAGCCCAGAATCGAGGCGCGTCGAGAAAAGTGCAAACTGAAAGACGATAAACAAAATGTCATACACAGCTACGAACGTTGTTCCAAGTATTCAATAATACAAGTTTCAACCCCAGAGGTTTCAAGAGGTTCCTAAAGCTGAATTTAAATTTCCATCAAGACTTCGAGGTCGGGTGGACACTTTTTTCCATCCGCCGCAAAACAGGTGAAGCAGAGAAGATCACTTTGGCAGAGCAATTCACCAACGTCGCTCAGTGCTTGTGAAGGGTCTACTTTTCGACCATTAAACGAGAGCACAGCACTTCGGAACATTCGAGAACCACAAACAGTAAAACCTTAGACAATAGACACAGCTATAAAATCAGCCGAGGCAAAAGCACAACTGAAAATGCTCCCAGTTGTAGAGGACTTCCTGGTAAGAATTCTAGAACTTGTGGTGACCACCTGGCACAAAACTTGCAGGTAGAAACATGGAAAACTCTAGAGACAGCGAGTCTTCTCATTCAAGGAAAGGAAAAACCGAAGCTTTCCAACCATCTCATCGACCTCTAATCGCTCTGCAAAGCTCTAGAGACACTCATCGACATTTTTGTACTAAATTTATCAAGCGCGTTAACACACTATTAGCGTATCCCAATAAAATCCACACGACTTCTACCAATTTGAAACTTGAAGGTGACCAAGTATAAAACCTCATGAAGCATGGAAAATTTTCGAACAAGGAATGCGACTATCCTAGAACACATTGTAAGCACTTGAGCACTTCCGGAATTAAAGATCCGTGTTTCATGCACACAATAAAAGGTTCACATGCTATAATTCATACCTTTACGTTCAACGGCCTCCGAAAGTCGTGTAAGAAATAAGCATAGACCTTCGTATCTTTCTTTAGCATCGAAGAATTCAGGATCGCGGGTGCAAGCAATATGTAAATGCTCTAAACACTTCCCATAATCTTGGTCGAATTTCAATGCAGTTGCATAATTGAGATGCAGATCTGCACTCAGATGCTCGTCGCCCAAAGTCAATGCCTTCTCATATGCTTCCCGTGCACTCCTCTGCAACGATGACACCGTTCAAGATTTAACTTACGAAGCATTGAGTCCAGGTACTTTAGAAGAGAAACAAAGGAAAAGTGTGGCTACCCTCCACTTTCCTTACCCTCATCAAGGATCTCCTAGCTGCATCTAACCTTACCTTCCCACGAACATTTGTACCTTCGAGATACCTCTTTCAGCTAACAACGGTATATGTCGCCTCGGTTATACTGACCGTATTACGAATAAAACAAGAAGTGGCTGATTTAATAGTTTCCTGCCAGCAAACATCTCTTGTGGAGTGAAGTTGTGCATCTGAACTTCAGGATGAGGCAGAGCAATGAGAAGAGGTGCAAAATAAGCCACTGAAATGCAAAAAAGTCATGACTCTGAAAATATTACAGTGAGCATGTTTAGCAATAATGAAAGCGTACCATAATTTGCTCATCGGTCTGTCCCTTAGCGAAGAAGTCGGTGAGGTGCGAATTACCAAGTGCGTGCCACGCAGTACCGCTATCGCTGTCGACACGGACTGCCTCAGCACACAACCGAGCCGCCTCTTCCCTCATCTCGTCACGTTTCTTCTTATCTGTTGTCATTAACGCATGCTGACGAAGTGCTGATGACAACGCACACATACATTTCGCGGTACGTTCTCGCGACAACGATTTCTACAGGCAGACATAACAATCAACGCTTCGGATTGTTACTGGTGAATGAACGAAGAGAATGCGGACTTTGCAGCCCTTCAGCCCAAGCTCCCTGTTCCCCGGGGTGGGTTGATGCTAACTCGTTTCTTTCGTGTACTATTCGCCCCTCTGCTCTTTTATTCATATATGATGAAAGCGCAGTAAGTTCTATCGAGAAGCGTCGGATTGTCATCACGGCTGAATCCGATAGCGCGTATTGCGTGCTATGAGTTTCAATGTGGCAACGCATTGTTTCGTCGAGAAAACATCTGTCACCCTTCACAGCACTCCTTCGACATTACCACACAACTTTTAAAACCTTGGCTCTTGTAATAAGAGATTTTATAGCATAAAAGCACTGCAGGTGAGAAATTCCGCTGCAAAACAAAGAATGGGAAAAACTTGCTGGTTTTCAGCAGTAAAAGATACCGACGTGAACGTTAAAAAACTCAGTGAGAACACCGCACACATAATTTCTTCATATTCGAGGAAGTTGAGTTAGGAATTGCAGCAGAAGTGAACAGAACCTGAGATATGATATTCCACTTAGTCAGAAGCAACGGTAGGTTTGTGTCACACCTTCACTTCTTTTCTTTTCAGTTACGCACGTAATATTCTATAAATAAATGCCCTCTACCATGTTCATTACAGAAGTGTTCGCCAATTCAAGCAGCCACGATGGAAAACGACTCTTCGATGAAGTGAACCGAAATACCGGTGTCCGTTTATGATAGCACATGAATCAATTTCGACCACTCCTGATAGCACGCAGTCCATTATCTTATATGCCGCAACCTTCTGAACGAACAAGAACAAGAACTGGAGAACGAGACAAACCTTAAAGCAGTCGATAGCTGCTTCGTGATCATTCTTTTTCCATAAACATTCCCCCAGCTCGTTCCATGCTTCTGCGAGATAAGGGTTTAATTTGACGGCTTGAGTCAAATGTCTCTCGCACTTCGGATCGTACTCCATACAAATATTCAGGATACGACCGCAAAGAAGACTGTGCTCGGCGCTTAAAGATGACGATCCACGGATTTCTAACGGTATATCCTGAAGTTAACGTGCAGAAAACAGCAAAACTTTAGATGATCAATGTATGAGTATTAAAGGATGGCCATCATAAAGATAAGCAGCGCAGACGAAATTTTTCAGGACCCCTGAACCTTTCCTTTCCCACCCATAGAATCAAGCAGCAATTATGGGTGACGCCTAAAATCACAAGAACAAATGGAAATATGCGAACAAAAAGTATATACACATATATAAGAATTTGTACTACAGAACTATGATCGTTGCTTAGTGGACATTGTTTCAGACGTCACTTCAACATAACAGCCTGATGGCTACGAATGCGTCACCTGGGAATGACTGACAACGTGAGACTGAATGTTTTACCGAAGAGAAAATTAGGAGTAATATTTAGTGCCCGGCTAATCATTGGTGTCAGTTGCCTTCATATTGTGAACCTTGATGTAAGCTGGAATCCATGCTAGTCTCCAGACTGCAACCACCAAGTGGATTACTGGAAATCCTAACTTGTAAAATGCGCATGACCCGGAAACACGTTATTTTCTTAATGCAGAATGCAAAAAAAAAAAAAAAAAACAACCAAACGAAGCACGATAGGTTATATCTCAGGTATGAGAGGAGGACATATGGCGGAAAAGTCAGATCACGCTTGATAGAAAAGCGCGAGCTCGGTTAGAAATCGGGAAACGCGAGCAAGTCAACTGGAAGGAAGTGGAACAGCTGGAACGGAGAGAGGCGCGTCGCCGAGGAGCGGTTATGTATGTGCATGCTCTCGGGCTCGTTCAATCACTCGATTTCCTTGTTTGAGTTGGCCTTGCCAAAATTTCTTTTGTACGGTCGAGTTGGGGTCAGAACCATGCACACATAACTTCGGCGTATTTCTCAGTGGTGGTGAGGAAACGAGCGGATAAGAGCGTCTCTCCTCAAAGTGCACCTAACAGGATCTAGGAGATCGCAATTTTAGATCAAAGGCCTGGACTTAAAAGCGAGTTCAATCCAATTCTCTTCGAACGGCAGTGTTAGGTTACACCAACAACAAACATGGCTACAAGATGTTTATTAATCCTTCGACCATTCAACACTTCCGTCATCCCCTTCACCGTTTCAAAATCAGGCGAGTAACAATTTGCGAATGACCATACTGATGTGGTACCGCTCAACAGTGTGGAAAAATCCGTTCGCACTTAATGTCAAATATGCACGCAATGGAAGCAATCTGCGACGATGCGATAGAATCCAGAAACCATGGATGACGGGCATAGTTTAAATATTAGACGCTCCCCCTCAAGGATTCTCTACGCTCGACGTTCTTCATGAAGGTTAACTGTCATCACAGCACAACGTAGTGCAACATTCGCTGTTATTTTTATCTAAGCATATAGCAAACCATTATGGTCAACGTTTGGGCTTGTGAAAGCTTATACTGCACAGCCAAAACCTTGAAAGTCAGAATGCATTTGCTGCAGGGGGAGGAGAAAGGAGGAGACACAGCAAACACAGCCACGTCACGTTTTCCGCTATCAGCTGCCGAACATGGAACGCAATTTGTTATAAAGTCACCTGCAGTAGGGGAATAACCTTCTCTCTGACCGCTTTCGATTTGTCAGCGAACTTCGATCCAGGATGGTACTCGTAGTAGCGATCACGAAATTGCTCTGCTTCCTTGATCTTTTCCTTGAGCACATCCATCGCTGCAAACGCTTTCACCTATCCATTTAAACGATAAGCTGTTCAATTATTCGAAATCGTGCAGTATGAAATGCACGGCGATGACGTCAACACTTCGCATGAATCCACCAATACAGCAAGTCTAGCATCTATGCAAACAAGAGAATAGAAAGAAGCAACGATGTTTGCGAAGAGACACGTGCATGAAACGTATTTTTGCAAACTGCTTTACTGAGCCTTGACCAGTCGCTCCAAAAAAATGCTCGAAAAAAGCATGAACTCATTCTCCTCTATTGAACCTACCGACCCTTCAAAGAAGTAGAGAGGGCACAATATCTATTCTCAGCTCCACTTAACAGTTTAATAACAGTCAACACACAATGCAATTAGCAGAATAATACTTCTTACTTTAACTGATTCAGACAGTGTCAATCTTCGTCAAAAGCATCGTGTTTGAGAGCTGTGTGAATCTGCACACCACCTCGTAATCACTTCCTAGCATGTACTCCATACTGCATATGCATCCACCCTCTCAGCCATTAATCTCGACTCAAGAACCACTGAAGCCACCAGCACGGCGACGCACACCCATTGCGAACAGCGAACCTGGCCGCACCTATCTGAACAGACCGGTACGCAACGACACCGTAAACATGGTTGCATCAAGTACTTCATGTGCCCACGGCGTCGTATAGTGATGTTCACGATGGATTTTGCATCTCTGCGTGGATTTGGCAGTAGCTCATTGTACTGCTCATAGAACAACAGTCATCGAGTCGTTTCGCCCAACGTGTAGTTTGGCTCTATGAACACGGCATTGCGCCCTCAACGGTTGCATTGACCACGAGAAGTACTGAAACGACGTCGGAGATGCAACCGTAGGATTAGTGAGTAACACAGTGCCAGCGTTGACCATTGGTGGACGTTAATCCAGTGATGGCAGCCGATGAGCACTTAGCCAAGAAGGAAGTTCGGCTGGAACTGAGTGAATTCTAAAGGTAATTTTAAAGGTAGACTTGTCACTGATGAAGGCAATTAGTGAAGACGGAATCTCGGTAGACCCAAGAAAAAACGACCGATTGATACTTCCTCGCCTCGTTTTTTTAGGGTGAAATACCGGCCGAGACTCCGTATTGCAAAGTAAGCCCTCTGAAATGCAACTTGACACAAGGACACAGAGAGCCTTGTTTGGTCAGTGCAGTCGCACTGCTTAGTGGCTCATTCCAACAACAACAGCTGGATCAACCATCAGCTAAAAATACTGAAGAAGCTGCAATAAGATAGACAACACTGCGGTCATGTTCAAATGGAAGCTAAAGACCCTCCTTGGAAAAATAAGAGCGAGACTTTTGAAACGGCTGTTTAGCTAAGCAGTTTGAGCACGTTAGAAAATACCGTATAGGTTTCAGCGAATGAACCTAACACATGGGTAGAAATAGGAAATACACCGACCAAATAACAGTTTGCTCAAAGACAACATCAAACAGCCACAAATAAAACTGGAACTTCCGGAGATATGGCACAAGGAGATATGGAACAAGCACGCAAGTGAGAAACTTCTATCCTGGGATACAGTTTGGAATCTGCGAGGAAAGTGCCGTGAGGACAAAACAGGAATTCTCTGCCTTATAATAAACGAGCACCACGTTTCAGCAACCTTCTTTTCTCTTTTTTCTCCCCCTTTCTCGCTCTTTTCCTCTCTGTCTCTACCTCTCTCTTTCAAGATCACCTTCCACCTCCTTCTACTATATTCAGGCAATGAACAGCCTCGGAGCTATCAGCCTCTCTCACAGTAATCCAAAACCAACAAAGACCTCACCGGTGAGCCAAGTACACAAAACGAACTCAGAGCGTAGAACAGTCAAATATCATTAAAGATCTCTGCTGAACTGTACTCGCCTGCAAAGTAGAGGAGCGCGGAGATTTTTGCGGTGACATCACTATAATGAGCCAACAGCGAACGCAAAAAACACCAAAGTATCCTATCATTTGGTGTTGTTTCCATCCAATTTAGACGTTCATTAGTGTACATCCCGTGTTTTGGAGGTGATTCTCGTCCTGTGTCGTCGTCACTGACGTCGTCATTAACCCTGCCAGTTAGCCTATCGGACATGGCTGTGGTATCTTTGTTTTCTTCGAGAATGATTTCAGAGCGAGAGTCGGATTCCGCTGGGATATCAGGCATACACACGAACGAGGCACCATTGTCCATTCAGCACTGCCGTTCACTTTTTCTGCTGGGATTTCTTTTTTTTTTTTTTTTTGAGTTCAGTCTGTTCCTTTTTCATTACTTCCCAACTTCTGATCCTTCTCAAATGATTTGAACTCCACGTCTTAGCGTTTCTCTTCATATCCCCCTATGTTTATTAAATATCTTATACCATTGTTTTGGTCGCTCTTCGGTTATCTCTTTGAAAGATTTCATTTCTCATCAAATTTTTTATCCTTTAAGTTAAATATTTCACGCTGCTTTGCTTCTGAGGATGTTCGAGATGGTGCCGTTGGAAATGTTTGCAGTCTGTTCGAGGAATGTGCTGTTCGCTTCGTTAGTTCTTGAGGTGGACTCCATTTATGCAGTCGACAACGAGGTCAAATTGAGGAGAAATTTGTGACGTTTCTTTGAAGTTTTCAAAAATGCTGTTTTCCGTTTTGAGTGAAGAGAGCCATCTTTGATTGCACTTCTTTGGGAAGTATGCAAACTAGAGCAAGGTCTCTAAAGAATAGCTCACAGCTCAACATTGCCATTTAAAAATGAACTCAATTTTTTTGATTTTTCTCTATGTTGTGCAAACGTCGACTGCTCGCTAAAGTCCTCGCATTTTCTTTTTTGTATCGGTCGTACAAGGCACAAAAATTTCGGATCTTCTATCTCGCCCAACTTTCCATTGGTTTGGCACCGCATCAAGCAAACGCTATCCTTCCATCCATTCACTCGCTCCGATTCATTCCTTTTCGCTCCTTTGATTGTTTCTTCTTGATAATCTCAATATTATTTAGAAAAATATATCCCTTTTCGTGCAATAGCTCTATTGTCGTAATTCTCTATACTTTTCGCCGTATAAGATTTACGGGAACTCTTGTGTACTTTATATTCGAAATTATCACGCTTGTGAAACCAGATGTCTATAAAGGGTCGCACCTTCCCACTGTGGCGATATCTATAAGTTTTATCCGTAGTTGTTTTCTGGTTGTTGGTTGTTTTGCACAGTTGACTCCAAATTGGCACACATGTATGTCCTCTGTTGTTGCGTCCTCGGTACGTTCATTAGGAACCTTCAATTAAAATCGTTTCATTCTGTTGAACTCGGCCTATCAAGCGCACACCATTGTTTTGGGCATTAAAATATATGCACTTCAGAGAACATGCTAATTTGGAGTCTCGCTTCTCACATAATCTCGTTCGTACGTCAAGAAGTATACTGAGTCTGGACTGTCTGCTCAAAACCCATACCTCCATGATTCGCTCGTTTATGTGCATATGTGCGTGTTTTGTTTTGTTTTGTTTATGCGATGGTTTAAACACGCAAATCGTTACACCTGAAGTTACACATTTGATGCGACTTCCTATACCACAGATTGCCTTCCTAGTCATCCGTCAGCTTATAAGGCAGTTATCGACTCTCTGATATGCCGCCAATACTGTCGACGCGTTGTCTTTTCGCCACTCGGGCTGCATTTTTTAAATCTGTCGGCATGTCAGCTTTTTCTTATACAATTTTCGAAACCGTTTAATGAAGGAGATATCGTGCCAACTAGCTTGGCACATCTTTTCACGTATTCTTGAATTGAAAGCGGTGAATAATGCAGTGAGGGTAAAAGTCCAGGCCTACAGTACTGCTTCATCTTCTTCCAAATATACTAGCAGGTAGCATAGTAATTAATAGTAATTGGTGCACCTCTAAACAGTGAGTCAGAAAATCTCAGCAAATATTAGGGCTGTATTTGTTTTAAGGCGAGGACTTTTGACCGCTTACATTTAGTTGTCACGCGCAGTGGTTAATGTGATTTAGGAGCTGCACCTGAATCTTTGAGATGGTTACAAAATGTTTCCATCACTAGCCTGACCAAAGCCCTTAGGCAAATGCTGACAGCCGATGCTGGGACGATTTTAGAGGCATCTGAAACATAGGCAGTGTTAACCGCTTGTAACGGGAATAAGAGATTATATTTGCAAATGTTAGTCTGCGGTGTTTTCGACAGTTTTCTGCAATTATTCTGTCCTGTTCGGGATATTGGGTCATCTCTCTGTGTATATCAACAGGATGTTACCAGTGTTTTACATATGGAGCCCTTTAATATGGATACACTCTAATTAGAGATTCATCTCATTTCACTATATCGATAAGTGTAAATCGATATTCATATTTCTTTAAATCTCAGCAGTTTGCAAGATGGGATCTGAAGACAAATATGGAACCTCATAGAATAGGATTTGCACTGACTGCTTCAAGCGTGTTAAGGACGAATCATTAATTCAATGAGGCTTCAGAAGGCGTCTTGTGAAAACAGCGAAAGATGAAGATAAGTTTAGAGCGAAATTCGCGAGGTTCCATGTTTTTTTCAGTGGTGATAACCGAGTGAGTTGATTTTGATTTTAACTTTTGGGGTTTTCGGTGATCTGAGGTGTTTCTTTGCGGCGTCGCATTTTGCGCCTCTTTTGAATGCAACTCTTAAATCTTAAACGTTTTGGCAATGCACGATAATATTACTTTCTTGTACGTTTTTGCTGCGTTAACTTAAACACTCATATTTTAAAAACTCCTAGAAATTGAGACAGTTGGTGACCAATAAAGTTCAGGTTTATCCGGGGCTTCGATTTTATGGATTCCTTATGGAAACTTAACGATCCTTATTAAATACAGGTATTGTCCAGGACCGAATCTGTTCAACATTCATTGGTCATCGCTGAACTGGTGACTTTTCTAAAAGCATCCTGTGAGGAGAGTTAGTATTGAGACTGCAAATCGCGGTTAACCGTCCGTGTTTTTTGCATATTTTATTCAGCACCACAGCTGCCACACTCGACTGTTTGTTAGAAGTGAGTTGTTTTAGGAAGTCGTATGAAATCAAAATTCGCCTTCGAAGTGGCAAGTAATACTTCAAAACACTCAACAATACTGAGGTCATTCTTGTATCATCGATCAAAGTTTCTTTATCAGTTCAAAGGTTTTCACTTGAAACTTGAAGAAGTTTACGCAACGGTTTGATAATCGAATCGTCGAGAATAAATAGGCGATTTATTTCAGTTCACCATTTATGCTTTCAAAAGAGCGCCAATTAAACTGATAGCACCGGAAATGAAATTGTCTGTTTGAAGTCATTAAAATATCTCCATAATATTGCACGTTGATAATATCTTCTGGCCATAATTTTGATGCTTTTTTAATGACTAATTTCGCGACCTGTTATAGTCTAAATGTCCTTGTTTCTTTCCTTCATGACAACACTAAGTAATAACAGTAGATACTCCAAGAGGTCCAAGTAATAACAGTAGATAGAAACTTTTGCATTCCAAAACATAGGAAAGGATGATGTTGATGGAACCGCGACGTGATGTCGGTTTATTCCAACAACGTTAACGTGGACGTGCCGCTATATTGATATGACATTTCTTTTGAAACACATACTATATGACATGCTGTACTTAGCGCTGTTCTAGACGGCACTAAATATTTGCCGTTAATGTAGGTGAGGTGAAGTTGTTACGCATCCGTAGAACGTCGAAACCATAAATACTGAAAGAGATATAAGCTTTTCATGAGGACTCGGTTACTGCCTATTTTCATGAATTATACTCTTTTGTGTTACTGCAGAGATGAACAAATAAACTTAGATGCGCATTTCTACTTGAACGCACTTAGTGACGTGATCTCACTTCTAAATCGCTGTATCCTGAGATGTGCTGTTTTCAGGATCAGTAATTCTGTTATATTTTTGACAGTGTTGAAATCCTAAAGTGCCGGACTTGTTCTTCCTTTTTGAAGTGCAGATGGTTCTTTATTTAGTCACTGCAACCAAAAGAATGCAATGATGCAGCATGCTTGATATCCTGTCCAAAGAGACAAAGAAGAGCTATATAGATACACAACGCGAGCGCATCGCTTGCCAGCATACACAATGAAGGGGTAGGGTTTGACGAACAGTAATTACAAGATGGGAGGTCGTATATGGGTAAGGGAGAAGCACATCGTCTGCGAAGGAATTGCAAGTCACTAAACCTGCAGTCTTAAGTCAACGAACTGTAATTTAAACGTGCAAAATTAAGTGTTCGAATTATTTTCCGAGGGACCTTATGTGACTTCATCTATATCGGCACCAATTCCGGTTTAAGATAGGATAAAATTGTTTTATAACGTCAGTCTCCACGTGCACTCAGCACATATGCACATTTGGGCCATTCATTGGTCCCACCTCACACGATGTACTGCAGGTCTCTCCACCTTGGACCGCTGTTCCAGAAAGTTGTTTTAGGACGCTTTTATTTATTCTTTTATCATAGACATGAACAGAAGAAAGAATTTCTCCATGGATTACACAATTTTCGCGTATATAATCACTTTCATGAAAAAATAAGGATATTCGGCTGTAAATAAACTGGTGGGCAGCAAAACTGCACTTCCTCCTCGGGATCATTTGCAGTACCAAAGATGTGTCGGATAACAGAAGGAATATTCCAAGTACTTGATATCTCCTGTCAATATAATTCGATTGATTATGCATGACCGCAACTTGCCATCGCAGTGACAGCCTGCCTCACTTTAAAGCAAACAACATTAAGGCAATAAAACATATTGAGCTGTGTCTTTAGTGCTCTCAAAATTAAAATGTTACTTCTCTTACTATTGAAGCACCTCGAAGAAAATTCACAATTACTGGCACTTTAAAAAATTATAGACAGTCTGAATTGATGAATTCAGGTTCAATTCAAATCATGGGCAGCCTGAAAATCAAAATCGTAGACTCAGCAATGCTGAATGGAAATTCAGAAGCCAAGTTTTATCACTGGAAGACTCCAGGGACGAGGATTTTAGTGACTGGACGAGGAACATAACAGAATGAAAGGAAATGCGTTATTCTCCTCTGAAAATATCTGCTGCGGGTTGTAAGGCTATTCTCGTTCACACAGTAAAGCTGTTGGCGCCTCGATTTACAGGATAGAAGGGGGAGCGCGACGGAATTGCCTCTCTTCAGCACTGTGCAATTAGGGCAAAGTTGTTCGAAGCAGTTGACGCAAAGAACGGCCAGGCTGCTGCTAGTGGTGGCACGGTCCGCACCTTGCTCTACGGAGGTGGTTGGATATTTTTAGGTAATGAGAATGAGGGTAATATAAGCCCGTTTGTGCGAAGTGGTGGGGTTATGGTGCATTTGGAACAAAAGTAATAACTAACGTCCATTGATGATCGGGAGCACGAGCACACCACATGGGTGGCTCTCTCATGTCGTAGCAGTCCATGTGTGTGAAGCACTTTTGAGGGCTGAAATCTGAGTCATTTCGAAGAATCATCAAAAGAATTCATTTCACTCAATTTCGACGAAGAGATGTTCACTGCTAATCGGAGTGAAATGTTAAAAGTTTCATCATTACAGTTGTTTGCTTCATCAATTATCCTTTATGGTACATCGGAGTACACAAAACTCTTTCGACTGTGCTGTTTCTTGTGAAGATTAAGGGCACTTTGTGCAGTCGGCACTGTCAACCGATCGAAAAATGTTTCAAATGAGCAGCAATCGTTCTATTCTCTCATATATTGGTGACGGGCAAAACTGCTCTTGCGTAAATAGAGAAAGCAACGAGGAGACTCACTGTTGCTAACTGGACAAGTGTCGTCCTTTACAGAAGAATTCTCAATTTAAGTAACGAGGATTTATTATTTTTTTGAATACGGAGTAAGATGCATAAGGATGAGACGGTTGTTCATTCAGCGGCACAATGTAATGGCACGGCGATTATCAAGAAAAAATCGGAGGGCACATATCCACTAATTGGTGAGACCCACGTTTTACGCGCCGACTGATTGCACATTTCGCGTGATATTTTATGATCGGTTCGACGGGAAATAAAGGTTAAGTCGCGATATACACATTTGCAAACCCACTAATTGGACCAACAGGTAACGTAAACTGCGAAAAGATAATAAAAAAAATGCATAATAAAGCGTTCACTTTCAACCGAACTGATCATTCATGGCAGTCTTCTAAAAGGTTCTTCTTTTTTTTTCTTCTATGCCAACTGTAAATTACGGTCCAGCGGGTGTTAATTAGAATCAAGGTAGTCGCTAAAGGCATGTACTTTTCTGAACACTAAGGCTTACAACTGTCAAAAACTTGATGAGTCAACCTTATTTAAGTAGTTACGAGGTCAAGTCCCAAAGGAAAGAGAGAAGTACATAGGCTCTTTTGCAAAAGTATGTTTGGAACAAAACGAATATTCTGTTGATCTTCCGCTGAAGAAACTTTTGAAAGCCGTCATCGGTGAAAGTATTGCCTTTATTTTATGATTCCTCGAAGATCCGTGAAAGTGGCTGCTCTCTAAGGGGAGTCACACATATTGCGTAAACTCACTGGCACACCTCTCCACTTACCTTGTTAGCTTTCTACTTGTTAATATTTCAAGTACTGAAAGTGCGGAACAGTATTCCGAAATAGAATTCTCACCACGAAGTAGTCATCAAGCTTTAAGAAGAGGTAGCTCACACTGTGTCTTGGTGGAAACACATAGGTTCAACGACATGGTGAATGGAAGTTCAGTAAGATCTATCGCCGGATGTGGAAAGTCCGACGCGCACTTGTATGAGGCTGGGGAGTACAGCAATAATTCCGGTGTGTGCAGATATGCTAGATTTTGACAGCAGGATTCACACGACAGTTGTTGAGTCATTCAATACTTCGGAAACTTATTTGAATCCGAGTTACCAATCCTATGAGGCGGTAAAGTTGGCCGAACGCTTTTTGCATCAAACTTTCCGACGACTATGCCTACGGAATTCAAGTAACAATAAATAATTTTTGGCACGCTATGAATGCAAAAAATAATCTATCTTCTCATTTCTTTACCTCGATATTTGCTTCTAACGATTTTTCTGGACGAATCCAAAAAATTACTAACATGCCGTCGGTTTCGACAAACATGGCACCGTTGCAATCAGCCATCGGATCATTACTGTATGCACAATCGGTACCCTACAACAAATTACTTGTTAACGCCTTTTTGTTTTTAGAAGATGATAGTGAAAATTCGATAGGCTTACATTAGAAGGCTCAGATATGCTTTTACTCGCACTCTAGGATGTGTGCTTCGTAGGATGTGATTATTTCATTTCCTTCCTGTGAAGAACAATGCAAGTGAATCTTGAAGTTAGTGCTCTCAATACAGCAACCTCAAGTTAATGACGTGATTGCAGAAACGTCTTTGAAAGACGTTCAGTCATTCATTGCATCTCACTGCCATTTCAAATTACGCCCAAATGTCACAGATTCTCAGTCCTCCACTTCTTGCACCTCAAAGGAAGAACAACTTCTAAAGACTCTTTAGGAGAAAGATACGGGTATATGTGCGTTATCACTGCGAGGAAGCCTTCGAAACTAACGGTGCTAGGATAATAAAGAGCGTTGACAGCGCAGAGCAAGAGGGTGACCAGTCGTGATAGCATATCGTTGTTAACTCTGAAAAAAACGTGTGAACCAGAATTTTGAGTGCAGAGATTGTTGTGCTCATTCCTCGAAATGTCACGGAAGCTAGCCCTTAAGCCACCAAACAATATTTTGCAAAATCGGTTTTTCATTTCTTCTATTCCAGTTGCGAAAATGCTTCTACGGGAAAGCAATTAGGGATGAGCAGTTGTCACTTTAATAGCAATATTCTAGCAGATTACCTCTCTCTAGTGGTTCTCTATCGAACCACCGGCCTAACGGTCTCTGTAAGCTTCCAAGGGAATTGATATCAATAAGGCATTTAAAAGCGTTGTGCCTGAGCTTCTGAGGAAAGACCTGTTTTCTTCCGGAGAAAAGAGAAACCGTTGTGCGCTGCCAAGGTCATTGTGCGTCTCTAGGAGCATCGATCTCTGCTTGCAGAAATAGAAACGAGAAATTTTTTGAAACACATCTCAAAAACAGAAGAAGACTCTGCTATGACGACAAAACTCTCACCAACAAAAGTCTCATAAAAACGTTTCCATCCTTCAAAACGTCACCCCTACCACCTTATGAACTACTATAAAAGCGCACGAGTAAACTAAGGGAGTCGATATGCTCCTCGAAGGGTCAACCTTCTGCAGACAGCGTATTTCACACCACCAGAATCATCTTCCAACATTGACGATAGATATTTCACGAACAAAAGTCTCATGATGATGCCAGTCGGGTTCATTACACTAGAAAAATTGAACCACCCCGTCAGAAAGGTATGGGGAACAATAGCGCTCAGAAAGTAGTTTTTGAAACAAGAAACGATAAAGGATCGCAACGCTCAGAAAGTAGTTGAGTGGTAAAGGAACGATCACAATGCACAAGAAATTTGGTGTGAAAATGAAACGTCTTGCTGATGAGTTTTGTTTTCGAAATATTTGCATAACACATACTTCAGTTAAGACTAGAAGCAAAAATTTTTGATGTAAGAGAATACTCGTTAATACGGGAAGAGAGAAAAGAATCGCTCTTGTACTGAGCGAACGCACGCAACTGAAGCAGAGAATGTTTTCCAGTTTGTTACTCTACAACGAACCGCCAAACGGAGGACTTCAAAACCGGAATCGTCGACAATTAAAATGAATCCATCTCTGATCCAGATGACTGCCCAGTCTGACAGAAAACATTTGTTTCGTCATCATGATTCGGGAAGCAACGCCCTAAAATAGCAAATCAGTACCATAAGAGAGAAATGAGCAAGTGGCGACATGTTTCGACACCAATTCACTACATTCTGTAGGGGTCAGCAAACGAGGTATTCAAATGGTTAATTGCAGTTCAGGGTTTTCCATAAGCGAGTAACGAAGAATGATAGCGCGGGCGTGCTACGTTTATGTAGATTTTCTCCTTTTATGTTTTACTCTCAAAGTTTTCATGAGCAGTGAAAATTGTTGCCACGGAAGATTATGCTTAATGAAAGGATAGGAACCAAGAGGATACCAAGAAGAAAACAATGACCATGAATTCGGTGGCTCCTGGTGCAACGACGATATGAACTCACCAACAGTGGATGGCTAATGACTCTTAGAGTAGGGATATCGGGATAGTAGCCTTAATCAGCTCTCACCAGGAACTTTAAAGAGCTTTTAACTCTTCCTCTAATGCAACGTGCAATTAAACCTAATTTTCTTATGCTTCGACGCTAATCCTTTTTTCTTGGAATCATTCGAAGCTATTTAAATCAAATGTCATCTTATAGCAAGAATGCCAGCCTCCCCTTTAACTGCTAGCGAGAATAGGAAGCAAGCAGCGTTCATAAACGATACGAAGTGGTGCTAATCGTTATGCTAAGAACACACTGTTGTTTCTAGCATAAAGATAACACCACACTTGCATTTCACCATTTTATTATATTAGACAAAGATGGTCTGTGATTTAAGCGGTCAGCGATGCACTTTGTTCTCTCCACTAAATCGCATTGCGTGTAGCTTCGGTGTGCAACATTTTGAGATCGATTTGAGCTGCTGTCTCTCATTTGGAGTCACAACCCACAATAATTGCCATGAGGAACATGCAAACCGGTTATTGTTCCTCTGCGACGGAACACATAGTCGATGATGGAAAAATGTATCAGTCGCACTTTTGGCTCAACATGTGGGTTCATCTGGAATAGAAAGCGATGTAATCCTAGTTCCAGGTGGAAGTGCTAGAAAGTGCTCGTATGAAGGCTGATTACTGCACGCGTTAGCAAAAGTATTTTATCAGTACACAAATATGAACATAATCACAAAATAACATAACACAACAAAACGTTTGGCACAACAGCTGAATCGATTATTCGATCTCCACTTTTAACCGCAAACGGTGATGCCTTTATGGTGCGACGCTAACTTATCGCATTTCCGAATCCACTCACTCAACTGTTTTGACTCACCTGAAGCTATATAGGCACCGTCTGAGCATTTTTTAACTAAGCGTTCTTCACTTTAATTCTATTTACATGCTTTTCCAGTTGTTGAACTGATAAAAATAGTTTTCAGTGCGATCATGCATGCAAGTCATAAGGCCGCAACATTTTATTGTAATAATATCAAGGGAGGAATGTTGTTAGCCATCACTTGTAAAATAAAGAAGTGCCTGGAATTTGCCTCGTAGCTTAGTCTGTTTTCTGCTTGCAATGAAAATTAAATAGCTTCAGATGTAGGCCCATATAACAATAGAAATTCACAACGGAAGTCCCATGTGTCATGAAAAGAGGAGTCAAAATTGGTGTAAGCAGTGACTAGCGAACATAGCTGTTGAAAGGCTTTGTGTGTAATAGCAGAAAAGTTTACGGTAACAGTTGCAATCGCTGTGAAAGATGTCGCAGTTTCGTGGCTAAACTTTAAAGAAGTCATGTATCACAGGAAGATGATTGCTAGTTTTTCATCCTGACCTGCTTACAAAGCCGAGTAGACTGTTGGTATAAATGGTTGGAAAAAATAAACCAGAAAAAATGCCGAAACTTTTGGCAGCCTCTTACTTTCAACATTAAATTAGCGCTCAATAAAGAGAATTTGCGCAGGAAATCATCTCACTGGCATTTTAAGGCTGGTAATAAGCGCAGCACCCAAAAAGTTGACGAATCGCTCATACAGTCCACATTCTGAAACAATCTTTCACAAGGAAACTTATAGTGTGAGTTAAGAATTCAAGCCATGACTGAAAACCAGACGAGAAATTTTTCAAATGCCGTGTGCTGTGTCCTCTTGTTACCATTTCAGCGATACCCGACCTGCTTGATGTTGTTTCATTCACGGCATTAATGGCTTAATTTTTTGCTATGATTAATGGCAACTCACGATCGGTAGAAAAGGTGAAGGAAAAGAAGAAAGGCAGTCAAAACTTTTCTGATCGAAGTCCTTTGGCGAAATCACTCGACAATTTCGAAAAAACCTCGAAAGTTTTCACAGGCGGAGCGCTGTCAGGTGTCAGATGTTACTTTAAAAACCGTGAACTAAAGCAAATTTTGCACGCCTAAATGCACCCGCATGCGATGTGGCAGGCAACTATATCCAATCAATACTGCTTCATTTCCACGTCAAAAAAAAGGAGACTTTGGGCAGGTAAATGAGAAATCAGTCAGTCAAAAATTCGCTTTAAATACGTAATCCTACTACAGAATAGAGTGCTTCATATATGTGCAAACAGAAAGTTGAAAGCGAACCTCATTTCAGAGAAGTCAGTGTAATCTAACACACTTTGGAAGGAATTCGCCTCATTTATGCCATTTATGGCCTACTTTCTTTCTTTGATCAGTGCCAACTTACGGACGGCGGAAAAGGTGGAGAAAAAAAAGAAAGGTAGTTCACTTCAAATTTTCGTGGTCGACGACCTTTGGCAAAATAAGCCAACAACGCCGAAAATCACTCAACAAAGCCTAATCTGGATGGGATTCTTCTCAAGTTGTTCACAAGAGAAGGAGTAGATTATATATAATAAAACAGAAAATGACGCGACGGAAAAATTACCTGTGCTTAATCAGTCTTACTTCCAACTTGCTGCTACAACACTTCGCCTGCAACCCGCATACAACATGAAAACACTGCCTTGTTAATCGAGGTCGCACAACAAAAACCCTTCGGCAACAGCACAATTCTATGCAGTTGCATTCGATGCAAACACATTCCATACACCATGTTGTTGTTTTCAGCATTCCACGTGGCGCGATTCGTATTTCAAAGAAAAGGATATCGGCTAGGCATTTTGGGGGTCAATGAGTCGTTGCTCGAACATGGTTTCACAACAGGACGCTTGAAAATTTTCATAGAGCTAAGCTGATATAGGCTTGTCACCCTCTAGTTAATCAAAGTTGAAATTCTTGAGGTAAGTTGCAGGAGCAGGGATTAACAATGGAAAGTTATGTGCAATAATCACATGCCGCAAACAGCGTAGGCCATCTAGTAACACTGCTAGTGATAGCATAATTTGCATACGAATCTGCAACAGAAGAAAGCCATTCTTGTTAAAATCTCGTTCAGTAAGGGCAGTGCTCTCCCGTCAGTGTGGGCGAGATATTAGATCTCTCCTCCATTTTTATAGAGGTGAATAAGGCGCTGCAACTCGGCTCGTTGATCAACTCCTTGAAAGACGTATGGTGCCGAGAAGAGAATTCCACATGTGCCACCAACAGTAATCCCAAAAAACACATACAACAATAAACGGTCGATTATCATCGCCACATATTTCCAGTCATCTCGATACTGAAATATTTCCTGGTTGGAATATAATAAGCTTCACCATCCGAAAAAAAATGAATCGAGCCACAATTAAGAAAAGATGCGTTGTGCTACTCTCCAGCGAAGGAAATCGTTGAAACAAAAATTGCTGTCTTGCCCATTTTACGCAGCCTCTTTCTGAATCTCATTGTATCATTATGTATCAATTATAAAGACAGACCGAACTGCTATTCCCACCGGATGTGAAGCTATAGCAAGCTTAGAAGAGTCAGCTAGCAAATACTTTACGATATGGCAAATCTAGGCGCAGACTCGTATGCTCCAATGTCGCGAGGCCGGGCCCAGAGATGTCTCATGTGTGAAAACTTCAAAGAAAGTGATCCGTAACGCGATTCTCAGCCTTCTGCGAAGCCTACGCGCACAAAACTCAGGTGCGGTGATTTATTTCCTTAGATGCAGGAGGAACACCTCTCATGAGGCGAGGTTGCCCCTCACTAGACAGCGATTATTCATTTGCTTCTGTCGAAATCATCCGACCCTCAGCCCTTGAATAAATACTGTCTATAACAGATACCGCGCCAATAGACACCTGAGGTGAAGCAAATTTCATGAAGAACAAGATCGCGACCACCATTGCACGACCTCCTCTTAGAAAAACAACTAAAATTTTAAAAATGTGTGTAAAAGCGAGGTGTTATAACCGCCATATGATATCAAAATTTTATTAGCTCAATCTGAAAATACTTTAATTCTCTGTGCTCATGAATCGCTCTCTGATGATTCCTATTAGGCTGACTGACGTAATGACAAGTTTGTTGGCATTTTCCACACAATCCCTCAATCATCCGGGCAGCAGGAACGAAATGTCGAGACAACATTCAATGACGACACAAAATCACCTAAAAATTCGCTCCATGAACCGACTACACAAATTTGCTGGACCCCACATTCGAACTCTTGATGGGGCTTGGCTAGAATTTGCTGTCTCATTAAAACCGTTATACGGTTCAGAAAAAATCTGTATTATATGCATAATCTATGCAATGAGGACTGCTAAATACGGCAGGTTTTGATAATTTACCTGTTCGTCACATATTACCTATCATAAAAGTGTATATAAATATAAGTGACATATTTTTTTCAGTGACAGTTCTCTTAGAACAAAGCAAAAGGAAGAATTAGAGGCAGCAATTTTCCCCACAGAAAGTGACAACATCAGTTAGAAAATTAACCAATTAGATCAAATGGACTAGTAGCGACTCCCTGTAACATCATAAGCTGCAGAAGGAAGGAGAGAGGATGACGCCGAGGACGTTTAACTGAATTCGAAGCTGCTTCTAGGTGAAGCATTCCTTGAAGTCTGCCCTAAGGAAAAGCTTCACGTCTCAATATTTTTGAATAGAAGGGATAGGCCGGTTTTATACAAAGAGGAAAAGATTTAGTAAGATACGTAAACCGGGAAATTACAATGCCGACTCGAAAATAGGACGTTCTGAAGAATACGTTCCATGAAATATTCCACTTATTCGGACGCAAGCCTTATGATTTCAATCCTGCGATTTTTTAAAGCGAAATTAGCGAGACAGAATTGAAGTTGTTATAAGGGCAGCGACTCGAAGTCAGGACTTTCACCTTTTGAGCGCAGCATGAGGCTCCACTTTCCATTGTTTGTGGTGTTTACGCATTTAATTTTCCGTTATTGCGAGCGAGGTCTTAATGCTGATTAGATACACACCCAAAGCGATGATAATTCTTGACTGTCGTTAATCTTACTAGCACGTCTAGGTTGAAGAACGATTCTCTTAATTAGTGCTTAATTACGGTGAAAGCAAAAATTTCGGAAATTAAATAGCACATCTTGAAGAGTGCCAAACAATGCGGATACAAGGAAATAATAAATTGCTAAGTTAGACAGTAAAATTCTTAGTGAAATAATTTAATTGCCTTAATGAAAGCGTACCATTTTGTACTCTTCATCCTGCTTGAGATGATCAGTGATGTACTCTATCGCGTCAATAGCTCTTAGTGCATCGGCACTCAGCGGATAGTAAGCACTCGTCATCGGATCCCTCTCAAATTGCCGCACACTGTCTACGTGCGTCAACTCGATCGATGGTGGATGGAACCTGAACCGAGTTTCGATTACTTCTGCAAGCTTTTCAATACTTAAAGGGCCATTGCTTTCGCCTCGATGCTTCTTTGCTGACTCCTAAATGGACTGAACCTCCTTTTGCGTAAAAGGATCAAAAAAACATTAGTCATACAATGAAAAGTCCAGCAGCCAAATTGCAACATGTAGATTATCGTCCGTATTTGCGCTCTCCCTGAACCCGACCCTTCGCAAGATAACGCTACGTAGAATTTTCCTCATACGATCCCTTCCACCAAACAAGCACGATTGCTTGAGGGCACCCCGTAAGAAAGATATCCACACCGTCCGACCACCTTGTTTGAACGCACATTTCCTCACTGCGCAATCGCGGATTGATGATAACCAATAGTGAGGAGAGTTTGATCGGAGGCATTGATACTTCAGAAATTAGATAACTATAACTTGCTGTTGTTTCCTGTGACAGGCATTCGCGTCTATAACCATCAAGTACTGCAACAATGGTCTCCTCGATTAGTTGCCTCATTCTTTCTCAACATAACACAAACTTCTTTTTTTTTCAAAATGACATCTGCATGTCGTCCCATTTATAGTTTTTTTTGAGGGAATCATTGTTTCAACGTCAGGATTCTTGTCATTGGAACTTCTTTCAGGAGGATCCCTTCAACGGATATATGCGATTCACCAGTCTAACCGGGCCTGCTTAAGGAACGAATAGAAGAAAATCTATCAAAGTTCTAATACGATTTCGAAACAGTTCTGATAAAGCGCTGTATATGTTGAGGAAATAAGCGTCAAGGAATCCCTCTTCCTACTCCCCTGTTGAGCTGTCATGGTTTCTTCTTATCTCTGTTATCCATCGTCGTTAACGAATTATAACAATGAAACATGAACCATCCAAGATACCTGCTATCGTCGGCAGAGGGGCAGAAGGGGTGATGTGCGGACGGATTCAGCGTGAACTCGCCTATGCCAGGAAGGGCAGTCGCAACAGCCGCACCGTTTGCTTGCTGCGCAGCCGCATGTGCTGCCATTTTGCGCAGCAGCTGCTTTGGCCTTTGCATGCACAACAACTTCGGCATCACCTCAAGCAAACAACTTTATAAAGCGCGCTCTACCACATTTCCTGAAGCTCGATTATGGCAGTTCTCTTTATGCCACTATCTGACGTTTTTTTTGCGGAACTTCCGTTTTCCCCACCTTGTCTGCAAGTTAAAGGCAACATCTCTGAGCTTTACTGCAAAATTTATTAGGTCCACCGAGATTACCACCTCTTTCGCACTATATGGACATTCAAGCGGTGGTTTAGCACCACGCCAGGCACAGCGTCGCTCACATACGGTTTTTTAGATCAACCCTCTCTGCGCAACAGGTCACTGGCAACGTAGTACTGTTCTTCTGCTATGCTATACTGTTCGGGTTACATCGCTCTGACGAGCCAACTTTGGAAAAGAGCAAAACAATCGGCTTCCTATCATCTCATCATCATGTTGCGTCCGGTGCCTGGACTTCAGTGACAATTCGACCTCTACATAACGCTGAGGACGTTTTTTTTTCTTCACCATTGCTTGCCTATTGGGTGTTATCAGGTATTATACTGAGCTACAAAGCCATCAAAACCGTCAGCGCAGAAGTGCAATTGAGGAAAAGCGATGCTCACTGTTTTTAACAAGGATCATATCGATATCGCTAGGTTGTTTTTCGTAGTACTGTGGTCGGCCCTTTCTCTTTGTAGTCCCTATATTATGCGTGATTAGCACTTGCCGCTTACGACTAGTTCGTGATCGTTTTCTTTATTATGAATAATATTTTCTATTGTTTCCGATACTGCTATGCTGGGCTGGGAGTGATCCTATGGAAATCCACCTTCCATAAAATACGAAACCAATGCACTAGGCCTATCTCAGCTCGTATCTCAGCTCGGGTGATACTATGCTTGTTTTGACCGAAATTTTCGACCCATGGAGATTAATCTGCTCAGCAAATTCTCTTTAACGGCATATGCCACTTGCTTTTATAGACAGCCTGCCTTAAATAATAATTCCTTTTGAATAATGGACCCTCTCTTTCCAAATTAAAGAGAAGCCAACCCTTTTGGTGCAAGACCCGTTCTGTACGCCCTGGAAAAAGAGATCTGGGTATTGTATAAGCAGTCGTGATTTTTTTCACTGTGGAAACGGTGGGCGGAAATCCTCACGTTCTGCTATATATGACACATGGATTAGGGTGTGTGCAAAAGTTATATGTTGAATGTTGTATGAATCTATTGTATGCGTCAAAATACGAGTTGGTTGGTCGAGTTAATCAAAGAACGAATGAAAAAGTGAGTGTGTTCACCTGGAGAAATGTGGTTCTGACCCATTTAGGCATACGATGAGTGGTCGGTCCCCGAAAGTAGACATTAATAATGATCACAGTGACAAGAATGGTAATGACGTTGAGCACGAATGTGAGCAGCAAATACTTTGCCATAAGAGGGATCGTCGATGAGGTGGGTGGCAGGATCTTCGATACGAGCAAGAGGAATACAACGATCGAAAGCAACACTGATATGGTGAGCGTCATCTTTTCGCCTTAATTTTTTTGCACTTGTTTGCATCATGCAGGAGTGTGTTATCTTGGCACATTACTTTGTAGAACTTTGCAGTTTATATGGATTGCGATTCAAGATTTAAGCACATCAATAAAATGGCATCATGTAAGATTTAAAAAAAGGGATTTTGAAAAGCGGTAAACTTGGGGCTGGTGCAAGGACAATTTAGAGAATTGGACAACAGAAATGGCCCGAACTCAACCCACCTTATTATCTCAATTCAGTTCGTTTCCATTATCTGAAGTCCACTGGTTTCGTCAATTGGTGGCCACAAATGATGCATTAGGATCGGTTTGACGATGGGATCGCACATGATCCCAATGTTAGCCTAACGAATGTAACGGGCTCTATGTAATTCTCGACAAGAGATGCACATGAATAGTTCCACGGAGAACATCCGCGGAATGTTAGATGTGAGTAAATGATACGAAGAGCGTTCAGCTGCTGTTCAACTACTTGCGGAGGTAAATAGAAGTGACACAGTTTTCATGTAAAATTGCGATTGACATCGCAGTTAAACCGTTTGGTGATCATCAATCAGCCTTTCCTCTGCAAGTTACGTGAACTGTGCTGCGATCGCATCCTATGCCATAGCGCGACCTTCATGCTTTAAGCTGATTAGGCTTTCTGCAATTTTCGGAAAAGAGAAATGGGGAGGGGGAGGGACGCGGCTGGAGCGGAGGAACTTCAACGGACGCAAATGGGATAAAGTCATAAACCTGGACCCAGTGATTTCTTAGTCGGAACTACTAAACGGAAGAGACTGCTCCATCTTGGAGTCCTTTGTTTTACTCCATTAAAACAGTGCAAAAAAAGCAATGGATAAACTTTTCCGTTTGCTCTAGCGACTGTGCGAAGTCACTGTGAAAACTTCAAGACATGAATTCGAGGGATGATCAAAGTGGGGAAGTGCTCGAAATTCTAACGGAAATAGGCGAGAGATAATGGACCTAAGCGCGCCAACATATATTTTCACCAACTTCCACGTTCACACACAAAAAACATGTGATGGTCTCAATATCGATTTTTATGCCAAAACGGAAAAAGCGCTTGCTTGCGCTTTGCGAACTGTCTGTACAGAAGGACGCCTCATTGGCACTCAGTAAGACTTTAAAGAGAAAAGCAAATTATATGATCATGAGGTGAGAAACCGGTGAAAAAATACCTGAATCAGTGGGGAGAAAGAATACAGCCATGCTGAGAAATGCCATCAATACTGTAGGAATGATTAAAACAACGGTATAAAACAGCGTTTTCCTCCTGCAGTGAATGACATTTTTTCATACGTAAATGTTGAAGTGAGATTGGAATTAGCCAAAAAACACAAGTAGTGGCTCAAAAAACGTCGTCAGTTTTCGGTTCGCTTTTGCTTTAACTGATCTTTCTTTTCCTTTTACTTCGTATGCTCTAAAGAGATCGCGGCTCTAAAAATCGCTTTATATTTAATAACTGAAACATAGCAGTGCGTTTATCTTTTGGCTTAGCCCTTAGATGCTAGTCAAACAGCACACATTTCATCAACACTTCTTTGCAGTGGATGAACGAAAGCGACATCGCAAAGACATAAAAACAATATTATTCGAAGTCTAGTCAGATAGACATATATCGTTCATCAAGTGGGCACAGCTTTGCAAACAGTCGCGAACAACGAGCTTCTTCCTCGATAGCTACATCGAACAGATTTTCGCAGGAAAAATAACACCAAAGACATATTTGAGAGGCATTCCTTAATTTCCTTACTTCTTCAAATCAGCTCTCATATATGTAATTGTGCATTTATGCACGTATATGTGAATGTGCGTTTGCACGCACGACTTGAGTGAGGTTTTTTAAAATGGATTTCTCACAGAAATAACAGCAATTTCTCAAGCGAGCTTGCAATTACTCAACCATTGAAATGCTTTTTCAAGCGAGCAGTCATTTTATTTTATCGCTATCGAAGAACAAAGGGCTTGAATGGAAAACGCGGCGACGCTTATTTAGCATATTTAAGGGACAAAAGCCTTATTTAATAATAGTGTGGAATTTAGATTGAAAATTAACGGAGCGCTGTTGATTTTCACGCGTGGCATTTCTTGATCACTGTGAACTGTTTCCACACCAATACACCAACTAAGTCGTCCGTTGAATCGCAATGTGTGAATGCTGCACACCAAAATTGCAATCGCGTTGTTGCATTTCGGAGGAAAATGATGCCTATTTCCCTTCAATTCCACTAGCAGAGGTCTGCATACGCCAACTGTAGATATGAAGATTCGCATCGTTGAAGAGACAATTCATTACAATCATTTGTTCTGTGTTTGCAGCCGCTAAGTGGACGTTACTCTTTAGCGAAGTGAGCAAAATTGCTGACGATGTTCCTTCTTCTGATAAAAATCGTTCCTGGATTTGGAATTGCTTAGTTGTAGAGCCAATAAAGTAGAAACGCAAATGCAAAAATGTAAACAAAATTAATTCCGGCAAAGCATGCAATAATGACATATGAATGCCTGCTACAAACTCAACGGAACCATTGGACACACTGAGCTGGAAGGCAGAAGGGACGCTTTACCAACCCTTCCCTCCACAGTACCTTCTGAGATAATGATGGTAGAACGCCATCCGTCCGGAAACTTGGCCGAATACAACTAGATTTTTGACGGCCTTGCATCTTCCTTGTCATTGAAAACTCCACACAGCAGTGGTGATTCGTAGTGGTTCATCGAAAAATTTTGGCCATTATCGCGCTGCTAGTTGAAGTCGATTTTAGAATGCAGGCGCCAAATAGAAAGCAATTTTTGATTCACTTTATTTTTCTCAGAATAGACGCTTCATGAAAACAATGAAAAGAAAGCAGCTCACCGGATCCTCACTTGAAATTCTATCCTTGAGCGCTTATTAACTAACGAAGCGGGTGCATCCATTACATCCCATATTGAGCTGGGTGCATACTCCGATAGATCAACCCACTCAGCTTGCTCGAACTCCAACTTGATTTCATTCTCGTTGTACTAAAATGCGCACCTATACTGTGAAATATGTTCAGGACGCAATATGTCCAGAGGGGTGGGTGGGGGAAGGCAGAGGGGATAGCATATCGCATTTAGGCAGTAAGAGAAAAAATAATGTGGGATATAACGTTTGCATTGAAGCGTAGATATACTAAGGATTGTTAAAGGATTTTTGTGGTGACGACTACGTTCTTTTAGAGGATTGCCGGACTACTTCATATTGCTCGTGAACTGCATGCCTCTCTACTTGAAGCAAGGCGTACATAATTGTTTCTTCCAATATTTCTTTTCTTCAACGAACACAGTTTTCAACGAATAAGATGAAACTCACTGTCCATGAACCAAATATCAAATGACAAGTTTGCTCATCGAATGGAAAGAATTCGACGTCGATAATGCATGAGCTTTTATATATAGCAGGCGGTACCCATAGCATATCGCCTTTATGATTGATAACCACGTTGCACATAAAGGACACCTCATAGTTACCGTCAGCACTAAAATTTATTCTACAATTTATTAAAATCGATTATGAAGAATTACCTCGGTTAACCAAATCAGAATTTCCTCAGCAGCAGGAATGCAATTCAAAGAGCTTTAGGAAAATATGAGTGTACTTCATGTCGATTCATTATTGCATTATGATAACAAGCACTTATGTAATGCTCAACGGCAACAAAATATGGCTGAAGCGATGGTGAACGGTAATACATCGTTTCTCCAGCGTTACTTGAGGTGCTTAACGAGTCAAAATTTCGCCTTCACATCAAACGCAACTAGAAATTTTCGAAGAAAAGTGGGAGGAGGAAGCACATCACATTGCCTGGATACGTGCTTTGACAAATTGATAGGGGGAGAAGGCACGAATCCTATACTTTTTGCATGATATGCAGTTTGAAGGTGGAAAGTATCTCAGCAACATTAAGTAGAACTTTTAAAAATCGATGCTGTCTAGAATAGATGGCTAAATCGCACTTGTTGAAGAGAACGATGTCTGGAAGCCAAACTTTATCTGGCGCCACCCTGATGTTCTGAATCTCGCCATAATTAACAGGATTCCACTTCATTTGGAAGTCATGCCACTTCTGAAAACATGGTTTTGATAACAAAGCGTGTTGTAGAAAAATCATGTTGAATCGCTACAACCTTAAGAATAAAGCAAGTTTTCCAGTCGTCTTAGTTACAGTGGGCGATATCTGAGAACTGAGACGGTAATGAAGCTCTCACCTAAAAAGTTTTCAAGGCCAACGAACCGTGCATTAACGCGACTACATCTTGTTTCGGGAACGGCTATTCTGCTTTGTTTCCCTCTTTTTATTGCTATAGACAACATTTTTTTCTCCCACCCCACCCCACCCCCCCCCCCCCCCAAACATAGACATCTGACGTACTACCTTGAATTACATGGACTTATTGCCTTGAATACATTTCTTTCTTACACTTCTGAGCCTATCATTTTTTCGGGTTCAAGAAATGTCTCAATCATAAAAGCCTGCAGACCACGGCGAAGACGTAGGCCGAAAGTAGTAGGCACCATTCGACTTCAGATGCTTCATGTCGAAGTCCTATTCTGATAGACTGACAGTCGCTTTGTTACTAATCAAGGGTTTCAGCTGGAACGGAAATCAGTCGGAACTGAATGTGCTTGGATAACATCTGTCGGTTACCATCCGCAGGTAATTGATGCAAATCGAGTTTCGCCCGCAAGCGAGGAAACCGAAAAAGGCGGAAGCCGTATTTTTGACTGTAAAAGCCGATCGAAACTCGGCTGCTTGGTTACCGTCACAGGCAGTAAGCATTAGTGCCTTCAGGCCAAATTCTGAGCACGATATGTGCTCCCGATTTAATGAACATAAGGTGCGATACTTTATTCTTCTCCTTCCGGCACCGATTCTGTAGACCAGGTATGCAAACGTACCCCACCTGATACGGACCTAGCCACAGAGAGCGAGCAGGGCGTTCAGTACTGGTTGGACTGGGTGCTGAATGTTTTCATAAGCAGCCATTTTCTCCCTGCTTGTTGCAATTGCCGTAAACTGATTTTTACTTTATGCTCTTGGTGGGCTTTTATTTAAGGGAATATAACTCCTTCGGAAGCCGATCTACTGATTTAAGTAAGAGCATAGAAGGCCGTGCTATGATGTATGTATATAATTCTAAGCCATCCTGGTAGCTTCAGCTTCAACGGCTGAGGAGTTGAATCTGCGAAACTGCGTAGCCCGTATTCAAGCAAATGCACTACATTTTTCGTTTCCTTTATGTTCATAATCAATATCAATCACTGCAATCAAATCTCCTATTTTCATGAATTGGTGGATGCAAAAAAAAATTGAAATGCCACATCTTTTCAGCAGCAATTTTTCGTACATCTGCCGACACTGAAAGAGCATAGCACCTTATACGTTCCATCGTTCACTGGGGAGTATTCCACTTCCCAATTTGATTCCTCTGTCTGCGTGATTCTGCACGGCAGTTTTTGACATTCAATGCTGCACTGTTAAAAAAAACTCAGTTTCAATACATTCTTGTCGTATAGCTTCAAAAGTGGAAGCAATTGCTTCCAGCCTCTTCAACAATGCTTGTTTCAAGTTGTGGAAATTGGGTTTATTCCAAACCCTTTAAAAATGATAATCAAATCTCCCCGGAAACGCATTTCAATTCGCACTGCATATATGTGCATTTAGCAGTCTATTCATTTTACCATTTGAGACAAGAGTAAGAATATCGGGAAGTGATGGCAAATGGTGTGGCAGAATTGCTTTGAAAGGTAGCGGAAAAAATATTGCCGAAAAATATGCAAAGGCAATCGACCAACAGAGCAGTGAATCGCTTAATCCCCTCGAGAAAAAGGAACGTATCAAATAGTATTTGACGCGTCGACCGCACGAGAGGCATACAGCATTTAACTGGATGTTTTCATGAAAATCAGCATGCTCAAACATTGCAACACCGCATGCTTGTGGTATAGTGATAGGTGAAAGAAGCACAAGTGCTTTCATTTGTTGTTCCGTATCGCCATATGATTTCAGCCACAGTTGTTTCTTGCTGATTGTTTTTCTTCCAAAAGAGTAGACAGGAAACCTTTTAGATGGTCAGCGAGCAAAGAACTGACCCCCATGCAGAACAATTTGCTCGGCGAACCGATCGGACATTTCTAAAAAACACTCAAATTGATTCTCTAGCAAAGGAACTTAAAAATAAATTTCACAAATTGTGTGGTATTTCGGGACTCTACAGTGTGTAAATGAATTCCACGAAGCTAGACTACTTTTATTTTCATCAAAGAATAGAAGAAAAAACTCACCAATGTTAGCCAAACATTTGTATGCATAACTTGGTCCCTTTCATCCTATAAAAAAATGCATTCACTCTTCCACATCAGGTTGTATGTCACTGTGGACATGAAAAGAAATGCGCAAACACAGTGACTTCAGCAGCCGAGAAATTTAGAAACTGCAAAGTCAAACACTATCTTGAATGTCATATACTGCAAATAATAAGTGGTTTGCGTGAAGAGTTATTCTGGACTGGAACAAGAAATGTACAACAAGAATCATTTGTAGTTTTGTATTCTATTCACGCGACCAATCAAGCAATCCTCATAAAACTATTAGCAAACCGACCAGCTGCGACAAGCCTTCATTTTTGGGATATTTGGAAGGCACAACACGCTTCGAAACTGATGCAGCATCTGACGATAGCTGCTGCGTAGTGCGCTTCATATTGTCTTTCTATTTATATGACCAAAAAGTTCCCGAACTTTTTTGCAAGGAAGCATGAGTAAAGTGGAAGTATGGTTCAAAGAAAGTAACATCATTGAATTTTTAATGAGTGAAAGAGTTCAGCCAATGGAAATCTAGATCGAATGAAGTACTCAAACTGTTAAAACGTCCTATCATTGTCAAGTCCAGTTCTATCAAGAGATTTTTGGAGTGGAAGAACTGATTCAAGATGATCGCAGCCCAAGAGGAGCGGCCAATTCTTAGACAATTTACTCGTGTGGAAGAACTTTTCCTGCATCGGAAATAGCGAATTTCTTATTGAGAATTTAAAACACCCAGAAAGTTCTGCCGTGAAACATTTCGTCGTTTCAAACATATGACGGCTGTCTGGCAATGGTTAAGAAAATTTTCCTGTCAAGTTCTTAACTGACAACGGGACCTTTATTCACCACTGGGATGCAGAATTAAAAGAAGCCTGCTAGAGATTGGGATATGTTGATTCTCCGAAAACGGTCAGAATATGCTTTGTCTTGAGCTCAAAATATCTTAGCATGAGTTGTTTGGGAGGAGAACGGAATCACCGTGATCGATGACCAAGAAAGAAGGGAGGCAATCACAGGTGAATATTACAACAATTTGTATTTGAACGCTTCTTGAGAACATTAGAGCAAACTGATGCGAGGAACTTTGCTTCTGCACGACTAGTCCCGCCTACAGCCATCTACTTTTCCGTCAACGCACCTCGGCTTTACCCAATTCCATTAAGCACTATGTATTCCGGATTCGGCTTCGAGCAGTTTTCCTCTTTGAAATTTGAAACAACATGGAAACGGATACGGAAGCGATGAAGAAGCCAAATCGGTTGTGGGGGACTACCTAATTTCAACCTTGTCTCCGCTTCGCCTCCCCTCGAGGTGGCCCCTTCAGCAATTATACAGTAACGTCATAGCTTCTCCAGGCCTAAAATGCTTCTCAGAAGCTTTCATCTCGAAACAAGTCAAGCGCTTCTTGCGATTCAGCTCGGACCACTTTGACCGTATCCAAGCTACCACTCGTGAGGTTCATTATCTTTTCAATTGACTGAAAAAGGATGTCCTACAGCGCATTTCCTTGGACCTCTCATTGTCCTCTAGCAGTCGGCTTCTTTGATAATGACATTGTCAGTTCCAAAACTGAGTCAGCCTGTTTTTATTTCCACAATCCTCTCGAAGCACTTAAGGTCTCTGCTATAGATTTGTAAGTTCAAAGCAAAATTGCACGTTCGGTGTCTACTCCAATTGCAAAACTCTGGACTGCACCAAGGCAGCACCGTGAAATCCGTTATGCAAACTCTCCATTGCGTACAATCCGATGTCATGCGCCAAACTGACACATGAAGGTTTGGAGCATAGGTTTCTGTCGGCAGTAGAAGGTATCCCGCAGGCCGCCAGATGGAACGCAAAGACCGATTTCATTTTAATAGATCCGAGTATAAAATATGTCCGCACTTTATGGACCGCCAGCTATTTCTGGTAGTAACAGGAGTTGCAGACTGAAACTAACTGCGAGTAGTGCAGGAAGCAACATGACTTCCGGTTCAACATAAGCTCCGGTTTAAAAAACCCTGGAACTCCCTCTTGTACGCTGCTAATAGAAATCCGCCAAAATTAGTTCATCAAGTTCCTAAACCCAGCCCAGCAGACCCGACCCTCTAAACTTTGAGTCGAGTTCTTGGATTTTCTAATAAAACACGTTACCGAGCTCGAACTTTGCAACAGCTATTAAATAGATGCGCGCCGATAGGTTAGATATATTCTCATCCTCCTTTGTTCCATATATCATCTGCTTGTCGGAGCTCTATCACACATAGCGCGATCACTTTAAAGAGCAGGAATAGAAATGCTGCTGAAACGTAAAAGTAATTATTGAGTAAATAATGTATAAACTGACAACGTTAATGAGCAGAACTAGCTGCAGAGCAATTTTGACGATGATTGGAGTGTCGCTGAGATTGCGTACTGGCTGGATGAGTGAATTATAGCCACGAAATACATCCACCATCAGTCGTTCCTCGTCATCCGAGCACAGCACAACACCTGCATATTATTTGTTTGCCTTCACCTTCGAGCTTAGCGAATTTCCAATGAATATACAATAAAGAAAAATTGGACACATGTAGCCATGGAAATTAAAGCTTCCATAATTCAGCGTAGTAATTTAATTCACTTGTGCAAAATGTTGCAAGGATAAATATCAAGGAAACCGATTGTTTTGTTCATAGGCACACCGATGCCATAATCGTGTCGCTGAATTCCTATTCATTCCAGGATCCTTATGAAGGCCATTCTCCGCACGCCTATAAGATGCTATGCTTAACTGCAGTAATGTGCGTTACGGTCCTTCCATGCACAAAGAATAGGCAGTGGCGAGTCTAATATGATGTAAGGCAAAACAAAAAATAATAGCCGATAAAGCATTTATGGAACTGTGAAGTTGCACAGAAACACTAAAAACAGCAGAGGTGGATCTCAACTGGCGACTACAACGGTCGCTTTGCATTGCTAAGCTTGTCGTGACAAACAGGGAACAAAGTTATGCCCGCACTCATATTCAGAGCATATTGACGACTCTTATAGATCACTAAAATACGCAAATGAGATTCAAGAAGAAACATTTCACAAACCAGCTCTAAGAAGCGCCACTAGCACATAGTAGACGATGATGAGGGCGGGTGACGGCAGGTGCATAACTGCCCTCAGTGGCTACCATACTAATTCCACCTTACCGCCCACCTCTCACAATGAGTACTCATCGAAACACCACTGTCCAGTGACAACAACCTGAACAAAAGCACACGTCAGCCGCTTACGTGACCATTTCGACTTTGGCATTCGCGTCGAGAAGCAAGACATGAAATACAGCAATAGAAAAAGTATACAATACGTCAAGCAATGTTAAAATGTTCGATGCAATGCTAAAAGAAGGCTCGAGCCAAAATGTAAAACCGAACCGAAGCCTTGAATTTACGATTACGTGCTAAAGATGAAAGATGACGGTTATCGTCGCACCTTACCGTCGACAGGTTGTACACTTAGAGTCACACTCATGAGGGTAAACGGCGAAAAAGCAGCTGAGGAAGCAGGCCACTGCTCTAAAATAGCTCGTTAGCATGTGAAAAAAAGAAATATTTTTGCTGTATATAGAAGGCATAGTTACAATTAGAAAAGTTAGGTTTCAAAAACTGTGCCAGTTCGCCGAGTTTTCCCTAAGAGTATCGTAGTTTACCTCTCAGAAAAAACACCTGTGTTCATTTGGACTATTCTATGTTTATTAACACAGGAAACCTAAGCTTTCGTTAATTTTATGTGACTGGTTGATAACACATTCGTAGGACCTTCTTAGCTAGCTGATTGTATACATTTCTTCTCTTACTGCAGTCAGGCCAGGCGAAAACTTTGCCGATTAATAGCATATCATTTTCAATGTCTCCAATTATTTTCGCAGTAACTATTTTAAGGGATGAGGAAAACTTATAAAAAGTATGTCTCATATAAACACGCGGAGTGCGTAACATCAGCAAAAAAAGTTGACGGGAAAACAAGCATGAGAATATGTGTTGTTGTAATGTTCTCATCAAAGCAGTGAGAATCGCGATCAGTCAACAGATAATAAAACTTGCTTAAAAACACATTTATACTCTAACGAAACATACTGCTCATCCAGATTTACCACCGCAAGATTAGTTTTTGCACCTGAAATGGCTGCAGATTATGACCTGACCTGCCATAAAATAGACGAAAACACCTAGTTTCTGCAGAATTTGAAGACTCGAATTATCAGCTGGCAAAGAATGTCATTGGACAATATAAATGATACCTGGCATACTTCTCTTGTTTTAGTCGTTTCCAAGTTGCAGGTGCTGTGGAGACAGTGGATTTCTTAAGAAGAATGCTGAAAGACCGACCACCTAGCCTATATCTATATGAGAGCAGTTTCGGCAAAATAGATCTCCGACCAAATATATCAGCACCAATACAACCAATCTTGAAAATATCCATTTTCGCAGCAGCCTATCAAAAATATTCCTGCATTGATTATCACTTTCAACACTCTTTATATACTTGACAATCCAACTCACTTCATTACAGCGCACTAGCGGGTTCTGTGACTCAGGATAATATAACCATTACAACAAATGCTCAAGTAATGGAACATCCGGAAGAGAACTTCGTAGTAAAATCAGCAATAAATTTTCGAAAAAAGGCAAAAAGACATTTCCTTGTTGCATTTTCTCTCCCTCACACGCTCAAACACCCCCTTCGCTCTCTACGATCGCGCTGACTGAAGAAATGCGAGAGCAAGAGATTGGAGCTGTTTCCCGGAAGTTGCCGAAATGCGGAAGTCGGCGAGATAATTATGATTTATGTGGTCGTAAAATTTTATTCGCAATTTCCCGTATGTGTTTGTTTCACTTCACTCCATTAGCATATAGAAGCCAGTGTAACTGAATAGGAGCATAGGAGAAGGATCGGCAGCTGAATAGGAAGTAAGAGACTAAAGGCTCACAAAGGTTACGTTTCCCACTTGCTCCGCTTTCGAATTGGGATGCAAAAGAGCGGCAGAAAACAAATAAATTCATCCAGTAGAAGAAGTATTCGTTGAAAACGTGGTGATTTGCATAAGAGAAGGAGAATGGCTCCTCACTGAGCAACTCTTGTCATAGCCGACACATCGACGCACTTCTTTGCCGCTGTCTGAAACAAGACACCGACTGGTGGCGATTGTGTGCACAACGCGCTCCTATGCGGCACATTCACATTCACTGAGACAACTTACAGCAGCTAGGGCCATTCACAAAGCTTCACACCTGATAGTGACCACCAGGCGATGTGGATAATAGCAGGTGGAAATCATCAAGTAATCCCTATAACTTATGACGGATAACATAACGATAGACGATAAGTTTAAAGTATTCAGATATTTTTAATTATATGGGTGAACGACTGCATGAAATAGTCATATACGACTTTTAAGTGAAAAGCCCTTCAACAATGGGGTATAAAGCAATAAAGTGTAAGGCAACAGATGTGTAGAACTTTTAAGAGGAGCAGGGATTCAATGTTCTGAAACAAGTGGGACACTGGGAAATACCGAGTATTCAAGTGGAAGTTCGATTAATTATATTTGCAATGCGCAGAAAATGCTTGAATGGAACTTTTTACCCGAGTCGTATCAAGTTGTATAGTAATATATGAAGCATACTAAGCGAAAACATGGATTCTCTTTCTTGTTGCATGGATGGGACAATTATTACAAAGCGACTTGATCGCCTCCTTCAAAAAAAACGAAATCTCATAATAATGCTTCACTGCGGCGCATTGCAGTTGCGTATTGTTAGTGGCAACAGCAAAATCAAGTGATGACTGAACAAGTCGATGGCAGAGTGAAAAAGCCAGGGCATGCTTCAGTGATAATACTTGATGTTTGATGCAGTATGCAAGAAAAATGTCGTTAGGAAAAAAAGAAACTAAAATGAACGGAAGCGAGTACCACATGAGGCGTATGACAGGAAAATCTTCAATCGTATTCCTTATTTATACAAGCCTTGAATGTTGTAAACTGCTGAAAAAATACCGAAACGTGTGCATGCAATGATGTATTCATCCTTCTATCGAAGATTGTATTTTCATCGAGAGCAGGCGCTGATCATGAATGTCAAAGTATCTGATGAGCTGGAGGAGACGGGTCCACAACGCGTACATCTAGTTGCTTTCCAATCACCTTTGCCGTTACTTCTGTCCCAATCGACCATTCGTACGCTCTTTGAAGAAAGATTTCTTTCTTGCGCTTTTAAGTTCAAACTTATAGTGCATTATGGCAAGGTGCGTGCGCATGTGTTGTATGCGTGTATGCAGCCAAACCATGCTCATACACATGCGTCTCCATGTGCATGAGCATGGTTTGGCTGTCAGATAATTCTGCTTTGGGAGCCAACGTTGCGAAAGTTAGGAAAGTTAACTTCTTGCCTATTCATTGACTCCTGAAAGGGGTTGTAGGCATTAAATGTGTTTAGGAATTTCGTACATTTTATGACGGGTGGAGTCTTATTTTTGACTGATCGAGTCGAAGTGATAGGATTGCAGATTATGAGGCTTGACTCATGAAAAGAAAATTTTATATATATATATATATATATATATATATATATATATATATATATATATATATATATATATATATATATATATATATATATATATATATATATATATATATATATATATATATATATAATCACATCATATTACCATGTGATATGAGCGTATTGATACAAAACACGCCTTCACCATCATCACCATTGCAAAATTTGGGAACGACCTATGACCGTTGAGACGGAGACGGCTGAGTATATGAGCATTATGCAAAACAAACGTCGATAAACATTTGTGATCATGCCACAGGCGCATACCTGCTTATAGATACGACTGTGCAGTTGCAAAACTGCCGAAAATGCAATTGGCGATTGCAGAAAATGGAAGCAGTAACTATGGATTGACGAATGAACGATAGCGGAACTTGCATAATGCCAAATCTGTAAAATCTATAATACGGCGCAGCGCACGGCCTGCAAAAAAATCGAAGTTTTATGTACACTTTGGAGAACAGTGCTTGTACTCAGCAACTGCTGTTGTATGCCATGGGGATCGGCTGGCTTCACAGGCCTAGAAAAAGTCGACGAGAGTGGCATCGGCTTACAGCGTTTTGCCCACAGATAAAACTTTAGATAGGCGTAATAACAAGTAATTATTTTGCGTTACCACGAAATTGCTTTAAAAAACATATAGAAGGATTGTGTCTATGTATGTATGTGTGTCTGATTGTCGGCAGTTCCAATCTTGTGCGATTAAAACAAAGGTCGTGGAACTTTCGGGTATATTGTGTACATAGAGCCGTTTCCTATATCAAATCCAAAATTGATTTAAGAGTTTTGAAAGGAGCTATGGACATCCACAATTGAAAATATTTGGTTTCATGCTGGTCGATTCTCATTTAAGACCTCTGATTCGAAAAAGAGAGAGTTTGTGAGAGAATTTTATGGACAATCCGATCAATTATACTTTTATTGATAATCTGAGAAACCTATCGCAAGATGAGCTGTCATGTCAGATTCTTTGGCATGGCTTCAATTCGAGTAGTTTTATGCAAATTTTTTCAACTTCAGAAAATAAATGTCTGTGTATGCTCCTCGGTGTGAAAACCACAGCTGCCGAGCCAGATTACGAAGACGGTAGAATCCTGATTGCAGTATGGTTGTATGTGAGCGCATTGTGCTCACGTTATTTATAGCTAAAGAATCATGATCGCAAGTTGCTTCTGCACTCCAGTAAGTTATGCGTGGCCTACGACTCAGTGTCTATTTCTGCGTCTGTGCGGTGATTCGTCGATAGTTCACACAGATCACCCTTTCAAAAGTGGTGCGACCAGGTGATTTCAGGGGTATAGCTGCCGAAAGCACATATCATGCAACTCGGTCGACGTGCTTTATTCTCTTCGAGTTTCGTTTTGACGCTCTATTCTTCCTTACTGAGGCAGTGATCGGCACTGTATGCGCAAACTCAGTGGCTTCTTTGTCACATTTTCTGAACCAATGCTGAATGATCGAAACAGCAAAATGGACAAAGTGGCGACGATGCAGCGCTGATCCTGATGCATGCGGTCGTGCCTACGCGATGGATTAACTTCAAACGCGGGAAACTCGTTCCATATGAGATCCGTTCATCCCTCGTAAGCCTTTCTCATGCCCGTGCAATACCAACAAGCATTCATTAGCAGTTCAATTTCCATAAAAGAAACTCTCCTCTAGTGACCAACTAAAACTCGATTGATGTCCTTTGCGATCATTTTTAAATGCAATATTTATAAGCAGCATTTATAAGGCTAAAGGCAGAATGATGAAGTAGATGAGCATGACGGTGAAAGAGTGACCACAGGATCGACACGAGGGGAATGCTGAATGGAGGAAAGAGAGAGGCCAACTACCACCACTTCGATGAGTGATATTTGCCAAACCATGATATTATTTTGCCTCTGCGCAATGATCGATTCAGCTAAAAAAAATCTGTTAGCGCATACGGTCGTTATTTTCCAATTAGCTCTGCTCGCAATTCTTCTACGAGCTACAGTTCTGCACGTTTTAAGCTGCAACATAAAAATGTCTCGGTCATTCTGAATTTTTATATGTTGTTAAAAAACAATGTTCTCAAGCAAGGCAGAATATTAGGAACATTCTCTTCCTGAACTGTGGTAGGACATTACATTTCCATCTCAACCTAAACCAGGAGAAAACTGATCAATGTATATTGACAAACAGTAATTTTTGTTTTGAAATAAAGAGAGCAAATGGCTTGCTGGTTTGAAGAGCAAAACAAAGCCTGAAATTGGAACTCACACAGGCGACCTTCAAAAAAATGAAGCAATTTTGCGCAGAATCGGTAACTGCAGCTGTTGCATTGTGCATACACTAATTCGAATTACAATATTCTGGGCAACGCTTAAACCAAAGTAGATCAGAGATCGGAACCATAACCACACGGAAAGAAAACAGTAAACAAATGGGTTAAGTGCATTTACTCGACCTAGTACATTCCATTTGATTTGGTGTTGCTTCGGACGTCGCAAAACCTTTCAGAGGTAAAAATGCTCTGGAGAGGATCCAGAAATGACCGTTTTAAGATCTTGGAGTTGTGATGTAAATCAAACTAGTTCTATGACACCACAGAGGTTTTAAGACAGAAACGCTTTTGATGGAACGCATCACTGTGTTGCTCTACGAGTGCGTTTCAGGAATTGCACAAAGCTTACTTCGCATAATTTTTAGTAGGTGCCGCGATGTGCGGCACCACTCATAATCGTAATCGCAACAATATAACAATGGAATTGTACTCCTTTAAATAAGGACGAATATGCCATAGCGAAGAGTTTAGGCACCTTGTGCCATCCACGGAAAATTGCAAGAGGGAGTGTGTTATGCAGTGACGGACGCATCATCTACTTAAATCGGCGATTCGTGATATCAGAGCAGTCAACGAAGAGAAATCATTTCAACGGAAAATTATGTAAATCAGTTGAGATTATATGTATTGCATGCATAAAAAATATGGAGGAATAAAAAAAATTGAAAATGCTTCAAGTGATCCTCTCCTCTGTAAATTGAGGATCTGATAGCCTGAACTTAGGCTACATCCAGTTCGTACCTTCTTAACGTACTGATGATACTCGTGAGGATTACCAACTTCATAATCGACACATTATTTCGATGCGCTTTCTTTTTCCTCTTTCTATACGCGTGCGATCAGAGTTGCATAAGGGTCAAGAGAGCTGAAAGAACCCTCCTTCTCAGTGCGCATTTGGTGCTAGTCAGCAGCAGTATCCACTTGTCACCATCGAGGTGACACTGTCATGCGCAGTACTGCGAGACCGGGATGATATTGCATTTCAAGTCAGAAAGCTTATTAACTGTGCGTAGAGAAGCTCGTATATGTGGCAGTGAAGAAGGCAAATGATACTTACCGAAACTAGATTTAGACTAATGTCTGAAAGGTAGTTTAAGATATAAAGAAAGTTGTTTCTCTTAAAATACACTGGTGGGAAGCGCTATCTTGGATGGTACACTTCTCAAACTCACACTCACTATTTCAATTTACAGCTCTATCACCGGTCTAAAATATGTTAAACTGAAGCACTCCTTTTATCAGTACTGATTACGTTAGTGGAAACGCAGAGCATGAACGTTGAAGCACAGTGACGGATGCAAAGCGCCACAGTTTCTAATAAGAGAGCAGTTGAATAAAGGGTGTGGGCAAGTGGATCGAGCGAAACTCTCCCCGTCAGTTTTAGATGTGGTCGGATCAGCAGGTAGCAGGACAAGGCCATCGCTGAAAATCCGAAAAAGTATTCCATCTATCAGCCAACATGTGTCTTTTTTCCGCGAAGATCGTTCCCACGCAGCATGCCATTTGGAAGATTGCCGTATGGTACGAAGCCGTTGGTTTTTTGACATTTACTGAACTTTTTTAGAGGGTTGATGTAGTGTGCCGCAAGGAGGTGATTTTCTTGGAAACGACTATCCCATCAGATGAAAATCAGCTGAAGGAAGTCATCGCAGCAAGTGAGGGAGCTTGTAAGAGCACAAACCGAAGAGCGTGTTGGAGAACACTCCAAGAGTAATTCGAGGAGTAATTCGGCAGTAGTACTACGAGGAAACTATATGGCTGAGCGGAGGCCAAGAGGAAATAGGAAAGAGGCAGTATCCAGTTGCAGGACAAAGCAACTGTTGCTGCCGCGCGAAACAGTTTGCCCCACGGGAGGTCTCTGGCAGGAGAAGGGTGAAAGAGATGAAGAAACTGAAGGAAGATTTTTCTCGAGCGAGGATTTGGACGAGAGGGCTCTGAGAAAAGTTTGGAGGGCAAAATTCGTGGAAGTGCTCGCTATCGGAATTCCCAGCAAGAAAACGTTTGGAAAATGGTTTATTGCAGCACAGCACTGCGATCCCCGTCATGTTCTCGTTCAGTACGCTCGTCTGCGATAACTGCAGACACGCATGTTACAGGCAAATAGTGCCCTAGTGTCAACAATTCACACACTGTGGAAAAATAGTGAAAACTTGAATGCGCTAAACTAAATAAGGTGAGCAGGAAGAAAAAGACTAAATGCCCTCGGCGGGAAGCCATCGTACTTGCAAGAGAGTGGCTGAGATATGTGACGGTGGGAAACATGCAGGATGTGACGAAAACTCGTCATAGCATTTGGCTGAGAATGTTGCCAGCTTCTGTTCAACAGTACTATTGAAGTTTGCGGCTCCGTGAAGAACGGTGCATCTTCAGGAATTGGATACTATGAACTTCATTCACAAGGTTTTTGGCACTGCTATATCATCGAAGGCTTCTTGAGCTCTTTTATTCTCAAACGTCAATTCGACGTTTGGGTGAAGGTTATACGCGTGCTCAGATTATCCGTGGTGACTTCTGAAGACCAATGAGAACTCACTTGGACTACGTCAAGACCTTAAGCTACACCAAGGTCATGATTTATCGATGGAAACACAAAACTTCAAGTTTGGGTGACTTCAGAGATCCCCGTGCTAAAGACCAGGTAATTTTCTCCAATCTTCTCTCACCATCGCCTTTATATAAACTTGCTGTCTTGGGCTTCCCGTACCCATATCTAGTTCCAGAAAATCCTCGGCTTTGAAATGCTCCTCCCACCCCTCAACCAACAGGCAGTAGCTGCAAGCAATTGAAGGTGCGAGGAGATGATTTTCGATGCGTAATATAATGCGGCATAAATTCACACTTCCATATGCCATCGAATCACAAACAAACGATTGGTTTTTAAAATATGTTTTTAACTGCGAATGCGCTCGAGTGCACGTGCTGCCATATGAGAGACATTAGCGTCTGCTGATGAGCCACTTGATTTATTCTCAGAATTTTCTAATCGGATTCAAAGAATGAAGCAAATTTTTAGATGGTTTCGTCTTTTCATTGTATTCTGAATTGTGCGTTACTTAACTGCGTTATTTTGGCGGCATTCTAATTCAGACCTGGTCTATTGAGACTTGTGTCGCCATAACTCCTATTTTGATAAGTTCCACCTTTAATCGGACATTCGTCTCCTGCGAAAAAATCATATGTGTGATATAAGATACGATGATAAGTTTTCATTAATCGTGAACAGTTATGTGTATTTGTCTCACTGTAGCTGAAAATCTTCAAGGAAATCACAAGCGCTATTCTTGCTTCCCCTCGCTAGATTATCAGGAATGTGCTTGTTATCAGCAACAGCTCTCGAAGTGGATGTCTCTTTAAAAGCCATTCCGTGAATGAATAGAACACGGTATATAAAACAGCAACTGCTTTTTCTTACGCATTGCAAAATGCAAGTAGCACTACAACGGATGATTTCTACGGCAAATAAACAGGGGCAGGCAAATTAACATAAAAAAGAAAGACATGGTATTGTCGGAAATGAGGGGCTCGGAAGACCTGAGCAAAACAGTTGCGGCGACAATCTGCATGCAGATGGCAATTGACAATCAATTATGAGGGTTTTGAATTGCGGAGGCTGCCCAGTGGCATGCTTCAAGCAGCAGCTTTCATCTCACGCATAAGCGTTGTCCATTTGCATAGGACTCTTGTGCTGTGGCTACGCCAAAAAGTAAGCCTCGCAAATCGCTCGCAAGGGACATAAGACTAGGCCCGAGGCGAAACACTTCACTGAATTCTTCGAACTATTAGTACATCGCTATGGCGGCGGCATTGCATTTTTTTCATGCTTATTTCAACGATGGCGATCGTTCACTGCCCAATGAGTGCTCATTGATTGAGATCTTTTCTGATGTTTCTTTTATTCCCCTTTAAACTACTTCTTCACTTTGACGGCACACAAATATTAGAGGCATCCAATTATGTGTGAGGAAAACAATTATAAAGCAAGCAATCTCATTTTCGGCATAAAGGGATTCTCAAACATTTTTCAGTGAGAGTAACAAGATTTGTGGAAATTGAGCAACGAGCATAGCCGATAAACGAGGAAAGAGAAGAAATGACACTAAACAGTTGCTAGTGGTCATCAGCGCTTCAGCAGTAAAGCTAGGTAGGCCACTGATCAACAATCTGCGGGAAAAAAAGAGAGAAATACACCGCTCCGGTTGCTTCGATAGAGCTCAATAAAAAAACAACAGGAGATCAATAACGGAGATGGAATTTGAGCTGATATGCATTGATAACGTTCGACACAGCTAGTATCAAGCACACAACAGAAGAGATGAAAGGTTTAAGCAGTCGTACATAAGAAAATTGTATCCGACACTGCCAGGAAATTGGAAAAGGCTAACGAGACAAGCGCAGTGGATAATGATTCCCACTCCCATATGACCACCAGCAAAGAGCTGATGAAAGCAGCAGAATGGGCACTTATGAAACGATACAGTAATGACAGTAATGCTTCTCGTAACTATCGACCATCAAAAGAAAATTTGAGGAAAAATTAGTTTCGGAAGCACTCAACCCTCCGTTGCATGGCACATAGTTGCGCAACAAAATTGACTTGCTATTTTTCCACACATTCAAATGTTAACTGCCCATTTGCAGCGTGAGCAACAAAGAACAGATTACATATGAGAGGTAGATGAATGGTACAATCATACCTGTCTAAATTCATCAGCTCAATTTTTTCACTTGGAATGATACAATGGGGAGAGCATATACCTAGCACGCATACATGCTAACAATCATCTTGCCACCGCAATGCAGTTTTTGAATGAAATAATCGCGAAATGAGAGGTTTTATAGTCGACTTTAAACGATAAGCAAAAATGCAAGTGGATAAATGCTCAGAGAGTGAGCAAGCAATAAAAATAGCAAGGCAATTCCACATGCCGATTTATTTGCTACAACCTCATAAATGAATAATCTATACCGTAATGAAGAAGAAGAAACGAAATCGGTGAATAAAGTCTGCCATAATTTGCGCAAATATGTACTTAATAATGAACATGAGAGGTTTCAGGAAAGGTTGAACGGAGAAAATTGGACAGAGAAGGTGCAGTACTGGGCGGAAAGAAACATCGGAAGGAGAGAATAGACAACGCACTAACATGTTTTCAAGTGGAGAGAGTGAGCTACAGAAAGATGAGATTGATGAGCTCTCGGATGCGTTGTGAGCGCTGTCTTCCGAAGAGATTAGGCGCACTTCCAAGGACAGATAACAATGTTGTGTATTTTGGAGTTCATTCTAAATGAACTTTTTGGCGTGAGATTTAGTGCCCTTACCGGAAATGAAAAGTATAAATATATGAAATTGTACAATGGTTCTTAGAACATGCAAATGCCTATCGCAAAGTTATGACTGGTTCAGCTAAGGCGAATCAATGATCACAGCATATATCTCAATCTGCATTCAGACAGTTTATATGCGAATGTTTGGGAGCGGTTGGTGACCAACTCGCCATCTCCGTTCATTAAAAAAAATCGCTATCTGCATCATGGAGATTCCTGGGTTCGGCCGAAAAGTTGATGCATAAGGGTTTCACATACAGTTCTATTCGACGACAATAACGACCATTCTGAAGGTTGTGGCCAAAGAAAAGTGGCAATAGAGGCTGCACGATACTCTTACCTAACCACCCAATCTACTACTCTTATTTAAGCACCCAATCTAATGGAACAGCAACAAATGATAAAGTGTACCCAGTAATTCGCCTGTGTTCCAAATAAATCAGTTGCTCGGACTAATTTTCTCCAAGTGGCTTATCTTTTTAACTTAGTCGCCTGAAAAATGCAATGTGAGCGTTGCAAAACGAAATCGAACTGACCGCAGAGTGCGCGCAAATTTTCCGTTTCGACATTGATTGATCAGTTTTAGAGGATGGACTTGAAGGATGATCGCTCTCTAGCTTGCACTATATCAAGCAGCTTTCGCAGCTCCGGCTTTACTGTTAACTAAATTCAAGCTAACAGGTAGACAAGCAGACAAACAGACAAACATGCATGCGTTGAAGCGGCAACTTGACATGACAGCGCGAAGTTGTAGCAACGGCACAGTGCAGAATACAAAAACAGCGCACTGGCAAAACGCCGTTGTCGGAGATGACATGATACAAACAGAACACACGTTTTATCTGTACCACTATGAATAGAAGGAGGATGCGAGATAAAGACGGCAAAACGCTGTGGTTTTTATCCGCCAAGTAGACTGCAATCGTAATAAAGTTCAATAACCACATACGCAGAGGCATGACGTCATTACTGTACACCTCAAATGCAAATTTGCAAAGATACCTAAAATGCTCGAAGAAAGCGTCCAGAAATAAGTACCCGTATTAGAATTATGGCGCATTCCCGGACGTCAGTAGTCTTCAACACTTCGACATGAATGCTGTCTTGAGGTTTCTGTGTCTAGAGGCCGACATTATTTCATGGTATAAAATTATAAATTTGCCTTCTGCAATAATCCTCTAAAGTCCCGTTTGCATTCGTTAGCACTTGAAACCCGCCTATGCAGCACTTTCATTTCCTTCAGAGCAAAAAATGGTGAGCAGTTTTCTATTCAGTTTCCAATTCAGAACTATTCGGGACTTGGAATAACATAGCGGAAGCTAAAACTGAAGCGACTGGTAAAATCCGACCTTCATTTAAGATGGGATCCAACCAGTGAATGCCTCTATGTGCCGCTCATACTTGTATTTTAACTGAGCCTATTCACGCTCAACTGGGCATGACGCTTTGTCGATTTTTTCTTTTGAACGTGACTTGGACACCATTTAATGTGCACCTCCCCTCTGCTTTTAAAGTGAATGAAGATTATTTCTTTTTCGTCTTCTTGAAAAACGGATATTCTTGTCCATCACTGCATTTTGCGCGTTCCCAAAAACGCTGCTGCTGTTATCTATGAGACTGTTGTATTCCACCGTAAAAGAGGACAAAGCTGAGAGGCTCGAGTATAAAACCTGCCTGCACCATTTATCGCAATGGCCCTAACGTTTCAGCATTAGTGGCGATGCAGCACCTCGCTTTCACATAACTCATTTCTTGCTTTTCTTCTGCGATTGTGGTATTACGCCTTACAATCTTCTTTTGCAGTGCTCGCAGTCTTTTTACAACCCACTCCTCTTTTAGGTTCAAAATCATCCACGTATGGCGAAATTGCATTCAGGTGGCTTTGCGGATTCTGCAGCCGTTTGAGTCGTGCAACGCCGTTGCGGCAGTCAACATTGATTTCCTTAGCGGGAGTTCCGTCTGTAGTACTATTACGAAGGGTGCATTCGCTTCGTGCAAGTAAAAACATGGTCATGAGAAGAATGAATCAAAGAGGTTTTATCATTTATTCAATCCATATATATATATATATATATATATATATATATATATATATATATATATATATATATATATATATATATATATATATATATATATATATATATATATATATATATATATATATATATATATATATATATATATATATATATATATATATATATATATATATATATATAGCATCACGGCAAAGGGTTTTTGCAAGGATGCGTTCCGTTGCAAAAAGCACTCAATCACTCAATTTGTCTGAATTGTAATTCATAGAGGCCTCTTCACTCGCACTGTGGATCGGATGGAATAGATCGCATGGAACATTGTTAATGCGCTCAGCTGCTGAATCCATCTCTTCTGGTCGACTTAAGGTTCAGAAATTGGGATTTTACTGGAAAAGTGCCACAAGCCAGCCCGAACCAGAACAGATCGGAATCGGAGCTCCAATCGGAACAAACCAAGAGCAGAGGTTACCGAAATCGGAATATGTGCTCCATTATATAGCATTGTTTGCACGCCAATTTCGTTTCCTTCTTTTTTTAATTTTTGATGGTGAACTCATTTTAATTACCTGCCTTTTCAAAAGCCCACTAAGGAGTTGTCACGTCTGCAAACAAACAGTTGAGTTATTCCAATAACTCAACGGTCAGTATAGCTAAACTTGGCAAAATTGATGTGTACAATGCGCACAGGGGACCCAGCTTTCCTCTCTTCTCTCATCGAGACTCGCAGAATTCTAAAGCGGCCGCAGGTGGTAAACGATGGTGCCGAATCTTTGCGGTTTTTAGGTCGGTAGGATCTTCGCTCATCACAAATCATGCCATCAAAAGCACCTTTATATTATGGAGGACAAGCAACAGCTGTAAGGATAGTGGAGAAATTATGGCGATTTTCCGGAATTTTTGTTGTTTGTTGTCCGGAATTCGGTTGATCAGCCGAGGAGAATGGAAAAACGCATATCGTACATATGGTACTCTGTACAATTCTCCACTTGTTTTGCAATTTCACGCCCTTTTCGAGCTACACATCGTATACTGAAGCTACAAACACATAGACAAAAAACATATTATATACTGCGGAAGCCTGCAGAAGTTTCCAGTAAATTGGGGGCGACTGCAACATGAAACAATTTCTTCATGGAACGTTTTTCATCCACAGTAGGTAAGTTTTTTTCCTGCTTCCAGCTAGATATCAATTAGGCATTCATTTCGTTCACCGAGCACAGCACAATGCAAAATCGGCCTCTTGTTCGGCTGAATAGCGGTCCCGTGAAAAAGGCATCTGCTCTTATATAAAATATTTTCTTCACAGTCTTTCCTTTGCTTCGGCATAAAAGCATAGTCACACAGGTATAAACTGCGAGGCAGAGCACCAAGCAAGATGATAAAAAATATGCCAGAGATATATGGCTCTAGGAGTAGAAACACGAAATGCATAAAAACGAGGCTGCCATGAAAAGGCAGCCTGTACCCTACACAGAAGGCGCCTCACTGGTACATATGAGGCTTCATAAAACATATCCACAGTGAACTGTTTTTTTTCTGCTCTTTTAAAAAGAAATTATGAAACCTGCCCATTTACAGACCTATCTAGAAGATGCTCAGACTCATCAGACTTCACCGCCAAGAAAGTAACCATTTTTATGAGCATTATTGGGGCCACACATTGATGATGTGCCCTTTCTAGGTTTCATTTAAGAGAGGCACTCCTATTTTCGAATTAGTGCATTGTTTAAACCCATGATGCTTATGTTTAAGGCTCACGGTAATTGAGTTTAACTTGACAGATGAACGCCATTGTGAACTTATCACTGAAGCGTGGCTGCCTTGCTTTTTCTTCAAGCACCATTTTTTGCTGTATTTTTTTTCTAAGGTATTTACGTACTGTGCCTATGCGAATCTGATGCTTTTGCTTGCTATATTGGCCGCTGAATTTTTTGGCTTTGAAATGCACTTTGATGCCGAAGTGGCAGAGGTGAGGCAAGAATATGTCGCCAAAAAACACTACTCCACTTTCACTAAACAGCGCTAAAAAATTAGACTACTCCCACTTTCAGATCACAAAACACTCATCCAGAAAATTAATTTCGGCTCACAAATAGAAATGTCACCGTTTTTCTTTCCAATATACGAGAAAAATAATGCAAAACAATGTGGAAAAAAGCAGCAGTTTCACCAATATTCACGACAGTTTATTTCAGTGCTATCTTCACTACCCTATGGCAAAAGTCCCGTAAGATGAACTGCAAAACAAAATCGCAGCTCGCGAATCGTCTGCGGAATCAACGCATATGTTATGATTATGAAGGCATCAAACGTGTCCAATCATCTGTGCTCGTCAGTGCATTTGTGACTTAGCTCTCCGTATGCCTTCGCAACAATCAACATCACAGCAGACTGCTACTCAGTCGCAAACACTCTCGTTCGCAGAAATTTGGCTCAGTGTCAAACAGCGCGCTCAGGTAAGAACCATCGTAACAGCGGCTAGGCGATCGCTGCGATGTAATGGTCAAGATGCGATGGCAAGTGCAAATGTTATATACGTCATGATCAGCTCGATCTACCACTGAACGACTGCATTTACACTTAGCATCGGCACTGGCTATTCGCACGGAAACACTTTACAGCAATAGATGATACAAAAATGGTATATATTAAGAACTGTGTGGTTCTAAAAACTCTTTAATCACCAAAGCACTTTAAAGCGACTTGCACTGAGACTGGGATCATAGCATGCAGCCAGCCGTCATTATTGTAACACATCTTTCTGATGTTTGTTATCAAAGACATCACCTGTCAGCTATAGGTGTTGCAGTAACTTATACACCATCAACTGTTATCCGCTCCAATAACGAAGTTCAATTTCTTCAAAGTGCTCCCCAGAAAATCTCTTACCCTTAATATAGAACAAAAAATGATGGAATGGCGCTTTTCGGAGTTCAGTAGCTCAGCTTATGTATGAAAACGTCCAAATTCTAGATGAAATCCGTTTAGCGCGATTAATAGCTTCCGCAAGCCTACGATGGTCAATCACAGAAGTTTACGAGCAATTTAGCACACCTAAGAAATGTCGAAGCAAGACAAATTCAATAGTTGTTAGAAAGCAAAATTCATCCGCGCCCACTGATGACTAAAATTCCATGCAATCATCCACGCTCACTGATAATTAACGTATTTTCATGGACATTTCAGTGTAGGACACAGCAAGCGCGCCATCTATGCTGCATTCAGTTGCTCCCACGGGCGATCTGAGCGAAATTTGTAATTTGCGTGAAGCCCTCAACCGACGATTCCCCAGAAATGAATTCTTTATGCAAGGTGCAGGTAGCAGAGTTTGCGCCACAGTTTTTCCGTTTTTCATCTGCTTTTTGTTCTTCGTTTTTATATTATTGTTCCATTTCCAGCCAGCATCGATGTTCACGCACTTGTCGATTGTTGACATGGTTTACAGAGTTAAGGGCCCACTATCTCTCGCCAAATAATATTGTCGAATTGATTTAGTGTTTCTGATTTTCCCGTGCTCAGTGACAACTTCAAACTTTTGCATATTATATTGGGCTCGCTGATTTCACTCTGGCTTCGATTAATTCCTATATTACCAACAAAGTAATAGCATCGATTTTTGAATGGTAAGAAAGATGATCAGCTACCGCGATTACTTCCAAATAGGCGACAATAATAATTAACCTTTTGATAAAACTCGTATAATGGTTTCTCGCTTACTCAATACATATCATGAGGGTACTGATGTTGCTTTCAGTAAAAAGTGGATCCTTACACTCTGAGAATTTAGAGTGTAGAAAAAGGCTTATAATTAATGATGAGCAGATTTCATGTTCCAATAGTTATTTGAATTAGCAGGAAATCAAATGTGCAAAATTTTTGCGATGAATTGTTTCGATATGCAGAATGCTGGAAAAATTTCTGAGCGCAACCTTCTGCCAGGTGAGAATACGCAGTTGTTCGGCAGCTTCAGTTATATTGCAGAAACACCTGGTTCTACACAATGGTTCTACAAATTATAAGACGCTTATAAAAGAAGAGGAGCTACTCTAACCGCTGAATACATCCATCGGTTCTAGATCGGGTGTGCTCAAGGTAGCATCAGGTACATGTGCTTCTGTAAAATTTCATGTAATAAGTAAGAAACAGATGCGAGCTCGCACTCTTACGATCATCTAATGAACCTCTTCAACATAGTGAGCTGGAAAAGAAGGTGGACGGAAGACCCCTAGAGTGGCCAAGCGCATTTACGCGACCGTTACAGGATGACATGTCTTTGCAACACGAGATCCTGACAGATCAATAAAACACGAAAGGGTCCCGGTAAATACTTTCTTTTCCATTTCGGTTCACAAGACTGGCATACTCGCATCTAGCAATTAACATAAAGGGTTTCAGCGAAGCAGTGCAGGTGAATCAACATCACTATGGATGCGAACTATTTATAAGATTCAAAACAATCAGCCAATCCAAACATTTGCTGATGCAGCAAGTCAAAAATGCGTGACGGGTATTCCAGTTATATGGCCTTTGCGAGAGAAATGCAAATTACGAGGGTTGCACTTAGATTAATGCCTGCTTGGCATCTTCTCCTAAACTATAATCCACAGTTGGTGGTTTTAGACCACCAGGTATAGTCACAGCCCCTGCATGATTGGCACTATTTAAAAAAAAAAAATTTCTAGGCCCTGCACAATGTTGAGCAACTAAGCCGTAGTCACACTGCAATTGAATAGATTATCGGCAACCTTCGGTGCAAATGGTTGTGTCCGATGTGCACTCATTCATCAGTTACGGCTGATTTGAAGGATTTGAAAGAATCTTGTTTTGGAAATGCCTGCACTAGTGACGGAGGTGATGAGACTTGGTTAAAACCTTTATGCCTTGGCACCAGGGTCAGCCCAACGACTGTTAATTGATACTTAATGGGTGGACATAGGAACTTTCAGTTTTTGCTCCCTTTGGACCGAAAAAAAAATAAAATGCAAACGTCCAGCAAATATACCTCCGAAGGACGTTTTCTTAGATAGAAAAACACCTCTTTGATTTCCTTCTGCAACATTCCGAAAACTTGGAAAAGCAGCCCATAAAAATAATGCAAAACCCCCCATTTCTTTGGCAGCGTTGTAGATTTTTGCACAAATGGGATAGCCCGTGTCAAATTCGTCTTCAAGTCCTGATGCGGCAACCCCAGATTTTCGTTCGTTCGGATGAAAGAAGATCTACAAGGACGGCTTCAATCATACGGACGAAGGGCAGAAGAAGTCTTCATACGACATGGGTCAGGCAACCGTCATACACGTAGGCGTGGAGCCGAAATGTGAGCCCAGCATAAAGGGAACAAGGCAATATCAGCAACATATCATCAGCGCATGAAAACAGCGGTGCTAGAATGAATCGAGGCAAAAGATGTCCTGCAGAATTTCTTACACATCGACTGTAAAACGCAGGAGAACGAAAGGCAATGAAAATGTAAAGTGTGCTGTATGTGGTCCAGGTGTAGTTTCCATGCACTCTTTTATTTTATTTCTATTACCCGCTTCAGTCTTTTATTTGAAACGGGCTCCAACTTTTTTAGACTGCAATATGTTACAGCTAGAGGACAATGAACAAGAATCTTGAGAAAATAGAAAAATTTCGTGATCTCATGCAAAAGGACGGTTTAGAGGAGGCTGGAAATAAGAAAAAGATGGAGCTGCTCGCTAAGTGGAAAGAAAACTAGGCTGCCAGTACCGCTGAATGAAGGCAGAAATGCGCGAAATTAGTTTTAGCCCTCATCGCTGGCAGATCCACAGCTGCGATGACAAACAAGCTCATAAAGCCATTCGAAGAATTCATCATGTTACAAAGAACAAAAACAGATATAGGTGATAAAGCCATTATAGCTGAATCGTCGTTGTTGCGCAATCTTTCACGGCACAGCGAGTAATCGAAGTGATTCAAGCCGAGAAGAGCCGATTCGAAATCACAACAGCACCTAGAAGGACTTGCAGAGATTGCCGATCCATTTATCAATGTGAAGATAACGTTTGCTATCATGACGAATTTTCCACTACAAATTTCAAAAAAACGCTGCAATGTTTCATCTATAATAAAAACTCGATCAAGGCATTTCAGCAATCTCCCTCTCGCCTCTCCCGGCTTCAGATAAGTTTTAAACACTTTGAATCGTCCTGGATATTAGGAATCTTCTCCAAGTTCTAGTGCTCTCACCAAAAGGGAGCTACGGGTCAAGCACAGACACCACTAAAACATGAAAATTTTTGAATGGAACATGTGCAGAGCAAGCGACAGAGAGCAGGGCAACATGAAATCCTCGGCATTTTTCGTGAATTTTCATATTGTGGATAGATAGTTGGAATCTAACCGATATCTCAAATAAGATCGGATAGCATACTCGAACAGATAACACGGTATATGTATGTACAATGTCGCTCATCACATAAACCAATCGCATGGATAGTCAATAAATAACAAAACATGCGTAATATTCCATTAATTTCCTATTCGAATAAACAGCACTCACGAATCCCTTATAAACACCGGAGTTTGTAACCCGGCCGATGGAAAGCATGACACGACCGGTTGTAAAAAAACGAGATTTTTTGGGTATATTTATGGCTCATGGACTTTCTTCGAATCTGATTACCGACCGAAGCAGGTTAGAAGAGATCACCGCATCATAGCATGCAAAATCGCAGACAACAATCGGATCTGATCAGTGTACCTAATAATTATTCCTAGGTGTTCAATAGCCATATTTATTCTCTAAGAAAAGTTTGCTTATATGCGCTCATGCAAACTGACTTTGCAAAAATCCATAATGGCGAGTTATTAATGTTCGTACATATTGGGCGTATGCATCTTATCTGTGAAGCAGTTTTGTTTCAAAAGTGCTCTGAACCTAAAAATAAGGTCCGATTTTCATTTAACAATAGTTGGACCACAAGAAAATCGATTTTCAAGACTTATAAGCGCGATCGGATCGCTTGACAGGTTAAGACTGTATTCCACACAGCAAGCGCAAGTTTCTGGAAACAAATCTCAGGTGCAAATTAAATGAGACTGTCAAATTTCAGAATCGCAGCGTGAGCTGTTTTCACGCCAAAACTAAAACTCACCGAAATATTACTGGAATAAGATCTGCAACCGCACAAAAGCCAATATGTAAATTTTGGTGACTGGATTGCCTTAACGCAGTAGAACAAAACTTATATTGGAGCAAATCGTTCTGTTAAGAGAAAAGGAACGAGCACAGCAGATCAAATGTGTTTACGACCAGAAGAATTCCTTTCAGGATAACATGGAATGTTGAGACGCTATTCCTGTGCGATTTTCTTTTCCGGCTTCCAGCTCCCTGAAACATTCCCTAGCAGCGCCAGTTCATGTAAAGAATGAGGTAGCTGTAAATTTATGAAAGATGTGCAGAGGGCGAGGATGACATCGTCTGAAAAAGGAGAACAAACCAATTAATCACTCCCTTTAAGTACTCTTTATCACCTATTAGCATCCACGTAACCAGCAAGAGGAAAGGCGTTGTCGCACCACCCAACGATTCTGAACTGTTTGCCAAGAAAACTCAAGGATGTTGTGGCCCGATTGTGGTAACTTTAGAGAATCAGTCCTCACCAGCCGGTGGGAAATTTTAGAAGTGCCCTTGTTCGGACCTATGAATACAATCGCTGGATTCCTCACGCATTTCCAAGTAAACATTATCTGAGATGAAGACATGTACACTAGCAATGATTCTAGCAAGGAGCGCACTTAGAGCTTTGCTATTCATTCTTCAGCTTCGAGCAGCTGTGAAATCCTTTTAACATTCTTCAGGAGATAATTGATTCGAACGAAAAAGACTGACTGCCGCAGACAAGAGGTTCAGTTAAAATGAGCGAGCTTTTGTCGTATGACCTTCATCAGTTGATGCCACTTTCTTCACGTAGTGGTTAGGAGTGCTTCGCAGCGAAATAGCGTTGTTTCTTTTTGAACCTTTTAGCACTGAGTAAGGAAAGAAAACAGTAGGAAACAAGTAACGCCGTTCCACTGTCAATCAAGCCGAACGAAAAAAGCACTCTTTTCCTGAGGCTTTGGAGTTCGCCGGCCCAAGAGATAGAAGCTGAAAAAACACGTTCACCTTAGACTGCTGAGTAAACTCGGAAGCGTTCGGAAGCTGAAATTCCGAGCTCAACTCGAGCAGAAGAAAACAGTGAGCAATAAATATCCAGCAGTAAGGGAATAAATTGATGAATCTTTAGCGGCAGCTTCATTGGAAAATGTTTTCGTTTTTTCAGCCCACAAGTTGCAAAGACGTTCTGAAAAGTTAGTGACTACGGATGAATGAGGCCAACCTGTGGAATTAAAAACCAGCAACAATATGAACATTCCAATATGAATTAAACGAAATGTTTTGCTGTTGTCAGCTTGTAACGATTTCCCCCACAATTCCGTGCTTGCTGCATGAGTTAAGAGAGTTTGGTGGCATATTTCTAAACAGCGACCTGATAATAAAGTGGGAATGGACAGATAATCAATTCGAGAGCTCGGGCTTAACGAAGAATGAAAGCTGATGATACTGCGGTGAAGATATTGAGGTGCAAGCAATTCTAATGGTATGACAACTGATTCAGGAAACAATTCTCCAAAAACTGTTAACATACGAGTTGCTGCCAAGAAGAAATCAACAGCAGAGCGGCTCTTCCATCTGCGATGCAGCAATTTCTACCGCTGTTCGATTTCACTCCGCTAAGAGAAATATTTTGACAATCGCTGCACTTAATGATGACCCAAACCGAGACAGTCATGATAGGCTTCGAACTCGTTTACTCTTTTTTATCCCAATTTTTGCACTTTCCTTTCAGATTTTTACGTTGATTCACATTCTGACGTTCTTAAGTGAGCTTCAAAACGAAACAGAATCGGTCGTATGAGATTTATTCCAAATTCTCGTTGCGGCTTTAGTTCGTTTTTCCGCTAGTGCTAGAAGCAGCACGATCGTTTTGATCTTGGAATGATAAGTTTTTGACGACAACGGAAAAAGCAAGTTTCATTTGAAATGTAGCCTTGTGTGGAGAAACTCCACTAGCATTTGAAATCAAGTTGTGAAAAATGTATCTATTAAAGGCAAGCATTAAAGCAAGCATGAATATGAAGTATCTCAGTAATAAAATTGTGGTAAGGAATTTAAGAAAATCGAGCATGAGGCATGAAAATCGAAGGAAAATTCTTACATCGATATTTCACATAGCTTCAAGGCACAGACACATCGATAGGATGCGATCAGCGAAGAAAATGTTACGTATATGCGTGAAGAGCTTGGCTCCTTCGGGTTGAGGTGGGCAGGCAGGTGAACTTGCACACTGTCCAAAGGAAATCGAGGTTTGTCTTCGTGCTCCCCTGGATGAAAGTGGACTAAGTGGAGCAGCGCAGGCTCATGTGTTCGAACAAATGTGTGATGCACAAAGCTTATCGGATCAATTCAAAGAACAAACACCGTTATCCTGCTTCGAAGCAAAAAAACCAGAGATATTATCCGGTAGAAAATATTAGTTTAGAGCTTAAATGAAATCACTTAACGTCAATGCGGTTTGTTGTTTATTGCATAACGATTGACCGCGTTTCCTTTAATGGACATTTCAGTGCAGACAATGATAAACGCCGTTCGCCACTGAGAAAGAATGCAAATGAAAACACTGGTTGGGATTGCACGATACCGGACAATCCTCGTTTTTTTAACACGAGTGTTATCTATACCGACCTGCGATACCAATGATTTAATATTGCATGATCTCACTCATAGTGGAACTATTTATACTTCCGGCTGTCACCACTACTAAAAATCATTCCTCATTAGTCACATGGTCATACTCGTATTACATTGGTTCCTAACACCGCGATTTTTACTGTAACTGGGGAACATACGCGTTCTTTTACCACAGTATTCCATCCCAGAGACATCTTTTTAGTAGCTTCATTTCTGGATAAGGCAAAACCTCACTGGAATGACAAACCGACTGCTCGCGTACTCATACGATCTCTCTGAGATGTGGATGAGACACAGCCAGTTTGCATTTTTGGCAGCTTTTGACTTCTCAAAACTATAACCCTGCTAGGTTGATGAGGAGAAGAGACTCGGATAGCATTTCTTCAAACTATGAATAGGGAAATAAACACCTGCTGGCAATTCTAGCTTACAACTCATAAACTGCAGTGGCACGTAAAACGATGTGATCGTGTATAAAAGAATCAAAAAAGTTTCATTATGCTCAGCATATAAAAATTATTTATTTACAGAGGAGTAAGAGAAGTGCCACTGCTACGACGCAAGTGAACAAGAATGTGTGGCGATTGGTGTATGTGGCTGTTAAGGCTGCCCAACAGAGCTAGGCGCTAGTCGACATGTTCAATGCACAGCAACTGTTATGCGGCCCTCGATATTCACTTGTGATAGTTGCTTATTGCTGATCATTGCTGAAGCCAAGCCCGCTCCATCCTCCCTTCCGATGCGATGATGCATCAAGACAGCTCTTTGCTAGCATTTGTTTCCGCCGATATTTTTTAGCCTATTCAGTCTCTATCTCGATTACTCGATGGCCCTTATCAATGCTCTTTCTATTATCACTTCAGACCATTATAAACGTTCATTTACCAGTCGACTAACGACTCGCTGATCTCCTCCTCATCCATCTTGATAAAAGAACAACACTTGACGTTACTTGTAATATTTGGCATATGCCTTCAAGACTTTATTCCTTTGTAGCCTCCTGAGTTTTCACCTGCAAAGTCATTGTTTCCTTCTTAGGAAGCAATAGCTTGTGCAAGTACAGGCGAGATGCATGTTGAAGATGAGACATTGGGCATAACGAATTATTCCATTCCAGCGGCTGCACGCATCATACAGGTGACTGTTGCATACGCGGAGGGAGAGGGGAAGGAAAAGTTGATGGGTACTTGGTCAATCAAGACTTTGTTTTCGTAGTGACAACACCGAGACCGGAAGCGGTGTCATTTCATTTCACAATTTATTTAACAAGAGCTGTTTCTTCTGATCAGCGTCACGATACGTGCATGCACTAATTCCCGGAAATTTGAAACTCTTCTCCATTAGCGCTTCGTACACTTGTTGCGCCTTTTTTCTCTTCTGCTACTCCTAGCAGCAATATTTGCCAAGGGATATGTTCTTCACAATTCAAAAGCATCCTTTTTTAGTGAAACGCCCGGAGAAGTCCATGTGCTTATACTCTTCGACCTATATTCATTCACAAACTAAATCACTTCGAAAATCCCTCAAGGTTTTCCAGATAGAGTGCTCACAAAGAAGAAGAAATCACGCTAAGGGCCTGTTGCTTCTGAACATATTTATTGGCATATCTCATTGTTATTAAAGCATCAACTTGGAACATATTTATTTTAAAAAAGTTTTCACTTCAAACATATTCAAAGCTCACTGATGCATCCGTTTTCTTTTTCAAACACATTCAAAGCATGATGCATAATTCTTTTCGTATTTTGGAAAGAAGCCTAAAATTAGTAATAGAAAAAATTAGCTTCGAACCCGCCTTCGAATTTCACAGGCCGGAGCTTTCTAAGCTAAATAATCGAACTCTCGTAATTAAATGAGTTGAACCATGGACGAGTCATGCAAACCGAGATATTTCATCATATGTCCAAGCTGTTAGACGCGCTCAAAAAAAGTTCCACCTCAAGGGTATACAGCTGATGGTTCCGTAATTCGCTGTTGTAAACACACAAAAACGACTGACTTTCAAGGCACTTTCATATCCAGAAATATCACAGGGTGCGGACTGATGCGCATGGCTGGAGTTTAAGCACGTTTCATGTTCCATCAACAACAGAAAGCAAAACTTTTAAGAAGTATAGCGCAAAAGCACCGAAAGGAACTAATAAAAGCACTGAAAGAGCGCCTTTTTTGAGTATGAGAGGAAAAGTGTGAATGATGGATTTCACATTCGTTACTAGAGTATTTGAGGTGAGCAGTCAAATGATCGAAGAAACGCAGAACACCAGGAAGTAGTAAGTACGTCATCGCTCATTTCTAGAAGAAGATTTTGTGCTCTGTGATGGGCACAAAAAAGCAATGGATTACGTGAAAATGAAGTGGACTGCGAATAAACGATTTGAAAATAGGCATCTGATGTGGAAAAGTAAGAGCGCTACCGTCGGAGTGAGTATGATTTCTGCACATTGTGACTAGTTTACCTTCAAACGCCGCAGAGTATTTGCGTTCACAGCTGGAAGACGCATGGAAACAGTTCCACGTGGATGAAGTCCTCCACGACACGTTCATAGCTGAAAACGCTTATTTCGTTAAAGGGCTGTGCTTATGTGATTGATGCTAAAGCGCCCTGTCATGCTGCAACACGGCTATAACAGATGAGCAAACCTTGACGAATAAAATCGATACCATTATGCCCGAACACGAGACGTTCGGTATTCTGACTGCGGATAAAGTCCAGAACCGCGTTTTTGTCCAACAAGATAGCTTATTCTACTCGATGTGGGTGCTGTCAGTTTTTAGAAACTGCTAACGAATGAATAAAGTTCGGCTTGGGAGATGATTGATGTGGTCTTTCTTTGCGTTCTATCAGGTAATTTATTCGGGCTATCTCAGAGCAGAAAGCATCCTTAATGCGTGTCTGCACCCTTTTCAGGGAAATGTGCCACTACATTTGAAAGGTTTTCTTCCACTTTCACTTATGTGCATCGGACATGTATCCATGCATTTCGCAGTGCCAGCACAAGCAAAATTAAAAGATCCTGTATCTGAACTGACTGCCAACCATTTTCTCAACTTACGCTTGATGTCATCTCCTGACAGACAGCTTCAAAATTTCACCACAAATGGGTTTATATTTTTCTTTCCGTTTAAACTCACTGTGTGTTTCTCAACAACTTGACCTTCTGCTTTGATGGAATCACTGCTATTCCCAGAAGTAAGCTTAGTGTCTGAAGGATTAGAGCAGTAAATAAAGTTGCATCTGGTATTACAAGGTGGTGTATCTTTCGTTTTTGGACGAACATTTCGTAAAGGTTGTTGGAAAATAATTTAGGAATACTAACCCTCCATCGAAATTTGTCGATTATTTTGTTGTGTATATTTCAAGGGATGTAGTGAAATACGGTCACTGAAACTTCCCTGCTGGAGGCTTCGTAAATCTTCTCTATAACGAGTTATCTCCACAAAGTGTCGGATGGAGGAAATAGATCCGGCTCTCATAGCTCTGCTCAATTTCTAGCATTCATTTATATGTAGCATCTTCTGTGTGACTGAAGACGTTGGCAGGCTGCTGCTGTTATCAGGGTAATAAATTTGTGTGCAATCGATTCAGCTATTAAATCATACGTGGCTCGGGGAATTTTCGAGGGAGTAAATCAGAGCAGAATAGGGCTCAAAAAACCACGATGAATTGACGGCACTGCTTCGCAAGCCTCATACTCACTATCGTTTCTCTAACATCGATCAAACGCATTGTTTATATTGCTGTTTCTTCTTGGTCCTGACTCTTCTGCAATAAATTGTTCGTTCTCTTTTTGTGTTACTTCTCTCTTCAGCGTATCTTTTTGGAGCAAACTGTCCCACACAGTTTCATCAATTTCCCGTTCCTGCGACTGCATGGGGGGATTTTTTCGGTTCATGAGGACAACATCTGAGTTTGAACTGGAAATTTTTGAGCCCATGGAGCTATAGCGGACCGTCGCGGAAGGGCCTTGCATTCCAAAATTCTTCGCGAGAGCAAGAGATGTCTGATGTCACGGGGCCCCGAAGCAAGAAGGGGAGAGGATGTTGCGAGACTGAACTTCGAGCACTGCGGCAAAAACTTTTATTATCTTCGTGAGGAACTAGAGGGCGCGTTGCATTTTTCTTATGTTAACTTGCAGCTCGCCAACCTTAGCAAGGAGCATGAGTCAGAGAGCGTTCATGACTAAAAGACATTGTTTGTAGAATTCTCACTTCCCCTTAGCAGCTGACGGTCACGCCAGTATTGCTTTCCCATACAGATGCCACAACGACCCATCTAACCGAAAAAGAAGTTGAAAATCATCTCTTACTATGTCATGAGAAATTGAAATCAACTTATTCTTCGACTCCCATGGGACCCTAAAAAACTGCCCAAGATTTTTAAAGGATGGCGGTGTTCAAATATGGGGGGGGGGGGGGAGGAGGAGGGCGGGGAGCCTTACCTGAGATCCAAACAAACAACAGTGAACTCTTCAGAAGTCTTAAAGTCAGTCATTGAATCTATTTCCAACGGTGGCAGAAGGTTATTGGAAAGCGAGTGTATTGGGATGTTTCCTTCTCCCAAAAGTTTACAAGAAAGACTCAATGAATTACGTCGACCAGCAGTTGAGCTGGAGTAAGTTAGTATATCCGGCTGCTATCCGATGATTCACCTTACGAGATGTTTTTGTTTACCTTCAAAAGCAGGCTGTGATAACAGTCGGGCTGCAGGTGCTTGTCACCTTCAAGACTACCTTCGCAACTTGAAGCTGCAATATTTGAGGGAAAGATCCTCACGCAGTAGACTAAATTTTGGGTAACAGAATGTGCATATTTAGAAATGTGACCCAAAGAATCAAGACGAACATATTAAATGCAAAGAATTTTAGGAAGACGGGAAATCAACGAAGATCGTAGTATTTGGGCATTGCATTCACCGAGTTGACGTCGCATTCAGCGATAGGATTCGACGTCGACGATGCCAAACACACGTTAATATCATGGATAAACTTCATTGCGGGTAGGTGCAGAGGTCGTCATGATAAGCACAGAAGTAGCACAACAAAGACGATTCACTCAACATCATGTCAACCTTCAATTTCAATTTAAAAACCAGGGCACTTTTATTAGAACAATGATATCTATAAGTTGAAGCATGACTAAATAACTAAGTGATATCACTCTGCAGAAGTGAAAACAAAAAAATCTTTCCTGGGAAGTTGGAAACTAAGAAACTGATCTGAGAGACGAATGCACGATCCGGGAGGAAGAAGTAGCGTTTCATCGCGCGGAATGAAATGCTGTTCCAGAATGAACCTCTTAGCGACGTTAAGAACGATACAGTTTCGAGCAATTTTCACACCGTCTCTGATTTCTTTGTGCATAAATTGGCTTCTTTCTTTAACTCAGTGCTCGTAGTGTATAAAAAAGAAAAAGAAGCAAGGCTGAGCAACTCAGAATGAAGGAATCTAAACTCCAACAACCATTTGCTGCATTTATTGAAACGTGACTTTTCGACGATTTCAATGGCACGTCTTTACTGATCGATTTTCCTATGATAATTCTGCGTGGAAGGTGGGTTGATGGAAACGCAAGGGCGGCCGTGTTCTTATACTAGTGCTTGATGGAAACACTGCGTTCGACTATCCTCTTAGATATGTCCTGACTGATTTGAGGGTATCTCTCTGAGTTTAATAAATAGCAGCACTGTTTCCAAGATTTTAATACTATTTATGTGCAGCTTCTTATTTATACAGTGATCGATGTTTCGTACAGGAATTGAAAAGTTATTTTCTCCCTCTAAAGTTAAGTACCAAGTGTTTACTCGCTGTTGTCTACTTCAAATTTCTGCACCTAGACTGGATTAGATTAGTGGTATATGTGAAATGGCTTTGTTGACTATTCAGAAACTCGCAGGTTTTTTGCTCTTTATGATCATTCGAGCAATGTGGATAGCTTTCAACTCGTGGTTGGGCTTTCCCAAAATTGTTTCTCCGAGAGAGTCTCCATATACTTGTGATTTTAGCGTTGCAGTACCACTGTGCGGCAGCGAATATGCGGTTATTTGAGCCGACTTATCTCTAATCCGTCAGCTGTGAATGCAATCTTTAGAGTCAATTCCTGCGATTCTATTTCCTGTCGTGGTGATAACAGAGCAGATGAGCAACTACTTGTTAACGTTAATTTAAATCGTGAATTTCATTTCCGAATAGGTTAACTGTGGTGCGCACTTCAGTGTTGATTCTTATAGGCAATTCAAAGAATCATCCTTTATTTATGCAAACCAATCAAATCCGTGTGCGTATTGTTGAATAAACACGGAGGACATGCTCGAGCACATTTTACAGTAGAATATCTAAAGCAGCCCTCTTAGTTTGATATCATATGTAAAGCAATGCAATTGTTTTCAGATCGTGAAGTGGAAGCATTTCAGGATTGCTCCCTGGAATAACATTTGTGGTGAGTTGATACGAGATCCTGTATTCCTGCAATTCTTTCTAATTTGGATTTGAAATCGGTCGGGGCAAGGATCGAAAATTTAATGGCTTCTTCACTGACATTAAGCAGGAGGATGATAGAGATCTATCCAATATGCAGTTATGAGTGTACTCCTTCATTAATCCCTTAAATTTCGATGTGATGACGTTTATGAGCAATTGTCTAATGAAATCAATAAGATCTTAAAGGCCCTGATTTTATTCTTCATATTTTGCATTGCATATTGTGGAGGGTCTTTTCATCCCTACTTTATCTAGCGTTTGAGGGAAATCTGAGGGTGAAGTTGTTATTCAAATCCCGCAAGAAACTGCTGTCTTCCCTGTTCATTAGATAGACAAAATAAGTGCGTAAGATTAAGTTGTGTAATGCTTACAAACTTGGCTACCATAGAGAATTTGAAAAAAGCAGCTGAAAAATGCTGCATTGTTTTAAAGTCAAAAAAAAATGCTACATACAAATCGTCATGAGATCTCTTATGTGGAATCTAATGCTATTATGTTGTCCCTGCGAATAAATATGAACCTCTAACAGTGGATATGTCACAAAGATCGTTTACTTTGAATTCCAACAAGCGTTTAAGACTGTGTTCCATCCAAAAATCAGTCCTTTGCAAAAAAATGTATTCAGTGCAATTTTTCGCCGGATCGCGAGTGCTTAAATAGCCCTCTCTAACATTTCTTTTCAAAAGGGACAGATTCCTTTCAGAATTTTCCGATGCATCATGCCAGGGTTGTTGCTTTTGAGCTTTTTCATCGATGGAGTTGTTGACACTATGAATTGCTGCCATATTTTCTTATTTGCTTATGACAGTACCTTATTTTTACTGCTTAAGAACAGCCATGCGAAGAGCGAATTGGAATCCGACTTTGACAAAGTGTCTCACTTTGATAATTTACAAGAGTGCCGAACAATCGTATCGGACGCTCATAATCGTAGGCCACTAAAACGATCGTCAGGGAAGGTGCCGCGCACACCCACAGAATAAACGCATGGTACGCATTCCCTGAAATTCTTTTGTGCGACACACCCTCTTTGCTTTTACAGTATTGTTACCAAAACTGGCTCCATACTGTCACATGGGTTCAACACAAAATTTCGCGTAATTTTATTGATGTATGGAATGCAACTAACCTATGTTTGTATGAGGGCAGAAGTGAAAGAATAAAATGCGCATAGGAACGGCAATAAAAAAGAATGTTATCTGTCACTCAAGACGATCGGAATCTGCATATGTAACACATCTCTCTTATTTTTGGTTGATCTCGTATTCTTGTTTAATAAGAGTGGATTATTTCGAAGTGAACATTGCCACTTTGTTGGCCTCTCTAAATTAAAGGAAATGCTGTACTTTGCTGTGAATGTTCTCTGCGGTAAAAATTTCACCATCGCTATACGTTTGCAAACCTTTACTCAGCTACTAGAGCACATTTTTGCGGTTTTTTCTGCCCAAACTAGGCGTAGCACATCTTCGGCATGCATTTTGTGAAGCATCAGTGAAGCCACCAAAAAAGAAACTGCAAGGGGTGCTAAGGGACGTGTTGAAAAAACGTGTAGTATTACATACAACAGCGTTCCCTTAGGGAGTGTTGATGACAACTAACTATTACAAACTTTGTGCCATATTTGGAAACAGCTCGAAAGACTCAGTACAAAATCGCAGGGAGCCAGCAGTTTATATCCTTTGATAGAGATTGTCGTATGCATATGCGCACAGACACGGCACTCGGACAGTTCACTTCAGCTAACATTCAACGTCGCACTGAAAGCGCTCTTCACGTCACCGGCTACAGCAAGTTAACTTGTATCAGGACTTTTATGGTTATTGCATGAACAACATGTTGTGCTGACAAAGAACAGTTGGTAGGAGGAAAGGGAATATATGCGTTCTGTTGAGATTCTGTTAGCGCACTTAATTCCCAAAAAGAAACTGATGTCTCCGATAGAACGGCATGGTGCACTCGATTTTACATGAAAGAAGTCAACTCTTTGAACTCAGAGGAAATCTTCGGAACTGTTCCCGGATCGTCGGCATCATTTGTCAGAGAACTGCGTTCAAAGTTCTGAAAGACCACCGGCGCATGATATGCCTGAGTTGTCCTAGGAAAATTTTAAAGCAAAAAAGGATGCAAACAAGCTACAAAGAAAAGTTAGCAACGACGAAGAGGAGTGAGGGCACAAAACACGAGCGACGCGTACGACAAATCCTGTATCCAACGCCTAACACTTTCATTTAGGGCGACTGATTCATTTTTTTTATTTGCCAACTCATCTCTAATGTTATATCCTCCCGCTATCAAAAATCGCACTAAAATTTTCAATTACCGGCTGTTCGCGATAGCATGCGCTTTGCGTTCTTGGCATCATGCAATTGTGATGTTTTCCTTATTATACTCGCCTCATTTGCAATGCATCTTGCCTTGAGATCGGTAAATTATAATGCATTAAATTTGCAAGCAGTTCTTGGGGCTACTGAAACAGCCTATTACCTCTTCGACTGCCCCTTCAAAAGAACAAATATCTTGGAGATGCTTCAAGCGCGTTTTGATTGTTAAACCTCCTGCAAGACTTCACAGCAGTTCTCGAGACTTCTCGAGACGCAACAATTGCGTTCTCCTGCTTGACTAGTTCACAAATTCGAAATGCAGACAGACAGACGAACACATTTGTATGCAGGGGCATTGCCTCTCTGTATTATTATGCTTTTGAAAAAGCCACTTGCAAAACCGTTAGCAATCAATTAAAAATTCTGCCATGTTGCAAACTTAGGACCTTCAAATATATGATGATATATACGGATCCATTATTCTGGTCGAAGCTACAGACGTTCGCTAGATGCATCAAATACAACTTTTATACCCGCTTGTTTCGTGCGGCCTGCCCAACAACAAAAGTTTTCTTGCCTATGAGTTGCAACGAGCGGAAGAATCGACCAAATTACGAAGGGGATTCTGCGCACACAATATTCGGTTGGGAACTTGTTAAGGTGCAACAATGCCAATTAAAGCAGGTTCTTTGCTCGGGCGCATTTTTGCTGCCTCCACTTCGAGAGAGCTCATGAAGTTTTTCAAACTTTTATAAATTTAATTGCAAAACAATTAAAAAGACTGCAGCGCGCTCTTTGAAGCCGGTGGACGCCCTGTAAAATTGCAGTAGATGTTGAGTGTAAGTAATATTCACCAAAATATACGTACCGCTTCTGTATTCAAGTGGCTTCGCTTGGTGTCGTATTGACTGGCTGCGCGTCATGGTCGAAATTCGTTTCAGACGATCGATGGCACAAGGCGTCGGTTGTACTTCGCTGCATTCGTGTGTATGGAGTTTGCGTGTGGAGTTCTCGCTTTAGTTTTGGCAGTTATACGATTGCAAACAATTCTTTTCTAGTACTGCACTTGATCCACTGGGGAAATTTGTTATATAGAGCACTAAACACCTGTGGCATCATCGTACCCTCTCGTTTACGGCGTAGTTCTTGTACAACGCCAATGCGAGGATGTGCAACCGTGAAGATTTCTGCATGAGTATAGTAAATTAGTATGTCATTGGATAAGCAATGAAACAGCCTCGCTCTTGCAAAGCCCAATTCAGTGATGTCGGGTCTGCGTATCTGGGCATGTATATGTCTGTTTGTCCGCTGGTTTCCACTCCAACGCCCCTGAAGTCAGAGTTGTTAAATCAGCTGGGTGTAATCTACATTATACATCCAAAGTCGTGCGAGCATCTCCTTGTCCTACTTTGACGCTGGCACGTCGGTCGCTATGGAGTCACACGTGAATTGTCAAGAAAATATAAGCATTTTGGACCATTTATGATGCCTTTCTGAAGCGGTCTGGTTTGGACAGTCGAAAGTGCAGTTGTATTTTGATTTGGTCAAAACGCAGCTACGGAAACTACGCATAACGCAGCATTTTAGCCTATAGAAACGTTTATTGCCAGAATTTCGAAGTACTCAACATAGCCCGATTTTCTATACGTCGAAAAAAACCATATGCTGGGTGTTGAAGAGGCTCATAAACTTTCAGGTTATCGGCCAAACAGTCGCTTACGTTTCATGATCCTTCAGAACTGTTGTCGATAAACATAAGAAACACCAGATGCTCCGATGCACTGGTTTATGGTAGTTCACAAATGGCATCGTGTTTTGCGGATGGCGAGCTACCCATACCCACTTTCACTTCAATGGTCCTTCCCATATGAGTGGATCGAACCCACTGCAGAGATAATTCAGGAGACTCGATAATATTCTGGCTTTTTCAGCAGCTTCTTAAATATTCGAAGGTTTTCGCATAGCCAATGCGCACCACTTAAGTTGGTCCGGTTGCCATTTGCTGTATATTAGCTTCGTTACGTGATTATTTTGGTGCTGCAATTTGAAAATTTTTCCAGAACTCTGCAAAATAGCTTAAAGTGATAAGGCATGGGTCCAGCAGGGGCTTGGGATAGCCACTTCAGCCAGAGTGAAGCGAAGACACTTTCCATATGTGTGGAAGAGTGCTAGGAGACAAATCCGTGATTGGCGGAAATGAGATTGCATTGCAGGTGGGCTTCATAGGCTGTGAAGGTATGTAATCTGGCGTTCGCGAAGTTTTGTCCTCATGTTTTCTAATAGCAATTCGAACGGAAAACGAACTGGTGTTCTCTGCACTTGCTTCTATTTCAATATAGATGGAAAATTTTGCGGTGCGACAGTGTACAACTTGAAAATACGCATGAAGAATTTTGCAAGCAGTTTACCTTAAAATGTTTCGTCAGTTTGCAAGGATCCGATTTTACTATGGCAGCATTAACAACCTGCCCGACGTACAGCTTCCCATTCGTGCACTTATGAAACTGTTCCACATTTCTTGAATACATTCTCCTTCCTCTTCTCTCAATTCTTAGCGCATTTGGAGCGGTGTTTTTGATAATCATTGCAGAGGTTTTCAACTGCTGTAATCCTTCGGCGAAAAAGGACGCCTCCACTCGGCTACTTGCTGCAAATGTTTCCACATCTGTGTTTTTTCAGAAGAGCTGACTTTACTTATGCCAAGATCTTGGTCAAAAATTTGGTACATGGGCAAAGTTTTCCTTAAATTACTTTGATACGATCCGTAGAGAAGTTTTGTGCACCTAAGAAAATAATTAAATTCTTTCCAATACGGACTTGCACGTTTAAAGTTATACTGCTACGGCAGATGGGATTCGACATAGAGTGTTTATAGCTTGGAGCGAAAACTTTTAACATAACGGCTTGACACAATATTCACAGGTAAGGCTTTCACTACTGCTTCAAGCGGTGGCATATTTTGGCGAGGTGCTCCAAGAATTAGATAATCCAGATAATTCACGTCTAAATGATCTGTAAACATCTCTGAGAGATTTTCTGGAGTTCTAGGGGATTTTCTGGAGGTAATTGCTGATATGGAAACGAGATTAAAGTCGCCTACAATATCAACAGGTAAGCAGTCGTGCACTTTCGTCCAATAACGGCGATACCTTCACACGTCTTTGAAGCCATGCATCACGGACATCTATGAAATCTAAACGAACAAAAAATCACGTTCAAAACGTGTTCAAAAGTAACGACGGAACCGAAGCGATTTTGGCTCGTAAGCAGTGGCAGTGAAGTCCAAGATTCACTTCGCGCCATGAAGTATAAACAGTGTGCAACTTCGGCACAGCCATGCTGTCCCTGACTGGCTTATGTGGGGCCAATTTTCATTGAATCGGAATGGCTTGGAGAATCTTTGCTCTAGGCGTTCCTCCATGAGCTCAAGGATAGTTTTGACTGCTTGAGCTAAACGACATCCCAGTAAGGTGCAATCAGCAAATGAAGTATTGTCCTCTTCGCATGCACAGAGCAATTGACTGACGGGCAGGGCGAGAAATTCATTACTATGCTCGGCCACTTTACTTTTACAACAGTCACGGCGCTCATACCAGGCGGCTCGCTGACTCTTTTCAACGAGGTATATTGTGAAGACATAGCTGAACAAGTGAGTGTTTTCAAGCAAACAGCACTTTCCAAGAATCCCACAATCCGTGGTGTCAAAGACGCCTTTGCATCCGAAAAACTTCGCTAGGGATATGATCAGCATTGAAGAGTCCGAAAATATCGAGGACAGTTTCATCATTGATGTGTTAAGGTGCTGTGCTTCCTTAGGCATCGTCTACGCTATTAGATCTGCCTCATCCGTGACCCTCTTCCTCGTCACTGCCAGCTGCAAGCAGAGGTGAACAGAATCACTGAGCGTAACTGCCTCGAAGAAACAACCGAAGAGCGCTATACAGGATCGTGAATCCAGCGCGCAAAGCATTTTCGCAGACCGCCGTCCTTCCAGCATGAGCGGTACTGCTTTGACGCTTCATCGCGTTGCTGCAAACCAGCAGAAAGCGAGTTCGATAAGGTTCTTGCAATGATTTGATAGTTATAATAATGGTCACCCCATGACTGCTCTTTTTGAGCTGAAGCCGGATAGGTTTCGAAACATCACACGGGTATTATATTTCGGTGATTTCGATATTTCAAAGAGTGGAAGATGATGCATTCGGTATGGACTGAGCCCTCTAACTCTATATTCCTCAAGTAAATTGTCTTACCTTTGTTCCTTTTATTCTGCTTTATCATGTTTGTTGCGTTATAACATGTAGAGAAAGTGGGATGTGCAATCCAGTGATTGTAAACTGGAACGCAGCAAGGAGAAATCGACCGGATGTTTCCTCATACCTTGATAGTTGGCACCAAAACATTCGACATATTTGCGCTGTAGAAATCAAAAGCTGCCTAGTTATTGCAGCAGAATGCCTAATGCTTTAACGGCAGTCATGTAACATGATCAGCAAACAGGCACTCCGGTTGTCGCGGCGAGTGCACATGCTTTACAGCTGTACTCTTGTTGCTAACGCTTTTCCACTACAGTGCAACAAGCAAAACAAAATTTTTGCTACGTTGTTCTCAGCCGCAGGAGATACTTTGGCATCGCCAACATATCACTGAGCGTGATTTTCTTGGAGAAGCAACGAAAGGGCGCTATACAGGATCGCGAATCTAGCGCGGTTAAAGTCCATCCTTCGATGGAGCTGCACATGAAGCAGCCTCCGCTGGCTGGCTGATATTCACAGGAAATTGAGACCAAAGGGGTAGAGAGCGCTATTCATCTCCACCGTCCACTGCCACCTTCTCATCCACATGCCCTTCTTATAGCAGTATCTTCTGCTCAGTTCAGCTCCATTCAGTAGACCGGATTCAGAAGTTTGCATCCGAACAATGTCAACGCCTAGTCGGCAGTGCATCTCCTGCTGTGTATTACACTTGCAGACGAAGTACAGAAGGCTTCCGATGATTTAGTACGTCAACAACGGATAGAGTAGCTAGGCGTATGTCTGCACAACATTGCTGCAGCAATGAAAAAGCTTGCGACGAAGCGCACTACTCACTCTGACCACCAACGAATCCACGAACGACTGGCATTGTCATTGTTGATGTAACCTTATAGCAAAAATGTTGAAGTAAAGAATGCGGCAACTATCTCATCGCAAATGCAACGGAGAGGAGAAAATGTTTCTTTTCTACTATGGCTCAAACTCGGCGTTCTCAGTCCCCTTTCTTAGTGACGACGTTAACAACTAAACTCTTCCTTGATCAGCAAGGTCATCATACCTTTATAACTAGAAGATTCCTCGATCCACCTGGTGTACAGCAGGTGAAAGTGGAAGTTGCCTCTCGGTGTACAATGCCGTTATGAGAGCAACATCTATACAGAAAGAGTGTGTGAAGCGTAAGCTACGCACTCAATATTTTTAACAGAATAATTCTTTCTAGACCTTTTTATGGCAAAGTAAATTTTCCCCTGCTCCCACTTGATTCGATATGCAGATAGCACAATTGCTAGGATACGTGTCTGAATACGCTTCAATAAAAAGTCGAGTTCCACACATTAAGCGCAAGGGGGAAAGCCGATCTACAACTGTGCATGGTTTATGCATTAAGTTCCCTTTCTGCTCTGGTTCTGTATGCTTAAATTATTGTCCAGTGGGCAGGATTTCTTCTTCGCTTGCCATAATCCGCCACTGTGCGTCTCATCGTGCATATGAAGGTGCCTGTCTGGATTTTCACCTAAATTTCTTTCACTCTCATGACCGAAATCCTGGTATACTTATTGCATTTGTATGCACTTGCACTGTGCCTGCTGTCGTCATCAGTTGTTGTTCCGTTCAACGCGTGATTCCTGCTGCAACAAATTTTGATGCATCTTGAGGATTCTTATTGCTGCATCATTTCTTTGATGCGTTTTGGCCGCATAAAAGGACCAGATGTAGATGGAGAGGGGAGAGCACCATTTTTTCATTTCACCTCTTGTTAATATGAAGAAGCTTGCCAAAATACTGGCGAAATCACACCGGTTGGCACAAAGTGGTTGTTTGCAGTTACGCAGCGGTGTTTGTTGAGCCTAACAGAACGAAAATTCCTGTGCTATATTAACTTTGTACTGAGACGCTTGTTATTTTTAAGGAAGAGAAAGCGCAAATGCACTGTTTCTCTCCGAATCTGCCCCATCAGCAAGAAACGGATTGCCAACATCATGCACTTACGCATAATGTTGGCAATCCGTTTCTTGCTTTTTTTCTGGCTTAGCGACAATCACTCCAGTTTCCATAACATACATAGCAAACTCTGCATCAATATGCGCTACTTTCTTGTATCTGTACACACTAAGTCAAGTTGAAAACTGTTACCACAGTGTCCCAAACCTTATTGCTGAAAAGTTATTTTTATAATACAGGTGTTTCTGTGCTATCTCGATTGCCTTTTGTGTTGAGACTTCAGTGCTTTTTTAAATGCCTTCAACTGGTGTATCCTTAAATGAACGAAAACGTTTCTCTGGTCGGCTGTGCCAAGCGTGAGGTCTTTAAAGTCCTGTATTTTCGTTAACTTTTACAGGGTGCTTTCTTGTTTTCTGGTACCATAACTCTACCCGACCAGCCTGCATAGGTAGATGATGATGCACACACAACTCGCTCTCGTCCCGAAATCTCATTCAAGGAAAATTGTATAGCGGTAACTTTTCCCAGCAAACTGCTGTAAGATGCTGCGCGTGCTCTTTTCTGTTTTTCACAGCAACAGCTTTCTTTCAAGGGCAAATCTGTGCTTGGAACCAATGGGGCTTTCACTGTGAGGAACTTGTGCAAGTGTTCTCACCGGAAAGTTCGGTCGTCTTGCGTGACAGAGACTGCAGCGCGATTGATCGGAAAGACCATGAAACTAGATGCAGAATATCGTGTGTAAAGATGCGGAGATTTGAAGAAATAAGAGGGCAGTAACCACGAATTGCAGTCGAGAAAGTGGAATGATGAGGGATTTCTTGGGCTGAGGTATCGAACAGATAGAGAGACAGGTGCGAAAGCGCAAATTACTTGCACAGTGGTAGGGTGTTGTGCTTTCCCGCTTCTACAAATTTTCAAAGGCATTCTAAAAGCCCTATTCATATCATTGTTGCAACTGCATATGCAGTGGCATCAGTATGTTCTAGCGCAGTTACTCTTGTATGCCTATCAATGAATCCACATTTTGTTACGATAATGGGTAATATAGAATGCTGCGAAAGCATGTAGAGTGTCACTGTTAGGATTGTGACACAAACAATATGTAGTATTGGTAAAGAGGCGTTATTAGCAGGAAAGCGACTAAATATCCTCAAATTCTATTAAATAAAGTCTCTTAGAGCGGTGTAATATTTCACTGGCACGGTGCTTTTGACTGCAACTTCAGTTGTTTCAGCTCACAGCAATCCCTCTATAATTGTTCTGAGATCAGATCGCATGATTTCTGAGAAAGATTCACTCGAATGGCGGCTGTTTGCATTTTCACGACCATTAGTGTATGACATGCTTGAACTCAAAGGCGGATACGATGAAACTGCAAATCAGATTTGTTGGCCTCTAAGCGTTTTTCAGTACGCAGTTTTGAGGACCGCCTAGTTCTGTACGTGGTTATGTAGGCAATTCAATGTATTTACATGCTTACGAGCTATGTAAACCTCAAATTGAGCACATCGCAAATGCATGAAACGAGTGGATGGCGGCTGTGCATTTCACTCAGGATGTATGCACATCTGGCGGGCAAAAAACTTTACAGCATCGACAGCGCCGGTGGTCATGTTTGCTGATCTGTTTATTTAAAAGCGTATTCGACTGCCGATTGTCAAATATGGACCAAAAGTAAAGAAAAAAAATGCAATAATGCACTTGTATTACAACGAACCGATTCGCACAGACATAGTCCATGAAAACCTTTTGTTTGCGATCAAGTGAGTGTGAAGTGCCTACAATCTCGGTTAGATCTATCTGTGCTTAACTCATATCGAAGCTGCCTGGTTAACGTGAATGCTCTCCGCGTGCAGTAAATGCCTTAAACCTTCACCGGTTTCTTAGTTGCTAAAATACGTGATTGCAATAATGCTTGCTGCTGACGCAAACTTACAGATGCACGCATTGAGTCAGCCCAGTGAATCGCCGAGGGAACATGGGGATAGCGAAGGATGCAAAAAAGTGCAGTGCAGAATAGTGAAGGATAGCATTGTAAACTGCAGTAAAGCGCAGCATGCAGTAAAGCGCAGCATAACACGGTATAGTAGAATATACTGTTCTACTAAAATATCTCAAAGTATAGAAGAGTATGGCATAGCAAACTACTGCACGGCATGACGTATGCGTTACAGTACAGCATGCAATATTATAGCATAAAAACAACCGAGGAGTACAGTGTGCTGCAGTAAAGTAACCTATACTAGGGTAATAGATAATACAATGCGGCATAGTATGGCATGGTATTGTAAATCACAGCAGAGTAGCACAAAGTGGCACGGTGTTTACACTACCGGTATGCTGTAGTGCAACACAGCGTTGCCATTATCAGTACAATGTATTACGATATCAGTGGAATATATCGTACTATTGCATACTACAGTATTGGGCTGTAAAGTATTCGTGCAGAATGCAATAGCATCAGCATAGGATAGTAAGGCTCACGATCATTGTGATGAAGCACCGGCATTAAAACGTATTATTTGACATGCTATATTTTCTGAGATGGCATGGCACACAAAAGTGGCGTATAATTTAGTATGATATGGAATGATGTATGAATGTAATAAATCATGATACGGCATGTTATTTTATAGCGTAGTATAGCATAATATGATACAGTATATGGTACACCACAGCTGGCATAGTTTTATATTCGTACACTACAATATGGCATTGTGCAGTATTATAATCCTATAATACTGTATGGAATACCACATTATGTTGCCCTATACTGCGGCCACGTTGCAGCAGTAAAGTACGCTGTGGTGCTGCATTGTATAGTTTATTACAGCATTGCAATGTATTACATCTTTAGAACAGGATGCTGTGTACATTACTGGTAAAGCATATTTTAGAGTTATCATGGTATACTGCAAACAGCACATAGCTTAATATCGTATGGTACGAAATAGGATGATGTTCGCTTAGCAGACTGTATTATTAAAATGCAAAATATATTATAGTATAACACAGCATAGCATAGTTTAGTACATTATTATATCATAGCACGGCAGAGTGTAGTAAGGTGCATTACAGGATAGCATTTGTACAGTATAGCGTAGCACAATGTAGTATAGTATAACATAGTATTGTAGAACATAGCACATCACGGCATAGTGCTGCGCAGATGAGAGAGCAATGTATGATGAGGATGGTCGAGTATGCTGTGGCATAATGGAGCATCGTTTAGCTGAGGATGGTTAGCATTCTACATTGTAGTAGAATGCAGTACATTGTAGTAGTAAAAATGGGAATGGAGGAAAGTAGAACATTGAAATGCATTCAGTTTTTCCTTCACATCGCATTCATGTGTCCGCCATGCGGTAGTACAATGCAATCAAGTAATAAAATGAGTATTTACAAAACACGGTGAAGCAGTGATATTTTTCCTCGATTACTTCCCTGTGAAATGGTTTCGAGGCCTCTTAATGTTTAGCTGTGTTAAATCGAAATTACCTACAGATATGTATGGGCGGGGCATTCTATATGCGAAAAGAAATTTTTTCGACAAGCGGACCAAAATGCAACTCTCTGCTAAATAAATGAATTCTCGACTGATATCTTTTGTCAATAATCTCCTTTTAATTCGTAACAAATGCACACATATGAGGGTTTCAGTTACAGCTTTCCTATCATCTGCCACTAAATGGTTTCATTTCTTACATTCTCTGCGCTTTCTCTCCCATTTGGGGGTGCTGAATTATTGTACAATTGATGACTTCTGAGTGGGCAGTTGGCCAAGGTTACCTCCATGATATTAAGTGAAGCCCTTGGTAAGGCGCTTTCCTCTGCCTATAAACTGACGCTTGTTCTGTCAATATGAAACCATCGCTCGGAACGCGACTAATGTCGCTCGTACGGAATCTATCATCAAATTGGTTCATTCGTGCTCATTGCATGCTAGGTTTGAAGAAAGTTCAGCTGCATCAACAACGGCACTGTGATGAATCTTGTTGATGTCGTTGGTGTTCAAATCGCTTTGACATGACGTATGGCTATGACAGAACTGTTGCATAGGAGCACCAGACGAAACATTGCATTCGTGATGCATTGTGCCGTTCAGTTCGGCGTTTGCCCTTTCTCAGTACAGTATATAAATCTCATTTTTATGGGCGAACAAAGCATATTGCTCACTATAAATAATCGGATTCCGAAGGCAGAAACAGCTGCGCCAAAAGCAAATTTGTGACCTGTGAGCAAGTTTCACGAATTTTTCTCCTGGAGGTAGGTGGATACATAATCAGTTTCTTGCTAACTGCACCGGCATCTTTTGCAATCTTTTCTAGAACTCCTGCAGAGTCATGTTAATAATGCTTGTTTCAATATTCACTCTTTTGTGGCCATCTACTGATTTATATAATGAGAGATAACCCTTTTTTCCTTCATCTTTTTTGCTATGAGACATTTCCGCTGTGAAGTAAACTCTGTGAGCCTGCTCCAAATGGCACATGATCGCTTGTTGCAAGTTCAGAAATTCGAAGCACTCACACTTTCATGTTTGAACTGAATGGGTGCGAAACACCTCTCTAGTCACACGTCAGCACGACGCAAAAATCGTGGCGAAAGTGTTAAGCGACGAGAGCGACAATCTTACTCTTACTGACGCCGTCTCGGTGATTTGTCAATAATTCCCGGTTGCTTCTTTACCAACATGACTTCCTTTACGAGCGACCGGAAAGTGCGTCAGAGGAGGCAGAGCGATAGGAAGTTTTACGCTAAATTCCTTCATTATTTAAACGCAAAATCTCAAATATTTGCATAGTTGCTTCATATCTAAGCAGATGGCTGTTTTGAAATGGGAATTAAACGATTCGGAACGCGAAAATTTATGAATCGGCTCGTTTAAATCAGAAATCTGAGCAGCGTAAATTGCAAGCAAAGCTTTTTGCACTTTCAAGTGTTTGGAAAGGATTTCGAACAGGATGGATCAATGTGAATGCAAGTAGATGGGCAGCCTTACGTAATATAACATGTCTGCCAAATTTCGTAACTCGAGCTTCAGTGACTCCGGAGTTGGGCTTCCGCATGAAGAGGCAGATAAGCTAACATGGTTCATCAAAGTAGACGAGCCACCAAAAACGAAACTTGAAGTGCCTGTGTTTCATTCCGAGCATTTTCACGTCAAACGACGTAACGCTGTAAACGCGTTGAAGAGGCAGTGCTCCAGCGTTTTTGCAATAAAGTGATACCAAGTCCTTTTCATCTAGTGAGTTTTTGATTATAAAAGGCAACTCATCATTTCAGCAGAATGTGTCTTAAACTTCTGCTGGCTGCAGTTGTCTCTGTGAATGCTCAGTTCTTTCCGCCACCGGTTACTGCTTGCAATTTATTTTTATTTTTTCGTCATAAAACTCCACATTTATCATCCGTGCTTTATTACGTTTCAGCTCGCCAGGGAGATGGCTAAATTTGACAGGGACACAGAATTTGAACAGATTACTTATTGTTATATAGCCAACTTAAGCAACGAGGCGCCTCAGGAGGAAAGAGGTGAAAAAAGGGGAGGGAAGGGCAGAAAAGAGAAAAAAATTCCGGGCATAGCAGAGCTCTAAGAGAGTCTGAGCGAAAAATGCGTTGAGATGAGCTCTTTCGGCCAGAGGAAACGAGACGAATTTGAAGATTGTTCAAAGTCACATTTCTCAGAGGTCGTTTACCTGACAAAGAGTATATCGGGACGGTTGTATTCGTGCATTACAAAAGCCAAATGATGAAAACACTTCACTTCCGATCGCAGTAACAGCAACGTTCACTGACCGTCCCCACCTCTTCCTCCTCCCATTAGAAGAGAGGTGGAACGATTCAAATTCAAACCTGCTTCGATGTAGCTTTTGTGCACTTTGGCTTCCTGTTAAGGCTTTCACCTCTAATACGTATTCACTCACAAAACACCGACTAACTCTATGAAACTTAAGCTGTTATTCAAAATTTTCCTCTCGATTTGGAGCAGAAGGAAATAGATCGCAAACCAGTTTAAACCTAGCGAGGAGTGAGAAAAGAAGAAATAGAGAAATTACTGAGACGAATTTGGTTTAGGATCAAATGGGATGTGTGTCGAGCAATGATCCGATGGCTGATTGCTACGGTGCACTCTATACACCCACGTCAGCCGAAAAAGAGTTTGCATTCTTAAACTTCTGCTTTTTTTTCGCTTTCTGCATCTTCACAGCATCAGAGATCGATTTTAATTACTTTACACATTAGTGAAATGAGGCGTAGCAATGGGGCGTGTCATGAGCCCCGAAAACCTCGGAACTCGAGGAAGCCAGAATTTAGGACGTTGCTGGAGTAAAAACACCTGGACGGATATGCATCGCAGTTTTCGAGAGTTTTCATCATTTCAAGAAACAACAAATTGTGGCGAAAAGATTTGCGATTGTATAAAATGTTTCAGCTTCGCAGCATTAGTTGCCATCTCGAAGATTTATATCATCTTCAAAACTTCATTCCGGGGTTAGCAATCCCGATGAGCCTGTAATACTAACTGTGTAAGATATGCCTCGCCAATTCAGCAGATGTAGCATCAGGCCGACAGCCTTGACCCATAATTCCCATCTTTTTAAACAACAAGCGATCTCTGCGTACATTTTAGCCGAAACAACCAAAAATCCCTCACAAGTTGGGGGTACATTTTTAGCACCAAATATCTCAAGCAGCGTCAGTTTTGTCTAATGAGACTTCATTGGTTTCATAATGAGCCTTACAGCTTCCGCCCTCAAGGATGCAACACTCACAGTGACTGCTACGCTATGAGAGAGCCACCGTACTGGTGTCGCCTCGCTCCAAACCAGGCCTGGGCGTATGTTTAAGTTTCAACTTCTCACTGAACTGAGTGCATCAAGAAAGTTTGGAGTCATTTATTTCAAACGATCAAGCGTCCTAAACACCTTTGAAAAATGTTCCTGCGATGAGTTGAGGAGTGAATCTGCAATGAACTGTCCAATTCGGCAATCGACGATATCACGATATCACCTGTCGTGCAAGGTCTCCCTTCAGAAATTTCCTCAGAGGGAACTATTCTCAGAGGGAAATTTGAACCGGTGTCTTCAATAAAGTGAGTAACGATGGAACCCACTTTCCGAGAATGACCAACAAATAAATGAAAGTCCATTCAAGAGGAAAGAAAGAGTGAAACTTACAAACGTTCCACATTTTTCACGAAAGTGCGTCCATGCCTGCCTCACTTCTGAGTCATCCCGTTTGAAGAAGGAGGTATCGTGTCGGAAAACCTTAAATTTCAACAATAGGTCATATCTGCAAGCTATTAGAGCGTTTTCTCGGCTTTCTTAAATGACACTTCCTATCAGCATTACTTCCTTTCTTGCAGCAAAGAAGGCTGTCACTGCGATCCTAAACTCTCGACATGTGTTGTTGACCGTATAACGCAGGGCTCTAACGGTTGGTATATGGAATATGCTTTCTGTTATCCATCTGCTTACTGGTTTTGCGCTTTCTAGTGTCATTTAATCGGTGACGGTGTCATCAAAGAGGACACTGATAAAGAAGTTCCTAGCTGGATGCAGATGTCCTTATAAAGAGTTGTTCCACTTCTATATTTTGCGCAAAGAATGTACGGTATTAAATCGCGAATAAACGTAAATAACTCGTCGAATATGAGAAATGTCATGCCCGTTCGAGTGATTCTTCCCATAGCAAGAATTTTATAGAGACAGTTAAAAATGAAGAGAATTAAGCTTTGAAGAACACAAGCTCAAAGAACCATACCTGTCTCCTTTGAAATGCTCATCAGGTGAAGGAGTGTAACATTTTGCAAATCTGATGGATTTATTTCCATTGGTTTTACAATTTGTCGATAATGATGTTGAACGGATTCTCTTCGTTGCTGATTCAAGATCCCTACAACGAAATAATTTATAGACAGTCCTTATTAAATATTTTATTTAATGTTTTAAACACGCATGTATTCACCCTGGTATTTCACGTCTATGTGCGACATTCAATGCAAAGGACATGTATTGGGAAATAAAAGAAGGGAGAGAGAAAATTAGCGATGAAAGAAAGATGTTCATCAGAAATCCTTACAAAGAAATCGGTGATATTTCATGGTGTAACTTATGAACACACCGATGAAGATCATCATTTACATAGAACAGAGTTGTTTGGACCGGCGAAACAAAGCATGAAGAAGGACAGGGTTGAATTATGTAATAGCTTCATCTGACTTTTTCATTATCAGTGAGAAGTTTCATTGCTCCTCTACAAATGGAAAGGAACGCTCTCGAGTCTCTGCGATATCCTCATCCACACTCAAGAGGTTCGCCGTTTGGGTATCGCGAAATTCTATAAACCTGTGTAGAAGATGCATTTTCTCTTGTTTGCTCATATCCAGACTCCTTTTAGAAGGAATTTAGAGAGGTGCTTCAGCCTGCCGTCAAAGTTAACTATGTTGAATGGAAAAACAAGAGTATACAATTTTCCCTGCTCACACTCATAAATCCTGCAATGGATGCAAGCAAAACTGTATTCGTGGGAAAAAACAATGCCATTATCAGTGTCGATCGAAACCTTACATTTAATGGCGATGCGGAGGGGTACGCTGGCTGTTATAACGTCGAAAAAAAACTTGATACAGAGAAGCGAAGGGATTAAGTGCAAATATGAAAATTATTTTATGAACAGCATACAGGGAAATTTTGTTCGTTTTGCAAATGGATCTCTCCGCTTTTGCATTTATATTTTTCTATTCGTTCTCCTGTTTTATGGCGACGAGTGAATGATGAATTTAGTGCTGCCTTATGCAATATATAGAGAGTGCTGTGAACTACGGAAAATAATTCTGATAAGCTCACTCTTGGTGAGAAGAAAAAGAAATGACGAGTTTTTAATGACAGCGCCAAAATTCATCGCTAAAAGATGAGTTAAGTCCGCTTCTTAGAATCTGATTACTAGTGTCATTCACAAATTTTGCAGCACTGCTCCACCAATTTTTGAGAAGGTCTTGTAACGCGCAATGATTCAAAATGTTCTCCGCTTTGCCAACCTGCAAGCTGCCCATGTCCTTGAAAAAGGAGGTATCTGTTGGCGAATATTTTCTGAGGGATCTTCTAGCGACGCCATTTAAATGACCCCTCCTGAGCCTTCATGTTGCAGTAAGCAAAACTGCGATTGCACAGCACGGCGCCGTAGCTTACATCTGCTTATGATCGAATGATTTGCTCAAGAGCTTCGGCACATGCTGAATAAGTCACTGTGAAAAGCGCGCATCTGTAGGTGCGGCTGAACTATGACTGGAAGTGGATGCGTAGTTGCAGTGTGTGGACGCGAACGACTCCGAAGAGTCCGCTAATATTCAGGTTTAGTGCCATAGACGAGCGGACTTCGAGGAGTGCGGGTTTAGTGCTTGGGTATGAGCGGTCCTTGGAGTCTGCCACAGTAGTCCATTGAATGTGAGTATGCGAACGGTGTATTTACGCATAAGTGTATGTGGTGCTGTTTGTCTCAAAGCATTCTGGAATATTAAAAGTCTATGCAAGCCTAGCGAAAGGTAGCAGGTCCTCTACTGTAGCTCTCCCATGGAAGAACTCAGTTGGGCAAGCAAGCCACTAGAGCGGAAAAATCAAGCTTTCACGTATAGTCTGCATAAGTGGTGTCTTTGAAAAGATCTTTTCAACGCGCACGATTCAAAATCTTCCCCCTTTGCCAACCTGCAACATAGATGCCTTGAGTTACACAACCTCCTTGAAAATGGTGTTATTTAAGAAGATCTTGTTTTAAAGTGAATCGCATATATGTATAGAAGCTGATTAGATGACGTCGTTTATAGACGCGCACTTGTTTACTTGTTCCATTGGATGGTACCATTATTAGTATGGCGAGATAGAAGCAGAGGAAGCGGGGAGGAGCGATCACTGAAACTCTTAATTTTCTATACAAGGAATTGGGCATTTATGCATCGCGATACTGATTCACCATCTCGTGTTCTCCTTTGAACTCTTTCATGGCAACAGGCGTGAGACATCAGCCTCTGAGAGTGCGTCAAACGTGACCGTAGTAAAAGAGCGAGAGTTTGTAGATGGTGTAAACTCCAGTTTGAAATCGTAGCCAAATCACCGCATCTGATAGCGGTGTTTCAAAATGCACCTCGATGTTGAATCAATAGTTGTAGCTGTCACAGACAATCTTTTAATAGTGAATCACATATTTGCATAGAAGCTGATTAGATGACGTGGTTTATAAGCAAAAACTTTCGGTGCCGAGTGATCATTTCGTAATGCTCACCAATGCATCGCAGTTTTGACACTACAGGCTACTTCCGGTTTTACGATCAGTGTACTATTGCGGCAACGTAAAAACAGTGGTACTAAGCGCAGTGCCACTGACGAACATTAGAACATAGTAGAAATTGTAGAAGCACTCGCTTCTGAAAACAAAGAAAACAGCCAGAGCATCTAAGGAGTCAGGAACAAGGGGCTGGAGTCGCAGTGGACGTAGCGCGGTGAAGCCCATCGGCGAACCTCTCAGAAAGACCTTTTTTTCTCTGAATTGTTCAGTGAGTCTGAGCCCTTAAAAAAAAAGGTTTCTCCGCTATAGAAATGCCGAATCTCTTTTTTCCCCTACTTTCTGCCGGATTCACTGCATCGCTCAATCGCTTTTCTTCAAGGACTCTCAGGCCGAAAACTGTTCACCGCGCAAAACATTAGCCTTTACGCTGCAACACCACACCTACGTGATTCTGTGTGTTTGGCTGTTTCAGTATATCGGAGAATCATCAAAATCATCCTATAGAGTTATGTCGATGCTGCCGATTTGAATGATCAATTCGGGAAAGCGTCAGTCCTGCTTTCTTATCTTCTTCGGTAAGCGTCGTCATTATCGCAATGCCTTGCTATTTGGTTGGTGTTCAAGCTTTTCACATGATGTATTTAACGTTGGAAACTATTGACGAGAGAGTTTTAAAAGTCTAGAAAACTCATCCTGAAATCTAATCAGCAGAGTGTTCGAAGTACCGCCACCCGAATTGCAGAAATTCTGCTGATCACCTTTTGAATGGGGAAATACTATTTCGATATTGTGAAGATGGATTTGTGGGCACAATTTTTCTTGCTGGGTGCAAACAGTGATTGATGAATATAAAACGGTGTGTCAAGAGGTGTAGTGAAGTTGTCCGACGTGATACATCTTGTAACCTGATATGCGAACTGTCGGTAAGTTGTGAGACTAAGTTTAGCATGATTGTTTCGCGTGCGGGAAATAGGCAACTATAAAGAAGAAAAGGGGGCTGTTTTTAAAAATCACTGGTTAAGTCTCATGCTTGTCGCCTGAAACCGCTATGTTTAAACACCACTGTTCACGGTAACATGCTTGCCGGAACAAGCTACCGTTTACCTTTTCACAGTTCTTCAATTAAGTCAACGCCAACTGCTGCTTTCAGCACCTCGCAGCTCACTGCTGACCTCAGTACAACAATCCAAATTCTATCTGCTTGCTCCAAGGCCAACCTTCTTCCACCTTTTCACCAATGTTTACCTATTTGCAAAATCCACTGCTTGCCACCTTACACTCAACCCTTCAAGCTTCCCACCAGCTCACACTCTTGCTCACAACACAGTAGTGCCAATCACCTTTCGTACACAACTCAATGCCCGCTTTACCAGCAACCCGCTTCGACTGTTCAACCCGCAGCGTATTACGTCGGATCTGCCCTAACATATCCCAAAATATATCACTTAATTCATCAATCAACCTTCCATCTACTAAGGAAAACGATGCTAGCAAATCCGTGCGCCAGAACCGTCTGAAATAATTTTATTTCATCAGGGATTTAAATTGCAAAATTTTCACAGTTTAGGCGACAGAATTTGGAAATTGTGCTAACTAGATTTTGAGATTCGAGAAAATGGTTTCGAAATGTTGTCCCAATTTCATGTTCATAGCGGTAAACAACATGTGCTAGCAAAAGTCGAGAAACAATGCTCTGGGATGGCGAGAACAGTCAGTAAGGAGAAACGAGGAATAAGAGGAAAATTCGAAAACTTCGGTTAACCAAACCGATAGAATTATCTGAACTTTTCAGGACCACATTACTGGCGTTCACCAAATTAGCCGTATGTTAACTTTATCTTCTTTTCGTCTCATGAGCTTCCACATGGGCCTCAAAGGCTCCGTCTTTCAGGCCTACCATGAAAATTTCGCTAAATTTGGCTCATTGGCCTGCCAGTCATGACGATGTTACCAAGTATGGTATTTTCATTGAACTGTCAAGCAGAGTGGTTTTATCAAAAACTTCTACGTTGTATAACTTGAAGGATTTCATTTCTTCATAGCTTCACAACAAAGGTGCTTGGTAAATGAATGAAAACCTTTGAGGATTTCTGATTTGGAATTCAAGAACAATTGAACCCAAGAAAGCCTCTTTACATACTTTATTTTCATCGAAGAGACTGACTTTCCTATAAATGCAGATTCTCATCAAAGACGCTGAAAGTTTTGCAGATCTCATGCTATTAACGTCACTCCCTGGCGGAAAGAAGGCGTTCAATCTGGCAGTAAACTTTTGAGTATCACCTGTGGAGCCGATATTTATCAAAACCTCTTTGATTGGGACCACTACTAGTGGTAGTGGTTGCACTATAGTAGATCTACTAGTAATAGTATTCTGCGTTGAAAACAAAGCATCCCTGAAACCAACTTCTCCCCAAAAGGGATGTTTGGACGTTTTACAAAAAGTCATTCCAATTAATGCGCATGCATAGAGGGCGCGAATGCTCGTCTATGCAGTTGCGAGACGAAAGCGAATTCCAAGGACTAAACGTGCGGGAACAGTTATTTTACATCCAGAGAGTGAGTGACCACTAAGGGGTCAAATATTTCATGTTGTAAGAAGATGGAACTCCTTACTTCGAGGTTGTTCTCTGAAATATTTGCTTCGCATACTGACGTTGTCGAGAATGACCTTGCATTGGGTTAACCTCTTTAAAATTTCTTGCGTGTTTATGGTCAGAAGTGATAGTGAGCACGAAAACAGCCAAAAGTATGGTGATGAGCTCACACGGTAGTGAGCGACGTAAGGGAATGACGCTTTCTTTGAGCAAAATTTTTTGCAGCGAGTGAGCATGAATGTTTTGCTATCTGACATTAGTCCAACAGCATTTGATTCACAGTGCACAAGTATCGTTATGACGATGCTATACAACAAAAAACTAATGTTTACGATGCAAAGTGTGCTATTCACGTTCACTGACAGTCAACATCTAGTGGCTCCGACATGCATCAGTTTTCGTTCACGTTCGGATTATGCACGGAATCAGGCCTTAATAAATTACTGACAATAATATTTGCTAGGAACAACAACGAATGCATCAAAAAGTTTATATTTCTCATAAAGCAGCCGTACATAAGTATGTAAATGAGAACAATGATAACAGAGCGGAAATGAAATAAATCAATTGATGAATTAATAGAACCCGTAAAAAACATTTCTCACTACGTTTCATCATCAGAATAAGAAAATTAGCCTTGCCAAAATGTGCATAGCAAAGAATCGAATGATTCGATAATGAAGATTTGTCTGATTTACTTAAAATATTGTTTGGCGATTAGATGGTGGAGAGGAGGGAAGAGGCAAAAAAGAAGACGCTTCCTTCGACCGAAAAGCAGCAACCTCCGCCTTGTTAGAGGTATACCGGTTCACATTTAGAAGCATCTCACTCGGGAGAATTGTGCGTAGGAAGAGAAACTGCATTCCTAAAACCCTGAGCCACACAAACCCAACTGCACACAAAATTCTCCTCCCTTCCGGTTTGAAAATTTTTAAAGTTATTATAATAACTGCCACCTGATGGCCTGAACACAAATCCAGAAATTTCGGAGATCTAAGGGAAAATTCCAGTTTGACACTTTCACTGTTTGAGCGAATAGCGGAACAATGTGCATTCAGCGCAAACTGAACTATCCTCTTCTATATTGCTCGGATGAACTGTGCTACCAATAATTTACTTCCTCCCGGCCGTTGTGTCATTGGTCAGTCAGAGGCGAAACAGACTCTGATAATGTGGACCAACGAATGATTGCCTGCTCAAAGACATGCAACGGTCAAGCTCATCAACCTCCTAAGTACTTCATTTGCTGCTATTTGGTGCCGAAGCATCCAACAAATTTGGGTTGCAGCTTTCAAAAGCTGCTTCGTTAATGCAGCAGAACACCTAATCTACTAGGAAGACGGGTTGAGTCATTTGAAATGATCAGCGAATAGGCACCACCGTGGTTTCCTGGAGTGGTCCATGTTCCGAGTGAAGTAGCCGATTCGACAGCGGTGCGTTGAGTCAGTGAAGACGATGAGAGCGAACGTTGGGTTCGTATAGAGCGTTGTGATGGACAAACCAATTCAGTGTGCTTGTTGAGGTAGCTCTTCAAGGCAAACAATTTACCGCAGCCTGAACACTCGTGTTTCTTAACTCCTGAAAACACGTATGTATATAATTTGCATCTTAAGCAGATCAGACATTAGTCTGTCAGTTATTGCTCCAGTTTTCGACATAACCACAGTCTGTTATCAATTCCTGGATGCGTCTGCTTTGAAGAGTGATCAGAATGAAATAGAAGTAACTAAAAATAACAAATCCAATTTCATTGAAACCTCAACTCACATTTCTGGGCGTTTTTTGAACAACTTTTCTTGCGCTGTTAGACGCTTCTACCAGAACATGCGACCCAAAGCTCCGAATAATGCAGAAAGGCGAAATATTAACGTCGGAGAAAGCAACGGAAAAGGCCACCGGCCTGGTTCGAGGAGTATAGCGTACTAGATGATATAAAGTGTGAGTTTCTGCCTTCGCTTTTGACGAACACTTGCGTAAAAGAGATGACTGAATATAAGCAGAGCACAAATACCAGCAAATTAACATCGCAGCTTCTAAAGAAAGCCAGCCTTTATCTCCACACAATTATTTGCTGTTCGTCTTCTTCAAATGTCTTGCAAGAGCAACCATTAAAAGCACAATTTAAGTCGTTGCAGGTTCCATATATGTTTGTGTAATATTTAAAAACCCATTTATAGCACTTTACCTAGATAATATTATTATTTTTCAGCATTGATAAGAAATATTACTTTCGAATATTTCTCATATCCCGGCCAATATTTTATATTTGTCAGTTTGCCAAGAAATTTTGAGCCGTTACTAATGAGAGTGATATCTGCTTGCATGATGAATAATCACGCGTTGTTTAAGGTGCGTTCCGCTAATTATAAATGCGTATAAAAGCGCAAGTGACGATGCCATAGTTGTGCACTTTTACATGTGAGTATGTGTATTTTAATCTATTAGCCGGAAGTCACATGAACTAAAATTATAAAGTTTGTTGGAACACTAGAGAATCTCTCAAAACATCGCCCACAGCGATTCATTAAACTCCGAATGATTTGTCGACCTTCAAATAGAGCACTGAAAGTTTGCATGCATTTTACACCTGCAGGTCTATGAGAAAGCAAGTCCTTTGGAGAGGGTTTGCGAGAGCTATCGAGTTATCACATATTTGCGTGCACTTTACTTTCTGTTAATAACGAGTGAAAATGATTGCACTAGCGAGTGAAGTACATAAGCGCATATCGCACCAACTGCTCTGGCGTGCTTTTCCACAGTTTTTGCTTCATCTGCTACCTGTTTCAGTTTCTTTCATATCTTCTGACGCCAATGCACCTCTATTTCTCTTCTAAAAAGGTTAATTATACGAACACTCTGATGGTACCCTTGCACGGTGTCACGCTCACGTCAACGAAGAGCAGAAGCCTGATCTGTTTTTTTACCTATAACGTTTTAATTCCTCTCCTGTTTATCTTTAAACAGATATCACTTCCTCATATTCAACTCTGTGGGCCATATAAATATAGCAATCATAATGCACCATGCGCATCTACAACAATATCTTATACGATGGAAATACTGCATCCGATGAAGAACGACATATATCGAAGTAAGATGTTTGCGGCTATTGAGTATGAGTAATATTGGCCCCAGTCCCGCTAGATTTCCGAGACCTTTCGCATTTCAGAGCTCTGGATCTTCGGATGCCCCGAACGTCAAAAGTGCGCAAACTTTGCATTCTACCTTAGCATATGGATTTCAGCAGCCCCGATAATAAATCTAAGTCGATTCCTTGCAATTTGGACCACAATTTTGGGTCCTGATTTCTGGAGTTGTCGGGACTCTGAAAACCCGAATGTCAGTATCGCCAGGTGATGGGTGATCCCAGAGTTCGACTTCCGAAGAGTTGGCTCCTCAGGTGATTCCAGAGTTTGAACAAAACTGTAGTTCCGGAGTTCTCATTTTGGATGCTGTCAGAGTTAGAGCCCTAGTTATTTCGTTTTACAGGAGTTATCCTCACTTGTAGTGAACAACTGCCTCTATTCAACACCACAGTAATATTGTCACCAAACAGTCTTTTTGTAGGTCTTACAAATCCCTGAATTATCCAGTGTCGTAAACTTTGGATTTCATCTTAAGTTTCTGATTATTGAGCTTCTGATTACTTCATTGAGCAACGTCCAAACAGACGAGCTTAAATGCGCTAGTTGAAACGTTTCCATTTCACTAATAACTGAGTGCAATGCAACTAACTATCTTCACTAATTTTACATTGGTTTCAATTTCCATTGGCCCATATTCGAATCTCACATCATTCTATCAGAAGTACATCGGCTTCCAACAATAATATCCATCGCACTGCCCGATCAACTGAAAGTTGGCATTGAACTTCATATAAAAACGAATTGGCCGCTTCACTTGATGAGCCATACGCCTTACGGCGGTGGACTCATTTCACGGAGCTTATAATGCCGATTTTGATGGCTGGATTAGTGGTGCAGCATGTGGCGCTGTTGAATCTTTCTTTGAGAACATGATCCACCAGGATTTAGAAAATTCGCAAACTTGTTGTGGCCGCCTCGCTATTCATTTGTCAAGCGCCCACACTAACGTGCATTTGCCGCTTGAATGGCAACTGCTTCCAACGAGAACACATAAATAATCCGCGTCAACGTTCGGTTATAATACAGCGTCGGCAAATCATCTTCCATTAGATTATTTCTTTTGCTAGCGAGAACAAAATAAGAGGGTGCCGTGGAAATTAAAAGAAGGCTCGAAGAGGAAGAGAATATGAGAATCTTCTTATCTTCCCTCCCCTTCTCTCGTCTGCAATACAGAAATGTACGAGCATAAATTTCCATTTGTGAAATTGCCACGAAAGAAATGTGATTTCCCATCCTATTTCAGCTGGCAGTCAAAAAGAAAAAAAAATACAATTTTTGCACACACAGAGCTCCCTCTGCTACTCCTACTTTTGAAACTTCCATTCCTCTTTTAATTCGCGTCGCTAGATCAAGGTCTGATTCTGATTATTCCTCCTTTGATCTACTACCTCTAACTTTCAATTACCATAAATTTATATAGCTCTTAATTACGTCACCTTTGCTGAGCTGTTGCGAATTCTATTCTCCAGAAAGTATCAATAGCGTGAGTAATTTCAATCCCAACGAAGGTTCTTGAAAATGTTGTGATAGATGAACAATACGTTGGCTAGGTCGACTGTAAACCAACCGAAAAACTAAAAGAAATGCTCGAAAAGGAAGAAAACTAGAGCTTTTTTTGGCAGCGTGTAAACTCTAAGGGCAAATAAGAACTCTACAAATCATGAAACAGTTGAGGACAGCGGCGAAACTCAATACTCCATAAGACTTTGCAAATTATACGCAAATCATTCATTCATGGAAAATTTTGCTCAATAAGCACGAATTGGACCATCATCACTTTAGTGAATAACTGCTACTCGTCCTGGAATTGCAAAATAACCCGTTGTCCATAGCCTTATTGCAGCTTTTTATAACAGTTCCAACTTTGCGACTGCTATTCACTTTCATAACACGGTGCATTTAAAAATAGTGCAAGAATGGCAGCATGTTGGGAACTGCACTATTAGGAGAGAAAGCTGCTTGCACTTTTAGTGTTTTGTGATGGAAGAATGAGAATACATCTACGAAATCACATTCAAAAGGCTACTGCGGTTAGCCCTCCCCCCCTTCGTTGTGCGGAATCAACTAATATCGGCAGACCACCGAACAGCCCCCTAGCTGAGCTTCATCACCGCAACTATGATGTGACAAAGGTCATGCTGAAGTGAATTTTTTGGCATTACTTGAAACAGGATAGTGTGTGGTCTGCTGAATGAAAACGTCTTATTACTTCCCAGCTGATAACATAGCTCATGACCGCACTATCCTTACAACAGTAATCATGAGATTTCATTACCGAAAGCTCCAAGAGTAGGTTTGAAGTTATTAGCGAAGACGAGAGCAAATTTCGGTTAGCCGTAAAACAAAGTTTCACGATCACTGCTTCAATGCGTCAACAGTTGTGGGAATTCAAAATTTTTGCAACTTTTCAAGAAGGGGCCCTGATACTGCACCACGGGAACAGTGACCACGCGAACATTTGCGGTAGACGCTCACAGAAGAAAATAGGTAACCCTTTTGCAAAATATGCTTGCTTTATCAAGAAGAACAACTTTGCAGCAGCCTCATTCGCAACTGGAATGTTGAGCGCCGACCTTTGTGGAGAAGAATTTGAGAACTCGCAAATTCTATGCGTTGGAAAACGAAGAAATGATTTTTCGAACCACGAACAGAATAGACCTAGACACACGCCAATTGTTTCCCTGACACCACAACAGTCGATTTCTTGGTGGACGGATAGACAGATATAGACTACGCAATGCAGGCTATTTTTTATTGGTATAAAGCTCGTGAAAACGAGGACTTATAATTGAAGCCCACCAATACAATTTGCTTCATCTCTTTGGCGATCGCCTACATCCCTCTCATTTTTGGGTAAAATTAGTTCGGAATGCCTGTAATGGGTCGTACAAACACCTTTACCAGAGTGAGTGTGCATGTGAGCACGAAGGTTGCTCCGGTCTGAGAAAGCCTTTCCACAGTGTGCACATCCGTATGGCTTTTGGCCGGTGTGTGCACGCATATGTCCTTGGAGCAGCCACGGCCTCGAGAAGTTCTTTCCGCATATTGAACACTTGTGTGCTGCCTTGTGCGTTAGAAGGTGCATACTGAAATTCCGATAATATAAAAGGAAATAAAAAAGAGTAGAATAGAAAATGTTAGTATTCGAGCTTGCACTGTCGTTGACTCTGTGGCGGTATAAGTCCATTCACCTTTCATCCCTTATAAAAAGTTCTCGCCTCCGCTACGACAAGAATAGGCTGATCATTAGCATGGTTAATTAATAAGATGAACGGATTTCTATACAGGATTTCTCATCACAGCAGTCTTTGCTGCAGGATAATTTATAGGAAGAGAACTGATAAAACAACGACTTTCTGCTGTTGGAAGTAAGAAAGCAGTAAGCAACTGAACAAACTAGGAACCACTCGTTTAAGCGGCTTGGAACATAGTGATCGAAGAACCAGTGGAAGCATATCAGCGCCGCTGCGATACGCATTTGTGCTTGTATTGTAATACTGCGTTGCACATGTAATAAAAGGTGAGACCCTTTTACACATGAGGATAGCTGCCATGAAAAGTATTATCACAACGCTTCGCAGTCAGATGCAGCTATCGATTGACAGAAATGGAGGTAAGGAGCAGGAAATTAGCGCAGCTAAAAGGATGAGAGGGAAATGAAAGGAGGCACCAAAAGAAACAATTCCTTCCACCACCTTCATTTATACTCTTTTGCATCCACCACCACTTTTATTCCTCCTTCACAGGTTTTGCCTTCGCAACTTCTTTTGATCTTCAGATGCCGCACAGCCATACAAACTTGCAGCTTTAATTTCCGCAGCCACTGTTCTCTTGTGCAAAAGAGTGGTTCTTCTTTTGTTTGTTTTTCTTATATCGTGCAAGCAACAACTCTTCCCACTGCATTACTTGCGCCGTGCCAATGAAGCTTGTGAAGCTCACCTTAAGGCTGGCATACTAACGTATACGCGATCGCAGTGAGGGCATTTCTTTGCGTGCGGACTGTCCAGCGGTCTATGCGTCTGTTTATGTCGTGACAAGTTCGAACTAGTTGCATAGGATTTTCCACACTGACAGCATACGTAACGATCCTGGGAATCGTCTGCCACCTGAATTTCAATGTTGTTTATGGTTCATTTGTTAGATTCATGTCATAGCCCGTTCTCAGAAAAGGTATGTCCACTAGCCTTCGCTAACTGTCCTCAAGACATTCGTATTCCCTTCATCTGTGCACATCACAGCAATCCAAATGATGACGGTGAAGTAGTTGATAATATTCATAAAATTTAAAAGTTCTGCACTAATGAGTTAGGCAGACATGTTTTAGTGAACCCAGTCGAATCAAGTGCAAAAACTGCTGCGATTTCTTTGCCTCGTTTGGGAAAACGCAAAGGTGAAAGTTCGAGGTAGCTACCATTTCAACAAATTATTTTAGGTAATTCTGAAGATTAGCTGTGGGACATAGCATGAGAATTGGTTCCAGTGGTGGTGTTTGTTGCGCAATATTCAAAAAATAAGACAAAGTTTGCTGGCTTGCCATAGTAGCAAGGAAATTGCAGCCAGAAGAAAACTGCCTGCCGCAACTTATTATTTAATTCACTTCGAACTTTTCCTAATAGGATATTTCTGTTCAGGCAATCCTTTCCAAGAACATCACTACTCTAATAAATTTATCTTTGCTTATTTCTCTCGACTCGTACAGTTTTGTATCGATCATCTACAACGACTTCAATAAGTTCGATTATAACGAAAAAGTACTGAATTTGCCTCTTCAACTTTAATTGAATCTCGTCTGCGTTTCGATCGTCCGTCGCACGACTGCAGCGCATCAATTGTGTAACCAACTGTCCCACCGGTGTCCTCAAACATCGATATATTTTTGTTTTTGCTGATTACTTCAATGTGCTCTTTAGATGTCAATAAAACTAAACATTCGCAGACAATTTGCAAAGTAGTTATTGGAGTGATCATAAATGAAGCACTTTAGCAACTCTCTGAGTTAAATGCGTCAAGCCGCAAAGGCTGACGAAAAATGCCATGAGAGAGCACTTGAATCTTCTCTTTGTCTAGATCTTTGACAATATTCGACCCTGACTGTTTCAGCTAAATGGCTGCAATGTGCTTATACGTGGTCTACTCAGTCGCTCTCTCCAATCATCGGATGCACAAGTCCGAGCGGGGATGGTGCCTGTGTACAGAGAAATGGTATCAAACAGCGAGTAATGTTGAGGGCTATTCACAGGTGAGGTCGCCACGAACTGGGTCAAATCCAGCGTTATTCGATCTCGACCTGTGCACTGATTTGGCACCTCAAAGATGATTTTGAAGTGACGAGAGAGCCAAAGAAACCGATGAAGAGGATGAACCTTAAAGTAGGTGTCAGCCTTCGACATCGACCGTGATGTTGACTGCCGCTCGCTTCCATCACAACCCAACAAACGTTCTATCGAGAATGCACCCGAGCGACTTTTGATCTGAAGCGAACATCATTTCACTCGAAAAAACGTAAGTGAGAAAATAACAACAGTAATAAAAGACAAATTTATTTGTTGTATTGCACAATAAAGTTGAGCATATACTTGTGCACTTTACCTGTAAACAGAAAGGTGGGAAATCTGAAGATTAGTTAGCAGGAAACAGACGCATCTGCGATAGAGATCTTTCTCGCGTGCGCTCGCAAATTTGCGTTTAGAAAGCGTATTAAATAAAAGCCGCCACGTCCTCCACGTCCTTGCGCGCATATATTTATCTACCTTTCAGGCAGTTCACCTTCGTAGCCATTGAGGCCGAAATTATGAAATCTGCTGGCTAAATGAACACACAAACTATCGTTAAAGTAAATCCAACTATTTTAGAGGTAACATTTGAACGTGTCTTAAATTATGTCCAACTTAATTTCTTGCAGGTTAAGACATGAAGCACTTAGAGAAGCGTGCCAGAGCATCTGACTCAATATACGATTTTGTATTTCATTCAAGTGGCCAGCTGCTCTCACAAATTGTCAAGAGCAACAAACATGCACAATAACTCGTCCAGTTTTTAAGCGATTTGACTTCCAAAGCAAACCCTGAACGAAACATGTTCTTGTCGGTGGCCCCATCAATTTGAAACAAAAATCTGACTGCTGCATAACGCGTGCAAGATTTTATCGCCTTTGAAAATCTGTGACTGTTCTCAATCTCAGACGAGGCCATTTTGAGGTTGAAAGTTTTAATAACTTTTGCTTCAGCGTCCCTTGAGATCAGGCTGCCGGACGGACAGGCGCACAAACATATTGGCGCAAGCACGATGCTGATGTAATAAGCTCCATGAACGCAGACCTGAGAAAAGAAAACAAAAACTAGTTTTTGTATAATATTTGCATTAACGCGAATGGTCTATTACTTGTTGACAGTTTCTGAAAGTGAATGGCCTGGAAGGGAAAGCTATAGAAGCGAACATCGTGCATGTTCCCTAATACACCTCGCAGCTTCTTTTTCACCTGTGCCTCCCTACTCCTTTCGTATATTGTGTATCTACTGTTTCTTCAAGTGTTGCAGCAAAGTTTTTGCTGAAATTCTCCGTAAAGGCAAATCTCAGCTGCTGCATCATTTCATACCACGTGACGATTCTTCACTGCTTATTTTCGACCACTGTCTACAAAAATACCCACAATATTGCACATTGGTCTGCCTATACAGCCTCATGAATACGGCTTACACGATTAGCACGTTGCGCACTCTTCACATGCCTAGACTAATGTCTTATCAGCGACTTTTGTGGAACTAACGAAGGGAATGTTGATGTAATAGTTTCACTTTATCATAAATGCCAGTACGAATAAGGGTCCTTCATAAATTCCTTTTGTACTCATTTATAAACAAAATTCTAAATGTAAATGCAATTGAGACAGAAAATTGCAAAACGTGTTGTGCACGGAGGAAGCATGCAACGAGAATGTGATCGCTAAAAACATGATAGCTAAGCTATGTTTATGTTCTTTGCGACACCTCAGACTCTAATTGGAATAGCCAACTTATAGCCTTTATATCCCAAACTAAAATTGAGAGCTCGATGATAGCTATCTTCGATAACTTTTTTCACCATTCCTTTCTTTGTCTCAGGTCACATTTCTCATAATTTTGGATTGGTGGGTGCCCTATTCAACAGATATTATCGGTCAACACTGCTGAGTGGTACTGCATCTAAACAGCTTTGCGAGTCCATTACCTTACTTTTTTGTTTGCCACTATAAGAAGTGTATGTTAGTGCGCCCTTGAAATTGAGGCCATGCAAATCGCCGCAACGGTGGTGGTTTCCTTCCGGTAGCTGTCATTGAGCGCCGTAATTGTTGCATTTGGTGCTTTAGAGCAACATGGACACATACAAGCTGCATATGCTGAATTATTACGGCCATCGCGCCCCTTGCTAATCGGCCGATGCACGTCCTGAGTGACTTACAAGCTGCCTTCGTCAATGTTTTCGCTGTTCAATTCGTTGCGATTTTGCTTCACTTCAAAAAGCTGCTGAAATAAGCTTATTGGCATAGTAGTAGAAGAATGGCTTGCCGTGTAAAGGTTTTGACACAATTCGTCTTTCCAGCCATTTTTTTTGCAGCACAGACAACATGCAAAGGCCATCATGCGCAGGATCCCTTGTTATGGTATTTGATCGGGCAGGTTGCACTAAACGAAGAGGTTAACCGGTTCTTCAAAGTTGGAATATCATGTGAAGGGCATTATCAAGCAACTTAAAATGGCCGTGCAGAAGAGTACCACTGCAGACGCATTGGTCATCGCCTTCACCATATCAATAAATCAATCATGTGGAAATCTTTTGCAAGCAGATTACTTCCCAAACTTGCATTCAGATTTGATATGGGAAAGGTACACTGCAAGATGAAAGTTAGTGCAAGAGACTGCTTTACATTTGTCTTCTTTTCAGCAAGTTTTACATCTTATGTTCAAACTGATTCTGATGCGTTGGTGTATGTGCGTGCAGCAAATATAAAGTCGATATAATCAGCCGGCAAGCAAAAATTCTCCTAAGTGCATGACAAGATGGATCACTTTTTAGGTTCTGATTGACCAAAATGTTTCGCGGACATGGGAAATCTGATTTGCTTTAAAAATGACCCAAGCATGAAAAATAGAAAAAACTGAGATTACTCGATTTTGTTTTCCGAATATGTCAGAGGAAGCACTCACTGAATAAACTGTAAGAGCGCCGGATAAAGGAATAGCTCGCATATATTTTAAGAGGGCCTTTACAGAGTATGCAAATTCTGCATGAAAAGCAGGCTAGACGAGCATTTACAAAGTAGGAGTTGCAATAAATTGCAACTTTTCGCAACTTAATTTTACTTTGTTTTTCTTTACCACTCCAGCAATCAATGCAAACCTCTCCTATATACTGCAAGAACAATGGAATAGATTTCGATAACTGCGCCATTCCACTCATGTTATCTTAGGGTGGTCAGCTGGCTCGGAAAATACCAGTGAAAATTTATTTCAGACAGACGTGAAAGCGGTGCCGGCACTGGTATCAGAACTCTATGGTACGAAATTTCTGAGGGCTCGAAGCTTTAACTTCGAAGGCGCTCGAAGTTCGGAGACCCCAGGTCTCAGGATCCGACTTTTCGGACTGACGAACTATCCTAGCAGAATCGCATGTTTGTAATTAGTGCTGGTCTCCGCACTCGGGTACCGAAAGAAATTTTTTCAGCCACCAACGCTGCACGCTTAAACGCGCTTCTTGCAAGCAAACTAGCCGGTCCAACCTAGTGCGGATCGACATGCCAGCTTTGTGCGTCTTTTAATGGTGACGGAGAAGATGGTAAACCTGACCATGAATCGTTCACAGAATCGTTCTTATAGTGCGCATCTATTACATCGATTTAAGTGTTGTTTCCTTTGCGGTTCGCACTTCATACAACTTCACACACCAAACACATACAAACTAAGACATGAAAGCGGAGACTTGGACAGCATGAGCAATACGAGAGGTCGGAATGCTATGTTAAGTCAGTCGGCTTGCGTAGCAGACGATGAAATATCACTCAGTAAACGAATATCCATAGCTGCCGTGTTTGCAAAATACTGTGGACTATTCAAGCAAGGAAGAAAAGTAGCTAGCTAAGCGAAATTGAATACGAAAATCATGAATGAGAAGATGAGATGGGAGGGCATGTGCAGCAAGATTTACCATTATATGTGCAGCTCTCGCAGATCCTCTGCTGAATATTTTGAGAGACGAAAAGTTTCTAAGAAACCTCCACCAATGCAACGAATGCATAACTACATGACAGCCACCAGAACACGCTTGTTACACTGTCGCAATTAGAGCTTGAAGACATCTCAAGTTTTTGAAAGATGGAGAATTTCGAAGGTGGAGACGGTTCGGTGTGGATGGAGAAGTAGAAGAGGTAAATGGCGGATGTTCTAAAAACGAGTGAACGAGTTATGTGTTCAGTATGATAATGAATCTTCTGACTGATAGTTGAACGATAGTTGTTGGACGTAAATTGATAGTTGAGAGTGAAGTTCGTCCATCAAACGAAGAAATCTTCTGAAATATTAGCGAGGCTCCAATCGGTAAAAAAGTGCTTCTTTTGAACCATTTCACAGTCATTTTTGCAAGAGCCGCTTGTACTCCTGTAGTAATTGAACGAGAAATCTCGATCTTCCTCTTTCAGGGCTTGCTGTCCTTTCGGATGCAGCAAGTTTGACTCCACAAGAGCAATAGCAAATAACACACGCTGTTATATACTACTTCAAAGTCTGTCTTGTTCTGATCATAACAACCATTAGCTACAAGCACAGTGGAGAAGTGCATGACACTGGATATCGCCAACTTCATTAACAGTTGCGCTGATATTAAAGAAAAAAAACAGGCGAACCTTGGCGCAAAGCATCAATGTGCCCACTACGATTTCGCATATCGCTCTCATGATCCGATCAGCTTGTGAAAGGCATTGTGAAAGTATATTGTGGTGCTAAAGCAATATCACAGATTATTGCCGACTCAGCTTAAACGGTTATTAACAGAAAATACTGCATTTTGACATGAAATGATAGCTGAGTAAGTGCTGACTAGTATAATGACACTCATGAGCCGATGATTGATAGCAATTTTCATGATCCACGGATCGACGCTGCTCAATCATTTATGAACGATGAATGTATACGCTTATTACAAAAGTTGAAATCATCATGAACATGCAGCATTACACTGGCTGGCATTCGCAATCGATCATAAACACAAGCAACGATATACCTCTCCCATCAAAATCAAGTGAAATGAACCTCGCAAGGACTTGTTGATGGCGATTTAACTGAATCGCTCTTCACGTCCGCACCAGACGAGGAAGAGGTCGGTGACGACAGCACAGGAAGTGACTGCTGCTTCAAGTTGGCAAGCAGGTATAGTCCAAAGCTTGGCATCAGATCTGCAAGCGATGTCGCTTTAGAATCCATTACTTCTCCTACACAAATATGTTGTCAAACACTATTCCCATTGCTGACTCAAATATGCGTAAATTTTAGGCTCTGTTACATGAATTTTTTACTACCCTGACATGCATGGCGAAAAACAGCGGTATTTTTTATCCTTGTCAGGCACCCTACTCAAAAATAAAAGAATTGAGTTAGTACTCCCATTACTGAAGGAGTTTCGTGGATGAGGTAATTTGGACAATTTTCAATAATAAGCCTTTATCTGTCAAGTTGAATTATGGACTAATATGAAGTGTCTTTCATTATACTGCATCAACTAAAACCATCCAACAAGCAATATGTTTGAAGTGATACAGATTAAACAAATGCATTTTTCGAATTTATTATCGTTATCATTGACGAGTGTGGTGCATTACATTATACAATAAAGGTTAGTGACGAGATAAGCGTAACCACAGTATCTGCAGAGGCAAGAGGGGATGTGCTGGTGTTGCATTAATGAATTATGACAACGGATGTAATCAGAGATGTTTTTGCGGTGTGATAATCCCATTCCCATGCATATGCGATATGCAAAAATGCTTCCTTTTAGTTTTAAGCTTGTGGTGTTCATCCATGGAACTAGCGTGTGAAACCCGGAATTTGATGGACAATCATCATATAGAACCCTTGCGATACGCTGCTGTTTCCGACATTCTTTGCTGCTTTGCTTATGCAAAAAAAAAAAGAATGAAAACCTGCACTTTGAAGATGGCATAAGTTGAACTTTCGAACTTATCCAACCACCTCTTCCCCCATCCCCCCCCCCTCCCTATTTCATTCTCTTTGTCTATTTCAATCGCTCTTCCACTCATGTCGTGTCTGATTTTTTTTCCACAAGAAAGGGTGCCAAAAAATACTCAAAAGTCCATGCTTATCTTTCACACGATCAAGCATCTGCATCACCTAATCGCTGCTTTAGTCAAGACCATAATACAGCGTCAAATATCTGGAATTGCAGCTAGAATGAGGACAATTTACGCGCCTCTATAGGCCACTGTAATAGACGCACCACTTTTCATGAACGAGCTAAAAATCGATCTCCAAAAACATTACATTATTTCATAGCTCGGATTTGAAAAACAGTAAATCCCAAGCAATTGCAGTAAATCCCAGGCAACTAGTGATCCCAAGCAATTGCTTGCACCCGCTCGCAATTATTCATCCTTAGATGGACACTGAGACATAAAATATTAATAGCCGAATGCAGCTCAAACTCGTCGGGGCAGTTAGTTCAAAAATTACATCTGCCTAATTCAAATAGTACATTGGCTGGAACTAGCTGAGCTTTACATGAGTATGCAACGAAAAATGGTGTCTAAGAGAGGGGTGTATCCTTTCTAAACTCCCTATCATCACCTACTCTGACCATGAAACCCTCAAAAATTTCCTCTTCAATATTGTTTAAAAAACATGGAGTTAAGACAAAAACAGCTTCATGAGATCGTTAAATAATCCGTGCACTTACAGCTGCTGAGGAGCAATTATGAAAGAAGTGCTTGAAGATGAGCGCAGATCTCAGATCGTTAAAAAACGAATAAATGACTTTCAGTCGCAAGAAGCGTAATTTCAGTCAGCACGTGGTGAATTTAAAATGCACGAAATTGGTGCTGAAATTGCGACTGTGAGAAAGAACCAAAATGGTGGTCGATACTGTCTAAAAACTTAACTGTGGAAGTTAAAGCAGTTAACACCTAATTACTATCCCTATTAATCTGCAATCGTTCCTTCTTATTTCTTTCTTCTCCAAATTTTTACGTCGGATTGATGAAGCGACTGAAAAAAATATTAGCAGCAAAGATGAGCGAATGGCTGAAATGCGAACTAAGATTACTCGCAGTTCACGGTTACTCATTTTCAATTTATGGGTCCGAGCAAACCTTCAAACTTGAGTTTGAAAGCACACAACATTCCGTTGGATCTACGATATAGAAAGAGATGAAGTTATGGATGACCAGTGATGGGACTTTTTCAAGTATATTTCAGCTGAGATGGATTTGGTAGTGGCCGCTGAATTGAGTAGGAAATGACACTTCACTCCAATTACGATTTTCTGAAACTAAGCCAAGGTTGTTTCACGAAGGAGAAATTGTATGGAAGCATTTTGTTGAGTTAGTAAATTGCTCATAAATAACATGCAGCAACCAAAACTGAATATTTTAAACACTAACCGTACATAGTGGTAAGATGCTGAACAACACCCGCATCAGGGACATCATGCATTTGTGGACGCACGAATCTATGCGCCTGCATATGAGCTTGTGATTGTGAAGAAATCGTGGATGATAGAACGAGTGGATTGGGACGAGGATAGACGTCAGGCGATGGAACAATAGCTGTTGGTTCGAGAAGTTTAGGCCACCAGCTTGTCATTTTCGATTCGAACTGGATGTGGGTTCAGGAGCTCAAGATTGGGCTTGAGCAAATAATACTAGCAGCATCACAGCAAACGGTGGCATATGTGAGCACAGCTTCATTATTAGGGCGTGGCCAAAGCGCGGAAGTCGAGCGACGATTGGTGGAAAAAACGTTGGCCACGATAGCAGCCAGTTCGTCCACAATTGCGCAATTCGCGTGCTGCGTGTGTTTAATAGGATTATTAACTGTTGCTACATTTTTGCGATATGGTCGCACCAAACAGTCCTCTTATCAGAGATGAGATCTTAAACTGCAGTCAAAATTAAGCAATTTTATGGCAGATTATGACGAGTGCTTGCAAGCGAAAAATTTGGCACATAATGAAGACGTTCTTTTGATTTCCTTTAGAAAAATGCTTTCAAATCAAACTTGTCTTAAGAAAGAGTTACTTCCTGCTGCTAAAAATTTTTACCCTTGGTATAATTATTTTGCGCCCCTCCCCTTAGTCGCCCTTGAAATTTCTATTCCAGCTCGGCGGGTTATTCCACCTACCGTTCTTGATTGCATCTTCACAGTCGCTGACTCTAAATGTGAGAACAGATCTGAAATCTCTATGTACGAAGATTATTACCGCATGAAATTTGCAACGATCATAGAAGTGCTACGACTATTTCCAATCCGTCCTCAACTCCAAGCTGTCAGTGTTTTCCAACCATCTCGCATGTAGTGGTGAACTCATGTTTGTTAATCCAAACTGCTATGCTCCGATCATCACATGTAATTTGCATCTTCAGAAAAACTGTTCTTTAGACCTCATTGCAAGCTACACCTGCTTCTGGGAAGCGGATATGGTGGAAGGTGGGAAGCATGCGGAAAGCAAAAGCGCGTTGCATGTCTCGGTTGCGTCGAACTGCACTTACCTTTCTGGCTCATTGGCAATGAAACGCGGCTCTGAAAGTGGACGATTGTGATTCGGCCGCAATCCATTTCATTGCGACCATGGCAATTCATATATTCCAATGTTTTTATGAACACTGACGAACTCAGCTCTTAAAGACTCGACAAACGGTACCGTTGTGGTTCTTGCCATTCAGTGCCTTGCTAGGTCAGATAAGCAGCTCTCGGTTTTTGCGCTGAATGCAAACAGCTTAAGCATTACTACGTATGGCACACATCACTGAATGCGCACGATTCGCCCAAATTGCTTGTTCTGCCCCATGCGCTAAAATGTTGTATAAATCTGCCCTAATCGGTCAGCGAACAAAGGAATGTGTTGAATGCGCTACTCATTGTTTTGTTCTATGACAACCTTATGCGCTTTCAGTTTACTCTTTCGACTGATTGTGTTAGAAAGTAATTTTGAGTACATAGACAGTATCACTGTCGAAACATTTTTGTGGCTAAGCGCATAGTAGGGATGCATCGCTGTCGTGGCCACTAAATGCCCATTTAGAGGGCGTGCTTTAATTTGCTTGCAAATGCGCACTCACCATTCTTCAATAACAATGTCACCCTGTCGTCACTTTTCCATAAATGTTCATTTCCTGATAGTTTCTATGCTTCGATAAGTCAATACCATGCAACCGTAAATAATCACAGACGTCACCCTTTACTAATAACGCTTATAAATGCTCACTCTTCAAATATCCTGTTCACTGGTTAATGACCTCATCTAACGAAATGAATTATCTTTTCCTATGGTTGTGGCATAAAATAATTTCGAGAAAATTCACCGAAAGACGGCAGAAGCGCGACCAATCGCACTCATCGAAGCATATGAATCAATTGCGTTCTGCACAAAAATTTTTCGTTGCTTTAAATTGTAAGCATTCCCCGTATTCGCCTCGAATAAAATCATTCATATTTAGCATGAATGGAGGATTTCATGTTGAAACAAATTACACTAATGTTCATAAATGAGAAATTTAGTTGATTGCTCATGGCTAGTCTTAATCATGTTAAAAGGCAATTTTCGGCTCTGTGGCTCCTGCTTGCATTTTTAAAGTAGTCTCTGATTTCAGCAACAATCCAGAAAGGCGGGGGGGATAGTGTTACTATTGTCCTGATCGAGAGATGCAAATCCTTAGAAGCTTCCGAGCCATGCTATGTCGCTCTGAGTTACTCAGGCGAAGTATGTCAAAAGCGAACAAACCAGTTTTCGGTGAATGAAATCGATTCAAGAAGGAAGAGCTATGCAATACATTATTGTTACCCTCAACGAACTTATGTATCGAAATAAACGAATCGCTGATGAAACACCGATCTTCGTTTGAATGCGTCATAAACGATTGCCAAGAAAAAAAGCTCCGAGCTGCAGAATTGCGGTGCTAGTTTCTTCCTTGAAAGACGTTGAGTTGTTAAGGCCTTATATCATCATCAGTTGACGTTGAGTTTTGAAGTTTATAAGTTTCCACCACATGGTGTATTGCGAACTGCTTGAAGCGTTTGACGCCATACAAACCACCCGTAGAGACTTTCAAGTGCTTCTATCGAACCGAAGCTAAGAAATTGATCAGTTTTACTTTTAAATTCTAAATCAAAACCAGTGAGTTCAAACGTTGCAAACTATGCCATCCAGGCGACTAAACTCTTGTTCACAAAATCTGCTTTGCAGTCTCTCACTTCAACTGCGAGCCATAGAATGGTGAACATCATTGCTGACGCGCTGCATTTGCTTATTGATATTTCCATAATCAGGAACGCACTAAGAAATATCGCAGCACTCTTGTTGATGCACATTTCGGACAATCTAATAGAAATTAAGTGCCAACTGGGAGTGCCATCTGTTTTTTCAGTAGTTTTTAAAGTTCATATTTGCTGAACGAACATTCCAACTAGAAACTGCCCAGAACAATTACTGCGATATATCTGTGGCTTTTCGTGTGAAGAAGGCCATGAAGGAAAAGATGGAAAGTTAAACTTTAGCTGTTACTCAGAATTCATAAACAAATATATAGTAGTCACAAGTGGGCAGTGAAGCAGCCATGATTCGGTTCCATCAAACAATGGATGTGCCGCATGTGATTTTCGCTCCGTGAAAAATGAACAACTTGAAGTGGACGCACTAACAACAAAAAAAATCGCTCGCCGCCTCGATAACATTGTCAAACATTACCTCTCCATCTTCGTTCTTCACTTCTCATCTCGGTGCATTTCTTCTCGTATTCGGTTTATATTTAACTTCATTTTCTTCAAAACCTCATTTGCCACTATTCCAAACCCTTTTCTTACTTCCCCCAACAGTAGTTCGTCCTTTTCCTGTATTTGATTTCACGACTGCTATTACTCAGCATTTAATCGCTTCACATGTTTCCATCAATTTGGCTGCGGAAGCGTTCTAAAGAAGCTCACCTATAGTCAGATATATAAATGTAAAAGTAAACCATATAAATATACCTCATTTCTGCCTAGTAATACTTAAGGCAATATTCCCATTTCCGCTTACTATTTTCGCACAGCATTTATATCGATTATAATTGTATTAGAAAGGTAAACATTTGCACCGATTAATTAAGCCCTTAACAATAATGTTTATAATTAAATGGGTTTAAAAAATTTGAGATTTTTATTGACGTTTAATCTAGAAATTAGACTAATAGAATACTCGCCATTTCAGAAGACCAGTTAAACAGTTGGTAAAACTTATCTAGTTGACCCGATTTGCTCGCATCATTTTTTAGAGTGTGTACCGTATTCATCCACAGTACCTGTCCGTTCTACCCTATGGACAGAAAATTTGCATCTGGACAGGTCAACTTGTTTAACCTTATAAACTGCCTACTTTGACATCTGCCAGGTCTCGAAGCAAAGTTGTGCAGAGATTCCCGGAAATTCAAGGCTTTAGCATGCGTTTTGAAAAAAAATTACAGTTTCATTTATTTGATAATAAAAGGACACAAAGACTCATGAACATGAAGGTATCCTTTCGGTCACCAAACAGCAGCTCTAAAATTTCATCCCAAAGATGGATCGCCATCATTGAACTGTTGACCTCTGGATAAATGCGCTCATACAAGCGTTGCTCGTACGAGCGTTCTTGTAATCGGATCGGGCTCCTCGACACGTGAAGACGATTGCCGCTTGCGTAGCACAACGCAATAGTTGTATGAAAACACCTGTACACGCTGGTCTAATGATACCCCTTCATGGCGTTCATCCTCTATATTGCAGCCGGCCAGTTTTGCATCCTTCATTCTTGAACCATCCTAGTCAAACAAGTAATTTCCTAACCCGAACTATCTTAGAATGAGATAAATTACACCTAGTTGATAAAAGTGTATTGCAGATTCGATCATAAACACGTCGTACATTTTGAGAGCACTTTATTCCAGTTTATGCAAGACCAGAATAAAGTACTTTAGGAAGGAAAGAAAACCGCATTGCGGGAGCACACAGCAAATGATAATGACCCTTCAAATGAATGCTTAGTCGAGCGGTCTCAGTCGAATGGTTCTTCAGATCACACACTTTGCCTTATTCTGAAATCTTTTTCTTCTTCATATTTTGTATCTGTTCAAAAGATATCTCCTCAAGGAGCGAAAAGTTCGCCACGTCATTACCTAAAGAGCAATTCTTCCCTCGCAAATATGCAAATTCTATTTTTTCTCTCCTATTAGTTATGAATGAGGCAATATAATAGGTGGAACTTAGAAGGTGGGTATGTCACTTCATTTAAAATGTTGCAGGCATTCGTACTCGCATCACTTCATTAGATGTGCAGAGCGATGAAAGCCTATCATTTAGCTTATGGGTGCGAAGAAATGTTTGCGCAGCAGTATTATGGTGTGTTTAGAGGAAATTATATATTGTTGAACAGTGCAGAGAAAAAGAGCGATCGAAAATCGAATATGTTTTAAAGGTTATAGGTGCCAAACTCAATTCCAAATATGAGTTTCCGAGTGAGGATTAAAAATTTGCATTTTTCAATTCACCGAACGCTGAAAGTGGGCATGACACTCAAAAAATAGGCACGAAACACCATTCGTTAATTTGATTTTTATTTTCTTCCAAGAGCACAATACTGTCACTTTCGCAGGAGTTTGTAACATTGAGTAATAGGATTAAAATCAAGTAAAGAGTTGGCATGAGAACTCGTTGCGCTACGATATAGAATCTTCGCCTCAAGGCTGTTCGATTTCGAAGAGGCGACAGCTCCGAGAGTTAAATGCATGCAAATGGGTCAACACCCACTGTTGTCGTCGTTTGCCTACCGTATGCAATTTGTGGTGCAGATGGTTTTATGGAAGCGCTAGCGCAGGTGCTGACCTTTCACTGTATACAGGATTGCGTCATCTCAGCAAATCGCTTCTTTTCACGTCTAGCATGCCCTCCTCGCTGAGACGATCTTTCCTTTGGTTCTTTATGGCAGCATCCTTTCACCCCAACTTGTTAATATGTGTTGTGATTGTGTCAGATCATAATTTCCATGAAAGGCCAATGGGCCAACTTACACTCTCATAAACTATTCACCATTATTGTTGCTTTGCATACGTTTTATTGCCCCTAAAAGATGACTCAAGCACACTTTTGGGCATTCATATTGCATAATAAAAGGACGTTTTTCTGCGAAATCATTCTTGTGAAAAGGTGGGACAAAGGTAGCCAATATTTACGCGGCTATACTTCCTGCAATCATGCATTCAATCATGTGGATATGAGTAGTATTTTATGCCTGCGCTATCAGAAATTGTATCATGGCATTCACATCTCGCGAGGAAGAGTGCAATTCTTAACCACTTACAAGGTTCGTTCTATGCTGGCTCCTTTGATCCTTCGCAGTCGAAACGTTTCACTTAAGCCCACTTTGATGCTAACTGCATTCAGCCCCATGTCAAAATCCTCATTGGTACAGAAGATCCATGTGAAAGAGGCACTTCATTTGCTTGCCACATTCTCTATCGGTGGGATAAATGTTATAAATGAGTGAAAGAATATGAACTTTCTCCCTTGGAATGCAAATTCCTAGATGCAAGCACTTTGTGGCAGTTGAATGCAAAGAGCGTTACATAAGGCTGTGGATACTTGAGTCGAATTGCGTGTGCCATCAAATTCAGCACTTCTTGCGTACTGCACTCAGCGCTCAAGTGAGCTTTGTTTATGTCGTTGCTCATACTTAAATGCTTCTCGTTGTAAATATGACGCTTCTTGAATGCTTACAGCCACTTTGCACACTCAGCAAGTTGAAGAAATCATTACCACATCCAAATATCCCTTTGAACAGAGTTGCGCAGCAGTAAACCCACCTTCTTAGCCTCCTCTTCCTGGAAAACTTTCTCCTGACGAAGACGCAGCGAGGAGCTGAAAAGCCGTAACTTCCGGAAATTATTCTGTTATAGCGAGTTTTTCGATCATATCGCTACGCATTTACTCATATCCATCCTGATTTCGGAAAGCAGGAGGATAGAAGCAGAGAAAGTTGGAAGAGTCATAATACCAGACGGTTGATAATCTTTCAGTGCTTCGAATTTGGTGGTGTTGCTTTGACGATGGGACGCTCAAATGCTGGAATAATTGAGCGCCAACAGCTCAACACTTCCGCATGGATATGCTTTAATAATGCCATGTACTCTGGTTGACGCTGGTGCCGAATAGTAATAATTATCTGGAAAGTATGATTTGAAATGTTTTCCCAAGTAAAAAGGACTGCTCCAAAATATACTTTTGTCAGTCCAAAATCCAAAAGTGATTGAATCGACCCTTTTGTTCTTCCACATACTTCTGCTTTTTGCAGAAAGAAAAAGCTCTCGAGGAAAATTCAGTTTTTAATATGTAGGAAACTTTTTTAGCAAAAATATGCTGCTTAGCAAAAAGAGGTGAGGAAGTCAGCTTTGAAGGCTGCGGTGATTGACTCTTCTCTGAAACTGTTTTAAAATTCCACCCAACACTGATGAGTACCATCCCACAGGGATACTGAGCTGTATGATGAAGTTTACTGCACTATGTTTGCCTGCATCTGTCTGTATAAGCGCCTCTTTATGAACGTGACAGCGCTAAAGTGTTCGCAGTGCGTAAAAAGTACTGCTTCGAGTGCCTGACGCGACATATACTTCGCATAACACTTTCAAGGAAATTGAATCGAATTTCTGTAGAAATTCATCGAACGACTTTCAGGCAAAATGCAATACTTTCTGACGGAAACATATCACCATTCATATTGGGCTCAAATTTGCAGCGAATTCTGGAGGATTGCAGTGCTAAGAGCAATAAATTTATTCAAATTGCAAATGATCGGAAACAGGGGATGTCGATTCATAAGATGAAGAAGTTTTCTCTCAGCAACGATCGCAAATGAGTGCAATGTTGGGCTTTGACGCCATTGTCATGTAAGAGCTACATTACAGGAAGGTATCACATACCTAGCGAATACGGTAGCGCCACTTCGTTCCATCGAAGTTGGTCACTCATCTCTATCTGTTATCCTCATCTACATCTTCGCGCACTGATTGCAAGCTATTGGGCACAGCTTCTTAGCGGCGAAAGCTGAACGAAACTTGTCGGGTGCCGTCTGTTGTTTGCCGACAAGCATTTCATCCTCAAGATCCCAGGCAAGATTAGTCGCATACGATGCGCAATCCCTAATTTGTCAATCACTTCTATGTGACACCATAGGTTCCTATTCGAATCAGCCATCATATCTTCACCGCAATGCTCCATAAATGGCATTTCGATTTTGTCAATAAGGCAAAATTTAACATTTCGTCAATGTGTTAACAAATATTTTGCCAACACAGTATCTTGTCAACTGGTTAATACGGTTAAGGTGACTTGGTCTTTGTCACATTTGATGGCTTGCCTATGAAATTCGACATTCGCAATGCTGCCAACAAAGTTTTCGAAATATCTTTTCATTGCTCAGTTGATTATGCAATATGCCTATGGCGCGTACCTATGATCAGATGCATTTTTTAATGAGCATAAGGGTTTCTTGTTCCGCACACCAAACTTATTTAATACGCCACTTATCGGTGATATTTTATTTATTCGAGACAAGGTTAACTAGAGACCTGTGGCACGCTAATTTCAGTGTTCCTTCGCATTAGGCAGATTATAGTAAGAGAGAAGTATCACGTTTAGGTAACGAGTCCTGAATGTTGCCCACATTTCGTCACTTATTATATTGATGGAGCCTATAACTTTATTAGCCGAAGAGGTGTTTTGCAAGAAAAAGAGGATGTCATGCACATGTCAGTGCAAACAATAAAACTCACTATCCAAAAGTTCACTTTAGCTAACATACTTTGATATGGCCTCAAATTGCACTTGTAGTCTAATAGCATGATGCGCAGAAAACTACCACCTTCTTTGGCAGGTTACCACATAATCAAAAAGCAATCACTGTTGCATGCTTTCTTCTCGGAGGATGCCTCAGATCATAAATTTAAAATTAAATGGAGTAAATATTATACGAAACAGTAACCAGAATATCGACTCTGAAGATATAAACCAAAAAAAAAAAAACAAATAAAATTCATCAGAAAGTACATTTTGTTTTTGAAGGCATTTATGTTTAGTGCGAAGTAATTTAATCCGACATTAACATTACTAATGGGCCGATGATGAAGCGACTATGGGAGCTAAGCAATACCGAGTGATGAGTAAGGCGGTAGCCTTTGAACAATCCTTTGGTTAGCGAAAAGGCACGTTAGCGCGCAGCAGATTGCGACACCCCGTTGCGTGTGTCCTCAATGTAGACGCAATATCAAAGCACATCGCTAATAAGATTGAGGGATTGGCCGCTTGCCTTTATGGAAGTCACAAAAAAGCGCACCGACTCAACGAGCCGCAGCCAACCCGGATATGTGCCACATATCCTTAAGCCCTCGCTGGATGGATGTTCGGCCCTGCAGGAGGCAAGCGTTAACCTCCCGAACACCGGATGATAGAAGCGAAAGCAAAACTCGTTAGCATAGATTTCTGAGCGGAGATTGTGCTGGTTAGAGCAGGAGAAGTGCTGAACATAACGCAGTTGTAGGAGTCATATAAGGGATAGTGGACTGACTTCAGAGAAAACGGCTGGCAGGAGAAAGTCTAGTCCGCTTCACTTCAGCGCACCTTTGACGTTCACTAACTAACCTGACAACTGAACGAGCAGTCGAAGAGATTTCTATTTAAACAGTGAAATAAAATTCATTTGGAGTTCATGTTCGGCAGTTGCCCTGTGCAGAGACGTCCAAGCTACTTAATAAGACAATTTTTTTCCACTGCTGTGCAAAAAACCAAAAAATACGAACTGGACTTTTTGATGGAGTTCAAAGGAGGTATCTGAACCGTGTTGAGTCTGAGAGGGTCACCTCAAGGATGTTTAAGAAGTCGCTTCTATTACTTTAAGCTGATTTCGAGACAGAAATCGCACATTTGCAAGTTGCTGCAATGCTACCGCATTACGACTATTGGAACTAAAAGATTTTGAACACACTGGCGCTGTTCGCCTTGGCTGTGCTGCAGTATTGGCGTTCCGAGGAGTCCTCTTAATGTGATGCGATATGTTCACGAGCTATGGAGCGTAGAAAGTTTTTCGGTCTCCGGCTTAGGTTATACCGGGCTTCAGTTTAAGGCATGAGCTCATTCACTCGCAGGTAGAAAGCGCTGGAGTCTGCAGTATAACCTCAGAGACTCACTGACGGAAATTGGACTAGAGAAGACGAGCGTCAAATATAACAGTGCATAAGTATAGGCACAAAAGCAAAGTTACAACAGAAATAGAAACTGGCATGATGAAGGATGATGACTTTTTTCTTGACCTATCAAGAAATAGGAGGCTGCGTTTGACTCATCTCGAGCAGAAGAAGCGCTCTTTGTAGCATCTTTTTGTAGAGCAAAAATGGAACCTATGGGCTCGTAAAGCCTCTTACTCTGTGAAAACACAGAGTGGAGTTCTTTTTTGTTTCGATGTTTTACTCAATGCCTCAAATGCCTTCAGTATTCATAAGCTTCTTTTGGCTTAGTGTCTAAAGTTTAAAGTGAAACTTCATATCTAGCTGTCTGTCGGACGTTCATGCATGTTTCCCAGGAATCTCAGTAGTCAAAGGCAGCTGCATGCTTTGATATTCCGAAGCAATAATGTAGTTAGCGGACAAAGAAAGGTCGCTAGAGGAGTAGCAAGTCGTAGCTCACACCGCAAGTTTCCCTCCTACAAATGTAGAAATTATTCAGAACATAAGTTGAGGAGGGAGGGAGACGGTGGAGCTGCGAGGTAATCGGCGCGGGAAGAACGAAGGAAAGCGTTCACAGTGCGCACACTCACTGCTCTAAGCAAATTTTTTCTCTTATAACCTGAAAGTTCAAGGAGATTCCGCTGATTCATGACGACGATTAATCTAACTCACTGCTGGCAGCATGGCCTGAAAGCGCTTCAGCCAATTTTTAAACAACATCTGGCAAATTATGTGAGCAGGAGGGTTCAAAAATGAGCCCAATGTAACCTTCTTTTTCCATGAGCACGTGACAATGTTTGTTGCAATACTCAGGCTCGTCGAGACTTCTTGGAGAAAACGCACGTAAAATGAAACAGTAAAATGAGTAAAAAGCAACAAAATTCGAACATCATTAATCTTTTTTTGAGGCGAATGAAAAAGCGCCGCTATTGAAATCTTTCGCCTTCATAATTTCGAGACTGCTTTCTTTCGTATTCGCAGAAATCTGCAATTATATTGAGTTACGCAAAAGGCCTGATGTTGTCCAAAAAGAAATAAACTTCGAAGGTTTTTTCGGCAGACCTGAGCAGTTTTCGAACATGGCGTTTGCTGACTCGTGCTAGGTCGCCTGAAATATTTCACCGCTCATTTTCGTGCGCCCCTGCGAAATTGCATTCGTGCGTGGCACTGTGACAACGCTTTGTCTGTTCGTATGTATTTGTACGTCTGTCCGCAGTTCAAAAGGTCAGCAGTCAATGAAATTTCAGTAGTTACAACGTGCATCACATCATGACACTTCTATATCTGCTGCTACATCGGTAGGTCAAGAAAATCAAGTTGGAAAGGAGTTAGGGCATCTAAATCGTGAACTCTGCATTCATTCTGCATCGACAGGATTATTTTTTAAAAAACCAGTGAATTGCATGGTTGACTGGATCACTGAGAACAGAAGAGAAATCTTTCGCCCATTCTATAATTTGTTAGCAACTTCTCAAATTGTCCGATCAGATTAGTAGTTCATAATGCACCCACTCCTCCGACTCCCTTCTCCATTTTTTAAACAAAGCCTTCGCAATCGAGCCCGAAATGGGATTATCTGAGATGAATTACGTCGGTAAGTTTTCAGCTTCGAAGGTCCGACTAGTCGAATAAGGATGTGAAGTGACGCTGATTGTGAACTGAGCATATATTTCTTTGTCACTGTTGTATGCGAGACAAAAATACTCGGACAGCACAATAGAAGGGAAAAGCAATGCTGTGATAAGAATCTTGACAAATGATGCATTAATAGTGGCGAAGTGAATATAAATGAAGACACCCGTCAAGCATGTCCTCTGCAATTGCGGATAGCTCTATGCAACGGGTGTTTCAACGTTCATTGAAGCCCTTCGAACCAATCAGCAACCATTTGCCAGTGTTCCAGGAATCGAACTTGGATTTTGGCAGAATGAATCAACCAGAAATGCTGGTGAGAAATTGGTGAGTGGAGGGAAAACTGAGAGGAGAGAGCTGTGACGAAATTCTAAATGATATTTCAATGTCGAATTCAACAGCATGGAGACGTGACTGTGTATGAGACAAGACTTCATCTGAACCTGAGGCCAACCCTACAGCAACGAACTCATGGCTCATTTTCAACCGACGCACTTTGGAAAACTTTTATCACTTACTGGCAGAGGCGCCTCTCAATGGTCCATCACACCTGACCGGGACAAGGCAAACACCTCGAATTGATCATTACGAACGCAAAATATGCGTAGCTCAAATACGTTTTTTGTAAGAACTAAATGCAAGTAAAACATGAGGCGAGAGTTTTCGATGAAAACTGTTGGCAGCAGAAGATTCAGACAGCAGCTGACAGAAGGGGATCCTAGAGCAACTGTTTGAACGACTGAGGAACTGTTTAAAACACAAAATGCGTAGACAACGCGTCTCATGATGCGCTCTACACATGCAGCTCTCTGTTTGAACAAGATTTTCGTTGTATCAATAGCACTAAGGTGCAATCAGACATTCTAATATTCCACCACAGTTGAAGTGTTTCGTCGAAATATTCCGTACTTCAGTAAGAAATGCTGTTCTTTCCCGTTAAAGCAATGGCCAGGGCGGGTGCAAAAAGTTTCATGGAGATGATATAAGGCTTTAAAACGAATAAAGCTGGGAGGGTGGCGTTGCGGGTGCTTAGATCGGAGAACATGACACCGATGGCCCATTATTGAGAGCTTGAACCATTCCAGTTTTCTCCTTCTTTCGGAAGTGATTTCCATAGACAACTTTCTAACAACGAAATCTTGATTTTAAGGCATATTCGAAGTGACAGCCAAATTCCTAGGATGAGTACTGCTCCACACGCCAAGTTTCGAGCGATGCCTCCTCTTCAGTAGACAATGCGAGCAAAATACATCTTTGAACAGGTGGCATGACCTGCAAGGAAATGTTTAAGACATTCAGGTTGCATAGAGAGGTAGCAAAGACATCAGAGCAACACCGGAAGTATCGAGGTGAATACTACTTCTCTGGTTGAAACCCTCAAAGCAACACCATTATCGCAAGGCACTTTTCAAATCGCTTCAGCTCAACGACGTCTAAATGGCACATAACGGTGGCTGCATGCTCAATTGCCCTCTAAAGGTCAAGCTGCAAATTCGCTAGCATGTGGTGTTTTTCCACGCCGTGCTCGTGCCAAATCGAGGCCCTCTATTACGCAACTTTGCCTCTCATCGTCTGTTCTCGTCACAACACTCTGTACTCCACCGTTTTGCCCTACAATAACTACTATATTTTCTTTGGTTTATTGCATACGTCTCGCATTTCTCGGCGCATCTTCGTTTGTCTACGTGGCACACAATTTATGCATCCTTTCTCGATTATCATTAATCATGCTGTAAATGCGAACAGCACATGCTTACGTTTCTCGGTTACTCTTTGAGCGTCTCAAGACAAAAAATGAACCGAAAGGAGTTCCGCTATCCGTGTTTCTAACTCTTCATGTAGCGCAAAGGACAAAGGCGCAAAGTTCAAATGAAGAAACGTTGCCTTGCGAAGAAAAAAATCGAGAAAACATAGCGATGAGTCCGTAATTGACAGCACACATTGAAACGTTCGTTGTTTTATGAGATATTCACATTGCTTTCAAATTACAACAGTTCGATGTTTATGCTTAATGTTTTTCTTAGCTAGAGGCAGTTTAGAATCAATATCGCCGGTCCCACAAACATTCAGGCTTTGACAAGGAAGAAGGGGCGGGGAAGGAGGAGTGTGGTGGAAATTCAAAGGTGCCTAGCACAACAACAATTCATTGTGTAACAAACTCGGTCACAAGTCTGGTCTATTAAACAAGTGTGGTGAATTAGGAAGAAAAAGAGCGAAGTTAGGTGCTAGGAGAATCTTTATTGAAAAAATCAATTAGACTGAAAAAGGATGAATTGGATGAAGAAAAAATTATATTCATTAACCTCACCCATCCCCTTCCCCCCAATATAGGTGATCCTCAAAAAACCGTTTTGTTGGAAAGTTGTTCTGTTTGTACAGGCTATTCGCGGATGACCTGAGAATCTAATGCCCACCATGCCATTTACTTCCAGTTAAACTTGTTGAGGAAAAGCTAGCAACTGGACGTTTTCAAGGGCGAATTTGCATATCTCTTCCGACATGAACTTCCCTCCGATTAGATACTTTCAACTATTTCAGATTATGCCAACAGAGGTTTGGACATAAAGTTTACCTCAATCTTAGCAAATAGCTTCGTTGTTTAGAACTTTTGGCCAAAACATTTTGAGTTCCCAACGTATACTGTGCTCATTACAACTTGAACACTTCGAGCGTCATCGCAAAGCTTGAAGCGTGGTGGATACTGTCCACCAGTGAGATTACCGCATCCCTCGTCTGATGTTCAGTTTAGTGGAAAAGTTCAAAAGGAGTTCTCTTGCATCATTTTCAAAAATCATCGCGGGATTGTTCAGCTCAGATTATGAAACCCTTCTCTGGATATCCAGAAAACCTTGAATGTCGTTGCTCTTAATATATGAAATTGTGGAACTCTTCTCTCCAGTTCTCATTGGAACGATGTCCATTTGCTAAGCGCAGATGGTGTCGGGTGGCGGTTTTTCATTCAAGCACAGATACATTGAACTGTATGTTCAACAACTTTCAGTGATGAGATGTCCGAATTTATCTCACAAATGATCACTTTATTTGAATGTGTTTCAATATTTCATCACCATTGATTGCTGTTATATTCATTTACATACGTTTTTTCTTCCAGGTAATTTTACTGCTGCATTATTGCAGGTTCCTCTTTCTTTGTACATTAAGGCAATAAAGATTTCATGGCCACAACAGCATATTTCTTGGAAAGACATGCAAACCGATGCTTTTGCATGATTATAAAAAAACATTAATCACCACCGCACAACGTCGCTCTCAATAGCACAATTTCTGCAATCATCTGAACGATGACCAAATTTGGCTATCGTTTAGAATTTGATCGGAATTATTATTGCCACAAAAAGACGATTTCCACATGCACTTCGCATAACGCTCGTTGTTGCAATGATAGGACTCCGTCATAATGACTCTTACAAAGCATACTTGCAAAAGCATATAAAAACAATTCATTGGTCGAGAAATCACTGCGCACGGAAGAAAATTTTGGGAATGAGCAGGTTAATTATGAAACACAGCCCGCAAACCTATAAGTTTTGTATCTCTATTGAATTTTGCCACTCATGTTCAAATAATCACCAATGCCGTTCGAGCAGAGTGCTTTCTGCACCTCAGCAACTCTTCTCACCGATGTGATTGATCTATTTGAATTCAGCGGTTCCTTACTTGAAAGTGCCAAACAAGCGACAGAGATAAATTCACAAACAGGCGCGCATAAGATAGAGGCAACTTGCTATAAAGAAAACGAAGGTTGGGTCCTTTCATTACCTATCACTGTTTAGTAAGACAATCCCATGTGTACTGCGCTGAATATTATAATAGCAATGAAATGCAGCTGACACATCGACTGAACCCAACTTCCCGACTTGCAACTTCAATTCGACAGAGCTTAGCAACCTCTTTCGTATGCGTTCAAAGTGATACAAATACCAAATTATCGAAAAGCCCTACTAGATCCATTGCAAAGAAGAAACCCAACAAATGCATGAATAAGTGCACACAGTCATCATTCGAGTTGAAGAGACATGCTGATAAGAACAATAAAATCTTCACTATTAAGAGTCAATCAGAATCACTTATCGAATGTGAGTGTTGCTAATTTGCGTGAAAACTGTTCTCCTAAGAGTCACTCAAATGAAAATTCGCAAGCAATTGTTGTCAGTCCCTAAAAGACTATCACAAAATATATTATCCCGAGTCGTTTTGCACTTCCACCGTTTCGGAGCATGATGATAACAGCAGTTCATGGAAATAAAAGAAAATTCGACTCACATATGATCACTTTTCGCTAATAACAGTTGCCTATTGATGGGTTTCATTTTAAAGGGTTTCCAATGGGGGCTTCCCGTATTACATAATGATTGAAGCGAATCAGTTAAATTTTACAGGACTGACGGACATATCACATTTCGTAAGCAGCAGGCGCGCTATGTGGGGCTTGATTTTTCACCAAGTTTTATATTGCGTTAATATAGTGGTGCTCACCAATGTAAGAGAGTCAGCTCTAGCATTAAAGCGAATTTATGTGTGTTGTAATGTTTTCAAAAATATCTTCAAGCGCTATTATGAAGCTTTTCAGAACAGCGCTATTTCTTCATGTAAGCTGCACTTGATATCAGTAGCAAGTGTGGCCAACATATTTCGAAAAAGACCTACAAAGAAATGGATTTGAGCACCGCAACAACGCGCACTTCAAATCGTATCGACGGTATTATCCCATTCACTCACAACTTTAAATAAAAGCGGAAATATTTCTATAGCGCAAAATTGTTTCGTGAAAACGTTCGCTGCATTTCATGAGTGCTTTTTGTATGTGTTATAGTTCTCAAAAGCGCATTGCGAGACCAAGCGTCCGTCGCATTGATCTGTTGCGACTTCGGAAGAGCGTGCGTGGTACGCCGGAGAAATTCTTGCACGTCAAGCACAGATTTTTCTTCTCCCACTAAAAATCACTCAGTTCAATGTAAAAAGGATGGTTGTTATAACAGGTTCATCTTTTGTATAACGACTATTCATTACTATTGTTGCGAAGGCGACATCGCGCGTTACTTTTACCGTTAAGTTTGACTCGCCTAATATTGAGAAGGCACCATCAGAAAATCTGGCGAATTGCGCTTTCGCGTGAAACGAAAAGTTTGAGCACGGCCGCATCTAACTTTCACCTGGAGAGTGGTCTCGGTCGTGTTATTTCATGAGTGGTGGAGCAGGCGGTAAAAGCTACGCGTTCTGTGTCCTTGTTCACTTCAGCGGCTACTTCGAACCGGTCTGGGTATATTTCTTTGTTCGTGGGTGAGACATAGCCAGGACCACAAAAAAGCCACGAATGCAGCACGGATCCTTCATGTTGGTTATCAAACGTTTATTATCTTTGTCCATTGTTAAGCCTCGCAACTTTTATAACATGCATTTTTGGTAGAGTTTCGAGCCGCATCGAGTAATGACTTCGAGCCTCGAACCGAAATTAAATTTTAGAACACGATGGCGAAATATGCAGCATGTGAAGGCTTTTGAACATAAGCAATAGGAAAAATGTGGAAGCAGGAAAGAGAAAAGGATGGCAAAGCGTGAAAAATAAGGAATAACACAGCTCTGCAAACTAAAATAAGGCATCCATACCTGCCTTAGTTGCAAATACGAGTAGCGACTTTGCGCTACTTTTATATACCCTCATAATATTTGTGCATTAAGGATATCATGTATAGTTCAATGTGATAGCATTAGATAAGACATTTGGAGCAGACCAGCCAGAAATCCAAAGTCTAATGTAGTACGCAGGAAGCAGTCATGGAACCGAAACATCATTGCGTGAGAGGAACGCGCTTTGTAACTCTTTTACTATGCTGCCACCTTTGTGTTGAACTTTGACCCATCATAATCCCACCAGAGCCTCTTTATTAATTTAAACAACTTTTGCAATTAATAAAGTCCATTCCTATCTCGTTTTTATATTTCGCCTATCAGGTTTCTTTTCTCCTTCGCATCTGTTCCATGAATGCTGCAACTTTCCTCAGAATGGCCTAAGAAGAACCAGAACTAATTATTTTGGGGTCTTGCCAACTTTTTTCCAAAATTGTATTTTTTCGGTTGATTCCTCGGTATCAGCTCACGTTGTCGTTTCGACAACCTGCATAATATGGCATCATTTCAGAACGTTTATTCATAACACTGAGATTCAATCGCTTCATAGGCATACATGAACAAAACATAATGAAAAAAAAGTTACAGTGAAGAGCAAAGTGCGTTACAATGGCTAGCTATACAAACAAGTGGAACATTTTACGCTGTTTTTCTATTATTTGCTCCATTCTGAACTAAAATCTAGACGCTCTCGTTGATAATAATTTGGATAGGGCAAACGTTATCACGCTATCACACCTTTTATGCAAATATTCTCTTATCATATTTAATGCAGAAAGGAACTGAAAGCCCGATACATATTATCTTATCTATGAATATTATTTATCTTGCCTATACATATTATGAATATTATCATATCACACGTTTATCTTGCTTCTATGAAGGAATACTATCTGTTTCACCTTTAACGTCTCGATCTCGTGTCCCAATATAAAAATTTCGGAAATAAGGAAATGGCTATAAATTGTTTTGCTGAAAAAACATTCTATGCAGTTGAGACAGTCTGTAAATAATGAACTTACGTAAGCATTAGCGATATCATACCTTATGGAGAGAGTATTGAGCTTTCGGGTCCACCTAAAGCCATAGATAGCGGCGTTGGCAGTGCGCAACATGAGCCATCTCCACCCTCCCCCCTCCCTCCCCTACTCTCCATGTCCCTCATTCTCTAAGAAAAAAGAATAAGCACTTCACTTTGCTGAAATTTCTCTGTCGATTTAGTTCAATTCAAAATTTTTTCTCATGTTTTCAAGATGAGTATCCATATCCAAGCTTTGAGGTTTTCGAAAAAAGAGGTCATACTTAATTGCAATTCCGGAAGTACCTAATAAACTCTAGTTGAAAACGCGTGAGACTGAAGTGTGCTTGAATCACTAAGGTTTTAATTAATCCGGTCCGTTGATGGGAGGAAGGTGGCATTGGCATAAGTTGTTGAGTTGGCGCTAGATTTACATTTTTTCAGTAAATGTAATCGGTTCGCGTCTGTACTTCAAGCTTTCGACGTGGATCCAAAAATGAGAGGTCCGATTCAGCATAGCCAATCGATCGTTGGACGCTGGCTGTCTCTTGTGACGCTCGTGGTATAACAGCTGCAATGCCATCACATTAATAATTCGCTATATCCATATTAGCTACTAGATGCAACAACTAGAGAGAGGAATCCCGACAGTCTTTGCCACTCTTTGCAGTCGGACATATACAAATATCCGCATTTTGGTTGTTAAACGCAGGTTGGCAACGATGAAAGGAGATTATAAACAAAATTGTACTCAAGGTTTTGCTGATCTCAACGGTGACTTTCATTTTTATTAATTGCGAACGACGGCAGAGTGTATAGCTGAGCTGATGATGTTTTCGTTGCGATATGTTACATTTATTAGACATTAACGATGCTCTCCATAAATAGGCATTATACTGAAGTCGATGTTTACTTTCCATTTCGAGACACTTCACGAACAACAGAGACCCTTTGCATGTCCACGATTACGCTGTATTCTTGTGACTCTTGCACTTATAGAAAACAAGTTCTATTGCTTCTCGAGTGAATAGGAATGGCCAAAGAGAGCATATTTTCTTTAAATCTTACTGAAAAATACTGCGAGAAAATTCGAGTTATGGAAGAGAACAGCGCAATAAGCACGCCCAATGATCATACATCGCCATACGTATATGGTCATATAATCATCGAACGATTTTTAGTTTTCATAATTTTCGCCTTCATATTGATGTGTCTCGAGATAATTTTTTGAATTCGACACTCAAGGTGGAACACCACTCGAAGACGTCACAAACCGTTAAGTGAATTTCACATCATGACGATGATTTTATGAGGGGAAATAGCCGAAGGAAATCTCCATATATTCAAAGGGTTCTCCCTTTTACCCTTTCACACTTCATCCCCAAAATCTATACCACTAAAATCTCCTCAATTTCCTTTAAACAGACTCTTCTATCATTTAGAATCCAACGATCGCATGATGAATCCATGTTGCATTCATAGAAAAGATGCATTGATTACGAGTTAAGCGTTCATATCAGCCGACTTGTAAAATACTCTCAGCCTCCATAAATGAAACGGCAATATGCAGTGCTGGCCGTCAAAGCGTGAAATTTATTCAAGCGAATAATGCGGCTCACCTTGGGTGATCGATGCAGTGGAATTTCGCTCAACTCGTCTCGCCGAATCAACTGGTGTCGAGTGGCCGTTCGTCTGAATGATATCCTTTAACAGAATAATCAAATGCTTGAATCTGAATCCCGACGAGCTCAGAAGTACGATCAAGCTTCACCTCATTCCCAGAACTTGCACACCTAATAGATTAGCAATAATTTTGCTACTTAATGTGCCTCCCGAAACGGTATGGAACGACGTTAAAGAATTGCCACTAAGTGTGTTTTGCTGCAACAATACGGTTTTTCGAACGCAGTATGACCAACACCGGAAAAAGGGGCATCCTAAATTTTTGGGACGACACCATATTCGAAGGGCCTCGTTGTTGAAGATAATGAGGTGGCGATACTGGAGCTTTCAAAGAAAGCGCTGCTCAAGGCAGTATTTTTGGCCAATCATTGCCGATACTCTTTCCCTCTCTTTGCTCTTGATCGTAGTTGCGAGAGCTGTATTCGTCCGAAATGAACTTTCACTTCCCCACTTCGCTTGGAAATACCCAAACTTTCCAAGCGCGTATAAGTGAAATAAAATCGAACGAACTTATTCAGCAGGATTGGAGTGCAACAGAATTATTTGATAAAATATTTTCATTCAACAAAGCCGATTGTGTGGCGATTTCCTTCTAGCGACTTGACTTTATTTGAGCCTTTCCATAAACACCAAGAAGTTTGGTCGACCACTTTCTGTTCGCCGGGAAAAATCAAACAAAAGTATGAAAGAAGTATGTGAGCGAAACAAAGGCGCAAATTTCACCTAATGTTCAGAGAGGTTTCCGAGAATCCAAATGAACTAAAGGTGGCCATGAAAAACAATTTGCACAAATTTCTTATATGTGACAGACCCAAATATGCAAAAGTGTTTTCATAGATCTCTCTGAAAGCAGTGTATAAAATTTATGCCGTTTGATGGAGAAGAATTTTTAACCAGGAGTGGGTTGTTTAGCTATTAGCATAAAGCAGCTAGCATGGACACATAATCAAAGAGCTTTATAGTAGGCTCGAAGTATTTTGAATCAGCGGATTCACAGGCCACTCACAGCTTTCATAACAACAACACGTCATGACCTTTAAATTTTTAACACGCCTTCAGTCATACGTCGCGCTGAATCATAGAACTTCGCATCGGCTGGTTGCATTATCTTACAGGCTAACCTGTGTGAAGTCATCGACGTGTTGGCTGTCCCTCCTACTTCTTGAGGTCGGCGTGCCAGTGGGCGTGAAACCTCGCGGAATTGCGCCGTGCACTGGTCGAATGCGATGCTTATGGGTCGATACTGGTGTCGCCGACTGAGAGACACTGGCACTCCGCACCGAGCCTCCATAGATGTCAGGACGAGGGGCACCAAAGTGTGGTGGAGGCAGTGGTGTTCCTGCAAAAGCAGAGTTAGGAATTTAGGCAGATACTACAAATTTCCATATTTTGGTGGTCTCGCTAATGATGTCATTTTATGAACATTAAATCAATGAATCAATCTGTTACATATGCGCTAATGATTCAGCAAATCCGGGGTGGTATTGCAAAACGCTTGTTCACGTAACATGCATTGCGACATACAATGGCCACGTGATGACGAGGCGCGGTGATGGATGGAGAGATCACATGACCGCATGGCACGGCTACCATATTTCACCGCAAACTGTCACGTGTTCACCCCTATATAAGCCGTCATTTTTCCATTATGGGTTCTGTGTAGTGTATGCGTATGTTCAATGTAGCTCGGTTCTCCATCTTCGTCTAATAAAGCCTCCTACTCAAGTAGTCGTCCTCAACAACACTCCGTCGACTCTACCTCCTCATCGCACGCCCACTCAGAGACACAACACAATTCATCCGCAATTAGTCATTAAACGAAAACTTTGAAAAAGATGTGAGTAATGGTTTAATCCAGGGAGAAAGTGATCCTTGAAAATGAGTGTAATGGATACAGTGGCAAGTAATGCGATAAGAGTGATAACGCATCGTCGTTGTGCCTTTTTTGAAAACCTATATTGCTGCGGTTCAACACATAGAGCCACTACCAAGGCCAGTAGCTGCAAAGAATGAAATCTAAGAGGGGAAGTACAGATGCAACGAACAGAAAAGAACTAAGGACACCAAAACAGATGCTTGGAGAGGAATCAGGATTACATCAATGTTGTACTTTAGGATGTGAGAAATGAAATACGAGGTTATACGATGAGCAGAGACATTGAAGATAGGGAAGGAGACGTTGATCAACTGGGAATCTTGTATGGAAACCACGCTGAATGCGAATAATTAGATTTGCGAGGAAGACTGGCGTTAAGGGATTGAAGTCAAAAACATCCACTGATGAAGAGGCGCTATGAGCAGATAAGAGAAGCTTCTTGTTCTTCTGTGAAATGGTGTCTTCGACTTACCTAGAAAACCCTTGCCTTCATATCAGTGAATCACTCCTTTCGTATCTTCTATGTAGTACTAATAGTTGGGACCCTCTCATTCGCCTACAGTGGAAGCACCAACTAATGATTCTGCATATTTTCCAACTCCTCCGTTAAATTTTGTGACAATTGTTTTCCCCTCCATAAAGCAATAAAAATGCGCCTCAGATACCCTTGTTCACTCAGCAACGGTTCAGCAGCTTTCCGAGAAATATTACCTCCATTCGGTTAATCAGTCTTTGCTAACTGCCCTTCTTCCCTTACTTCCGAGCCTGTCAGTGCGACAGTATCTAACTGGGAACACAATCTTTGGAGCGACAAGTAGATCCGCGCTCCAGAAGCTCTCCCCCTCCCCCCGCTCCTCCGCCCCCGCACGTTTCGCTTTGCTAGCTTTGTTTAGTTCTCAAGGCCCTTCCTCCAGCGAGATACCGAATTCAGATGCCGATAGCGACGAAATTTTTTGCAAATCAGGAGAATTTCACGGGATGAAAATATGCCCCCCCCAAATGGGCGTCGTCCTTATCAACAAACCCTTTCAACCAACTTCGCAGCGATTGCATCCAAAAATCCCAGCTTGTAAGACGGCAGAAAAATTCAAAATCACACAACTCTCGCTGCACTTTGGCGAATGTAATGAAATTTATCGGTAAGCGATAAGTTAACGAATGCTTTCGTTGATAGGACTAGAAATGCAGCCATTTGTGGACAGCATCAAGGATTCAAACTATAGAACTTATACTAGGACGTCTCTTAGGGGCTGCTCCCGCCCTCGGAGCCAGACAGGATTTGTGCTTTATGATGCTAGCAACCTTTTTGAACATCCTGGCTTCCGACGTAATGCAGCAGTGGTTACGAAATTCGACCTTACGAAGTGAGTTACGAACTCAGGAACGTCCTTCACTCGTAAAGTGAAGCAAATCCCCACTTGCATGATGCCCTCTGAAGCGATGCCATCTCTTTTATTTACTGAGCTATTCCGCAAAAAAAAAAAAAAAAAAAAAAAAAACGCGATGCTAGGAAATACTGGCGCGTGTTAAAAGACATGGCAGATATCTTTAAAAAGAATGAAGAACATGATATCACCGCTCATGTCTTGAACATTTTTTGAAACGACCAGACCAAAGTCAACGAAATCACACAGCATTCTGGAACGGCTGAAGACGCCTGAATAGCAAGAAACAGCTTGCAATGAGCAAAATTCATTTCTTTGAAAGAGCTGCGGATACAAGGCTCCTGGTGCTGAGACTTTGAAATTAATCACATGCTCAAGCTTGGATGATGAACTACTTCAACAGGTTACTTCCAGAAGTTCACCGGAAATTTGAAGAACGGCTAAAAAGGGCCTCGACCTACAAAAAAACTAGAGGACGGTAAGAAGCAAAATTATAGACCAGTTAGCATGCCATCGACTCTGCGGGAACTTTTCAAAGAATGTACTGGAGAACAAACAAGTCCACGTAATGGAAAAGCGCTCACAGGCACTCAGCACGGTTTCGCAAAAACCATTCAGCTACAACAGTTTGAGTGAAGAGAGAGGAGGTTTATGAGGTAACGGGGATGCAAAGTGGTAGCGCTGATAGCACCATTCGATTCTACCAGGCTTATAACTGTGAGAATAGAAAATTGGTACTAGCAGTAGTGACATAAGCTCTGAACAAAAGCGAACAACAAAACGGTCATTCGCTTCGTTCTCAAGCAGGAAAAAGGAATAAAACATCATTTACATAATGTCCATCCAAATGTTCGCCTTTGGTTATTCAACTACCATATAAGGAGAGGTTCTCTTCAAACCTTTTCAAGCTTATTTTTGCTGAATTCTTTACAATACAATGCGGCTGTTAAGGAGCAGTTAATACTTAATAAATGCTACGAACTATTGTGAACATTGAGGGCTGGATGCAGTGCATGATATTTGCCGACTAATTTTGATCCTCCGGAAACCACCCTAATACTGTAAAAATGTGCCTGTGCTAGTAGGAGAATTGGCATCTCACATTCATGTTGCCGTTGCGATGCACTGGTATGATTTTTTGTCACCGAAGCTACAAGCGAACATGAGATCATCGCAGCCTCTAACACCTATGAGCCATATCGGCGTTGCGCAATATAAAGATTTTACTCGCAACACACTTATTCCCATCAGTAGTACGTGGCAGTATTCAGCAGGAATAGCTGCATAATACTAACCTGAATATGGCGTGCTATAGATAACATCGCTATGTGGCCCATGAATTCGTTCGTTGTGCGGTGACGTCGCAATGAAGAGCGGTTCGATCGTTTTATACGTGGGCATCGTGGTCACCTGATAGGCTTCCTTTTTATCCGATCGCGCACAACAACAGCAGAATCTGGCCAGGAAGAGCGCCAGGAGCAACGCCAATATCAGTAGTACAATTATCAACGCTATTGAAAGCCCAATCATCGGCTGCAAAAGGCAACAATCAACGGAACAACTCCTCTCAATGTGGATGAAGAGTCCTTTCTCCTCTCCGCTCCCCTCCCCACACTAAAATCCTATCAAATTCTACTATGAGCAAGAAAGCGCGGATAAGCAAAAACCAGGCTCAAGTAACACCGTAATACAAGCGAGATTTTTCTCCCAAACAAATAAGTGCGCGCACGTGCAGACGCATGTGCTCATAAACGCAGACACGCACGGGCATACACAGAAAGTTGGACCTGAATCACAAAATCTCGTTGCGCGGTAATGCGAAGACACTTGAAGTTTTACAATCGCTTTGAAACAGTCTTCCTTTTAAGAGAAGCAAACGCAGTTTTTTCCGCTCTTTGATGTTACAAGTACCAAACCGATTACGAAATATCACAAAAAGTGTAATAAGTGAGTGTCGAGGAACGGTGGCAATTTCAATGCAACCGGCTGTTGTTATATTAGTCAACAGCAAACATTCCGTTCAGCGGAGTCGCTGTACGGAAACCGGCTATTGCCCTGATTCCCTCGAGGCGATTCACCAGTGGTAGTACTCCAAATGGAAAGCCAAAAAGAATAGGAGGTCTTTGAAGGGATATCCGAAATTGCAGTGAATATATCATTTCTTTTGTCGACTGACAAGTTACAAAGTTGTTCCTAATGGGGTCTTTTGAACGTTTTGCATTTTCCAAAATAATGGGGCGATCCCTTTCATTGTCTGTCACATGGGTGCTTCGAAGACATAGTTTAAAAAGTATCGAATCTCCTTCGACGCAATATGAATTAGTGAACGTTCATTTCCTCTAGCGTTCGTGGTTAGAATGCCACGACTTTTCAATGAAATCTTTCGAATTAGCCAAAAAGCAACTGAAAGCGAACAATCTGTCTGAGTTATTATCGTTTTGAAGTTCCCTTTTATCGCATGTAGCCAAAACCCTTTCAAGGGACCTCCAAGGAATGAAAATTTACTACCTTCTTATCGTTCAGAAACTTCACTTGGCTCTTTCCTTTTTTTTCCTTGCTGTGTATAAACACATTCGCAGTGCAAGTCATCTAGCTGTACCATTCTGTACCATTGACACGGTGCCTTCCTTCTCATCCACTCCTGCCTCCACCCCCACCTCTAGCATCCGTTCCGTGCACGTATCGGCGGTCCTGCACACGGTGTTTTGCACATATGGTGGATTAAAAGAGGAATAAGAACATATCACTTCAACACTTTTCTTGCTCTGGGAATATAAATCTAAAATTAAAAAGTAACCGTCCACGTTTCCGCTCGCTGTATTTCCGACCTCATCACTACGTTCTCGTAATTCGCCAACAGATACTGCAGTACTAATGTGTCATCGCCTGTTGAACCTGGAAATAGTCCTCTCATTTGTCACTGATAACGTCCTGATAGATTGCGATCTAATAAAAGCATCACTAAGTAAATCACTTGGATAGCTTCTTAGAAATATCCTCGGCAGTGTAGATATACCAAAGTTGAACTGAACACCTGCACTTGCCACGTTAGCATTCGTATTTGGAGGAAGTGTTCCGCGATCGAGGATCACAGCACAGCACAATCGTTTCATTATAAATAAGTAAAGAAGCGTATCCGAGCACTTCCAAAATGAGTGTTCTTGCATCCCACTCACTTAACCAACCGACTTCACAAGTTATCAAGAAAAACGAAGTATGCAGAATGCTGTCTTCATATTTTAACTAACCTCACTGTCAAGACAAATCTTTGTAATCGACCACTTTTACGCACTTTACAAAATTCCTTCGAAACAGTGTTTCGCATCTAAATATCATGTTGATGCAAGTTACCATTTTAGCAAAACGAGCCAAAAGCTTACTACTTTTGGTCGCCAAACTATGGAGTTTCGACATGTCTTCGGATTTCAGTAGGATGAAGTTCCCAGCTCCTCGATATGTGGCCAACTGAAAAAAAAAAATTTCGCTTGCAAGTTATATTGAAGCTATGAACGAAACAAAATGAAGCAACGATGCATTTTTAATAGCCTTTCTACGGAGGCTAGGTTGCCTCGAAGGAAGCCCTCATTATGTCACTAAAGTCTCATCCGCTCCTCTTTCAGTTCTCCCAAAATGAACCAGATTTTCAGATGCTGTGAAAAACGACTGCCTACCTCCTCAACAGTATTCCTTCCAATACAGAAGTTGGAAAAACGGCTACGCAAACAGCTCAGGTAATGAAATAAATAGGCACAAATATCTTTCGATCTCCATTACACCCCACCCGAACATAGTCCACTTTTGCATGCGTTTTGAAAATTGCCTACGCTTTTAATCGAAATACTTTTCTATCATTCGGAGAAATTCGCCCAGATTGATATTGTTCAAAAAAACAATGAAAAAAGAACTTTCTGTAAGTTTCTCCTCAAATTCCCTACCGTAAGACCATTCCTGCTGCTGAATCCTACGTGCGCATTCTGTTTCTTGCCGTGAGAAATTCGGCCTACGCTCCAAATAGGATATCTTGCAGAGGATACACGGAAGCAGTAGGGAATGTGCTGCTGTATGTGCATAAAGTGATGCGAATATGTAATGTCGTTATACTTGTGTTCAACGTTTTACCTATCCGAGCAAGATAAATCCCTTCGAGAAACGTGTGAAGATGAATTTACAGTCACTGAGAGTTTCATTCGAAGTTATTTACATAGCGTGCATGCATTGCAACTCGCATTAATGAATGGGTGCTTTACATCGCCTGTGTAGCAACCAACAAAATCCATCAACAGTTCTCAAACATGTTCAAGCTCTACTTAGTGCTGTTAAAAATCAGAAGGGGATTTCCTCTCTATCTCATATGCAGCGCTCCGACAAACGCTCTATGTTCACAATATTATTCCATTTTTTTCGCACAGATTATCCCTCTTAAGAGCTGAGTTATGACTTCATTTGATTCGAGCCTTCGACTGCATTTGTGGGACAATTCCGACAGTCACATTCGACGTTGTCTAATCAGAGTAAAGCGCCGCATCCATAACGCTGGAAAACTCGATAAGTCCTTGGAATAAATGTTAGTAAAACCACTAACTAAAGCAAACATTCATAACGCCAAGTCCGCAAAAGAAACCGATGCTTTAACTCAACAAACGTTCGCTTAACGACAGCGTGTTAAATAAAAGCGTTTCTCAAGTGACAAACTTGCAGTAAACGTCACCCACTGTTTGCAGGAAGCTAACTATTTTCAAAGCAGACCGTTTGGTACGCAGAAAATTGCCTCAGTGGAGCTTCCTTCAGAACGGGCCTTCAATTAAAAGTGATCATAAGCAAAAGTAGGATTCAAAAATCTTATGCGCATTTGATTTGACGTACATAGTGATATTACCATTTTCGAACTCAGCGGTGACGAAAGACGATTTGAATAAAGACAATAAACTTCACCTTCACGGGCCATCTAATAGCAGTTAGAAGAGCTGAATTGCCATCATTTTTTTTTCGGCAGTGAATGGACAACAAAATTAACTGAATTCTGAGAGCAATTCACCAGATTTCGTTGTTAAATTTTTGTGTTCTTCTCGAGGAACTCCTCACTTCCAAAAGATTTCTGTTTCCTCACAGGACAATATAGTTCACTGTTGTTGAGCCTGTTTAAATAATCCGAGGATTCACATAATCAGCTAGCAGCCAAATAGTAAAATTTCTCTCATACAGATCCCAGCCACGGTCAGTATGTAAAAGAATACTATGTTTAGTGAGAGCAATATCAGAGTAGAAGCATAGAAAAGGCAGCAAGAAAGAAAGGGAAAAAAATCGGATTCTTCCGAGAAGCAACACGTTCGATAAGCTGTTGCAAAAGGAAACACCGATATATCTGCACAGTGTGGTTGACACCATCTGCGAAACACGTTTTTGTTGGATACCACAACGAAAGACTCGTTTGAGGTGCTCTACAACCGCAATCTTTGTTTAAGCTCAGAACATCGCAGATCACGTTTCTCGTTTGCCGTGACCATTTATTAAGATTCTCAGTGCAATCAAACGCCATCCATTGGCACGCTAACGAATAAACAAATGCCAGTATTCCACTGCTGTTTTGATAATGTGAAAAGAAGGAGAGTAAGGAGACGAAGAAAAGAGAGGAAGAGCTAGGTTTTTAATGAGAGACGGTATGCGAGAAAGCGAGGGGCACGAACGTGTTATGCCATTCCTAAACCAAACAACATCCTTTGCGTATATCAGTCGAACTAGCAGCAGCAACAGTGTGCACTCTTTGCAACAGAGCTGAGTGCAAGATTTGCTTGTGGTTATGTTCCTGCGGTGGAGGATAAAGATGTGAAAGCCGAAAGGAGACAAGAAACTGCTTCAACCTTTGGCAGTATACTTGAATACTCCAAGCAAGGTAATCTGAACGTAGCTATCATGAACGGCTTTATGTGTGCGCGATGCGTTTGGTTAAAAAGGAAACAGATTTCTGCCCATGAACCAACCAAAATTAACTTAATTACTTCATGTACAAAAGCATGTTAGAGCGGTAGGAATAGGATTTACGAATGCTGACAAAGAGAAATCAAATACTTCATGGAACTTGTGCGAAATTACCAGACCTAATGGAGCTTTTTGAATTTAGAAGCGTAACAAAAATGCCATTCAGAACCGTTCATAGAGTAAGATTATTCGTATGGTGCAACTATTTCATTTAGGCGCTTCGTTTTTGACTACCCTAATACCTGTCGAATAGGTCGTCCACAGCTTCGAACCTAAGTTTTAGCTGAAACGTGCTATTCTCGTATCATTGAAACTGCAAATTTTTGCGGATTTCTAGTCAGTAGCGAAAACACTTCCTGAGAATCACTCACGACGGGACATGCGTACGCTTTTAAACCAAACTAAACATCTCTTATATAGTGTATTATTTATGTTACACCTTACTTTTCGATTCAGATTAAATTGCCCAGGAGTAGTCAATGAAGTGAGAGGAAAATGGATTTCAATGACACATGGGAAACGATGTAATGCGTGAAGCGTTTTAATCGGCGATCTGAATAAAGCATTCCGCAAATAGATGCAATAAGGCCGATGAATATTATTACTGCACCACGTATTGGATTTTGGAATTAGGGGAATGCGTGACCACAAAAGCTTGATAACCAATATGTTGTAGCGCGGAAAAACTCTATCAAAAATAACACAACCTAGCCAGTAAATCACCTCAGCCATCCCTCACGCTTCTATGGGCAAATTAATGAAACAATAAACTTCCAGAAATCCGATCTCCAGGAAAGGAAATCAACAATTTCACTTTAAAGTAGGAAGAAATGCAGCGACAGTTAAGTAGATTGTAAAACTTTGCGTTCTTCTTGCAATTCGCAAGTTTGCTCTCATGAAGAACCTTTCCCATTGATGTTGTAAATAGGCAAAATTTAGAACGAGCGAAATGTGCTGATTTCTATCGTTATCGCAAAGAGGAAAACGGCACAAAAGACAATTAAGTAATTGCAGAATGCATCCGACACGAAAACAAATTCCACTGGAGTGCAATCACAGATTGCTGCAATGTTTCAATTTCGTGTGAAAAAAGACAGAAATCGTTTAGTCACTCCCTTCATGAAGGCATTTCCGTCATACGGAAAATCACTTTCGAAGTGAGTCAACTGAGCACAGCCAAGGGCTCGGAGCGAAGAGTATCATTTTCAAAACACATGAATGAAATTGCTTCTTGTAAAGAAGTCGACAGAATCCAATATCAATGAATCTACTTTTTTCAGCAATGAAAATGGTAAGAGCTCACTAATCCAGACTTCATTAACGTATTCTACAAATCACAAATTCAAAAAATGATAGTTCATACTGTCGCATTGTTTATTTCGAGGTCCTCCATTCCCCTCCCCCCTTCCTGATCCCTCCTTTTGGCAAGCAAAGGCCATTTATACGAATCATCATAGGAAACATGGATGAGCGTGTTGGCTTGGCTCCATTGTTAGAAGTTGTAAAGCGATTTGCTTTTGAAATCGTTAGAATTCTAGTAGGAAATACAGTGGATCAGCTACAGTGAAGTGTTAACAAATCTCTAAGCAAATGCAATAAAGAATCCCTAATAATTCCCGTTTCGTTGATCCGAAATTCACAAAGAAGGCACTGAAGACGAATAATTTATAAGATACAAGTGCTGCGAAATGCGGTTCCTTTTTCATTAACGCCATTTAAGTTTGGAATTTGATTACACGATTGGTATTCTCGCAAAAAGAATTTTTTTATCCGCCAAGTGATCAATAAAGAGTTACACTTAAGGTTAAAAGGTTTGTACTCCTATATAACAGAGGAAGTGAGGAAGCGTACCTGAGAGGCTGGTACGACCTACGTACTAACAATTTAGACAACCAAGCCAACTGGCTGCTTAATATTCAAAAAAAAAGTGGGGCATGAACCAGATCGCTTATTAAAACCTTAACCAAAAAGTATCGTTTGGATTGCGAGGGAATGAATTGCTCCAAATTTCGTTTGGAAATTTTATTTCTTTTCTAAGTGGCAGTGGTTCATATGCCGGCTGATGGGCCGCCAAAAAAACTGGAAAAGAGATCGCTCAACGGCGTTGATGATATCAACCAAATTTCGTCGTTGCGGCTTTGGTGGATAGCAGATGAAAAGTACTGGATAAACGGGTAGACATGCTCATATAAGCGGAAGGTGACATCATCAACACGAAACGAATGTTTATCTATACTACGCTGAAAATAACTCGAGTTCCACAGGGTGAGGAAATGATCTGAATGATAACAAAGCGAAAATGATTCAGAAACATTCGAAAACGCTAAGACTGTAGAAATAGAAACTCCTTGTTGTTGCCACTTTGCAAGCAGCTTTACCTTCTACACATTCATGGCAAATAATGGACGCAGCAAAGAAGCTGAGTCTCGCTGTGTCAGGCAATTATTTAGGCGTCAAGAAAGCTTTATTTCTTCCTGAAAATGAGCATAGTTGTATGAAGAGGGCAGAGAGGTCTGGCATTGCAGCAGAAAATAGACGTGTAATTTAAATTCATCTACATAATCGTAACGTTCTATCATATTTCGAAAGCAGTTTTTATGAGGTTATCTGACAAAGACACACATGTCTGTGCACTAGTTGAGCTGAACTTTATCCTTTCTAAGAGCACACAGCAAGGTCGATGAAAAGGTACTGCGAGGAGATGAAGTAATCAGCATCCAAATTCATCAAAAATTTCAACTCAAAGCAACACCTGCTGTTTGTCCTTGATGTATATAATAAGTAGACCATTCTGACAGTCCACGTTGCCTAGCTCTGCGTCTTTGTAGATCTCTTGCGCACTCTCATTCAATGGCTGCGCCGTATCGTTGATCTTGTCTGAATCTGTCACCAACAGAACCCCCATATACCTGCAATATTACCTTGACCAGATGACAGGTAATTTTCAAGAAACGCAGCTTATTTAAGTGCGCTGACATTTTTTTGAAATTTTTTTGAAAATTGAAAGAACGAAAGTAATGCAATGATGAATTTTTTGCTTGAGTTTTTGTATGCAGCATTCTAAACCTGATATACGGAAAAGGCTTATTTCTTATACTGTAAATAAACATCACTAAAACATCTATGCAATGAAAAAAAAGACGCGTAAATCATTTAATGGTCGGATTTATGAGATTCATAACGTTGCCATAACAATGAACTTGGTGTGGCTTTCAAACTTACGAAATCCTTGACGTATAGAAAATTGAAAAACCGCAATTTTAAAGTGAAAATAATTTATGAGGTGCTCATTTCGCTAAAATTTTCTTTTACGACTGCAAAAAACAGAGCAACAATCAAACACATAGGAAACTGAGCGACAATATGGACAAGGACAACCTATCTAGAAATTGGGATGCTCAAAGAACATGATTTTCTTGGCGTCATAATTTCTCGGTACCACTCTTTGCTAATCGGCTTCTATAAAGAACACTTATAATTGTTCCCAGCACTCGGTCAGCTGAAATTTCCTTATTTTCTAGGCAACCTAAAAGTTTTTGCAGCAGCGACACCTCGAAGATTCAGAAGTGGAAGCACTGCGTTATCGGAAGAGGTACGTGCTCAACGCGAAATTGTCGCAATGAACGGTGTTCTGAATGAATAAATAATAATGTTTTCAAAACGAGTTCACGAACACTTCGAAATGACCCGAATTAGTGGGTTCGCCCGAAAAAAGAAGAAAAATTGTAGGCATAGGTTATTGACGCACTTAGGCACTCTTGCCATCGCCATTTCCAGTTGAACACAAAATTAGCATGCGAGAAATGTATAAATTCCTAAGAAAGGAAAATTTATTCGAGTTCCTTGATGTTTTTATGCTTTTTGTAGAACGCAATGTGCCAACATCGTTTGTGTCTCTATTTATCCGTCTGAGAGCCTCCACAATTAGCGAATGAAGCTAAACTTGTTTATGAATGTGGGCGAGGTATAGGCACTTGAAAATGGCGGTGTATCCACACAATTTTACGACCAGCCGGTTTGAAAAAAATCTACCAAACGAGCTGCTATAGTGTACGTTTTTAACATGCTTTAATGCATTAAAATTGCAAACAAGTAAAAAAACTTGTCGAATAACGCCTTTATATTTTGGATGAATCCGCTCATAAACATATCTGTCATAAAATCCTCGTCTGTACGATCATAATAGTTGTTAAATTGCAATGCGGCTGGCATGAAAGGCTCCACGGCCAGCTCCAAAATGTTTGCAAACTTCTAAGCACTCTTACATTAGTTTTTGAGAAGCCGATGAATCAACCTGAAATATAGTAAAGCGCTCATCCTAGGGTGTCAATTATGGCTACTATATTTCACAACCTAACTTCGTCGGTATTCGTGGCGAAAATACTGAAAACACAGAGACGTTCGCTTATGCAACTTGCAACCGCAAATTTGCACAAACGCACAGCAATGAATCTCTTCCCTGCGAGCGTGGGACAACTTGAAACGTGGAAATATTCATGCTCTCATTTATTACTCGTTAGCAATTTACGAAAGCGGTTCACTGGTCAATGAAAACTAGAAAAATGATAAGCAGAGGCTGGTCCTTCCAACGATTTGAATTTTGCAGAAACCGGGACGTTATAACGATTCTTTGCGGTGCAAAGACCCCATATTATAAGCATGTTTTTACATTGCAGCATCCTCTAATTTGCATAAATGCTGTTATATCTAAATTACACCAAACCGTAGCCTCTCTACCGTATAATAACTGAGCTTTTCTCCATTCCTTGCCTGCATCACTGATCGCTCATGACCTGAATTTCATTTCTTGTGCGGAATTAAAAAAGCTTATCGCGCCAACTTCTTGGGTACGCTTTTCCACTTCTTTACTTTCCTTCTGCGCCGCTGGTGCTTTCCGGTCAAAGTCTGGCGCTGCTATTGACCTTCATTCGGGTAAGTATACAAAAGAATACAAGGCTAAGAGTTCGGCCATTTCGTTTGCGCATAAATAAATGACCAACGAAGCACTCACTTAAGAGGAAAACATCAACGAATTTCTCGGAACTTTTGCTGGAACGTTAACACTTCGGAGCATTAAAATCAAATCTAGCATCAATGAAGCAGTAACAAAAATTCTCAAACTCAAAATGTAACCGAACACTAACAGAGGTGAGCAATACAGGGAAACAGAGAACAAGCTAAGATAACGTACCAACTTATTCTTTTAGCCAATTTTGCACTGTACCTTCCTCTACTATCACCCCTGACTATGAACCATGCTTGTGTTTTCGCTGTTTTCACTAGACAACAACCCAGTATCATTATTTCCTATTGCACCTCAAGGTGAACGAATGTGCATGGGTTCATTATGGGCATCTGCGGTTACGAATTAACTGATCAACTGAAGTAAGGCAAATGTTATTCAATGATTCGAAAAATCTGAGTATAATGAACGAGATGTGGAAAAGAACTAGTAGAAAAGCATACCGGAGCACTGCTCAGTAGTAAGTAAATATTCATATGCATAACGAACGAATTCGTAGGAGAGGGTGAGAAAGGGTACCGATATAAATTGGATACCTCACCGATAGGACAGTTAAAGTAGAATTCTAAATTCTTCTTAGATTTGGCTGTAGTGTTCTCGACGTTAGAATTCCAACTTTATTGCTGGACATCGATCGTTAAGGGCAAGTTCTAGATTAAAACGGCAAGCAGCAGAATAAATGGCGATATTTTATGATATAAGACGTGGAAAAGTAACTAGAACGATATGAACTTTGACATTTCCATCCCCCATACGAGTTAATGTCATGGATTGTCGACAAGTAATAAAATGCCATACAACAATGCATTTATTTATATTATGACTGACTGATTCGACCGCTCACACCAACACTTCACGAGAGATTACTTTCATAGAGGCTTGATGGGTGTGAAATGATAAACTCACCGATTGCATTGTCAGACAAACGAAACCCCCTACAGCTTGTCTCGAAGTCTGTGAAATAGAGAGTGCCTTAGTAGTTTTAGTTGTGCTAGTAAATTCATGATCGACGTCCAAACTTTGAAACACAATGGACTTGTCAAGGCTCGAAGCGACGCTGACACAGACAGCCCTTCCAAGATTTTTGGAAAGGCCTTGAAGGTTAAGCATCTCGCAGCTGAATTATATTTTATTAAGAGCCAAGAAATATGATGCGATATGCACTCTTGAATTCGAGGATGCTCGGGCAATTTCTTTCAAAAAAACGAACTTTCATAAGCACATTCAAATGTGACGATAAATTCAAACAGACTGATGTTTCAAGAAGGAAAGACGCATACGGTTATCGTAAGAGTGACCGATAAATATGATGGCTGCAAAATCGCATTTGGTAAAGCAGAGTAATGTGCTCGTGTCCATAGATAATAGTTGTGCAGTATTTCAAGTTAAGCTGCTGAAATGAACCAAGGTATAACTCCCCAAGCATTCATCTCAATATCAAGAGCTATGTAACTTCGAATTGAACAGGTGGAAAGACTGAGTCCAGCTACTTGAAGTGGTCTTTTGTCAGAGATCCTCTATGCATAATTTCGTGGGTAAGGAATCTAGAAGAGCCAGAAAGATCGAAACCTGAGTACGTTCAGCAATAAACTATGGAATCGCATTAAACCTTTTATGCATTTAACATGCTCAGGCAACTGAATTCCTTTGCAAGTATCAAGAAGGTATGGTACAGGTTGAGTTTGTTAGATTTGTGAGGATGCGCAATCTTCAAAAAAAAGTTTAGATCCGCTTTCGAAAATATGATCTGACCTACCTGACTTATGCATGTGCTTCTTCGCTAGCACGCTTTTGTCCCCCCCCCCCTTCCTCCTCTCCATCTCTCGTGATGCTCATACAGTTCCCTCCACATTTTCAAAACATTTGCGCAACCTGTACCATACCTTCTTGATACTTGCAAAGGAATTCATCCAAAAGATCAGTCTGGACATGCCTCCAAAATAGATCTTTCCTATTAGTTTTTTTGTCCAAACTCAGAAACAAACCTAAATTGAGGGGAAAATGAAGCAACCACCCAGGATGGCGTCTCCACCCCTAGACTGCAGCATCATTCCAGGCATCTTTGAGGATGCGGTGGAATGCGAACTGCAGCATTTTGAGTGCAGTGCTTTACAAGTTTTCTTCGTTACCGACGTGAGAATCGTACATAGTGGATCGCCTCCGCAGTGGAAGCATCGATCGACAGATGAATGGTAGCGCCATTTTCAACAGCATACTACGCCACGGTAATTGCTGAATAGCGCTCCAATGCACTTTTGATGGTTTACTGATTAATAATAAAGCAGGGATTCGTGCGGAGAGCTGTCAATTAAAATAAATGGCGAAAACATCATTGGTAACTGGCGATAAAGCGATGTGAATCAGTGGAGCATTTGAACATAGCAATGAACTTTGCAAGAGGCACCCATCTGATGGCATTCTGACTAGACCTGAAAGTAAGGAACGGGCCAAGTTGAAGTTTAGCTAACTCACTTATCACTGCCACTGGAACGCATGCAACCCTTAGCGCACTTGCAAGGTATCCTCGTCTGAAGGTCTTTGAGGAGGGTAGTGAGTTTTGCTCTTGTGGAATTGGCCAGCACCTCATCGGCGTCACATACCAATACCGTATCTCCAAATCCTTCTTTCTTGCAACGCTCATAGTCGCTCAGCATGGACCCTTCTGATAGCCATATCTGCAAAGAAGAAAAAATGCACTGATTCTCGTAGATAGAGTTCTTCACAAAGAATCCTGTGCAAAACGCGCTGAAGATGACAGAGCACCCTGAAAGGTGCTAAAAGAGCTGCCTGTTTTTGTTAAACATGTGCCCTTACAAAAATTTAAAACCGCATATTTGTCCTCTGCAAACGCAGTAATCTGTGGTTTTTACAAGCATTGTATATTGCAATCTCTCCTTAAAACCAGGTCTCTTTTAAACAAACAGTGAAGAGTATCAGAACAGGTCAGTGAACCTTCTTCAATGGTAACCATTTTAAAAACGTCAGGTACATAGAAAGTGTGACGCCACTGTAATGATTCGAGCATGATATCGATATATGGCAATTCTTTGGTTCATATTACACTCAGTAACCAGCCTCATCATATTTCCTACTTTCGCCCATTAAGAATGAATGAAATGTCTTTTTATAGATGCTTTTGTGAAGTGCGCAAAGAGCTAAATAAAAGAAAGAAGACCCTGAAATATAAATGCGAACCATCTTATGGCATTTCACGCATCTGAGACATTCACAGAAACTGCATCACAGTGGCAATGCTACGCACCGAATGCGGTCAGGCAAGCCTTAGCGATGTTTTGCTCATTGTGCTTCATTGGTGCGGAATGGTGTATTGTCAGCGGGATCAATTCATCGATACCGTGTTGAATGGCACTTTCGTGGGAGTGCGATCGTGAAAAACTAAGTCTAGTATAATAACTGCTCATGCACATGTTGACTCCTCCTTCCCGTTTTCTATTAACGTCCCACTCAAATACGTGCAAACGACCCAAAAGAAAGATGCGAGTTGCACCTAACTGACAGAAGAAACGCATAACTACAAAAGTCTACAGCAGTGAAAATTCAAGAGAGACTTAGCTTCGCTCTTTTGCAGTCTTTGTTTTGCAATATTTATCGATAACTGGCAAAAACCTTATGCCGGTCGGGAACTGCCATATGTGCCATTCAATTTAATTACGCTGGGATAAGAAAGTGAAAAAATGTTTGCTTTGCTGAGCTCGTCCAGTCTATGCGGAACGTTGAACGATCGAACGATTAAGGCTGCCGAAGTCAAGGAGAATTTTATTGATAGCAAAGTAACTCGAATTTCAGAGTACCGAACGATGGCAAATGAATGCACCTAAAACTGTAGTTGATAAAACGTAGCTGAGCTATTAGCTCGAACTCTTCTCATTTCGTGGCAACCATAGTGCTCAGTTTGAGAAATATGAAGCAAGCCATTTTAAATTGCAAGTAAACCAGCACACTGAGAAAATCTCTCCATTTTATCTTATAATTGCAAAAAACTTTTCTCTCGTCTCTGGAAACTGAATAGAATGTTGCCCCATACGAGGAATCTTTGGCTCTCCTATATGAGAGAGTATATAGAAGAAATTTCCTCGAACTGTTTAAGAGGAAATAAAAGCATTTCTTTCTTCATGCTTCTTAACTCTATCTTCCAGAAGCGAACTGCATTGCTGATAGAAGAGAACTACAGAGAATAGTGCACAGCTATTAGCCTAAGAGAGAAATTTGGTACTTGACCTAGTATGTGAATATTTTTATCAGCAAAGACAAAGTGCATATCTGATATGATGTATTTCTATTCAAGAAAATTGGATGTAAGGAAACCGATCGCCGCACACATTCTTATCAGTGAGTGCTCATTTGCGAACGAAACATCGCATTTAAACATAATGCTTGAAAAGTTTCGAGAATTGATGCGATCGGACTCAGCAAGTCTCAGCACTCCACTTTATTCCAATATTCTGCTGAACGTCTCTCATATTACGTGGCAGTGCTCAATTGCAACATCCCATTGTTCGCCTTGTCACAAAGATATGAATCAAATAAACAAGCGGAGAAGCGTGTCAGTGATGCTGCCACTATGCGGTCCTTACATCTCGCCCACCTGTGCAACCAGTTTTGAAATGTGAGAAAATGTGCACAGTGATGGTTTTGAATTGTAAACAATTCGACTGCTCATAGAAGATTTCGGTTGGCGTGAAATGCGTTCAGTTTTCTTGTCTCATATGTTTACAAGCTTTTTTCGACATTGATGCATCAAGATGATTTATGGGAAAATGGTTAAACAATTATGCATATTACATTCTTCAATTTTCTTAGCTCTGGTATCAGTGCTTCGCAAGTTGAAACTACCAGACAGATAAACAGACACACATACATGCAACCCGGCACTGCGAAGGTAAACTTGCAGGAACGCATAGGAGTAGAAAAGTGCGTAAAATAGGCTGCTAGGATATGTGCTTTTGCAAGCTTGTATTTTTCGACAGAGCCTGAGAACAGAACACTCAGCTTCATAATCTGATGGCAAATAACGAAGCATGCACAATAATCTATGTGTACTCTATTGTAATCGCTCTCGACTTTGACCGACCAAACCGAAATTCGAGAAAGTTGGGTCATGCACAAAGGTGGCTCGTTCAGCGTACTATAGCACTTCACGTTGAAATATGCTTTTATTCAGTAATATGTGCTAAGGATCTCCACTCACCTTAGTATTTGATTACAGGTAATTTAAATATAAACGAAAAAAACCGCAATGAGCTGGAGAAGTCTTTCTTCAAAAATAAATTCGCTTAAATTGCTAATGTGCCCGAAAAAAAAAAGAATAAAATCTTGACGAAAAGAACCATATCGTTCGAGCCGCTTTCGACTTTTCGAACAAAAGACATGAAGTTGTTCGAACTCTTTGTAAACCGAGAAAGAATGACTTGTTTTAATCGCTTGAAGCTTTTTTGCGAAGAATTGAACGAAAGAGTGGCAGGGGATTATGGGGAGGGGTTGGCAGCGGGACGCGAAAATCCGAACAACTAAGCGTCTTGCAGCAAAATATGCCCAACTTTCAACCTCGCACTCAAGCCCACCACAACATTTAAGCCGATATTTGAGAACATTTCTGGAGAACTTCTGGCATTAAAACGGAGCAGTCTTCAGTTAGACAGACTTGCGATCAAGGGATATCTTCCTGTGCAAACAAAAGCAACTTTTCAACACTCGGGGGCGAAGGGGCGGATGGGGAAGTCCATGAGATCAGATATGCACTGCACTGCGCTGCATACTTTCCAATTTTCTCTTTTACTCTTGCTTTTAATTATCATTTACTCTCTGCAGTTTGCAATGTTGTCTCTGAAATCAGGCTGTACAATCCGTATTGTTCTTCAGCAGTTGCATGGGTGGCGGAGGAAGGGGTGAGGGAGGTGAAGTCATCTGCAATGGAAAGTATAAAGTATGCGATAAAGTATGCACGAAAAAAACAGCAAACCAGTTGCCGAAATCGGTAACCGCTATAAACAAAATCACTCTACATGATCGAGTTGCGTTCAGCTCATAGTTGCAAACATTTCAGAACTACCGGCGTGGTTCAGCAAAAGGGATGAAAAGTTACTTAAGTAACAGCGCCAGTTTTGCTCGAAAAAGTAAACAGTTTTTTAAACTTGGGAAAGCTTATATTGAAAAAGGAAGGAAATATTGATAAAACGTCTCATTGTGCCCTTTTTTTTTCTTCTTTAACACCATCCAAACGAAAAACTCCTCCGACTTTTCTTCTTGCAGTCTTTTACTGTTTGCAGATGAGGATGTAAGCAATAAAACAGTTGATTTTTTCGAAAACGAGGATTTCCAACAAGTGAAAGCTGTTTTCGATGATGATGAAGTTTCGAGAAACTCAACGATGAAGACAGAGGTTCTCAAAAATTTCGATCTGCTCAAGCATATCAGGATATTATCCGCTCAGTTCCTATGTGAATTCACTTGGAAGATGGCGTGAAATCATCGAAATGAAAGCGTTCACTGCGTTCTGAGTCATTGCCAATGTAAAGCGCAAAACTGCACGTCCTCACAAACGGTTCCATTCTCTATTACTGCAATTGCGAGCATAATTGGCATCATTCTCTCCCAAATGGATAAGTGTTGCGTTTCGTTTGATTAAAAAATCTCTTGCAATCACTTCACAAACCATTATTGTAAGGCGCTCTAATTGCATTTATTGAAGTTCTCTAAGATTTCTATTGCTCGGTGCAAAAATAAATATGAAATCAGTTCGAATTTGTGATGGTATCATTGTTCGCTTATGTGTTTAATCGTAACAAACATGAGAGAATCCTCTGTAAGGTTACATAAAATGAGACAGCTATTTGCAAGCGAACGATCGACTGTGATGCCTCAGCTACCATAAAGCAATAAACGCCCACCTGCATTACTATCACCACTAAATCCATAATCCTCGAACTCCTCGTCCTCCCCTCCTCCAAGAAATCAGTTCGACTTGCCAAATTCTGTGATTAGCAAAGCATGCAAAAGAGAGCAAAGTAACATGGACACAGATGATCAAAACAGATGATTTTTGCCTTCCCTTCATACCTTACTGAGAGCCTTCTCCTCCTTTTTGTAAGCGGTCCAGACAGAGCTTTTCTGGCAAACGAAAGTTTGCGCTTATATCTCTCCCTCTTCTTTGCTCCGTTGCAGGTTTTTTTCAATATCCCTCTCAAAAAATTCTCAGTAAGAAGAAGATTTCGAATAATCGTCACCTGTTTATTGGTGGGTTCTGTAATCTGCGCAATTGTGTTTTCCTTTAAATCCATCCTATTTCTCTAAGCATTCGTGAACAGCATTAGCGATAATAATGGAGATAATTCTCATCTCTTCGACGTGTTTGCACCGATGTCATAGTGTTAGAGAATATAAACCTTGTTAAATGACTGAAAAAAAATTTGATGAGAATGAGGACTTATGAAACCTCGCAATCAGCCACTTTTATCGCTCTAGCTTACAGCAATAGAGTCATCACTTCATTATTCTGCTCAACTAGAAAGCATTACACTAGTGACTGTTGCTCTTGGCTGTATTCCTCGCCAAAACGCATGGCTTGCTTTCGCGCTAACACATAGCACATATAGGAAGTGTGTGGCAAGAATCAGAATGCACCTACTGGCAGTGCCAGTGGGTCGATGATGTTAAGTACAGATATCACGTCTTTTATACGACTCATATGAAGCTTTATAAGGAAGTTTTAATATTCAAGGCGAGTCAGAGAAACGTGCTTTATAAATCGGCATTTTTAGCAATGAAACGAACATAGCGTCAACAGCATTCATTGTACGAAAAAATAAGAGATGCATCAATAATTATGGATACCATCAAAGAAACGCTAACAATTCATGGAATATATTGGATAAATGCATCTAACCATTCCTTCAATTCTCGTCCTGTTTTTAGATGATTAGCAGTATACTGTTCTGTGGCCAGATCACTATTCGTAGGAGCAGAGAGTGCAGAATATTGCGATAAAGGCTGAGAAGCGTAAGGGAGTGCTTGCTACGATTGCGCTGTCGCATCTCAGCCGCCTCACCTGCCACCTTCACAGGCAGCAAAAAAACTAAAATCGACTGCCCATACAATGTGCTTTGCAAAATCTGAGCTTCTTTGTGGCCTCAATGATGTTGAATTAACGTTAAATGAATGCATGCATCGATACAGATATTTTCATTAATGCATATTGCTACTTTCAACGTTCATGGACAGCGACAGAAATACTTCATGAGGCCAATTTAGTTTACATTACAATCATCGATGTTCATAGACCTAGTAGTTTACGGTTTAAGACAGCCACACAAGCAAACACATGCACACACCATGCGCACATCACGTACGTGATATTGCCAAAATGCGCTTTGCGTATCAACTTTACAAGTACGCGTAGAAAGCTCTAAAAAATTTATCAAAAATGATTGCAAAGAGATTACATGATTGCACCGATTCATTATCTGCAACTTGAAACAAAAGTTCGTACAGTACAAATCGCTTCTTGCATGCCAGAATCAAATAAAACCACGAAAGAAACAACTGCTACGAACAGAATCAAAAATAAACAGCTGGTACGATTCAAATTGAAACCACAAATCAGGAACAAATACAGCTCGGATGGTAACTGATTTCCACTTTCATTCACGCCAGGCGGTTGCACGAATTACAGTGTGGCAATACCTTCATCTCAGCCGTCCTTGTATCCTGTATAATCTTTGACGCTGCCTGTTTTTTTCTATCTTGCAGATAAAAAATGAAAGACCGGCTGGTTAAAGATGTGCGAACAGTGTTGGAGAACTCAAAGCGTCTATAATGTGTAAATGTTGGCATAAAAGGTCGCCATCTATAAATCAAATAAACAATGCAATTCTTGCTTCAGTGTCTCCTCTGGATATTATGCATGCGACATGTAGACTTACGAGACATACGAGACGCTGCAGTGATGCGCCTTGGGAACGCAGATTTAGTAAAACGGTATAAAAGATTCTCATGAAAGAGTTTAAAGACAGAAATTTGATTACATGGAGGAAACGACCGCCACTACGATCTGACAGTACTTTGTGAAATATGACAGCCATAAGCGCCACATTTCCCGCTAATTCAACGACTGCGTTGCGCGAGTTGCTCATAGTCACATCGTTGCGTTAAACCGGTGGTCAACTTCAACCGACACTATAATTGGTGATCCGGAATGGAACAGTCGTGTTGGCTGTATTCATCGAATACGTTGCAAGTGGTGTCTAATAGCCCATTATTGTGCATTCATTTAGTCGCCAAATGTAACGGAAAACCACACCGATAGAGAACAAATAAGTAGCACCAGTAGAGACGTTTTGGAGGAAATGGCTTAGGTGGCATAAGATGGCGACACCAAAAACAGATGAAAAGACATCGTATTCTAAATCTAGCTAACAACGCAACAACAAATGACAGTGGGATTTAAGGACAGAGTGGAATCGGCCGCGCTCACCAATCTTGCAGGAGAAAATCCTTTGTTTCTCTGCTGCAAGTCCTCGCAACCCAACCAATGTTTCTTCCATTATATTCATGCCAAGCTTGCAAACGCAGGATTAGGTGTTGAACTTACTCCTATCACAATTCAGCGGTTGGAGGAGTGGTGGTTTCAGCAACACCAACAACTGTCATGGCGAAGTTGGTTGAATGTGAAAGGCAGCTTGCTTTGTTTAACCTAGAAGGCTTGATGGATGCAATTAGGTGGGTGCGTCGGATGATTTTGGCAAAAACTAGGCCGTTTACTTGGGACTTTTGTCGCCGATTAGTTGCGCATGAGAATGCATGTTGGGATCGGTTGATCGTCTTTCCAATAATAATACGATAATCGGAAGTGCTTTATTTGAGCGCAACAGCACTTATTTATCAACTTTGCTGGCAGACCTTTGAATCTGCTTCTTGCATAACAGGCGCAGTGATAGAGCTGTTGATGTGACTGTCGTAATTCAAGCATCACAGGAGTTATATACTGGCAGCACGCTGCAGTAATATGCCAACAATTACATAAGAAGCATTCGCATGTCGAGCTTTTCCGAGCGAGATGCGGAGAGGACGATCGAAGCTTTGAAGCATCAGTGGTAGTAAGAATGAAATTTCGGAGGTGTAGTGTTTTCGCTCAGATGCGAGGGAAGGACTTATTTGAAAAAAGACGGGAAAGAGGGAAGCGGTTTTGTAGAAGCCCTATTGAAAAAAACGGATGCATCAATCCGACATTATAGTGCACGTTAAGGAGGTGAGCCGTTGTTTCTTCCTTTCACCTCGTTGCAAATGTCTGACAGGCAGATGTATAACTTCAAATGCCTATGCTGAAAGTATCATGGCAATGAGATGCTCTGTACGATGGCGAGAGATTTTTTATCTGTTTCGGTGACAGCACTGGCTTAAGCATTAGTTGATGAGGACGAGCGGTGGGAGATGGAGAGTAGAAGCTGCTCGGGCGCTGATAACCTTCAGAGGTTTGTTGATGGAGGTAATCGCAAATTCTAGTCATGGCGCAAGAAGGCATTCATCTCTCCGTCTTTTATTGCCTCGTGCAATGCAGCGCACGTATTTTTAAACATGAGAATATCCTAATGCTATTTACGAAATAGTACTGGAGAGCAATGAAACACTCAGCGATTTAGACACTTAAAGTAGTTATTGACCAACAGATGGAGATGCTTTCCCGTGGGAAAAAAAAACTGCTGTTCATTGACTATCAAGTCAAGAAGCCATCGCTTTGCTTCCCTTTCCAACTCTTTCCCCCCTTTTTTTGAGAAGGTCATTTAACTGGAAAATTGCTCGTAAAGATTTAAGAAAATCTCTAAGATACAAATCTATAAGAGCGCAGTGGTCAGAGCAGAAGAACTGGACACGGCTCGGAAGGAGTGATGTAAAAATGTCGCTAAACGCTAATTTTGCTTGCGAAGTGCATCAGCGCCTAGACGTGCTTGCATTGTTAGTGTGGAATGAGCCTTTAATGAGAGAGCTCTCTGACATTTAAACTGAGCGGTGCGCTGGAAATGATTGATGCGCAGACGCAAAGCAATGTACGCATCATAGACCATATTGCAATGCCCAAAATGCGCAAATATTAACACATCAAGTGCTGCTCATTGGTGGCTGAGCAGTTGCAAGAATTTAGTGTTTTAAATGAACTCCGGATTCTTAAACCTAAAATACCGTACTATCATGAATAGAAGATTACTCTTGATAAATGATAATTTGAATATAAAATCGACCTCAAGACATAAGAAGAATAGAAGTGCATCGTTGAATGGCACTTCCTTCAGAAATAGGACGAAACAGAGTGCTCACGAACGTGATATCGCCGCAGATTGTTGATATTCATAGGTCTGCACTTAACACCATCAGATTTTTTTCAGTGCTTAGAAGCAGTGTAAAAATTCGCCGATGTCAAAGCAAGTAAATGTCCCCATCATTCTGTTCGCCTGCTTGCACCAGCAACGATGAAATTTCATAGCCACAGCGGGTTTCATAGACTGTTCGCCATCTCACAAATTTCTACTGAAAGTGTTTGTTGCTCTCGTTAGCGATCAGATGCGGCTTCTAGGTAGCAATTTGAACAACCGTCTGGTCATGCCGAATGGCCTATGGCAAGCTATTTGACGGTCTTTTCGGATTTCACACGTCAATCGGTTTAATGAGTGCGGTCTTGTCAGACTGCCATTTTAACCTGCCCGGTACTTATTACTGTTTACTTCCCGCTTCTTCTAGCATTCATAAAAACTGGCAAGCTTTTTTTTTCAAGTTAGCAGTCAGCATATAGCTATCCATATGCGTTGTACATAAAGGCACATCTTCACACATTTCAGTTTTGCCAGATAACGTTTTTTGTATATAAAAAGGGAAATGCATACTTCGAGCCATTTCAATTCATTTCCTGCAATTTGCCTATGTGTTTTGAAGAATGGAGAAAGTAGAAAGGTAGTGCCATTTATGACGTCTACATCAATATCGCCCACTCTTTCATCACCTCCTAATCCCACAATGTTCCTCTCGTTTCTCATCTACGAACGGTCCTGATCAAGCTTACCGATACTACTGAATATTACTGTTAGTATATATTTGGAAGGATATGCAAAATTCACCAAGCTATAACTCCAAAGTGATTGAACACATGACACAGTGACGGAAACATCACTCAGTGATCGTTTCATCATCCCGTGCTCTTCACCTTAAAACTTAAAAGGCGTCGAACTCATCATCATGTCAGCAAGTGAAATCGTCACCGTTCTGAAGACCTTTGCAAAGCTACAGATCTTTCGTTTGAAGGGGACGTTTGACCAAGCCGCGAACAAAATAGTGAATGGTGAGTGAATTGCGCTGCGTGGATCAGAATGGACGATGGAGGTGGTGAACGGAAAAAATCGCAAAAAATGAAGAAAAAACACAAATTCAGGGACGTATGAAGTGGGATAAAATATGTGCGGTAAATGTTAAGTGAATAAGATTGAACAGTTGCCTGAAAATTATTTCTACTCTAAGCATTGGTATTTTCTTGCTGATCACACGTGAGCCTTGCCGCAGCTAGCATGCGTTACCGGAAGATATCATGGAACAACATGAGATAAACTCACATTAGACAATGAGATATATGCGAGTCTGCTCGTAGAAATATATTGCCGCCAACAACTTATCTCAGATAGTTATTTCAAAAGAAGACCCACTATTGAGCAGTGATGTTCAAACTTAATCCATGGACATTTCAGACACTTTAAGCATTAAATGTCTTCGGAAATATTATGACGATAAGTCTCTCGAAATCTCTCGCCAAAATTTACATGCCGAGATTCATTGTCTATCTCTCACAGAAAGTTTTGATTAACTCGTCCAGCCGAGAAACTGACCTTTTTAGCTCTGAGCGGAATCGTTACAGCAGTGTCTGCAGTCAGGTTGACGAACATTACATAACAAATCATTTATGTTATGTTCAATGAGAAAATGACTATACGGCTTCTCCGAAAGGAAGCTTTGCAACACTTATGAGGTATTTGGATGCTTACGCGTAATTCTTCAATTACAGAAGTAAACCTTCGTATGGCAGATTAAAACGGGTTTCCGCCTGCGAATGTGATTTCAATCGATTTTGCATTTGCATTGTTAGGCGTTGCATTAGTGCGATTTTTGTATACGTGCAGTCAGCGGATGTGACTGCTGAAACTGCAAGTGCATGTTCTGCCGGCCTCTCTGCCACGACTCCTCACTTCTTTCTTGAAAGGCGAATATTCGAAAAACGAAAGAGACTTTTCTGAACTCCAGATAGACGAGAGTAGAAGTTAAGGCAGCATCTAAGAAGATAAGTTATTATCTTTTCCACAGTTCCTATGAATAGGAGAGAAATTGTTTTGTGTGCAACCTCTCGCCAGCAAATTATACTCACAATTGCACTGCAGGTTTCTTAAGTGAGGAAAAATACATAGACACACCAATAACACTCTTCTCAAACAGGAAACATGAACGCAATGTCATTCCTGCTGGTTTCGGGACATCCGCTTTCCGCTTGATGACATGCATCCCGTTCGATGAGAACGAGTTTGCTTCGTTGGTTCAGCAACCGGATCCCACCGCCTATTATTTTTCCCGAGTTCCAAACGAGACATATCTTATCGAGCCTATAATATGCCTCAGCGACGCGCGCGAATGAAGATCATATGTGGTCTTACGAAATACCACATTCCGGCATGTTCGATAGGAAATGAGCAAAAGAACTTCGAACATCTTAGAGAAAACATAAATCCCCAGGAATCTCTAAATCGACGCTTTGCAAAAGAAGAGATAGGAGGGACGGAGCTTCTTTCAATATTCCACCCTTCTTCTCTCAGCATACCAGTTTTTTGCTGCTCATCTGCATACAACGAACTTTGCATCATAATTCAGAAAGTTTCTAATGCTGTATCTTGCTGACGAACGAATTACTGACGCAAAACGATGTAAGAAAAGAACAGAATTTGTCAGCTGAACAAACCCCGAAGTCTTTTCGCAGCATGTCCCGAATGCTTTCCTCTAATCAAAAGTTAAGACTCGACCACTACCATAGCAAAGTAACAAATTTTTGCTTTTCTCTCGCATTTTGTTACTTTCCTCAGCAAGCTATAATAATCTACTAGGAATCAACTAAGCATTGGAAACTTCAGAGCGTAATATATACTTCACGAAAGTTATTACGGGATCGGGCTCTCAGTAAAATGTAACGAGCAGTTCAAGAGAAAAGACATGTCTCTTAAGGAGTCATAGGGCTAGCATAGAAACCACCTAACGTACTTAATGTGCAACAAAATATCTAAAGAGGGAAAAGCACTGTGAGATCTTTTCGGCAGTCCATGCCAAAACATGCGAGTTAGCTGCCTCTAGCCCATGCCTAGGACCCGTATAAAAAAGTATAAAAGTGGACTTAGAGTGATGAACTTATAAGAATCGATAAATAAAATTTGCTGCTTCCGGTGATAATCTGTTGGGAGGGAAATCACATTCACTGCAGCGGTAGTGAAGTTCCCTTCAGAATGACGTTCTCGAGCTGTTTGCTATATGTAAGGCAACAAGAGGCGCATAACAGCTCATAATGTAACAACTAGAAAACGAAGTACGACAAATTCCTGCGTGAAAATGAAATAAGTTTTCATCGCCCGACCGCTACGATTGCATAGAGTTTTATTCTCAACTAAACTTTCATTTACTTTACTGTCAATACTAAAGCACTGCTAGCCGAATTACACAACTCTTATTGCATTCGAATAATAACGTTAGCATGAATCTCCATAAAGATGGAGCGAACTACGACGGTCACTACCAGGATAAATTTGAAGTTAATTACAACTTACTCCGTCCATCAAAAGTGCATATAACTTCCGGTGCGAGTTGAATAACTAGGGTATATTTGAAACCCGCTGACAGCATATGGCTACAATCAGTATATCAGCATAAGTTATAAAAATTGCTTGGTTCCCGAAAAAAGATGATTTCCAGCATGCTTTTTCTAATCTCAGCACACCCTTGAGATGGCTTTTTGGCGAGCTATGATGGGTAAGGACACCAACTGTGGGAGAATATTAAACACTGATGTTAACATTAGCTGGCGTAAGATTAGCCGGAATTGTTATGTTGTGTTGGTATGTTGCAGTTTTTTAAACTGAATTGATGCCAAAACGAAATAACCGTAAATTACTGTGGCTCACTTTGTCCCAAAGACGATTTTTTCCGATTCTTTCATTTTAATTGAAATCCACATATATTCGACTGATTGGAACTATCAAACGCCAGATCGACAAAACTGAACACCCGACACCACTTACTTTTTGCCTTCAATTGAAACTGAAGCTTTAACGTCGTCAAAGCCCTAAGTTATCAATTATTCGCACCTTAAAGATGGAAATCTCGATCTGTTTAGCACATTTCGTTGCGTATGAGTGGTCGAGTTCCATTAAATTCGGCTAAATGCCTTAGTTCACGAGAGGTCCCGTCAGCGATAGACACCTGCACGAATGGGAGCATTGATTTTACTTGCAATTTACCATTCTTTGGAATGAACAACTTTAAACAGAACGTGAAGAATTGTTGCGAACTTATGCTCTAACAGTGGAGGAAGAAATCTGTTCTCTTCACATGAGGTGGGAGTGGAAGAAGTTAAGTAAGCATTAAAACAAATATCAGCATGAAAGCAGACTGCCAAAAATCAGTGCTTATTTCAAAAAGAACGCTATACAGTATCCAGAGCAAGCATGAAATAAGAGATTGCAGTGTATCGTGACTGAGCTGGGTGTCACGAAAGAAAATTCCGGCTAAACAGCAGTATCTCCTCGAAGAAAATAAGCAACAAATTTACTTAGAATGCAGGAAGCAGCTCGGCAATGCATTGATTTAGTTTGCAGCAAAGGCAAATAAACGAAGCGTGGCCATAAGCTGGATAGCATCTAGCTCAATGAAAGCAAGTAGGCACATGAGATACCTTTCATTGCAAACTACAGCGAAACATCTGAGTGAAACTTTCGAATTCTATGAGCTGTTTACTACTGCAGTGCCTTCTAGGCCTCTGAACGCCGGTGACTTTATGTAGAGATAATCTTTCGAAACCGTCAAAGATAAAACTTCTTTCCCACGTTTCCTCTCACCCGACTAAAATTTCGACAATCAAAAACAGGGAGAGGTGACGAAACGAGTGCCGTATTCGCTTTGCCAATCGTCTATTTCCCCTCCAATCTCCTAAAGATGAAAACTATTTCAAGCCATAAAGCGAAGCTAACAGGGAGACAGCAATACTGGTCGGGAACGACACAACAGAACAAGCGCATCAATAATTAGTACATCAGTCATTGTTCAATGCAATGCATGAGGGTGACGATCGAGTCAATCTGTTGTCGTAACTAGCCCTCGTCGTCGCTATGAATGGACAATGAGTGACACCTCAGAAACAAGATGACTCGTAGAGGAATCCCACGATTGGACAGTCTCCTCAAAATCTGACGGGTCCTCGCAAGAAATAACTCTCTTGATCTTTAACTGCATCTCGATATAGTATTGCCGGTTTTCTTCAGAACTAAGAAAAGTCCCTCAAAGTCATTCATATTTAAGAGCAAAACTTTAAACTCAGTAAGTATTGGAAGGCTAATCTCACACAGCATCAAAAGACTGCAAAAAGGGTCACTGTGGTTAGACAATAGGTTAACGTGTTGAGATATTTATTTTAGATTCCAGGGCGGTAGTATGGAGTGGCAGGACGCGACCATGGGATGGTGAAAACGATAGAGGCCATCCCAGTGGAGGAACCCTTTTTTGTTGCTAACTTCTCGCATGATGTGATAAAATCATCGTCATTGATACTTACATCGACTAGCAATTCACTCGATCGTGCCTCTACGAGAGTTAAAGGTCCTGAAGTGGCCTTTAGGACCACCGCGTTAATTTGCGTCTTTGAGATGGCTAGAGCGATCGCGGTGCTAACAAATGAGCTCATATATGTCGTCCTGGTTTGCAAAATAACAAAACAACAAAATGCGATGCTTGACCAACGACAGAAAGATGGTCCCACACTCTTTTAGGTCTTATTTAACAGCTGAGTTATATGAATGACGAATAAGAAATTTTATTAGCAGTAGAGTAGTAGGATGTTTGAGGTAAAATGCACTAGAACGAGAGAGGAAGAAAAAAGTCAAGAGGAAGCGGAGCCAATGGGCGATTTGTAAGTAAAAAGAAAATGAAGACAAGGCTATTTTGGAATCAAAGCGAACAGGGTGCATTATTCTGCAGTGCTATGACTTAAGAGAAAAAAAGAACTGAAGTAAAAAGTCGTGTATTTCTCGCCCATTCAGGCGCCAATAGAACTGAAATTTGGAAATATATTTTCCTCTCGCGAAATTTGCCGCAAATCTACCTTCGTGCAGGTAATGTCGCTAGATCTATTTCCACTGTTGACAGATCTAATGACCGGAAGCGAGCAGATGCAAGTAATGTCTGCCTGCACATGCAACATCAACACCCAGCTTTTACCTGCTTTTGTAGCTTTGCAGAGCAGCATATTTATTTGCCGTGTCCACTAACAGCCACCAGTAGCATGAGCTAGAACGTATATTACATAGCTTAGGCGCTGAGTTCAAAAGTGAAATTTGTCGTTTGCGGAAGTCTCATTTCCTTAAATTCACATGAAGAAAGAGGAAAATCTTCGCAGCAATTGCATCAAGAAATTTCATTTCACAGCTTTCTTCACAGGTGATTAGATTCTTCTGAGGTTCTGATACCTGTAGAGCATTTCCATGTAAAACCGTTGGAATGACTAACTGCCTGAGGGAACTTTTATTTGTTGATTGAAATCTCGAAGACTTCTGCTTTCTAGCAAGCGAATAGAAAGTAACCTTATTCATTTCATCAAGGTATAGGTACTTGCTGTAGTAAACGTTCATGAACACCGAAAAGGGGTTGAAGCATCACCGAGAAGTCGATTTTGGGAAAACGTTAAAGCTGGCAAACTGAGTGTAAAAAACTGTTTGATGCACTTCTGTCATCGAAAACGAATTTTAATTTCAAACATTTACCAGAGAAGAAAACAATAGGAAGAACTTCTCCAGCTAGACTCCAAAGACCCCCTTACGATAAGCTTCCTTCATTGGTTCTTTGCACTCGACATAAGTAGATATCATCAGAGTACTCTGAGCGACAACCATATCGACAGCAATGTTGCGAAGTGAGAAGTGCGCATATTCGATAAAGCTTCACTCGTCTTCATTTTTCAGGGTGCACGTATGGAGTAGTGGTGTAAAAAGCAGTGTAACCATGGGGAAGAAAGACTCGTTTATCAACAACACTGCAGAGTGCCACCCGAAATTAGTGTCGTTTTAGGCAAATAGTGGAACTGCGCTTTTAGATGGGGAAAAGAAAGAGGAATTTACTGTGAGAGCATTATGAACGCATTGTTTGCAATCGATAGTTGGGAAAAATTCCATTCAACGACGACTATCGACCAAAAAAAAATATTTGATTCTCGGATTCAGCACCGCTTGCGAACTAGATATTTTCTGCTAGCAATGCTCGATGATATTCTACAACTTTCTACCCACTTAGGACTTCCTATTTACATAAACTTATAACAATGCTATATTTTTTATTATTGGTATTACTCAATTTTGCAAGCAGCACAAGATTTTCGCTCCTTATTTCTGAGCATTTTAAACGGGGAGGGAGAGGGAAAATGTTCAGATGGTGGAACAAGGGGAAAGAGAACGCTGCTCTGCGATGCTGCTCTGACATGTCAGGTTGCACTTAACAGCACTACTGTGACTTGTCCTACTCAACTTCCTTTCCATATTATGCCATTAACGTCCTTAATAAACGGAGTTTCCGAGCGTACTATTCAAGTGCATCGCTGAAAAACTTCACGGCTCTCAATCAAGTATATGCGGTTGAATTTCGAGTGTCATAGAACTACTCAACCGTCAGTAAACACATAGAATGGACCCACCACAGCCGATTCATTGCGCCTATCACTGCTGAGTGTCTTCATGTCAAAAAGAATGTAGCAGAACAAATACTTCGAAATCACTGCAAAAAATGACTCATTCAGGGAGGCCAGAAAATACATTAATCGCTACCGGCGCCTGCACAACTATTGAGTTCATCCTGAGTGAGGGCTAGAAGCGATTGAGGACAGAGGAAAACTGTCGTGCAAGGCGATGCTATGTAGATTAATTTAAAGCTTACATTGCAAACAACGGTTTATTCAAATAAGTGCAAATCCATGCCATGAATGACATATTGCTTTTATCATGCCAGCCGGGTGCAAAACATTCAAGAAATAGTGTGAAAAGGCAAATAATGCATTTTTGCAGACTGAGTGGCGAAATTTTTAGCGTGTAAATTCTAAGTCTTTAAATCAAGCTGATGGCGAAAAAATGGGGACGAAATTTAGTCTAGAAGCTAGGGAGTAGGTGGAATAAACGTAGTAAATTTCAACAGCGTGCATTTCCTGTTCACGATTTAAAAACCATCGCGCAAACTCCACACTCAAAAACACATTTGCACAGGTGAGACGCCTTTATAACATACTTCCGCGGAAATCTGCGGGACGCGCCTAACATGTGGAAATTCTCCGTGCAATAAAAAACAGTTTGTTTAAAAAATTAAAGTGCACTGTTAGAGTATTTTAATGCTTCCTTTCAAGCTTAGCACGTTACAAAAACCAGAGGAACCTTGACACTCAATCAAAACAAATGTCTCTCCAAAAAGCCCGGCCGAGGGCCGCTTTTTAAAATGACGCCGGGCGAATTATTAACTAGCACAGAAATTCAAGAAGTAATTTGAATTACATGTTTATTAACCCACAGAATTTTCTATTCCTCTGGGCGGTTGCATAAATTTCTCACCAAAATTGCCACTCGTTCTCGTCCACCGAAACGAAAATTCTGTAATCACTCGCGTTCCATTCCTCAGAAGAAGCAATTCTTTCAAAGACAAAACTTCGACGATGAATTCATCACAATATATAAACTATAACGCTCCAATATCCACTAACCCACCGTTTATTTAATTTATGACCGAACTTCACACAAAGCAGCATTGATATACTGACCTAATTGCAGACTTCTGCGTTCCGAATTCCTCGAATTTCTCAAAAATCTCCATTGGAAGATGGGTGAGAGAATGAAAAGAGCCAAAAAGCAATCACGCTAAGCTGCTGTCATCATTGTTTCTTTCGCTGCTAAATTCGACAAACCTGTTCGTTTGCATGGAAAAGAATGAATATCCTACCAGTTCAAATTTCGCTCGAAAGCGTGTTTTCAACACTGCGTTTTTCACCATCTATTTTAGCAAGCAATGAAACGGTCTAATTGAAGCAGTTCTGCTCCAGAATTGAAGAAGATATGCGAACATGTGAATACTATTACCCAAAGAGATGGCTACTCATTTACGCACCGTGACGAAGGAAGCGAAATAGAACTGTTGCATTCCATTCGTCTGATGTATTTGTACGTATTCTTTAGGAACAAAAAGCTGTAAAATTTTCCAAACTTGAATTCTTTTGTGCGAATTAAACATTTCATAAGTCAACTTTAGTTTTGACTCATCATATGTAAAGTCTAATGACAATGAAACATTTTATAGGCAGCGAGATATCAGCCAAGAGTGCTGCCAGCCTGAGACATAACAACGTGAAAATAAATTCGGCGAGCGATGTAGTCAGTGCTTCGTCATTTTATGAACACTCCAACACACACTTTTTGTTAAAAGGATGGCAAAAATGTCCACTTCATGCACATTCTGCTTTCTTTCTCAACACAAACCCATCTTTTGCCCGGGCCTCTCTGAAAGGAAAGAACCTGCTCCCCCCCTCCCCCCGCACGTTTGATTCTGGTGAGTACCAAGAGTATAATGGACATAAGCGCATCAATCAACTCTGAGTTCCTTTGCGACATGGTTACAAAAAAGAGCAAAAAACATAGCGAAGACATGATCTAGGATGGCTGATAGACGGAGGAAAACGAAGAGGTTCATAATTGGCTGCGCTTGATCGATAATCCAGCCTAGAAAATTGCTGAAAAATAGAGGGGAATCGGAAGGGGTATTTATACGAGCACCTTGATAAGAAGATTAGTGTCGGTGGCTTACATGAAACCAGTTTGATATTGTCACACACGGACCATGCAGACAATTGACAAGAATCAGTTTTGGAAAAGGCGATTTGCGCTAATCATCAGATTAACCAACAAAATTTTCTGCGAATTTCAAAGAAAACACACAGCAGTGAATTTTAAGCAATTATATATCAGTTCGCAGATTTTGCTCATAGTTATGCGAATATGCACTTCATGCTTTTTGCCTGCGAAGAAATCTCTGAAGCATAAAACTCAATTCAGAAAACTGCGCAACAGTTTTCGAAAAACTGGCGTGATCAAGTTCATAGGAGAGGGCAGAATAATCGAAATAATAGTTTCGCGTTGTACTGACCCGCATGCATGTACCAATCTCGTGGAAGAAAGTTTTCTCTGAGGTGTTGAACGAAAACTCCGCCAACCTATAATGCATGTGACTTTTCGTTTAAACGTTTGAATGCTTTAAACTCTTTTCACACCTGGCGGCTCAATGTGCAATAACGCGTAGAAGTTCAGCCTATAGCATAAGTTATATTTAGCAAACAGTTCTGCCTCCAGCTGGGCAATTAATATGTATGTTCCCTTTATGTGCTGAAATTGGATCTGATTATCAAACAGTTAAGTAGGAAGTGGTGTAGGACTATCGATGACAACAAAAATATGCACTAAAACCACAGTCGAAGATTGTATTTTTAAAAGCCGGAGAATTCTCTCAATATTAGGAGCTGCCAAGATAACTCGACAGGAAGTGCTCACAATCAGATCAAACTCCGAAAGAACTGGGTGAAAAAAAAGCGTCTTATGTTTTCTTATTAAAGCGTTTTCTTTTTGCAGACGATTAATTTTCCTGCTAACGAATGGTGCAAAAATTTGTTCCGAGCTATCTGCATATGCATCTAGCTGTTTTCTTTGGAAACGTCGAAAGCAAAGTGTTCATGTATTTCAAAATTATCTCACAATCTCTGTTTCGCCACTGCAAGTTCTGTGTGTTGATATGGATTTGCAAAGTCGCTTTGTTTCGTCTTTACATATGCAAAATTTCCGCTTACATCCGAATGCAATTCAAAAAATAAACTTTAATTGCAGTTATCAACGATATGCTGAACAACGTTGTATCGCAGTTATCGCATTGGATGGGCGAAGCATTGGGCTTCGGAAAACACCGTAAAAGGATCAGCGATTCATGTAAGTCAACGAGTGATATAAGTCTTAACAGACAGATGAAAAATCAACCGTCGACAAATACACAAAGCCGGCAAGGAGACTGACTGCGAACAGAGTGCTGAAAGGTTGTATCTCACATGAAAGCGAAATAGCAAGCAACTAGAAACTTCCTATGAATATAGAACCTATCAGATAATGTCGGTCTCCAACAGATGGACCGTATTGTGCAGAAGTGCATCATGTGCGGAATTATGGACGGAGGACATATATCCACTCTCATTCCGTTATTAAAGAGGTCGGTACCGCGAAGGTATATAAATGAATTAAAAGTGATTTCGGTGTTTCGCATGTTCTTTCAGGAAGCAGATCGAAATCTGTGAAAGATGCCTGTAGATAACAGCGAAGCGCCAGTCTGCCCCTTATTCGGCGCACACTGATGCTGTGCTGCTACAACATAGAGCTTCTGAGACAATGCCCTTCTTCAACGCATGAACCGTTTTTTGCAGGAGCGCATCATGTACGATATCATGCAGGATTAGCATTTTCGAAAAGATATCATGAATACAGTAATCTACTAAGAGTCACTGCTTTCAAAATGAACCAGCGAATACTTACATATGCAAGCAGCAGAAGCAGAGCAAGAAAACGTCCTCGCATATCAAAAAACGCCTGGCGATTGCAGTCAGCAATGCGGTAGCTTGGTGTTACGTGTCGTCTTTATTCAAACGGCACGTTTTTATTAGGTCTCGAAATGCCACCACTAGCAGGATAAGGGTCGGGCAGGTCAGGGTGATGGTTGTCGAGGCAGGTCCCCAACACAGCCGCCGACGAAGACGGTATGGGAGAGGAGCCGTAACAAGGGTGCACTACGCTACCCGTTTTGGATGATGGTTCTCCTCTCTGCTGCTCTCTGCGTGCGCGTCCGTCCAGCCCAACCAACGATCAGCAGCCGCCAACCGCTTGCGCAACCTTCAGATAACCTGTTTGTTGACAGGCAACTGGGCAGCATCATGGTGCTTGCCGCTTCACATACTTGCACATCGCTCGCTCCTCCTTCATGTGCTAGAAGCTCGTACAAATCGGCAACAACCCCTCACAAACATGCTATTCCTGTGGTCTGTTATTGTTGTTAATGTTAAGCACAAAACAGCAACTCAACGTTCGCTCTCGTATGACTGAACAATGGTCGTCAAAAGGGGACGCATCGTTACCAAACGAGCGGTCATTCAAGCACCCAGTAGCTCAGATTGGCTCTACCTCGTCCATTATAGGACCGTAAACAAGCAAGCACTCACACTTACACATGCATATGCTCGCGCTCGTACTCCTTTATTTCGCTGTGGCTTTTTTTCAGCTGGCTGGAATGAGCGAGAGGCGTGGGCGATTGCTTTTTCGGATCCATCTTGAGCATATACAGACATTCGTATAAAATGGCAATGCCACTGCCATGATCGGAATCATCCGCCGCTGCAACGACTACTGCTTCGGGGCGTAGCGAGCCAGTGAAAGATCATTGATAAAAATTCATGGGTTCGTTTGAAGCTGTCGTTTTAAGCCGTCGTTAGAAGCTCACTCCGTTTTCTTATCTCCAGCGAGTAAAGCATCAAGAGCTGCGCTAGATACTCCGATTTGCCTGGAGACATTCCACAAGGACCGAGAATTGCAATGGAATTAGTGAAGCTGATAGAAGTTTCCGCGTGCTGTTGTCATCTGAATTGCACTGACCAGGTGTGGATCTCGCCGAGAATCCACCTTTAGCGACAGCACACCTTAGATGGTTAATGTGACGGTGGAGAATTTTCGTTCGTCCGGATGCAAGTGAAATCCGATCTTTGTGATTAGGTTCACAATGACATCGATGTTGCGTTGACTTATCTCCCCATGGCAGCTTGCAGCCAAATGCCGTTAAGGTATGTGGTCGTTCTTTGGAAATTTGCAAGGGCCGCATCCATGAGCCACTGAAAGGTGGCATATTTCGCTCAAAGCGGTAACGGCTGTACTGTCAGATACCAGTACGCATCCTGAGTGTTATCAACTGCTGTGAGTGACCGTTGTGCTCAGATAGAACTGTGCATTTATGCTGCCGGCATGAGAGAAATATCAGCCCATGTAAAATCTTTGAAGATTTTATCGAGCAGAGGCTTTGGGTGTTAAAGACAGCTTTATTGATCTTAGCAGAGAAGACAACGCATATGCGCAGGATGTGTCGACTTCTTGGCGAAGACAGCTGCAGCGGCCTAGTTAGATTTGACAGTTCCTGAGATAACGTTGTTTATTTTTAGTCGGTCTGCCCATGATGAGTGTGCAGGTTGCATTGTTCCAGGGTTTACTCGAGGTGTCCATTTCAACAGCGCAGTGGTGATACTCAAGGATCTACTTTGGCCTCAAAAGTACCTATCTGATATTTGTTGTGCTTGCATGAAGCTGTCCATAAATCCAAACGACGACTTTGCAATGTACGCAAAGTGATGTGCAAGGGCAGGTCCAACTGTCTCATCTTTTGTATCGATTGCATTTAGACAACGACCTCTTCAACGGAGCTGAATTTCTCGTAAGGCCAAGGCACAACATACCTGCATAGTCGAGGCCCTAATAAACTGACTCTTAGGAAAATTCTGATATGATCAATAAAGCTTCTGTTTTGTATTGGCATTTCAAGCGACCAAGATGACTTTAACACCTGCTTCAAGTCTTCAGAAGACTCTCATCGAAGACAACACGTCGCGATACAGTGCACACATGCTAACCGTTTAAGAAATTCGCATACATCTCCATCAGCTCCTAATATCATGGAGGAGTCCCATTTCAGTCGAGAGTGTTCCTGTCGACAAAACCCTGCTCAGTACACTAACCAGCCTGAGGCTAGGATGGGTTTTTCCAGATGATGACTCAAGCAAACTCGGTGCCAAAATGTTCAGCAAGCAGAAACACATATTCACTCAGAAATAATTATCATGCTCGCTAACATCGAATTTGCCGAATACTGATAATTCGCAGTGCTTGCGACAGGTGCTTGCAATTCAGTTCACAAGTCGACATTAGACCTGTTACGCTTGTAGCTTAAAGTGTATAGCAAATCGGATCAGTTTTCTAGGCTAGTTTACAGCATGTAAACTTCGACACAGTATCTGCAAAAGGTACGTTTTATGTAGCTGATTACAGTATAATTTCCAAAGTGGTTTTCCCATAGCGAAATAAAGAAGGAAGACCACACTTTCATCAGCATTGGTCAGAAATTTCTCAAAGTGGGTCATAGACGGAGATTGGATCTAATGAACAATGGAATTTGGCAAAAGATTCACGAATTCAAGGCGCTGAAGAGACAATCGTTGGCTGCACTGCTGACTGTTGCACATCATCGGCCATAATTTGTATTGCTCGTACCGCAGCAATAAGCACTATGCAAAGTCAGCGCTACCGAAGTCGATACAACCGCTTTGAATTCTCATAGATCGCCGAATGCGCCACAGTGAACAACGGAAGTAAATACTTGTCCAAAACTGATAATGAGCGACAAGTATCTGCAAAGTCACGAGCATGTGCCACCATTGTTGACGATTCGAGCAGGTGCGTCTACCAAGATCTGTTTTTTTTTCGGACCGGATTTTGTGAGGAACGGTGATGTATAGAAGGGTTTTCGTGTGTGCGTTTGTGCGCACATGCGTGCGTACGTTTATGCATGTGTGCTTGCGGTGCCATGTAATATGAAAGCAGTCTGCTTTACATATCATGACTTCAGGTCTATCAGCGCAACGTGAGATTAACATCGATCACAAGAAATGATGTGGAGTGACGTCACACAGTGCTTTCAATTGTTCCGCTTGAAAAACGATTCGTTTAATTGAAGAGCAACTTTACTTCAAAAAGATATTGTTCAATTGCCGCGAAGGGAAATCTGAAAGAGTACAACATTTGCCGCGTGAAATAAATATTCGACACAAAAAAGGAACATTAGACACAAAAAACATTGCAAAGTTTCTCAGAGATTCTTTTTTTTGTAGTGTTGTTGTAGTAATTTGTATTACTGCATACTGAGAATAGCAGTATTATTACAGCAATGTAATTACAGCGAATGTGATAGGAAAAACAGTAATATGTAGTACAATGAGGATTACTGCAAATAAATTGCAAGCACCTTTTTTCTCATCTGTGAGATTCAATATCTGTTGTCTTTCTTTCTTCCCAGTAATTTTTCTAGGGGAAAGTAAAAAGCAACTGGTCCGAACACAACATAGATCAAATAATACTTTCATCAGCATTTAAACTGATTTTTCCCTTAAGGGAGCAACTGTGCGACGACAGCGGCAACCGCCATGTATTGCTTTGCATTGGTTTCGGTTTGGGTTCTCTTGCAGAGCGATGGTCTCATTATTACGATCCTTAAATTCAATGTTTTTCTAGTTTCGTGTCCTACTATAATTGCTATTGTGCAGTTAAGCTCATAGCCTCACTGCTCATTGGATACCTGAGAATTCTTAATATCAGGTGAAATGAGTCAAAGTGATTTCCGCACTCCTTCTAAAGTGGTTCCTTATAACTCATTCTTTTGCTGAGAAGTGTTCGAGAAAGTTCTACCGTTGTTCAATGAGAAATAATCTTTCAAAATGTTTGTTAAAATTCCAGGCACTTTGTGAAGCGATTTGATGTCAGTAGGCTATATCAGCACACGCAGGTGTGAGAAGTCTGCCACTGCGAGCCTGAGCCTACTCACATCAATACGCGCCACTTCCGATATTACCTTTCTTCACCGATTACTTTCGCTCCTATTAGTTGCAATTCCACATGCTCGCGTATGCTGTCTTCATTAAAGTCAGCCAGAGTCGCAATACATCATACTCTTTTACCTTCTCAGTCACAGTACAAATTGCGCAGGAATCCTATTTATAATACAACAGTGCAATTAATTGTAACTTATGGCACGTTTATCCAGACACAAGATAGTTGGTGTTGTGCCAGCTGCACACAGCACACAAATGATTTCCACTCTGAACTCGCTTCATCATACCCACTATATCACTATCCAGCACAATTTGTCGCTGTCACCTATCATCATCGAAGAATCGAAGACAACAGCAATGATAGTAATCTTGTGACCTGGACACAATAGGAAGTCGAGTACTGACATTGCTGAGATTTTAGACAAGATGAACATGCTTGCTTTACTACAGAATTCTTCCAACGAAAACTCGTTCCGAGGAGCATCTAGTATTACAAGCCTTCAGAAATCTAGCTGTAGCAGAAGGCGCAGCTTAGCTTGATCCATTTCTGAGAATAAATTCAGCGGATTGATAGCTCGGACTTCTCGTTCGATACACAACCTGCTTCTAGCTTGTCTCGTCCTATCATCAAAACACTCCTAAAACCTCTTTTTCCAGTATAACGTTTCTCACAAAACTAATTTGCCTGTGCATACTATACTTCTATATAATTTCGTGCATCATGCACGCCCAGAATGATTTGAGCCCTCTAGACGTCGAGCAGTAAAGCGCGTCCCTGTTGACTGTTTGACGACAGCATTTCTGTTTATTTTTTGTCTTCACTATGCAGTTTACCTTCTAGCTGCCGTCTTCTATTCTCAACAAACTTCTAGCGAGTGTACGATGCCTCAAACTTGCCACGCTATTGAAAGCGTTTCACGCAAAGCGTCACCGTCAACCGGAAAACATCGAGAAATAGTTTCATATTCACCTTGGCTAGCAAAAGTGGCCAGGAAGCTCGTTTAGATGAAATCAGCTCAGCTTGTTGCAAGCTGAATTGATTCATCGCTCTAATGCTCTTTGATGCTTTTCTTTTTAAAGAGTGAACAGCTATGTTAATACTGAATCCAGTTTTCGATGTGAGGTGTATAGAAGTTTTCAATATGCTTATTTCTTTTGAAACAGAGACTTTACGCTCTTTTGATTGCCAACATCGGGACTTTATCAAGAGGGTGGACTGTAACCTCCGTCTTCTCATTACGCGTTTCTATTGGAATCTTCATTTCGTATTCCGACGCTTTATATCCAACTTTGAGCATAATATAACTTGCACGTGTTTCCCTTCGTGAAGGTGACGAATTATTGACGAGATTTTTCTATACTTTATAAAGAAATGAAGATTTCAAATATAAGCAGATGAAGGCGTTTCTGAGCGAAGAAGAGCAGTGCCGAGTGGCAAGATTGCGTTCTCTAGCCAAAGAGCACCTCAGCGAATATTACGACACCGACTTCAACTTACTGAGATGGCTTCAAGGCCACTCATTATCCATCGACAACATAGCTGAAAAATTGATTGTTCACCTAAAGGCACGGTGAGTACAATTATACCGAAAGTATTTGCACGTTCGTTCATAGCAGCAGCTTTTTGCTTGTCGCATTACACAGTTTGTTTTGCAAGTTTTTGGAGGTCGTTGTTTTCGTGAGTTATTCTTTCCGACAAAGCTCTAGGAGCACTTGTCCGAGAGAAGTTATTACTACCCGCTTTTAGCAGAGAAACAGTGCCAGTCCTCTTTTTACTATGCTGACGATAGTGGTTTCATCCAGGCAGGACAAAGAAGTAATTGCATATTTCTCGGGTGCTTTTTGCACAATAAAGGGCGAAAAACAAAAATGGCGAACGAATGATATTGGCAGATGCGCAGGACAGTAAAGACTGCGATGCTACTCCCTTCAGATCTTTTTCTCTTTTCTTTATTGTGTGCAGCGTAATAGGTTATTGGACTGATATATGCCCAGCAACCTGTGCAACATAGTAGTGTGCAATTTTCTCGCAGCTTCGAATCCAATTCTCTTCGAACGTGTTTTCTGGTGGAAATTCCTCTGATGGGTATGTGTACTCTCATCTAGCTTAGTATTGTACCATGCAAATGCTTCATCTCAAAGATCACTACCTTGAACGTTAAGGTCGTCCATCTGGAATCTGGATGGAATGCACAAGAATCCAAGACAGCATCCCATTCACACTCACCACGGAATGTACATAACCGGCCTATCAGGAATTATCGATAACACGCTGGTTGCGGTCGAGCAGGTATCGCTTCTACAACGTAATTCATGGCTGCTCCATCTACGTGCTTGACCACTTCTCAAATTTTCATTTGCAAGAAGCACAGCGATGAAGTCTCAGGAGATGAGAGATAGGTGTACACAATCTACAAGGTGGAGTAGACTGGTCTCCTCTACCAGCTTCCAGGTTGACCGTCAAGTTGGAATTTACGCTATAGGCACCAAAGTTTTCTTAGATTTGCATGCATTCTGCACCGGCAAATTTACTTTTTCTACAGATCGGGTTATAATGTGAATCTTCTTGTTAAAAATTGTGCGAGTGATCGGGTCAGTTTAGAGACTAGTGGTTACCGAGCACATTTTATTGGTCGTTTATTCGAGCGACTGATCTGACGAATATGATTTCAAAAGCACGTGTTTAGAGGATCTGGCGCGATTTTTCACTTCAGCTCTCTAGATTGCGAGAATATGTTAAACGGCACCAATTTGCAGAGCGGACACGTGCATTGCGCGGATATACAAGTAGATAGCTATGCACTATAGGAATATGAGAGACCGCAAGATTGTTTTCTTTAAACGAAAATGCTAAAAATCTAGGCAGCAACACTGCGCGGTATGGCAAGCTGATTTCCACTTCTCAAGTGCTCAAATCGCTGCAAATTCCACCAATAAACCTTTTCGAATATTGATATTAGGAGCGGAGATTCTTTAGATGGCGTGTTGGCAGCACAGAGCTCTATGATGGTAAGTCGCTGGAGTTGTCTGATCTCCAGCAAACTTTATTTTGACTTGCCGATGATTTCAGCAAATTTAAAGTGGCCACTCGTTTGAAGAATGACGCCGAATACTCAAATTTCAATGAGGATGAGGCCTTAGCACCTCAGTTGGCTACTCATCATCACACAAATGCATTTTGCATATGAATTTTCCTCTTGCGAACTTGTGGATAAAAATTTTCTGACTGATTAGGATTTCAGTGCCATGACTTAGTTTTGTTTCACCAACTAGTCAAGATTGCTGGGGAGGAAGAGTTCCATTTGAAGGTGCATCGATTTTTTTAATGCAAGAAGCTAAATCGTTTAAAACATTTCCTCGAAAAGATCGGCTTTAAGCAAGAGAATTTTCGTTTCGCAGTAGAAAATGAGCAGGGAATGTTTTACGGCGCCAACAGCGATGAATGAGGTGTTTTCGTGACGGCAACAGTCCTACTGAGGTTGTTTTTATGAGTATAAACTCGCTACTTAAACTGTGGTCTGTGTTAGGTAAGATGAGAATTTAGCGGCAACATTTAGTATCCGTATGAGAGGCAACACAATCGCCTAAGTTGTTGTATTGTGTGAAGTACTCAGTACAAAATTGGTAACGCTCCACTGTTAGGATCAAGCAATCTCAGCTGCGCCCTTTCTAATGTTCTCTAAATGTTTAGTGCGGTCAGCTCGACTACTGGGGAATGCTGCAAGCGTATTCGTTAACGGAAATCTCGCTTGCATTGGTCGTCGACGTTGAGCATCTGCTTGCACGAGTAATGCAGCTCGAAAGGGAAACTGGTCTGTGCAGCTTTAACTCCAGCTTTATTTCAACAACATTCAGCTAATAAAGTAATTGCAGTCCAGGCGCGCATATAAGATAAGCTTTTTTGTTAGCATCTGAACGAGTTGAAGTTGAGTATGGAGAAGAGGCCAGCTTAGTACAACCTGATAGAGGGGTCGGGCCTATAGATTTTTTTCAGCGTCATCGATTATCTTCGCGATTTGTTCCAACTGCTTTGGCCGAACGCATATTTTGTAGAAGAAATCGTTGAAAATGCCAACTTTATTACGCAGTTGCTATTGTCGTCCCTCCTGAAAAGAGGCCTATGGACAATTATCCCACTACGGACGATTATCCCCACGTTTAGTGGCCAAGCATCGCCAGGATCGACAATTTTTTTCATTGAGATTAAATGCGATGCCGCTTGTTCTTAGTGAAACGCGTTGTAATATTCGTTTTGTTATTTATATTTATCAGCATTTGTTGGTTTTGATTTTCCTCACTTCGTGTTAACCTTATAGCTTCCTCAGTATTGTCTATTACTGCAGTGCACAGATAATGAAGCAATTAATGTAGCTGCAAAGGCTTAAGTCACAGATGTCATGAGCACGAGGATGTCAACAGAGAAATATTTGTCAAAGTTAGTCAACTTTTCCTCCTATAAACATTGCATGAACTGTATTTCCACCAATAAAAACGTGCTGCTTGCATTTCCGCTTTTCAATGGGTAAAGCATTGTAATCGATCAGTGACGGCCCTTTAATACGTAAGTCGTCTGAATAGATAGATGTTTAGGTGAATGAATACCGGCAAATTTCAAATGAGTACATTTAAGGCAACATCACTGAATAAATTCAGGGCGCCAAGCATCAGTATTGTATATAATGGATCTGACGGGCCTGAAGTACGACCCGCGGCTATACCAGTTGGTAGTGGGCCCTCTGAAATGCCTCGCGATATTCATTTCGGAGCATTACGCGGAGCTCATTAAGTATTTCGTCCTGGCTGGTGCACCACCTTTCGTTTACCCACTTTACAAAATCGCAAAACCACTACTGCCGACGCGCATTAGCGATCGAGTTCGTTCTATTCTTCTCCTTTTGCATTTGTTCGATCTGCAGTTCCAATGCTCTCTCATGCTATCACATTGTATGTTGATCTTTCTGGCCAAGTTGTGAATGCCGTGTTTGCTTATCAATCATAATATACAAATTACTCAAATCAACGAATACTCTCGGCCCTCTCTACATCACATTCGTTTTACTCGAGTAATCAATGCGATAAGCACAAAAATCTAGGATAAGTAGGTTCAGATAAGACCTTACAAATACAACCTAGGTGCGCTGGATAATCATATAACGTTAAAGAAACTCAAAATCAAGTATAAGACAGTTCAGATCGAGGCCAGCCAACAGATCCCTTGTGATCACTTCATTTTACAGCAGAAGATATGTGCCACAGAAAACCTTACCTCGGATAGGATGTCTCCTTAGCGAGGATTATAGCTTATTGTAGTCCGAAAGAGCCAAAAAATCGAACCCATTCAGCAACATGGAAAAAAGTGACTGATAATGGGGAATATAACACCTTGCAGCATCTTAATTTACCTTAATTCTTCGCTGTGAAATTGTAACTACCGGAAGCGGATTCTTGACATAAATGTCACTGCTAGTTGCTAATTTGGTTTGTGTCATAGACAGTTTCTCAACTAAACGAAAGTAAAGTGAAATAGCAAAAAATTCTCGAATCACCTGTCTAATAGACTTTACAGAGGGACTCGGTTTCATAACAGAGTCGCTAACCTAGACGCTGAATGGTTACCAGTGTGCTCTTGCAGTTACTATTTCAGGTTTACATAATGAGTTCGCCAAGTTGGCGTAGCAGCATATTATCGCTTGCAAAGGCGGAATCGCTGCCCAACAAGTGGAACGTTGGCAACGAGAACGTCTTTAAATTCCCTGTCGAGTTGCCAACGAGATTTCACGAGAGCGAACGTCAAAATATTTTCGCGGTGGTCGGATATTTTTCTGAACTTCTTATACATTCATTCATTATTATAAAACTGTGAGAACTCTTACGGAGTGAAAGAATGAGCCAATTTTCGAGTGCTTTAAAGTTTTGAAACACTCTTTCGATGTGACTTATGATGGTCAGTTCAAACATGACCACATTCCTCCAGCCTTGGATGCATAGTTTCACGGATATAACCGTTCGAAAAATAGCCAGGGCAATAAGGAGGGCGACTTGGTCGAGCAAAGCACCTAGGAGGTCACGTACTAAACTGAACTGTTTGGATCAGCGGAAAATCCCTCATAAGCATCACAAAGTTCGAACATATTCGAATGGCGATAAACTGTTTAGAAATTCCGAATTCGGTTTTTCCACATTCGTTTAGAAGGGCATCAAAGAGCTGCAACTGATAGACGCGAAGTAACTGCTGCCTTAGCATGGATGCGCTGGCAGGAAAAGAAATGCGAACAGAGCCTTTTGGCTGAGATGTTGACCCTGCAGTGCGGCAGTGATTTAGCAGATTGTTTCAGAGCGCATGATTTTCGGTAGGAAATTATTGAATTTGGTCGACTCCAAGCTGCGCTGTTGAAGCATCTTCCGCTGTTGCAAGCTATGGCCTAATTCAGATTATTTAGCTGTTTCTAGAGCGCCTTTCGTAATAGTCCAATGCATGAAGATCTGCGGGAAAGTTGCCGCTCTACAGAAAAATATGTATCTCCTTTGAGGCTCTCAGAGTGTCTCCGTGACTTGTCGTTTTCTATCTTTTCCCATCGGAACTCTCCACTAACGTCAACTTTACGGTTACCGGGTTTTGCATGCTATTAGTAGATGTTAGAGTCTAGTGCAAAATGGTTTTCAGATGCCGAGCAGTATGGAAGGACTACATGTTGACGCCTTGAGCGAAAAGTACGTCACTCGAAAGCTTAACGTTGGCGATGTGCTGTATTGGTGGTTTACTGCGGATTCGGATTTCGCATTCGGCATTTATTTCACTCAGCACGCAGAAGACAGCGACAAGCGGAGGCTAGTACCCTTGGGAGTGCCCATCCACCTAACTTTCTTAACACAAATGGCCTGCTTTTCAAATTGGTTAGCCGGACACTGTTGCTAACGGTAAAATCTTATTCGCTTTCATGTTGCGAAGAGAGCAGTGTGGGTGGTTTCAAGATCGCTTGCTTCCCTAAGCACCTGCTCGCTTCTGGGCAATTAATGTTGGGAAATGGTTTCATCGAATAAACTGCCTCTAACTTTAACAAAACTCATTTTCTATGTGCCCATCAAACAGTTTCGGTTTGAGAGGCAAGAAAGCTATGAAAGCAGAGATACTCAGTTTTTTTCTGATGCTTTATGAAATTATTTATGAGGTACTGCAACTAAGCAGCCATTTCTTGAATGGCCTTCAGTTAGTGTCTCCGTTTAACTGAATTTGAACTTTCTGATTTGGCGGAGTTATCATCAATACGAAGTTTCAGTCATTATAAATCGGCTTTAATAGTGGATAATAAACGCTAAGAGCTGAGGTTCTTTTTAGTTTTTAGAAGAAAACCATCAGTACTAAATTTTCTGGTTCCTCTTCTTCAACGCCTTGCAACTGGTCATTGAAGAAAGGTTAGCACCTATTTCCCATAGCTTTTCTTCCACTTCCGGGAGGTCGAAGCGAAGGCCGCAGATGTTAAATTAAATATTGAAATTAAACAGCCTCTTCACGAATGCAAACCAAAACCTGTGTATTTTTGATATAATTTGCTGTATCTACTGCGAATTGGTTCCATCAGGATATTTATTTCAGTTTTAATGTTATTTCAATTTTAATTAGTTCAACGAATATTATTTTGCTTTTGTTTATTCACGAGTAATTTCAAAGAATTGAGCGAATATCTCCTTGTAGGATGCAAACAATTTATCCGAGCTTCGGTAGATTGCCGGGTCCTGTGTTCACGCCAATACAAGGGTCCATCATCGCCAATAGAAGCGGATACTACAAAATTTTCTTCATTTCCCACTGTCGTTGGCGACCACTCAACATTACCTTCAAAATTACGGATCGTTGTCCATGATTGTTTTGATTGCGAATTTTTGTGATTGCAGTTTCTCGGCCTGTAGTGAGGCCAATGTTGATTTGTTTCGATGCAGTCATATGCGTATGCAAATTGGCTTATTCTCGTTGATTTTAATGGATAGAGCAGTGTGGTTTCTATTGAGATTTCTTAGCATAGTGCACGAGAAATGTTTGACTTGAATCAACGCTTCGTCGAGTAAGCGCTTGTTCCTCTTTAGTTTTTTTAGCAAACTACAATAAAGTTGGTGATTTCTTTCCTATAGTTTAGCGTATAAATGGATCTAAGCGTGCAGAATGCTCAGCTATGACAGCGACGGCTGAAAATATATATACATCAAGCGCAAGGAAGTTTGAGTTGTGTTCATTTTTATTCCCGCCTCATCGTGGAGGGTAATTTCGCATTTGTCGATATATATTTATTATCTATTTGCAAGCCATTTTGCATTTAAGGGCATATTAGGTGCATGAAATTTTACCCTTTTATGACCTTGTCAGATGGCATGTCGACAATGCAGATCACATCCGCCGCCTCATTTTCGAATAACTTTATTAGGCATGCAAACAATAAATACTGCCTTATTAAAAAAGAGGTTGAGAGGAGGCGGCGAGTGCTCGCCCTCAGCTCCGCTCGGCCTCATCTGTTGTTGATGGTGATATCGACAAATTCCCCGTTTCTCCGCAACTTCTTGCAAACCGAATAATTATTTGAAATATGCCTTTTCTGACGTTTTTGCGTTTAGAAAGGATTACACAGTTCGGAAAGTGTTCCAGGCCTACGAGATATTGAAAGGAATGCTCAGAAATATGCTTTGATGGCAAAATTTCGGCCGTTAGGACAATTTAATCATGTGATAGTAAAGGATGGGGCGATGAGATGATAATGCGGGAGCTGAGGATTTATTCCGATGATAAGGAAACTGGGTCGATGTGACAGGGGCGTGACTGCAGGACATGGCTTCCATTCCTCCTCTCTGCACTAGGTTTGCAGGAGTGCCGCCTTTGCTAGTGAACTATCGTGGATAAAATATTATTAATCTTCCGGCAATACATATAAAAAATATACAGCTAAACAATGAAAGCAACAGAAGGAACACATAACAGCTTATTATTTCAGTAGTTTACGGTAGCGACGCCATTGTTGTTGTGCCACTCAGTCCACTTGAGAGCACCATCTTTTAAATGATCCTTGCAGCGCCGATTTCCTCGCTTGCTCATATGAGGATATGCATATGATAACCCTTTCTTCACATCAATCTCACAGAATATGGGCTTCAGAAATTCGACTACCCGACAGTCATATTGTGAGCAAAGAAGGTCATGAAAATGGCCCATTTCCCCTAAGTGATGCGCATGCGCAAAGCAGTAGAATCTGGGAAAGCTGCGAAATGTTATCCAAAGATTTAGCCGATCTCGCTAAGCTCGCTGTGTAGAAAGAACAACTGTTAGGACTGGTGAAAAGGTGCGAGTAGATTAAATACTGAAAGCAGGTGTTATGAGCGCGATGATAACAAAAAGTGATCTGTTTTCGAATAAAGTAGAAATGCCTGCAATGGAACCGGGCTCTATGACCCAAGTTTCATATCGATCCGGCCAGAAACCGGCAAAGGTTACTCGTTCACAGGTAAAGAACGTGAGAACTAGGAATCATTAGAGCTGTTCTGAATTCACAAGATGGATATTTTTGAGATGGGTGATATGAAGGTCGCAACCCAACAAGACGTTTTCTCAATGAGTGCAGAGTTTTTCTTGGCCGAAATCGGCAATTTTCCGCTTGTCACAATCAAATTAACGAACAATAACATGCCTTTGCGTGCTAAACTTTGCACGTGCAAGTGGATTTCTTGTTGTGCTTTCGAGCTTCAACTCATCAACTTTGAAATTGTTGCCTCATTGATGACTTTACTTTTTGCCAGTAGGATAGTTAGCTGTTAAATTTTCGCACAATTAAGACTCTCCGATCTCTTTTACTTAACTGACTCATCTTGAAAAAGAGAACTAATGCTTTGGGAAAAGTTTCAGTTCGGCCCAGCACAGCACACACAAAACGCTGCAAATTTCTTCTACAAGACATACCGCTCACATATGTTTACCCATCAAACCATAAATGCCATAACTAAAAGTGTGAAATCAGTGCGCTTTCAAATGAAGTTGGCCCCACAACGATGCCACATTATCTCTCTTACATCAAAGTGCTAGGCTTCAGCGCATCATATTTTATTTCCATAGCCATACGAACGTTATATTCTCACATAGAGCCGCGTAACACCCAAATAAGAGGTAAAAGAGAAGTCAGGATGAATTAGCATAGACGTCAAACATTTATTTGTTATCACGAGCAACCAATTTCTCACTTGATGCTATAGAGGAGTGTTTCATACAAAAGTAAAAAAGCCATAAATCTCTGGACAATGAATAACTGTAAAATTTTATAGAAGAGTTAGAGTTCTCGTGGATCTTTGCACCGAAATTATCGGTTAGTTAATATCACCTGGTGAATTCTTTGCTTTTTCAAATATTCGCTGAGACGTTCTTTTAAACGTAGCTGTCATTTAATGCAGCAAATCATCTCATTCCACTGCAGCAAGATACAAACGTGATATCAATATTTTATCGATATGCGAAGGCACTTCCATAAGTGGTAATCGATATTCAGCTTTTAAATGATCAATACCGACTGCGGATACTGCATTCGCCGAAAACAGCGTCAAAAAGTGGTGCGCTTTCTCTGTGCCAAACGCTCGGAAAAAGAAAACGACGTCGACCAGAAAGTAAAATAGAGAAATACTTAACTACTACCCAATATTCTTTCTGTTTCTATCGCTGGAGGTCCAAATTGTCATTCACCGATATTAGCTTCCAGCTGATGTTAGCTAATCGTCACTTTGCGGGACTATGGGACATATATTGGCTTCATTATTCGACTAGAACTATCATCGTTTTAGCTCACGGGACGCAAATGTGATCGTTCGCTGTGTGTTTGATGCGATTTGCATCGTTTAAGAGTTCCTTCAGGAAGAGTCCATAATTAAGGAAGCAACATGCGGATTTCTTGCACCTGCAAATATCTCGTAAACTTGCGTCTCGCTGAAATTTTTCCTAGAGATCACAGAATGTACTTCTTCCAAGAAATATAACGACACTCGAATAAAGATGACTTTTAATGAGTTTCCGTTCTCCGTAAAATGCACTAATTTTGAACTGACTTACTTGTGACGGGGTGTTTTGAAGTTCGGCGTTATACCCGAATTTTTCTAGCACTCCGAGTGGCTTAAGCCGGTCAAGATCGGGTAGCAATCGCCAGCAAATCACAGCCTCAACGAGAAATCCAGACAAAGTGTATGCAAGCGACTCGGATAGCTGCAAACTGCTGTATAAAGCGCAACTTTAGTTCTATTAACAATGATGCTCTCGCGAGGACCCGTTTTCATGATATCCGCAATGCACGTTTGCATTAACAAACTGAGCTCTACTTTTACCTTTAAACTGAATGCTTTTTAAACGTTTTTAAAACGTTTGCGTGACAATGCTTGTATGTCTTTTGTGACAATCAACTCATGTATGTTTAATCTCAATGAACCTCGGCCGAAGAACTCTTCGCATTTTGAGTGGGAATCTAGCCTAAAGAGGCGACTACGTCATCTTCAGGTGACTTCCATATTGTAATGGCTCCGCCTAATTGCGGTCAGTGTTTCACTAATGTCAAGTTCGTCGGTGATGAATATACGACTGGATGAAAATGACCGCAGTCAAGAACAGCTGATCCGCAACTGCACTCGCAGCAACCAGTGCTCCTGACAACATAGCAGGTAAAAGGGATTGGACATACTTGCATAAAGCGGCGCAAAACGAAAGAGCAGCATAGAGGGTTGTTGCGATAATGAAAGCAAATGCTTGCACACAGACTGCTGCCGCACCAAACGATGTTGCGGTATCAAGGGACCACCGTGCATGCTCGACACCAACGCCGGAAAGCATTCCGTGTGCACCTGACAAGCAAAGTAGGACGCCCAGCGACCAGTAATCTGAAACGATCCACACCGCTTCTATAAGTTTGATGAATTTCGGGTGAATGGTAGATGAACACAACCAATTTGATAATTGATCAAACGTTTTAGCATTTGGCTCTTTGTCTTTTCATTTTCTCCCTGTATATGCATAGACCTGCTTCCGTTTAGATCTGCTCGCAGGCGCACCCACAAATTTCTCTTCGGAGCCCTTTCCAAGAGTGAAACGTGAAAGTATTTCACACGCTGCTCAGATGTTCTCATGAAGAATTGCAACGTGGAGAAAAATTCGCAACCAATCTTGAAACAGTTTTAAGGGGAATCGTTTTTGGCTCATAAACGGTGACTTCTTCCCGGACGAAAGCTTTCTTTCTTGGAAGGAACTTCACTTTACATGCGGCCCTTTTCACTCGGAAAATTCACTTCTGTTATGTAGCGTTGATTGAAAGCTCTGGTCGGCGGACGGAAAGTTGGCGATTTATGTTCCATACGTTGCCAAATACCGCTTCAGCTGGGCTTTCGGTCCTGCCTATTTGGTATAAATTGCTCAAGGTGGCCTGCCTCGCTTCTTTTATACCAGAACGGCTCGGAGATCGCAAGGCAACATTGGAAAATAGGCTTTTTTTAACCAATAACGAGACTGTTCGTGAAAAGGCCATTTGCATAATAAATAAGGCCGTAAAAAAGGCACTCCAATGCTCTCAAGCTGTGCAAGTTCGGCATGTTTAAATGCGTCAGAGAAGAATTGTATGAGGTAAAATGAAGTGGTGAACAATAGGGTGGGAGCAATGAGCGTAGTATCGTTATGGAACTCGCTGAAAACTGTATCCGAGCGAGAAGCAGAGCAAGTCGGAATGCGGAACTAAACGTTTTAAGCAGTGGTCAATCCTTAGCTCTTATTAAAGTGAAGATTGCTATCGACCACGAAAATAAGCATATCCCATTCCATTTCATCTCACTGATGCAAAAAGACCTCGTCCATAAAGAATCAGCATTTTCCGCACAGTTTTCTGCTGACGAAATCTCAAATACATACCAAGTGAGCGTCGAGTAAGATCGCCAGTGCACGTATAATTGCCAATCCAAGCACGCTTATCTATGAAAAAAAGACATCTCAGGGCAATCGGTGACGTTCAAAATTGATGACGGATAACTAACTGCTGTATGTATATTAAGTAATGTGTTTACACAGCAAGCAATGCACTCGTCTCTCATCCACATATAACCGCTAATGTCCTACCTGATGAGAAAAGCATTATTTACATGACTGTACACGGATCGGGCCCGCATTTCTGAACTAATCAATCGTTGCCTATGTTGGCGGCACAAAAGTATATCGATGCAAGTAAACTCCGTCCCAAAACATTAAATTTGATGCGAGCACAGCAGTTCTGAAACGCTGTTGAATTGTTGCCAGCACTCTTATTAATATCCCTCTCTCGCCCACTGGTTTCTCTTTGAATTAATTAACGCGCTTACAAGCTTCTTTATATGAATGGGGTTCACTTCTACTGATAAAACTTCCCCACCCTCCTCCCTTCCCTTCTCTACTATCAAAACATCGAGTAAAATTTCTGCGTGGAGCTCTGAGGCTCGAATTTTTACGCGACATTTCTCCTTTTATTTAATTCATTAAAGAAGAGGGACTCTATCGTGCGCAAGAATCAACAAGGCACTGTCGCAATGTTTTACGGACACGTAGTCATCTCAGGCGACAACGGCTGCATTTGGGTGAAGTTTTTTGGATGTGTGCTTGATAAGTCCACTCGATTTTTTTCGCTGACTTCATTTCCTTTTCCTCTCTCCGCCCCCCCCCCCTCCAACTTCGCATTTTTTCCGCTCCTCTGATCCTTTTCCGACCTCATATTGAATGAATGAAATCGTTATCATTTCCAAAATAAATAAAGCTACGAATGCGTTTAATCACCCGCCAGCACAAACATTCGAACAACAATGAGAGTGAGGTGATAATACAAAACCATTTAAATAAAAAAGCATTAAGAAGAGAGTGAAGTGTGGAAAACAATAACTTAGTGACTCGTAAACACGATACGGAAATCCGATCAACTAGCACTCGGCAATTACAAACGACGAAAAGATCGTTCTTTAGCTTGCGAGCGAAAGCATTTCTACTCTGCACTACTTATTCAGCTAATAGCTTCAACATGCGTAACACGCGAAATGCGAACGAGTCGACTGTCACCTTTGCGTGGTCTGCCTGACGTTGCTTTGCCACCTTTGTCTCCAGTTACGAAGGATGTCGCCTTGAACGCAATGGCAAGTAAATGCTACCAAAAGGAATGCTCGAAAGACTGTTTGAAACTTTGATAGCACAAGTGAAGATTGGAATGTTTTCCTCTGACAAGAGGACTTTTTAGATAAGAACCTGGGAATGATCTGCAAGCAGTTGCCCTAGTGAACCCGACCTGTAAATTTTCTTTTCCACCCATTTAGTATGTGTGGCGTTTGAATGGGGGCAGGAAGGTGTGCAATATTCAAAGGACGACGAGAACTGAAATAAAAGCGTCTTTGAAGTATTGAAAGCACTTTATACTAAAGCGAAGTCGAGTGCACTTTCCGGAATTTGCGCTCTTCGTGGAATCTGCAAGCAATGCTCGTGCCACTTTGGACACTCTCCCAAAGATCACGAATAATATTTTTACATGACCAAGGCGTTTAGCAGTCGAATAAGAGGACTTGTAGATGAAACTTCGAATCCATAAATGTGGAAGTAAGAGACAGCTGCCTGCATGGTTAAGGAGGATGAAGCAGCTGAAAAGCAGAAACAACATCAAAATATCACCGTGGTATGTTGGTTTCACCGGATCACTTTCTCATTCCCTAATGGATCAGCATTTTCTTCCTCCTTCTTTTCCGTAGTTGCGCAAAAGTTAGCTGAAGCGCACTAATTTGCACAGTGAGAATAGCATAGCGCAAGGATGGTTTGCCTAGAGGAAGACTGTCACTCCTAGTGGCACAACGGGATGGATGTTCACCATGCGTCGCACAAACAAAAAGGAAGGGGCAAAACGGATGTTCTTTCTCGCGGTTCGAGACGAAGCTATTTCAGTCTCAGCTGATCTCTGCCCTCCTCACGACCACTTTCAAAGTCAACCACAGATTTAGAGTAAAAGTTCTAACATAAGAACGAAAACAATCGGTGCGACGATGGGGTGACTTGAGGTTATACACCCGAAAACTCACATCAAAACTATTTTATACACCGAAATATACCAAAAACTATTCTTTTATCTTTTTGCATACTCTAAACGAATGTCTTTGAGGCCGTTAACACTGTAAGAAAACATTTGTGAGTCTAACGGTAGGTTTGAATGAAAACTGCGGTCAGACATCCATATCCGCTATCCCAATCGTTCAAATGGTCCTACCATCAATCTCAGCTATGCGCACGTCACGTCCACGCATAGCAAAACATACTCACCATGCTCATTATCAAATTAAAGGTAGACTGGATGTCATTCGGCTTCTCTACCGTGCTCAACACATCCTCTCTCCCCCCCCCCCCTTAGCCACTCTATTCACGTGCTTATTACACCTAATCTGATGACCCACCGTCGTCCCCTTTCTATTCCCGTTACCAGTTCATTTACACGTGCTATGGTAACTTGTCATGGCCATCACAGTTCCCACACAACCACTAACCCGTGTTATCAGCGAACCTTCTTCAAAAGACTTTCATAAATTTCAGCAACTTTCCGAAAGTCTACACGCACAACTATTCCACAAGCAATACAGAGATTCTGGATAGAGATGCATTATTTCTCAACGAATATTCAGTCGATATTCTCTGAAACCATGCAACTATTTTCAGCACCTCCATCTCACCATTTCATGCATAAAACGGTTTTTTTGCTCCACAGTTCAAGTCCACATCGAAACAACAAAATATCCCCATTTATTCAGCACAGGGAGGGAGGACGGCAAGTTATGAAGAGGTTGGTGCTCATGCATGATAATATGCAATCATTTTATATCAAGAGAAAGAAGTAGTAAGTTGTATGATGAATTCATAGGAAAAAACGTTTCTAAAGAGAAAGGAAGTTACCGGATTAAGAAGGCGATTCGAAAGAGCGCGTGCCCAAAACATAACGATCACTTGAGCTGTAATCGATAGAAGAGAGTGTGATGTTGTCCAAATGAGCAGATAAGAATTCTAAGCTTCGTTCAGCATTACCTCTTCAGGAACACACTAATAGCGACTACAACATTCAACCCTGTCTCGGTCCTCATCCAACACAATAAACTTGCAGTTGCAGGTGGAAGGCAGATTTAGAATCCTTTGCGAAACACATAAGGAAGCGAAAAAGTCGAAATATTCCTGACGATGTAAGTAATGTCGTTTCATCCATCCAATAAAAACTATTACAGTGAAGAAAGATATAAGGCTGGACATCTCATCGCCTTAGTGTGTTTTATCAACATGAACTGGTTGCTTTTATTCATGAGGGCTTTCGCGTGAGGTAACGATATGTTCGTGTGCTTCAAAAAATCTCAAAATTTTTAACTCAAACAGGAAGTTATCTGGTGCAAAACAGTATGCAGCGATTGGCGCTAATATTGAAAAATAGTGCATTTTTTGTGCGCTTGGTAACTGCCACCGTATTTACGGTAATTTACGGTAAACGGTATTTTACGGTATTTACGGTAAACTTTTTTACCTGGTAATTTTTCACCTGGCAATTTCGCTTCCAAAAGAAGCAAATAGATAGCTAATAATACTCACTAAATTCGACTCTCATTATATAATAGGGAAATGCCAAAAGGTATACCTCACCGAAGGCTAATAAGGTGTAAAGGGCAATAGTGCCAAAGATGAGCTGCGTCGATTTGCAATTCGATTCTCACTAATTATCAAGCCGTTATCCGCCTTCTCACCTTCCATCATGGATGCAAACAAGCAACATCGCCACCAACGCTTATGAACTAGCTTAAACAGTACTGATAAAACTGAAATATAATAGCACAGGAAGGATCAAAGCGAGTTTATATTATGGATGTGGTTGGCGGAGAGGGAGAATCAGCTATTGAATTCTTTAAACGAATCATGCTTAGCTGTAAAACAAAATTTTGTGTTATTAACATCTGTGGTTGGTCATATTTTCACAATAATTTTCTGACGCAGATAGACAACAGCGAATACGGTACTCACTGAATGTAATTTCCGTGAGAATTCAGCGGCAAGCGGTCCGTCGGAGCTGGCTGCAGTAATTTGACCCCAGTAGCGAGGCTCGCAGTCCGCAGCGTTGGCGTCATGAGCACCCACTCGCCGAGTGTTTCTGCAGTCAACCAGCACATTTCGAGGCGTATCAAAAACTTCATTCATTAGAAAAGCTTCTCGAGTTGACAGAGTTAAAATTTTGCATAATCAGAAGAGATTTCTTTTTAATACTCGGGGCTGCAGCCTAAGCGACTTAAAAAGCATAGCAGACAATTGCGCCGTGGCAGTTGCCCCGAGCTTGCAGTAATCCGATCTTTGCTGAGATTATTTGTTCAATTTACATATCGCCACTTCTCTGCTTCGTCAACAGTCTTTTGCATTAGCAGCGATAAGGAGGTTAGTTTTCAAGACAGGAGAGCATATTGCTGCGGTGCATTAATCTCCTTGACTAATCCTGGTGACAGAGCGCGTCCACTGAGATTTCATGTCCATATTTCAGAAGGCATTCATAGTGCATCCAATTGTATATATTCTTGGACGCAGCAGCACCACAGGCAAATGCTTATCTGGGTTGATTATTTTTTTCGCTTCGTTATTTGATTATGGCTCCAGAGTTTATAAACCCTTTAATTTTTAAGGGCACTCTCTTCTCTGCATCGGTGCAGAGGGGAATAAGTAGACGTACCCCCTGTAACATTCACATAAAAGGTACGTTCGCAAAACGAATCAAGAAAGGTTTCAGTTTAGGAGGATCACAACCAACTTACTTCAGACATTTGAGAAATCATATTACCGTATGAATTTTAAACGTTCTCATTTCGTCTTTTTCATACAAATGACGCCGTAGCCGAGGCAAACTGTCTTTAGGTGTTTATTGACAGGAGGTCGCCAAGCACAAAAGTACCTCTGCACTAATAAAACAAGGATAGAATTTCCAGTTCCACTGTAATGTCAACAATCCCACAAGGCTGGTGTCTGCTTGTGGATATTGAACTCATGGATTCATAACAGACACCGTCCGTCTGACTGGAGAAGGACTGCTGAATTTCTTCGGACTATTTGTCTGTGCAGGCGTGCGTCTATTCGGCCGAAGAAATACCCTTCTTAACACATTTTTAGCTTTTAGTAGATTTTTCCACGCAACCCGTTTGGAGAAAGAAAATACGAAAGTGCTAGCGGTCAGCTGGTTGAAAAATTTGGCCAAAAGACACTTCCAGCCCTGTGGTCCCCACGACCCTATAATGAGATGTTCCTCCTTTCATCACTAAGCGAAATTTTGTTTGCTCACCAATCATTTCTAGTTTTATTCCATGCAATTCCGGCAAATGAAGGTTGATGCCACCCACTCCTTTTAAACAATTATTTTCTTGCTCTTTCCCCAAACATATCGTCCAATTTCAATAACTCTTCTCTTTCTAGTTTGCTCAGCAGTGATAAAATTTGTCTTTTATTGCTGAAGAAATGCCCACAAATCGCATTTCGTTCAGTGCGAACACACACGAGGAGCGAATGTCCGCCATGCATTTGTGGACTTGCATGAGTTTGTTTAACTTGCGTGATTTGACCATTTATGTTAAATTGGTTTTTGATCATCATAATCAAATACGTTAAATACATTTACTTCCTCCTTCATTCAGTCTTAAGTGATGAACGTTCTTTATCTTGCTTGCAAAATAAAAATGTTGCGGTGGACGACCGTGTTGCAACTCAATTTTGCATAGATCGACTTCGGTGATATCTATTCTTCTCTGCCCCATAATATTTCGCTGTTCCTCTATTTCTGTAGTTGCTTAATTCAAACCGGTTAGCCATGGTGCATGTTCAGTCAGTGATATTGGTGGGTTTTCACCCAACATGTGTTCAGTTACCCAATCGTTTGAGTACATTTAGATTCGAGTCGTGTTGTCTCTTCTCTACAAACCGGCAGCAGTACGACAACAAATTTCAAAGGGACAAACAAAAACCCGGGGATCAAATGTTTTCCTTGTTCGTGGGACGGCCATATCAGCACCAATGTCACTATAACTACACGCGTGCAAGCACGCTATGTCTCACTTACTTCCTCATTAAGTGGCGCTCATATGTCAAGCGACAAAGATTGCGGACAGCAGCAGAAGAGATAAGAGTTGAAGGATCATTACTGTACAGGAAGCATCATAGAGATAATGTGAGCTGACATTTACTGAGCTCGAATTTTTCACCTGCTTGTGCAACTGCGCGTTCGGTGTTCTCTTCGTTATGGTAGTAACTGGCGCTTTGTTTTGTCTCCTCTTCCAAGCCCCATATCATTAAAATTCGAGGCGGTTCTTTCATGCGTGTTCTTGATTGTCACATTGAGTTGTCTTCTTTCAAACCTTTTGAAAAAATGCAAGCAAAATTTCTGAAACAGATGTGACAAATGAGACCGCCATCCGCAGGCACCACTCATCGGCTTATGAATCCCACAAAATATGTTAGGCTTTCAGATGTGTGCCACAATAACGGCATTTTAAACCAATTTGCGATTGCTGCTAACGATAGCACATTTGAGCTTTTCCCAACTTCCTAACAAAAAATTAGACAATTTAAACTCTCAACAGTTCCCCTCAAAAAGTCGGCTATTTTCACTGATTCGCACATAAATTTGCATTTTTTTTCGAAATTTTCTCTTCCAAATTTCCTCTAGATACTTCAAATTTTTTCAAGGTTTATGTGCTGACAACAGTACTGTTCAAAAACTAAAAGTGTCGCAAAGGCAAAAAAGGCAGCTAACTGTGTCTTATGCTGCCTCCAACATAGGTGTTTGGATCATTAACGAGGTACTTTCATGGCATAGTGTCGACCGGTTCTGGAGTACTGGATTCGCATCTAGTCCCCATTGAAGACATTCAGCTTATCGAGGCATATCGAGGCCTCTCGGAAACAACACTCCGGTGTACATTTCAGGGACCACTCTAATGTTTTATAAGCAAAGGTTCGAAATATTAAGTCTTGATGGGTTCAGGATTGGAAAATTATGTACTTCCACGCTTCTAAGAGATTTCAAAAAGCCATCTCCTAGGTGTCCTGTCCGACAATACTTTTCCATATCCCTCCTATCCCCCCTCACCCCCTCGAATGTCGTTTGAGGCTACGTCGAGTAAAGTTGGAAAGGCAAGTAATTGTATGAAAGGATGCGTTCAATTCATTCGACCATAAAGCTCTAAGTGCTTGAAATGGATTACTTAAAAAAGCCCTGCAGGCATAAATTCTTTCAGTACTCGTTCGCAGATTACGTTCCTATGATTTTCCACTAATATCGAATCCCCGATTAGTGTTGACTTGACATGACCCAATTCTTTTCTGTGAATGGGCTTCCGTTGTCGTCACATCACTCGCCATTTTACATTTTATTATCTTCCTTACCTCTTCGGTTTACTGTGCAGTCCTTTCCTGCTCCTGCACCACATGCTAATTAAGCGCGAATGTTGCCCTCTTTGTTGTAATAATGGGCTCCTGAGAGTCACAGTCAATCTCCTTAGCTTTCAAGCGTTTTGCTACAAAAGATCAGACCGTATAAACCTTTTAGCCGTTTAACGGTTATTTCGCAGCAATGCCTGCACACTAGGCATACACACATGCAACAACAGTTTGCTTTGAACAACTCTAAGCGCGGCTGTCTGACAAAGAGTCTCCTTCCTCATCAGGGAACAGCAAAGGGAAAGGGGAGGGGGGACTGTCCTCTGAAGCGACCAAACGTTACAGAGTTGCTCGTAGGCAACCTGCTCCAAACTAACAAGGAACTTGTTGCGCATAGCGATTTCTTCTACCTACAACCTGAAAAGAGTTTTCCCATGAAAAATGACTTTGAATCTTGTTAAGCTCACCGAGTATGAAGAACAGAGTCGAAGGCACAGCGGGCAACATCAGCGCGTAACAATGACCGTTAATATTATAGAAAACTCCTGTGTAAATTAGCATCGTTGCAATAAGAAATCCAGAAGCTATAGAAACACCTAAAAATAATATACGTTCCCATGTTTTGCAGTAATGAGAAAAATGGGTCAGAAGGTCAACAAAATGAGGCTTAACGCTGCTCAGCGCTACGAATAATCTCCCATCGTCTTCCTCGCCGCTGCGCTTTCAGCAGATTGCACCGTCACTCTAATATAAGATGTCCACTTTGAGCATCTCCGTAAGGTGAAAGAGAGGAAAAGAATTTTCATGCCGAGGCGAAATATATAACGGTATCGAGACACAAAATACAGCACCATACTATAACAATTAGCAATGCATTTGTATGCAGCAACCTAGCCCCCGTCTCAGATCACATTAGGCCTCATTCCTTTGTGGGCTTCCTGCATCACTGGGATATTAAGGTGGAACAGGTGTCGACAGTTCAAACCCCTCACTTTCCTCTCCCTCCTCTCCCTTTGAAGGAACGACTCAAGACACACTGGAAACATTAAGGTCGCTGAGGAAGCGCAATCTTTCCGTCCCAATTTGTCCCCTTTAACATCAGATTTTGCGGCTTATTTCCATCGCTTCCGTCTTTATGCAAATATTTTTGTTCACCCTGCCGGACCCAGCATGTGTTCGTTCGTTGATTCCCCCCCCCCCTCTCCCCCTCTCGCCTCAACACAAACTTCGATTCATTTCTCTCACTTTGTTATAATATCATTGCAGCAAAGGGGGAGAATTCTTGCTGCACCCGAAATATCATTTACTCATCGCTCCATTTAAAGTGCCCTCCATCGATAAATCCGGTTAACGAAATGCTTCACACTCTCACACATTAACCCTCAGACCATCTTTCATGGATTATCGGGCAGAATGCGACACCAACCGGAAAATTTCCGCTCGACGGATCGAACAAAAATTTACGGCATCAGATGTCTGACAAAATTTCCTCAAATTTGGGGGTGTTTCAGATGTGCGGACGAGCAGTGTGGAAATCTTAGTTTCTGGCACCTTGCCAATTCCATAATAGGCTTTTAGCGTCTTGCCAACATAGAAGTTTCGGTCCTGACACCTTGCCGACTTTCGATGATTCAGTGGAAATTTTTAACCAGGGACAATTTTGCAGCCGCACTGCCTCATACGGCTGTACCACAGTCCCTGTATGACTGAGAGCAAAATTTGTGGGACTAGCATGAGGGATCTTTGACGATACTAAGGCCCGGCAAATATCTACCTTTCTTACACTGAAGCGAAAACAAGAGTAATGACGCTGCGACGAAATGGCACCAACGCATGATATTGCCGGCAAGGTGTGGAGAAATCTACTCAGACTTCTAACCCCCTCCCCAAACCTTTTCAAACTCGTTTTTCCGAACCCTGACCTTTCCACACTCATTTTTATGACCTCCCTTCGGCCTTTCTACACTCATTTTCAAAATCTTTCACCTTTCTACGTTTATTTTGGAACCGTCGGACTTCGCTCCATTTGCCAAGTTAGCTGACACTTTGAGGTCAAAATCCTTGAGCCTTTTCCACACCATTTCAGGGCATCGATGCCTAATTTTTCGGACAGCCACAGTTCCGAAAACCACACGCCTCTAAATTCAACAACACCGCTTTTTGAATGCCAAAACGACAAAAATAATCTCGTTGAAAACTGAATTGTCCACCCTCCCCTTGTGGTCAGTAAAGTCACCTTTCAGAGGTTTCGATTTTATCTATTCCTCAAAAAGCACAAATTGTGCCTTGTACCACTACTCTTTTATTTAGGCTGGTATAAGGTAGGCAGTGAGAAGATCAATGTTTTGAACATCTGACTCAAGTTTTTCCAGTTTTTTGAAATCAATTCTCGTCCGCCTTGAAAACTGATTGTTAAAGACCGCACAGATCAGCTTCTGAAAATAAAGGTGGAGGGGAGCAAGTGAGGGGGGAAGGCAAAGAGAGAGGTGGAAGGAAAAAAACAACAGCAGGGTCTCGTAGGGGGATATGACAATTTTTTACAACATGACTCAAACTTTAGCAGTAAAATAAGCCTGAAAAACAAACGCACACAACACGAGCAAACAGTTTCTCTGCAAAGCTGTTCCAACGCACGTAAGTTTTTTGGTGGAGTGTACACGTGTCTGCAAGCACAGATTACCGCAACAACATCACTGCAAGCGCCCACCGGCAGCAACTGTCTACGATGCAATTATATGCACACGTGGGGGTGCCCGCATTCTCACTGACACTACTGTTAGAATGCTGACCACGTCTGCAGGTGAACCTCACCTCTTTCAGTCGAAATAGATGGAAGCAAACAAAAGTGCAGCGGTAGTGCTCATCTTAACGAAAAAGGTACCATACTTTTTCGAGTTTTCGAGGCACCAGCTACAAGCACGATCCCTTCCGCTTGGAATATGAAGCAAAGCGCATGAATGATGCACTTTAAGCAAATATCATCTGACTCCCGAAGAGAGACAGCGTGAAAGGGTTGGACAGAGACGCTGAACGGGAGAGGGCGACTGTTTGTAATGAATTTATTGTGTACGGTAACAGCAGTTACTCCGAGTTTTTCTGCGTTCACTGGTACTTTGTTTCCCACCTTCCGGCTTCTGAGGTTTCACTGTCCTCTCCGTCCCTTGCTTCTCCGTCTCGAAATGGGGTCCAAGGGGGAATGCAGACAACGAAGCGGTGGCGGTGCTCGTGTGGAAATATGCAGCTCTAAACCCATCCCAGTGCGAACCTCTTCGAACGCAATGACCTTGACGAGTCTTGCACATGAAACGTTGGCATATTTTGACACGGAGACTCATGTCTGTCCACGTCACTGTTGTTTCGCAGTTGGCATAGCTGTTTACGGTTGTCAAAGTTGTGCATCAGACAACTCTTGTTTTCCTTGTTTCTTGATTCCATGAAAAGTGGGCTGTTTTGTTGTAAGCTAACCTGATTTATTGTTGGCTTTGAAGTGGACTGTTGGAGATGGAGGCGTCGATGATGAGTGTTGACTGCAGTTAAATTTTTGCAGCCGCTCCGAACTTTCCAGTTTTTGTTTGTATGGAAATAAGTGCATTCAGAGTTCACTCCCAAATCCTCTTCTTTTGCTGTAGATGCGAAATGAATGAAGTCTCGCTCGTCGCTTAACACAATCACAGTGCTGTTTCTTCGTTGTATCAAACAGTCTGCCATGTTTTCCATCTATCTTTCTGCGTTACTTCTGGCAGACTTTTCGACCCGCTAACTCTACGCTTCTTTTTCAGCGGCTTCATCATGGCTATGCTTAAGAAGTTCGAGTCGAAGTCTGCTCGAGTCAAAGGTATATGCTTTCTTGTCTCATAATAAGTAGCAAAATGCAATTTATGTAGTTCATTCATGCTACCCGGTTCTTATTGCCTTGAACTGCAAATATGAAAATAGCGAGTCTTTGAGAGTGATGCCCTTCAAGGTGATCGCGCAGCCAGGTCGAATATTGACAGTATGCACCTTCCAGGCAACACAAAGACTTCAGCTGCATTCAGGTTTTGGTTGTTGAGGTTTAGACGGTAGTAACTCCAAACTGTTTTGCAGTCTTCGTATTGAGTCCGATGAAATAAAGTTGTTGTCGTTCAAACATTCTAAAGTTTTCTGCCACCAGATTGACTCGAGATAAGCGTTCTTTGCTTCTTTTGCTCACAACTTGTGCAGCATCGTATTCAGGGGCTGTGACAAATGGTCACTGCAAATATAATCCCGTTTACCCGATTTCAATGAGACCATTCATTTTGCATATTGCTTCTATATCTGAAATCACCGGAGGTTAAGCTTGTCGAGGTCGAGCTAATGCTAGAAGATGCTTCGCATGCGAAGCTTCATTGAACGTTTGGGAAAATACTGCGAAATTTCCCCTGTATTGCTTCTAGGTGCGATGATGCAAGCAAGGGAAGTAGATATATACTTTTTATTCCCTTCACTGCAGAATTTTGCACTCCTCCCTCTCTTATTTATTTATCTGTTGCGGGTATCTTAGAACAAATGGTACCGTTCATAGAAAATAAGTTTTTATTTGCTCTTTCGGTTTAATGGTTTTTTATTCAGTACAGTAAGTGTGAGTACAATACAGGGGAAGAGAATTCCAAAAACGCGGAAGTATTACGTGCTCAGACAAACGAAGAGTAGTCTCATCGGTGATTGTATCACCAGTTGTTTTCCTCATAAATTATATCCTAGTTTCGGCCTCGAATTTATCTCCTTTCCATCCCATAAGATGCCTCTACCTGCAAATCCTCCTTCAAATTTAGCCTTTCTTCGGGCAGTTTGGAGTGCTACAACCTCGAAGGTTGAACGCGACGTTTTGCGGTGCAAGCATTTGAGTATGCCAGTGCCAAAATACGGAAATTTTCGTAATAAATTTCAGTTTAAAACTTTCACTGGAATCGCTGTTTTTTTTAACTGGAGTGGAGGATGAAAGCATATTGCATGACATTTTGGCACATTCATCAAGTAATGCTCGATTGTTTTATGGTTTTCCTTTGTAGAGGTTATCTCCTAGTTGGAATCGCGTACATTCTAACTGATTGCAGTTCTTTCGAACCCTACCTAAAAATCTCTGTACAGGTATCTCGTTCCACCCGACCCGACCATGGGTGCTCGCATCTCTGCACAGCGGTGTAATCCAGTTGTGGGATTACCGTATGTGCGTCATGTTGGACAAGTTCGATGAGCATGACGGACCTGTACGAGGAATCTGCTTCCATCTACAGCAGCCGATATTCGTCTCTGGTGGAGATGACTATAAAATCAAGGTTTTAAATGCATTTGTTTTAATCTGCGGGAAGTTTTTGGCTATATCAGTGCTTCTAATTCTGGCCTTGACTTTAAATAAGGTGGTCGGCCTCTATCTTTATTTGCCCTTTCCGTCCTTCAGCGTTCACAAATTTTCCCTTATTGCACATCGTTATACAGCACATACAATGCTTCCTCTTCATTTTGTTAGTTTTAACAAATTTTCAAATAAGGCAAGAATAGGGATTAAGGCGGGAATTTGTGTATATCCATCAGACATCAGAAATATGTTTCCTCGTAAATGTGCTTTTATCTGATTTAGAGACAATAAGTTCAGCATCTTCTTTCTAATTCCCCGCCAATGAAGCGAATTTTGTCGAACTTGATCATGCATCCTATTCGTTCGAGAAATGTTCGCAAACTTCTATTTCAGTTATTTATGCAAATTTTTCCCCCTCTAAACAGCAGTTCTCTCGTTGTTGAGTGGCTTCGTTGCAGAGAAGCTGTACACTGCCATTGCGAACACCCAACCATATGCGCCAATGTTGAATAGATCGTAGTGTTGTATAACGATTGCATTTAAAGGATTTAATGTGAATCTAATATATTCACACATTTCATAGAGACATGCGATTTTTTAATGAACATTTAGACTCGCCGTGACCAAGTATGCTGAAGCGCAAGTCTTGGAGGAGATTGCACAAACTAGGGGGTGCACCATTTCGGGATGCATCCTCCCTCTGCAGTCGTTCGGTGTGTGCCATATGGCGCATATTGGTCACTTTCATATGGGCAACAACGAGCTGATCTATCACAGAGTGGGTGGGTGCATCGCGTAAAGGCACTTCCGGCTGCACGATTCACCGTAAACTTTGAATGTTGGCATTGTTTGCCGTTGCAATTCGAGCCCTTGAAACGGTGACATATTTTTACGAAACGTGTGAATATGTTAGAATTACGTTCAGCAAGATAATGGTATTGCTGCGCACTCGCCTACACCCATAACGGTGATCCGATTTGCTGTTCGAGTGGGTGCGCCCAGCTTCCGTACAATTGTCGATCCTTGCATTCATCTGCAGATTTCTTGTTTTCGGAGACCTAATTTTCAGTTTTCATTGCGGGCTCGTAGATTGGTGACTGCGATCAGCGAGTGCTTCTTTCCAACGGGGAATGATTGTGACTCTTCGTTTACTTTACGAAATATTTTTGACAGTGTTCTTTAAATTGAGGTATGGAATTACAAGCAACGCCGATGTATTTTCACGTTGTTGGGTCATCTGGATTACATCCGAACGACTTTCTTCCATAATAAATATCCGTGGATCATAAGCGCATCAGACGATCAGACGGTGCGTATCTGGAATTGGCAGAGTCGGAGCAGTATTGCTATCCTTACTGGTTGGTTTTGTGGATTGCTGCTTCTTGTTTGCAAATTCTATTCCGTCCGTGTTTGGAGCATCCCTATTTGCGATGTTTTACGATTCTTTTCCCTCATTGCCTTTGTTACTGTCTAGTGTTCCGATGGGAATACTCGGGAAGGTGATGGATATAAAGAAGTAGGATTGATCGAAATGTGGACTTCTATTCTCATCCTTAGCACTAATAATGTTTGCACTCACTGATAGCTTTCAAGTTCAGTTCCTTTTGAAGTAAGTCCTGAACTCTTTTGCCACAATTTTACCGTGAAACCGAGGACTGCTTGCTGAGTTCTGAAGACCCATTTTGTAGGCGCACAATGAAGAACTATTTTTTAGTCCTCAAGCTTAATTATCAGTTTTGCTCACTGGCCGACCATTGCAGGACACAACCATTATGTGATGTGTGCCCAATTCCACCCGTCTGAAGATTTGGTTGCATCGGCCTCTCTGGATCAGACTGTTCGAATTTGGGATATCTCTGGTCTTAGAAAGAAGAATGTGTCGCCAGGTGCGGGAAGCGATGTTGGTCGAGGACGCAGCGGTGGAGCAGCCGGCCAAGCAGACCTCTTTGGTCAACCGGACGTGGTTGTAAAGCACGTCCTTGAAGGACACGATCGAGGTGAATCTAGCGTTTTTTTAGAAGCATTTTTAAGTCGACAATGGAAGAGAGGTTGCCATATATCGGGGAGCGGAAAAGGCCTTTCCAGAGCCTTAGTACTGCAGGTATAAACACTCCGATGGCACGCTGCATGTTACTATCAAAATTTGTTCCCATCTTTCGACCCTCCATGATTTTTTTGTGTTTTGCTGTTTCAGAAGTTCTCTGGCTCCCCTCCTTTTTGCTCCTGTTTTCCACTTTCCATGCCTGCGCAGCACCGCATCTGTTTTAAGGGGATCAGGAGCTTAATTTACGTCGGGAAGATTTTATTTTCATTCACTGAAGAGCGTTCAGGAGTGAATTGGGTATCTTTCCACCCAACGATGCCGATACTCGTGTCTGGAGCGGACGACCGCCAAGTAAAAATGTGGAGATACAACGAGAGCAAAGCGTGGGAGGTGACATTTCGAATATTTTTTCTACTTAAAAAGTGAATTGCTGCCTTCGGCGTTGTCCTTTTCTTTTTCAATGAAGTGACCTTCCTGTTTGACTACAGATGTATATATGGAGGAGGTGGGGGGGGGGGGGGGGGGGGAGGGTGAGGAATAGATTATTATTTGACCGAAGGTATGAGGTGTATTCTTCGTTACTGTTGCAGCTGGGTATGTTCTATTGCAGCATGTTTTCGTCACTGATAAAGAGCATGATAACAATGAATGGCATTTCATTGTTTGAAGGGGGAAGGAAATTTGCTACGAGGGGTTGTCATTCCTTTGGTTTGGAGTGGGGGGGGGGGGGGGGGAGAGCTAGGGAGGATTTGTTCTGAGGGGTTGTCGTTTGTTTGTTTGAGGGCAGGAGGGAAACTGCAGTAATTGGTTGTCGTTCACCTCTTTACTATGAGTGGTTACGCAATGTCTACATCCCCCCTTCTAATCAAATCGTGCATTCATCACTGACTTTGTTGATCATTTTCAGGTGGATTCATGCCGGGGCCACTATAATAACGTCTCGTCGGTGCTGTTCCATCCGAAGGCGGAGTTAATTCTGAGCAATTCTGAAGACAAGAGTATCCGTGTTTGGGATATGCAGAAAAGAACCTGTCTTCATACGTTCAGGTTGTCTCTTTGGTGACTGCGGAACAGCCATGTTGTAGATGAGGGTCATCGTCGCACATTAGCATTCAATAAAATATTTAAATGCGGCGTTGCTTGCAAATCTAGTGATGTTTTATATGTACACTGCTTAGAGACTGTTTTGGAGCGGGAGGCTGAACTGTCTGCATTATCTCTCCTTCCCGCCTCTTTACCAGGTGGACTACTGTGGTGAACACCAGGTTGGCATTCGACAAGGTTTGTAGTACCGTTCACGAACTGATTTGCACAGGGAACTGTTTGTCATAAGCAATTGTATTTTACAGGCACGACAACGATCGTTTCTGGGTGTTGTCAGCACATCCAACCCTGAATATGTTCGCAGCTGGTCACGACAACGGCATGATCGTCTTTAAGATCGAGAGAGAAAGACCGGCCTCATGTGTTCACGATAATCTTGTCTTTTATGTCAAAGACCGCCAACTGAGAAGACTTGACATTGCCAACAAGTTTGTTCGCTCTGTTGCTTGCATTCGAGCTCTTAGAATCGAAAAGAGAAGAATTATAAGCCACTGAGCTTATGTTTGGTGAATTAGCGGACGAAGGTTATCCTATTTTAGAGATGGGAAGAAGAATACCATAGTCACACTGCGCCGATTGCGTCAAGGCAGAAATCGTTTCTGAAATAAAGTAATGGATTTACTAGGAGCTGTACGAAGGAGTGCCAGATTCAGGTCGGAAACCATGCGGAGGTGGCGCCTATCCTCGAAACCATGTCTTCGCTAAAACCATAGACCGTTTTAAATTGTTAGCGATATCTGGTAAGGTTAGATGTATTTTCTTCTAGCGTGGTGTTTAAATCGGTCTCCTCAGGCGCTCTTGAAGTTATATTTTTTTACTATGGTCTACCTCACCTATAAAATCCTTTCTATCTCACTGGCGTTTATTGGTATGAATCTTTCAGCATGATGTGGTTCCTAAAAGCATATGAGTGGTATGGTAGCCGAATTTACCTTCGTTGGCATTTCTTACTTAACCGTTAATTTGCAGCAAAGATGTGGCATTGATACAGCTGCGAGGTAACAAACTGACGCAGTCATACTACTCACTGCATTACAACCCGGCTGAGAACGCATTCCTTTTGATCACGCGGGCGGTCAATGCTGAGAACAGCACCTATGACATGTACAGGGTAGGTAATTTTGTTCGTGAAATATTCTTCTCGCCTGATCCTTAACAGCAAAGAAATTTATCAGAATTGCGCGCTTGCTCTTAGATTCTCTGTTATCTGCTCTGTCTTTGCTCGCTCGAGCGGTTTTTAGTGTGGAGTTGTGATTCGACAACGGAGTGATGTTTGCAAAATCGGTACTGTGGTTGCTACCATGGGGGGTTATTTTCTCAGACGTTTCAACATTTTCGTTTTTGCTTAATTGAAACGTTTATTTCTGACTCACTGGTAAAAATTCTTTCGCCCACAGTGCTTTCAATAAAAGAGTAAAATAACGGCTGCATTCCACTTTTCATAAATTTTTTCTCAGTTAAAGGAGGGTGGGGAGGGGTGGAAGCACATGGACTGTTTGATGCCTGCCATCCCCAGTTTGACGTCGAAGAGCGTCAAGAGGGGAAGCCACAAGTCTCCATTAAGTGGACTACTCGTTAGACATTGCTGCTAGTTCACTTGATAACAATATTTGCAGCAACGAATGCAAGCATGGGGTTTCAGTGGCAGAAGTTAGCCATTGAAAAACACTTTCAGCTTTGATTCGTCCAGTTATTTTATTTCGAGACCTTTATATTAATTCTCCGATTTCGGAACATTTGCGTTTTATTGCATGTGGTTTAATGTTCCTGTGATCCTCCGGCTGTAAGTTTTAAATTGTCGGCAATGTTTATCTCGAAGGAAAATGGAAGCTTCAGGTTTCAAAGAGCAGCAGTGACGGTGCATCTGCAGAACAACCTGAGGGAAGGCGTTCACCTGGAATCGCCGCTGTGTGGGTGGCGAGGAATCGTTTTGCAGTCCTTGATAAGAATCAACAGGTTATAACTTTGTCATTTTCTGAAACTGGTGCATATCATTGGGGATTCTCATAAGAAACCATTCAGTGCCGTTCATGCGTCTATATGCCTTGTGAGTGGCTATCCTTAACCATACTCGTAATGTGTTTGATGGATAGCTTAAATGAAGTCGAACTCTGTGATTAACTGAATTCTTTTTTTTGCAAGCATACAGTTTTTGCGTAACGCAGTGTCAAGCAAATTCCTCATCTGCACCTCTCCATCAGCCATTTTTGAAAACGAATGCAGAGTTGGCCTAGCTGGTGTAGTGAGTTATTTTTATAAGTTACCTGAACTTGACTAAATCCACAGCGGTTTCGACGGTCTTATTTGTCGTTGTTATTTTTTTTTTTTTTTGTTCTGCTTTCCAGCGCGTATTTCGTTGCATTCGCAATCGCATGTTTGCATTTTCCGGCGGCGATTTTGCTTATTGAGGCTGCGAATTTTTCTTGCCTGCGTGCAATTTAGGAGGCTGCCGAATTGGAAGCCGTTAAAGTTTTCCCTGAAGTTTGGTCGTGACGACCGACTTCATTGCAGTGATGCTTTCAATGACTGGACTCCGTCTTTCAGATCACAATTCGCGATCTCTCGAACAAAGAGAACAGAAAGATCGATCAGAACTCCACTGTTGATGATATCTTTTATGCGGGCACTGGACTGTTGCTTCTGAAAAATGCGGAAGGGCTTCAGCTTTTGGATGTTCAGCAGAAAAGAGTGATTGCTGCCGTGAAGGTTGCGAAGGTATGAAATGTTGATGGATTGCCTCGAACTGGAATTTTTGCACGAGCCCATGAGTAGAGAAGAGAATCAGATGTGGTTCGTATTTGGGGCGATAGTTGGAGCCTTCAGTAACGCTTCATTATTGTTCTCTTTTAGCTGCAGGTAATGCGCTGAAAATTGGACGAATCAGGTTTTTGCGTTCCAGCTAAGCCAGAAACAAATTGCAAAAATAGGAGAACGCCGTGCACAGCGATGTTAGTTTAACGTGCACATGGGCAGATGATTTCTTGTTAATTAGAGAGAAAGCGTGTGTTTGGTGTTTTTGATGCAATCAGCTTGCTTGTTAGAAAAGAATATTGTGGCGCGGTTAATATTTTTGCGAAGTTTCTCACCGAATTGGTATGTTTCAGGTGAAGTACGTCATTTGGTCGCGGAACATGGAATATGCTGCTCTTATTAGTAAGCATACGCTTACGCTTATCAGCCGCAAACTTGAGGTAGCCATTTGGTTGCTTTAGCATGGGAGTCTATGTATAGCATAATATATATATATATATATATATATATATATATATATATATATATATATATATATATATATATATATATATATATATAATTTTACCACAGGTTTACACACGTAACGGTTTCCAAACGAAACACTGACGTACACATGCACATAAAGTAAAACTAGAATATATGTCCGTTATATATGTGTACATGTATGTGTTCTATAAGCATATATGTAATATGCGTATGCATGTTCATATGTTCACACATTTGTGTATTTTTTACTATCCACTTCCAAATTAGGCCAACTTAAAGAGTGCCACTTAATCTTTAAGAAGAAGACATGGCGCTTTAGTGGCCTAAAAGAAATATGGTAGATCCCCGTTATTGAAAAGAAGCCGTACGTCATCGCCTTATATGTGCAGTTTGTGGAAGCAGAAGATATAATGCGGTTTCCTTACCGATGTGGGCTACGGAGCGTCTGGCATGTTGCAGGCTGCTTCGCTGGGATTGGGTTCAATATTCGGGACATTCTAGATAGCTGAACAATATTTATTTTAAATATCCCCTATAGTTAATTCACGTTCTTTGGTCGTAAAACATTTCCATATTTAGAAGCGATGAGCGAATATGCGATCAAAGGTTGAAGGAATCTGATTGCGGATTCTTTTGTCGCAATTACTTCAGTTTAAATGCACTGCAATGCAGTAGGGCGTTTCGGTTATTTTTATTGTGCATGCTTGATGCATTAAAGACAGCTGTATTGCAGATGTTGTGTTCAGTGCAAGAGTCAACTCGTGTAAAGAGCGGTGCATGGGAAGATGGTGGAGTGTTCTTATACACGACTAGCAACCATATCAAGTACGCGTTGGTGGCAGGTGATAGCGGCATTATTCGTACTCTCGACGTGCCCGTGTATATTCTCGCTATTCGTGGCGAGAGACTTTATTGTCTTAATCGGTTTGTTTTTTTCTACTTATTCGCCTGTCTTTTCAAAGTGTTGGTTATTCGTTGCTATGTTGTTAGTAAGGATTGCTGCAAGTTTCCTCGGAAAAGGATCTGGATTGATGTATATTCTTTTATAGGCGAACCATTTCTGTCCTAGATCTATGCAGCTCAGTTCTTCTATCCTAGATCATCTGTTGGGACTGTTCTCATTTTAGACTCCATTTTCTCTTCCCTTCTTCATTGCAAGTTCCAGTAAAAAAAAGTGACTAAAGGAACAGCAATTCGGAAATGATTTATGTCATTTTACCTCAGCCGTTCCGCATCAGGATACACGGAAGCTTCAGAAGGTCAAAAACGATTATCTCGTAAAGCTCCAGAGAGACTGTTGTACCTTTGAGTTACAACTGTGGAGACGTAGTTTGAAGTTTTGGCACATTTTTCTGACCATTTTGAAGTTTTCATTGGAGTCACCATGTTATGTTTTAACGCACCGCTTACTCGAGTTACCTCTACCTGTTAAACGCCCTCGCTGTAACAGCTTTTGTTGGCCAACTTATATGACATTCTACCCGCCTTCCGATTTCATGCTGTTCTCAAGCAGCGTTGCTTCCATTGATTTCTCTACGCCTACCCGCCTCTTCAGTGATCCCCATTCGACGTGACTTGGCGTCTGTCTCTTGGGTGCCATTTCTTTCTTTCTGTAGCTTCATGCATTAGTCTACTCAAGGCCTTCCTTTTTTTTTGTAGTTCTTGTTTTCAAGCTCCAACTTTAGCTTTTGCAGTGAGGCTGCTCCAGTGGAGGTGCCGATCGATCCAACCGAATATCGCTTTAAGTTAGCCTTGATTAATCGGCGTTACGATGAGGTTTGAGTTATGTTCTGTTTCCTCGGTGATTTGAATTAAACAGTGAGTACCATAAATTTAGAAAACATTGAGTATGTATAGTGTGAATAATCTTTATAGGACGTTGCATTGATTAGCTGCAAATTTAAAAAAGAACGCACGCAGTTAGCTGTGTCGATGGAGTCTCGGTAGCTTCTTATTTGAATGCTTCATGGATGGAGTTCCGCCGTGCAGCAGAAATTGTCATTTTCGGGAATGTGTTTGCTCCTCATTGTTAAAACAGTTTTTTGTTTAGCAGCCTTCGGATCAGCGGTTTCTGTTGATGCAACACCGCACAGATCGCCTTTCTTTGTTGCGATTGTTTAGAGAGTCGTAGTAGTTGTGCTTTGAACTGCGGAGAGCGGAGACAGAAGGAGTTGAAGTGGACTTGAGTCTTGAGCTGTGTTTTCTGAAAGTAACAGCCGTTTCGACGATATTTCAAGCTGTTCTATTTAGGTTACTGGGGCTTATACTCGGCGTTTGATGACCTTTTATTGAGAGGCTTGAAAGGTCTTAGGTGAGAATTGGTTGTTTATTCTTTTTAGGCGTTAATTTATGTTTTGAAGGTGTTGAATATGGTGCGATCGGCGAATATGGTTGGCCAATCGATAATCGCCTATTTGCAAAAGAAGGGTTACCCGGAAGTGGCACTCCACTTTGTCAAAGACGACAAAACGCGATTCGGATTGGCACTCGAATGCGGAAATCTTGACGTTCGTTTTCACTTTTCATCGCATTGTTAGACTGCAAGACTTATTAGTTTCTAAGATCTTATAGAGTCCTTCGGAGGTCGGGAGTAATATAATTCAGGTGTGCACGTCGATATACCTACATCTTCCTTTGTTGAAGTTTACATATTCTTTGGTGCTTATTTCATCATCCCGATAAGGTAAGACATAACTCGTGTAGATTTAAGTGATTTGCAACAGAAAGAAAACGGTAACAGTGGGTGATGAAAGAGAAGGTGTGGTTGGTATAAAATTTTGTGGTGGATGAAAGCTCCTGTAGGAGGTAAAGGTCAGAGGGGTTTTGGTGGCTCACAGGAACCGAAACACTCTTCCCACTTAACATATCGTCATGGCGAACATTTCATCTGTCTGCAACAGGAATCTGCCAACTATCAGAAGTTTTGTTTTTGGTGCAGTTTTTTCCTCCCAAATTGAAATTCGTCCTTGCCAACTGTGAAGAGATCAAGTCGTGTTTTTCAGGAGGTAAAAATTTAAAACAACTTTGCGTGATTTTTGCAAGAATTCACCGTATTTTTTGATTAGCAATCCCCACTGAATAGAGACCACAGTCGATAACAATTCCTCTCATAAGAAAGGATCGCAGATAATAAATTCTTCTCGGATATGACCGTTCCCTCTCCTTTCCCGAAAAATCTCATGTTTCAAAACTCTCTCAGGAAAAAGAAAGGATATTTTTCAAATACCTGTCGAGATAAAAAATGAAGCGAGAGTTGCAGAGTAGCGAAGAATCCTAGCCTTTCTTTGAATCGCGTCCGTTCCCCGAGCACTACGTATGTACTCTAACAGTGGATTGCTGCTTTCAGGTGTGCGCTGTATATTTAGTAGCACTTTCACATGTGATGTAGATAGTGGTGCACATCATAAGACTCGAGTTCACTCGTCGTCAATATTGAATGATAAGAATCATCGCTTTTCGTTGCAGTCGATTCTTTATTAAGCATCATACAGCTTGCTGTGTTGAATATTCACAATCATCTGCCATTGTGTGATTGGTTAGACGATATAATTTGATTACACGTTTTGAATATGACGACACTGATGTGAATTCTGACAGTTGAACATTTGAATATAATGATACCCCAAGAAAAGGTGTCCTATCAGTCGAGCTAGGTTGATGGAATATAAATTTATCGTTGCCAAGGTGGAATTAAGAAATGCGCAGTATGTGTTGACACTGGCTTTTTAGGCAGCGCTGGAAGCGGCCAAAAAACTCGACGATAAAGCAGTTTGGGAGGCGCTTGGAGAAGCTGCTCTTATGCAAGGCAATCACCAGGTTCATTCTTTTATGTGATGTTTTTATTCATCACTAGCAGAATGTTTGTCATGTAGACCGTTTGGTTGGCGTGATGGCGAATATCTGTGAGTGATTTTCGAATTCTTTGCTTGCTGCATACACGCTGGCGACGAATTCAAAGGCTGTAAAAGTCCATCAGGTGATGTGGTGACTATACGAGAAACGGAACATTAAGGTGGAGCAGTGGCTCGATAACTTTTCTCACAGGGAGTGCTGGGATTATTCGCTGAACCAACCTGGTACGTTAGCTGCTGGAACTTTATGTTTGATGAGTTGACTGAAACTTTCTGTTTAGTGAATGAACCGAAGGTTTGCATCCACTTATTTGGTGAGTATACATAAGGTTTGCAGATGGTTGAAATGTCGTATCAGCGCACAAAGGACTTCCAGAAGCTCGCTTTCCTCTACGTTATAACAGGCAATATGGAGAAGTTACAGAAGATGATGAAAATCGCTCAAATCCGAAAGGTAGGGGATATTGTTTTTTAATATGTTTTAATATGGTTTTAATATGGTTCGCTTCAAATGCATCTTTGGATTCGCTTCAAACCGCCTTCAAATGCATCTTTGAAGAGCTTATTCATTTCAAGTCTCATCGATTCGATTATCGAGCTAACTCTGTAAAGGTGTGGGGTGATTATTTGACTGACACATCGGAGAGCTTTGGTTGCAGGATGCGGTTACTTCCCACTGAATGCCTCGATTGGGGTGAACTTGGCTTTATCCGGTTCAGCAATCAACTCTTTGACAAAACAGTCTCATGCTGTGGTCACAGAATGAGATTTGGAATTTCCTCATGTTTCATTTCCTCTGCATATGAATTCAACTCAGCAGATCTATATCAAGAGAGAGAATGGCCCCAGGATATTCGTTTCTCCTTGAGAATTCATTTCCTTTTGAAAACAGGCTCTAGATAAAGTGAGGGTTCGCAGGGATAAGATCTCCACTACCTAACCTAAATTATTCTCTCGTTTAGTCGTAAAAAGTTTTAATCGTCCCATAGCTGAAATACTGCATAAGTGCCTGAAGATAAATATTGCGATGGACGGATGTGTAGAGGAGATAAATATCTGAAGCGCTCTTTTCTGCAATGAACGAGAGAAGAAATCAAGGTTTAGAGAAGGCGGGGACCCCAGATCAAATCATGTATCTGTGATAATACGAATGATTTAGCATCCCGTATTACAGAGGTACCCGGCTGCAAGAGTACGTGGAAGTTAGGAAAGCATGAAACAAACCGTAAAAGAATATAAAAGGCAATCGCAAGATTGATGCCAAATCTGAATTGAAGTTGTAGGCCAACTTTTGGTTTCGGAATTGAAGTCGGCTTGTGCATGTATCCTAAGTAACAAACGAAGCTAAGGATGCGCCGATCTTGATGGCACCAAATTCCACAGCAGTGTGCGATTTGATTGACGCGACTTTAAGCCTATGAAGTCAGTAATGTTCACTGAGTTGGCTGCAGTCCACACTTTGTCGAGCAGCATCTACACACGGTAGTCAAGGTGCCTGATTAGCTTAGTTAAGGTGCGGCATCGACATAAAAAGATGGAATAGTATATAGTTGATGAAACAACATGAATTCAATAAATGGCTGCAGATAAAGCTGTGATATGAGTCATTCATAATGTGACTCTAACTTGTCGTGTAGCGTGACCGCATTCGATTTCACCTCGTCAAAAGCTTTGGCATCAGGTGTTAGATGGTGTGCATTAAAAGGTGTTGAGAGAGGCTGGTGGAAGAGGAACGGATCAGCACTTCTGCTTGCTATTTCCGATCGTCATTCTCTCAGAGAAGTTGTTTCGGTGAAAGTGTTGTTTTGGACTGAGTGGTGGTAATTTTTCGAATTTTATTACACCTAAGAGGTGCAGTCGATAACTTATTCCTCAAGGACTTTTCCTCTTCTCACAAACGTCTTCTAATTTAAGCGCTTATAAATATTCAGTGTATGTGCAATTTTGAAATTCCAACACTGTGTTTTGTTTTCGTTTTACCGCTATTGTTGTTGTTATCAGTCCTCATTTATTTCTATGTAAACGCTTTATTGATTGGATTACAGGACTCGCATGGGCAGTACGAAACGGCGCTTTTCTTGGGGGATGTGCACGAGCGAATTAACGGTTCGTTTCCTCAAATTTTGATTGGTTTGTCTTTTGCTTTTTGCTTAGCTGACTTCGTTACTGCGTCAAAATGCTGAACGCATATGAGTGATGAGTTTGATTACTCTGTTATACACTAATGTGGTGGATAATTTTATCAACTCCTCAGACTAATTTAGCAGCACATATCGCTGTGGTGGGTCGATGATAGACAACTTTAATTCCGTGAAAGTTACCGTCGGCGAAGTAGAAAATGTTGAGCAAAATACCGAACGATCCGGCAACTTTCGGTACTGTTGATGATCCTAAGTGTCATTTCGTGGAGATGTCATGAGCATTTGCGCGATCAGTGTGCACGTATCGGTTTAGATGGTCGTTTTGGAGGGGAATATAAGTTCTTCAATTATCAGCTCGCGTTTTCTTTCTCCACAACGAATGGACTAATAAATGACCTCACTTCAGCCACCTCATCAATAATTGCAGTTCTCTAGTTAAACTCGAATTTTTGGCTTAGTGGTAGCTTATTTGTAGTTCTGAAGGACGTGGGTCAGACTTCACTGGCATATTTAACGGCTGCTACGCACGGATACAAGGAAGAAGCCGGGCAGCTAGAAGCCGAGCTTAAGGCTAAGGGGCAAAATCTGCCACCTGTCGATCCAAATGCTCGTTTGCTTATCCCGCCTCCTCCGATTCATCAGGTAATTGCGCTCATTCCATGCTGTTTCATTGCATTTTGAGCGTTTTTCATTACCATATAGTTCGCATCATGAGCCTGAACCATGTTTATTATATGTTCCTCCATCGTTTTTGCTGTGACTGTAGTTAAAACTAGAGGCGTAAAGCATAATGGATATTCCTTGTATCAAAATAACATCTCATTTTCGAACCCAAGTTACAATTTTGAAACTAATTCTTAAGGGTTTCTTTCAAGTCTGTAATGTTGCGTAGATGTTGCTAGAGGACAGCGTTGAGGCAAAACGTGTTATACTAACTTCACGCCACTATAAGCAGACCTCATACGAGGATTACTGATTAATAAGATGATGCTTGAAGATTTTCTCTTACTGGCAAAGAAACTGTGTCACTGCCAGCCATAATCTTCATTGCTTTGAATCATCGTCTACAACTTTCTCCACCATTGAACGATGTGCTGAATTATGCTGCAGCAAATTACCTCGCAGAGCGGTTTTGCATCGCAGTAATTGTGATAGTTGCCATGACCGCATTAAGTAAGCAGTATTCCCAGATGCAGTATTCGCATATTGCAATTACTACTACAGTGGTCGCTGTAATGTAAGTGATTACGATTACTATAGTTACTATGGTCTGTTTACTGTATGCACAGTTAGGTTTTAAAAGCGCCGATGTCATGCTGAAAACCCTAATCGGTCTGAGATGTAGCGCCGCATTTGTCGGTACTTAAGCTTCGGTAGTGAGTTCACTTTTCGAAGAGGATATCTTGCAATTTGTGGACGCGAGAATGCTCATCGCAGCAATCTCCCAGTTGCGCTTTTCCACTAGTCATTGTTGTTGGTTGTTGAAGAGGCCGTTTGCACTAGCTGATCGTGCTCATAGACTTCTGCAGTTTCCCTGAAAGCAAACGAGCGAGAAAGTTTTAAGGAGCATTGAAGTGGTTTGTCCAAGATGAAATTGCAGATGGAAGAGAACTGGCCACTTCTGACGACATCGCGCGGGCCATTCGATTCACAGCTGCTGTCGGGTGCGGGGAGCGTGTGCGCGCAAGTTGCAAAAGCTGCACGAGCTGCAGCTGCGTTCGCTCATGACGAAGAAGCTGATGTAGTATGTTCGAATTCCTTGTTGATCGGTCTTTATAGTTGGAGAACGAACAAACGTATTAATAACACTTTGACAGAAATGCATACCTCGACAAAGAATTGGCTGCATTTTTTTCATGCTCAGATAGATCTTCCCCTTCCCGTCCATCCCCACGTCACCCTCAGTCATGAGTCTTCAGTTATAAATGTCAGTCTATGTTTTCTTTCTTCAAGGTACACTTTTTTGTCCTTTTTTTTGCAATATTTGCACAGTTTTGAGCGATGAGAACGTATCAAAGTCAAGGGAGAGGAGTTGATCATATGTTAGATGTGAGTTGTGCTTGCGTAGTTTTTAGCATCAGTGCTAATTGGTACTAGGTGTGTTCATGCGAGCAGTATCACCGATGAAATGTTTTGGACTATCGGTGGAGAGGGGGGGGGGGGTCCCTTCAAAGTGATCATTGGCTTTGGATTTTTAACGTTATTTAACCGGTGAAGGGGCTGTTCATTTGACTTAATATATTGGCTTTAAGTGGAAGATGGGAGAGATCATAGGGGCCGTTCGAGGAAGAAGTGCTCTGTGAAGTACACCTTTTAATAGACTTAATGGCATCTTATTAGCGCCTGATGATGTTTTTCATTGAAAGTTGACGTAAGTCAACTTCGCTTTGTCGCGATCGTTCGTTTGACATTGATATGAGCAGTTGGGATGTTCGTTGAAGCTGGGCAAATGGATATTTTATGGTATAGCGAACTTTGAACGGCACGTTATAAGAAGTTGTTTTTAGGTGGCAGGTGAGGCATGGGGAGGCGACGATGTAATGCTGGATGAGGAAGGCAATCCAGATATCGATGAGGTTGAGTTGCTCGGCGGCAAACCTGATGCCGAAGAGGATGGTTGGGATGTAAGGATGTTTATTACTCCTTTTTATTTAATATTTAAATTTCATTTCATTTTGTTCATCTATAAGGTAATCTGATTGCCTGTATTTGCTCTTCTCGATTTCACTTTGTTTTATCGATGAATGGGTGCCAAAAGTTTTGATTGTGGTAATGGGTAAGTGAATCATTATTTCAGCCATGTGAATAATTGAGTGCCATTATATTGTGAAGATGCTTCAGTAGGAATTTAGTTCATCACGCAACAACATCTGAAGAAACTTTTCAAAAGCAGCGTTGATTAATATAGCATGACTTGCATTTATGTAGATTTCACTGTTACAGTGCTGCAACAGAGATGATTTGCTCGCGTTTTGCTGCAGATTAGCGTTGATAGAAAACAACGTCTAGGTGTCGTCAGTTTTTATTAATTTAATAACCTCTTGTTCCATCCAACAAACGACGCTGAAATGAAATATTCCATGCCGCTATTTTTCTTTCTTTTCTGCTTATCGCATATAAAACGCTGCTCAAGATTTTCATTTGTTCATCCCGAGGTATTTTTCACTAGGTGTAGGAGATAACATTTGATAACTCAAACTAATATATGCGGCACGAAGAATCACTGCGCTTTGCTAGAGTAGTCGTGGCATATAAAGGGAAGGGAGGGGGTAAAAAGCTAAACATTCGCCAAAATAAGACAAATCGCGAAAAACGTAATAATGTAATCGAAGGAGGTTTATAATCACGGCGTCGCATCTCAGTTTTCGACGTATCTAGGTGGATGACGATCTGGCGTTGCCGGCGGATGTCGAGGCACGGGCAGGTGTGGATGATGAAGACGGCTTTTACTCACCTCCGACACGTGGTCAACCGCCAGCGTTCTATTGGCCGAACAGTTCAAGGTTGGACATACGTCTTTGCTTGAGCCCCCTGTCTGTGATTTCCTCCATCTCATCTCCCGCTCCCCTCCTCTTTCCTTCTTCCCCGTGTAAATCTGCAGCAGATTTGCGCAGAAGTTAGCGGAGAAAACTATATAAAGAATGACGACGTGTGACATCATTGGGAACGAAACTTTGTGAGCATTAATGGAGTGCCGGGCATGCTACTGAAGCTGTATTTATGTGCAGACTTTGAACGTGTTATGACATTTCCGTTGTGTTTATTGTCGTCTTCTGTTTATATTTACATTTAGTCATGCACAAAAATTGTTGTATTGTTTCAAGCTTCCGCGTGAAACTTTGGGGGGAAAATATCCGCGAGAGATTTGTACGGATCCGGGAGATGCTTGGGAAAGTCTAGTTGGCGTTGCAGTTCACGTCATCCTGAAATCGAGAACTGAGCTGTGTGGATATCAGAACTCGCGTGACCATAGATGGAGAGGTGGCTGAAATCCAGAGCTGTCATGCTTGCGATACTGTTACTCGCCTTGCGTTAAACATATATTTCATTCGTAAATGACGTAGCTTTTGATCTGAGGTCACTCTGAAGTCTCCTTGGGGCATTTCGCCACCGTGCCGTTTCGCCTTCCCGAATCAGCAGTGCGCATATCGTTTGGACCTCATGAACTATGCATACTTAGTGAAGAAGTTATCTCGTTTCTGGATGTGGGCAGGCTAACGATCTAGGCAACCTCTACTCTGAATTGATCCTTGCGGCGTTTCAGGTTGATGACCTTCTTTCATAGGTTTTTCGGGAGTGTTGTAAGAATGTTGGATGTGGTGGAGGCTCTCAGAACGTTTGTTTTCGATAGCCTTTTATCCATTTCTGCTATCGTTTCACAGTTGGATTTCGACTGCAGTTACGTTTGGCAATTTAAGTGATTGTTTTGTATTTTAAGACTGGTGGCTGACCATGTAACGGCGGGAGCATTCGACAGTGCAGCTCGACTTCTGCAGGACCAGCTGGGCATCATTCGCATTGAACCTTTCAAGCAGCATTTCCTGACCGCTTTTGCAAGGCCAGTTTTCGTTCTTTTAAAGGCTGTTTCAATAAAGGGAAAACGTCTATTTCGCATGCTGCGATTGGAATACTGCATCTGCAACCATGACCTGAATTCCATTGATGCATTTGTTGAACAACTCTTTGATTCGTTGCTTTTGCTCCAGTGGCCTGAGTAGGCATGTAGTGAAATAAGTATAGCTACGATAGGTTCAGCTTGTATTCAGATCGCGTACCGCATTTGAGGGTCTACCGAGCGCGGGTTCCAATTTCGCGTACCCACTTCGTAATTGGCAGGAGTCGTCAGGTAAGAATGGCTTACCAGCGGTAGGTCTACACTTGGGTGACTTGGCGAATCGTCTGCAGACATGCTACCATCTCACAACAAGCGGCAAATTCGCGGAAGCGATTGAGAAGCTTAGACAGTTGCTACTATCAGTGCCTCTGCTCATCGTTGACTCCAAACAGGAGGTAATTCACTTTATTTTGCACTGGTTCATCCTTTTTCGAGCCTTAGATAAAAATTCTGCGGCCGGGCAATGTTTGCTTGGTGCCTTTCATGGGAAAGATTTATCCTCTTTGCTGATAGCAACGAATTTATAACTTTTTAGAAGTATATGTTTGTAGATTTTGTTTCATCAGTTTACAAAAGGTGATATCACCATGAGTGGGTAGACACTCGGGTGCTGCAGGTTTTCCCATCCTACCCATGTAAACATTTTTATTCAGTTATCGCTATTTTTTTAACCTATCGCTGATTCTCTAAGGGTGCATTGGCAACTAATCCTGTAGTGGGTGAGCTGCGGTGTGTTTTTGGAAGAATAACGCCATTTGCAGTTTCGTATGTTATTTTAATGAAAATTTCCTTCGAGGAAGATGGCTTATAGCAGCTTTCAATCTGAAAGGGATGAGACTGGCATTATCTGTTATAGTCGTCTTTTGTTATTTTTCATTTGAGGTTAGTGACAGGTGTTTGAATGAATGAAGTTTGGCGTCCTTCGCTATATAGCTATGGTTTCATTTTATTTGTTGTTATTATTTAATTAAAAGTTCAGCAAATTGATTCAACCTTTGATGGGTTTCCTCCTTTTTGAATAGAGTGGAAAGTATTTATTAAATATGGGAAGTACTGTTGAAGTTTGCTGACAGAGATCTTTCTAATATACGCTCAGTCCCATCGCTTTGATGTCTTTCACAGATCTGAAGCAGTTCGCATTGAGAACATTTTGAAAGTTAGAAACCATCGAAATCTCTATAGTTTAATGGAAGGGGAAGGCAACGATCCATTTGTCGGAAATTATTGTCGAATTGATCAGCTTTGATTTGGATTGTGAACTCGAAAGTCTCCAAAATGTTTTTCGCCAACTTTTTAAGGTATTCTCTATATTTGACATACTATGAGAATAATTTCGTAGGTGGCAGAAGCACAGCAGCTAATCGACATCTGCCGTGAGTATCTGGTGGGTCTCTTATTGGAAACGGCTCGCAAGGAACTGCCCAAAGATAGTATCGAAAACGCGAAACGCAACGCTGAGATGGCTGCTTATTTTACGCACTGTCAACTGCAGCCGGTGCGTTTTCATGTTGAACAGTGTCGATGCGACTCTTTTGTGAAATTTTAATCGAGTTCCGTTCTGCGCGCACTCTTCTTATGTTGTTGAATTTTCGTTTAACTCGATCGGTCGATAAAGAAACCTTTGTGGAAGATTGGTAAGAAGGACTGCTCTGATTGAACTATGAACGGGATATGGCACACATTTTGCTACTAGTTGGCATTCGTTGAAGTGGTTGCTTTGTGAGTATGCGATGTCCTCTGATGTGCCATCCAGTTGCCTATCAACCTTTATTTCGCTCACAACTCCTCTCTGATTGTATCAATCAAGACGCTTCTATTGTGCCTATGGCTACCTCACCAACTGGTGATTGGAGTGAGGTAAATCAGTTAATCGAATTTAATACGAATACACAAATGGAAATTCGTGCATTAAGCTTGTTCATGGATATGATGTGAGCATTTTAGGTGCATCAGATATTAACGTTGCGGACGGCGATAAATCTTTTCTTCAAATTGAAGCAAATGAAAACCTGCGCTTCATTCTGCAGACGGCTTCTTGAGCTTGGTGAGACACTTTCTTTTTCATCTCTTTTTTGTTTTATTCTCTTTTCATTTGAAGGTGGCATTCAGTTGAGGCTTGTGTAGCGACCCGTAGTTGATGTTTCAGTAAATGAGATGAATGCGGCGTTTTAATTTATAATCCTTTGAGGGTTCCTTTTCGTGGTTACCACGGCAGCATCATAGTTTTGTGGTTACTCCTACTCGACATGGTCTCACTGTTTATTTTGTTTTGTTTGAAGCTTCATTTTTTTGCAAGCTTTGTATATATGTGTACATGGCGCACTCACACTTTGAGAACTCAGTGGTAAAATGAAACGGGTAGCATCGAAATTGATCGATAATTGATTCACTAACGCCACCGTTGGAAGTAAAATATATGGCACAAGTGGTGAAGCTCGTTCTCTCTGTGAAATATACAGTCTGACAAGTTTCTACCAATAGGTGAAAACGTCATTTTCGCTTGCTTTCTTACAAAAAACGCGTACACTCACTATTTTTGGCAGTAGGGTTCGATGCAGTTTCTCCACTGACCTCAACGAAGAGTCCCCCTTGGATGAAGTCGAAACCATTCATAAGTGCAAAGTGATTTTCCGCTTTCTCACCGGAAAACCTCGTTTCATATCGGTGTGAAACAATAATGCGGGGGCACATCGTCTGCTCATGAAACTGACCTTAAAAGTTTCAGCCCGTTTGTACTTCATAACAAATGGGAAAGCGTGGTAGAGAAGCTAGACATGTTTCTGTTCGTCACTCATCTGATCAAAAATTTTTGTGGACTGCAATATTCGAGAGAAAGACGCCCCCACATATGCGCAGATAGGATACGGAATGAGTTTTGAAAGGGGACGAGAACAGTTTTCTTAGAGAATATTGTAGTGCAGGTCTTTGAAATAAAATGGCGAGCAGTGTCCTTAAAATGCTACTCGACCGTATTTTAAACGATGCCGCTCGCCTAAGTGTGCGAAATTTTCCCTCATAAATTTCATATTCGTGCATATTTTTGAGAAGAATTTTCGCTCGAAACTTCGTTCCACTGTTGTGCTTTCTCTACTCGTTGTACAGCGTAGGTCACGTGTCTCTGTTGCATCGCTCTTTATAAAAATTGCATTTGCGTCCTCTAAAAAAACGCACTGTCGAGCTCGAAGCAGCCGCATATTTTTGGTCGATTTCGGCAGCGCCATCCATTCTCTAGCATATTTCTTTTACTCTTCTCCGAAAAAGTTTCAGGTACTGAATCGTCGACATCAATATTTGCAATAACATGTTGTGGTTTCCAATTCACAATTTCGCCTATGATGACATCACTTGCTTTTGGACGTGGCTTCTTTCTTGTTGTTATGTGGGACTGTTTCGTTTTCTTTGATGTTATTCTAGAACTTGTATTTCTCTTTTAGGTCCCAAGCCGGAAGTGGCAGCACAGATCCGAAAGGTGTTGGCTGCTGCAGAAAAGGATCCTACTGATGCACATAAGGTTGATATCATTCTTTTTTTCGAATTGTTTGTTACTCGGTTTGTTTGCAGCTCGCTGCTGATGGGTAATAGGCATCTGAGATCCGATTGCCGTGTTATATTTTACTGAGCGCTATTCGGTGATCGTGAATAAAATTGACTGTTTCTCTTCAACAGTGCAGAAGTGGTTGTTTTTTTTTTTTGTACAGTGTTGACTGATATGGGGACAGAAGAATTAACGCGGTGGCTGAAGAGGTGATGGCAGTGGTAAGATCGCAGTCTTGTTCGGGCAGTAATCGTCTGCATTACAACTGCAATTTGACTGAAATTAAGCCATTTCTAAAACACTGCTCGCTTGACGTCCAGTGGCCTTTGAAGGGAACCGAATTTATGTTGCACCCGAGTACATTTCAGAAAAGCGGAGCGGGGGCGGTAACAGATTGAGGGCATTCATTGAGAACCAGTTTTGCTTTGAAGAGGAGAAAACGAAGAAATCAAAGTCGAATTTGTTTTTTCGATCGATTAAGTGATATAATGTGCTCACAGGCGGCCATAGCGGTGGGCTAATTACTGATGTGGATTAACTGCAGCCTACCGCATTTGCTTGAATTGAGGTCGTGTGCTTCTATTTTAGCCGTGCTTCAACGTTCTGCGTGAAAGCGAGGAGGTGGAGCTTGTATTTGCAGCTTCTGCCTTTTTAGTTGTATATTTCTTTAAGTTCGCCCCACTTCACTTCTACTTTGTATTAATGCTCCATATTATGGCATGAAATTTCGCTTATTAGCCAGGCACTTGGAAGATTGCTAACCATAGGCTTCCCGCTCTCACGGGAGGTTGCAAAAGTCTTTGTTCTATTTCGCTGTTTGTTGTCCAAATATTCGGGAGCGGGACGGATTGGGGAGGAGTGAGGATTGGAGGTCGGGTGACGTTAGAATGTTATGTTATAGCGATGTGGAGTCATTTTTGTCTCTTCTTTTTTTTCGCCTTTTACACTGAAACGTGAATCATAATAGTGCTTTCAGTTGCACTACGATGAACTGAATCCGTTTGTAGTTTGCTCTCGAACGTTCACTCCGCTTTACAGAGGAAAACCTCAGGTATGTTATTTGTGATGTGCCGTTTATAAGAGTTGGAAGAGATCGTTGCAAGGTGATGGCAGTTTTGTGCTCAACGGATGTTCACAGTTATTACCTCTTGAACAACGCATCTCTTCCTTTCTTTTCATCTCTGTCTCTTTCGGTAGAAACTTCCGTCAGTTTCAGAAGTTTCTATTGAAGCTTCAGAATGCTTGTGCGTTCAATCATATAATTCCTGTGGACCGGAGGAGTTTCTATAGTAAATGAAATTAGCTTTATTATCATCAGGACAGCTAGGAATACAGGCTGTTACTTTCATTGTTGTTTTAAGGTGCGCTATTCTGAACGTTTATGGGGATTAGTAGACCTTCGCGATGTCCACTAATTACTTATGACAAAAATTTGTTGCTGTAAATTCGGCACATTCGCTCATATTGGGTGCTTTGCAACATATGGAGAGTCCCTTAGGGAACGGTGCATCCAATAAACTCGAACCATTGCAATGTATAACGCAACAAACGATAGAAATGATTCGATGATTGGTGTTTTGGATGGGGCAGTTGTTTGAATTTGCAGGTGAAGTGTCCTTTCTGTGGTGCATCGTATTCACCGGATTTAGCTGGTGGTATATGCGACGTGTGTCAGGTTGCCGAAATCGGACGTGATACTATTGGACTGAGAATCAGTGTCGTCCAAGGCAATAAATAAACACTAAATGTTTTTGTTTTCATAGATGTTGACGCATATCGATTGTTCCTTGAATGAGCGAAATGGCAGCGTTTGCCATCACGAGGGGGTGTATGTTTGATATGCTTGTGAAAAGTCAAGGGGAGTCTGAAATTGTGTATTTGTTTCTGCTTCTCTTTTTATTCTCTATAATAGGAGTATTTATTGGTGATAAAGTATGAGTACCGCATTACATTTTACTTTATTTTCCGTTGCAATTTTTGAGACAAGGCGCTGTACCAAAATAACCACTGGAGGTTTGATCCTCTGTTGGACTGCAGGCTGGCATATGGGCGATGTGGTAACCAAGGTTATGAACCCCTTTTAGTCCCTGTAGCGATTTGCTGATTTTCCCAGTACTGTGGTTGTCGTTGTTTGCTATGCTTTGGGGAGCGATATCATTATCGTTTGTTTATGAAATGTGGTCGCAGGTCCATGCTTCCTGGGCGCACTATTGAAATCGGAAGTTGCACCTCCATTGGTTATTCCAGCAGAAGAGAGCAGATCACTTGATTGTGGCGAAGGGTGGACGTTACAGAATGAGTGGTCGAAACAGCAAGCGGCTTTGCTTAGTCCGTCACGTGTGATGTGCCGCGGGGCATATTCCATTTGTTTGTTGCGTTAACTTATTTTATATCGATTTGATTTTGTTTTTCTGTTCGCGGTTAAAGGTATTAAATGCTTATGCCAATTTCTTTGTCGACAATATTGAATAAACTGTAAGGTGATACGTACTTCGTGTGCCAGATATAGGGCAGCACTGATGATCGCTTTGTAAGTTTAGAGATGTGTTATTGACACTGGAGAGCAGAGGACATACTATGTGGTGTGGGAAAAATTTGTGTTCACAACTAGAGGATTTCATTTAGGTCGTAAGTATTTTGGACGCATTATGTCGAAGTGGTAGGGGGAGGGGATTAGTCTAGCGGTTTCCTCGATTGAGATGGTGAGGAGGTGGCTGGTGGAATCCTAAAAATTGCATGTCCAGTTGATAAACAGTACTTGTAAACAGTTAAAGTAATCACAGCAAATGGACATATCTTTCATAAGTAGCATTGCTTTGACATCGGACGAGTCTGAAACCACTTCGTGGGCATTTTGGTGGCGCGCCTACTTCCCATTCCTGCCTTTCACGGGCAGATCCATGGCGCTCATGCACGTACAGCATTCAGTAGTGGCAGACAGCATTAAAATTGGCGCTGCTGATGAGAAAGTGTGGTGTTTAGCATTTAGTGTGAATAACGTTAGGCGTCTCGATCATCGGGTCTCAGGCAAGTGTTTCCTTGCTTTCTCTTTCTTGGTCGGTGATGACGGTGATGGCGCTTTACCCCAATCTCCCTTCAACCTTCCCATCCACCTAAAAGACACCTGAAACTGTTCTCACTATGCAGTTATGAAGGTAGTGACAGCGTGCTCGGGGATGTGATGTGTGTCTCACAGCCCTCACCATGATCCGTTTTAGCCTGAATTTGCTGTATAAAACAGCACCCTTAATCCTCAAACATTTCTAACGATTTAGGTCGAAGTTGGGATTTGTACATGCTCGCTGGTAATGCACTCGGAAAAAACTTGTGGAGGGTGACTGGTTCCACATCTATAAGGTTTAATGATGCAATTGCTGTGAACCGTTTTTGCTGGACGTAGTTGGATGCAATATGTGGACGGGGAGGGAATCATGGAATTCTCGTTTCTGTAGAGCAATAATCAAGAGTGAGGGTTTCCCTATATACGTGCTCTCACCTTATTTATTTGATGCATGCTCTGTTCACTTCAGTGAAGTCATGAGTGGAAGGCGGTGAGCGAATACTTCTTTTATATTGCTGGATCCCAAATAATCTGCGATTTTAATTGCAGTGCAAGGAAGAAATAGTTTTGAGATAAATTCGGCACGTTTTCCTAACAGTGTGATGGATTGCATTTCATGGTCATTCTGCAGTTAATGACCGTTAGCGCATTTTGAAGAAAAGTGCACAATCGTTGTTCTGTCTGCTGCGAAGTTTTAGATTGCTAGGAAATCGTGCCTCTCGGCTTGTCGATTCTTTCAAACACTTTGGGATAATAACATCGACAAGGTGCTTAGAGAAATTCTTTTGATCATTTTTTAAACGTTTTTTCTTGCTGCACGATAGGTTCAGCATGTTCGTATTATGAACAGTCGCACATGACCGGGTGGAGGTTCCACGTGTTAAAACCATCCCTATCCCATGTTTTGGGTCCGGATGGACAGATCCAAACTTTCACTCGATCTTGTTTTCAAGGGGCGACTCAAAACGCATCCGGTGACAGGATCTTACCTTTTATAAAAACCTTGTACATTTTTCCTTGTGCCCAAACTAAACAGTTTTCTCACATCTTGCTCTGCATGCTGCTGTGAAGGCTAATAACACCTGTTTGGAAATCCCGGAAATGCCAGAGCTACACTACGTGACATGCGGTTTGTTTTGAATTTTATTTATTTTTGACTCCAAAAAGTTTTCTTCCTGGTCTCCGATCGAAGACCACCTTATCGGCCGCCGACGGTATTCTGGAAAATCCGTAGCCGCCAACAGACCAACCGACCATAGCCACCGATTTTCGCTCATCAAATTTTGGACATCCAGTAGCACTAATAGCACTCTGAGAAGGAGAGACTGGTGCTTTCAAAGGATTTCGGTTGCAATCAACGGCTCAAAATTTTGTTGCTCACAACGTTAGTTTCTTGACGAACGGATTATTAGTGTTGTTTCTCTTATCTACTTTGTACTCCTAGTGTGCTGTGAACGGAAGAACATTTTACATCCTGCTGTGGTTTATACTGAACTAGTAGCAATACTCATTACATTAGAGTCTCATACTTTCGCACACGATGTGAATCAAACCTGAAAGTGAATCAAAGAGTTTTCTCGCTCTGGTCTTTGGTACAGATCGTTCATGGATTGAAATTTGTTGTGGTCAACTCCTGACATTTTTTACGCTCATAGAAAACCGGAAAGATGTGGAGGCTGTAGTAACTGTTAGGCTCAAGGAATGCAAATGTGATTTCTTGAGCGAGACATTGGTAGCGCTGGAATAAAACATTTTTTCATTGCTAAACTTACGCTCTCCCTCGTCTTATCAACTCTCAAGGCGCCACCGACCTGCACCCCTTCAACAATGAAAGAAAATCATGCTGAAGCACCTATGAAAGGATCTCACCTGTGCATGGCATCGTGCCTTCTATCTAGCATTTGCACTCCTGCAGCATCTTCTTTTAGTCATGTACATGTGGCAAGTTTTTGTGACCCAAAATTAATGCAACATTCGCATAGTGGTATTTAACGATCGTTATCTCAAACAATTCACGAGCAAGTGGGAAGTTGCTTTCGTATGCACACGACGGAAATCCAGAAACTGCTTGATGCTTGAGATTTTTTGTGCTCCACATCGCTCATTTAGCCTTTGTGCATATGGTGCATTGACGACAGCTGTTTGCAGTTAACGCCGCTTGAAAATAGTGGAATGCCGAGCCGCCTGAATTCCCCATTCGCCTTCTTTTAAAAGATCGTAGTCACTCTCTTTTAGCAGTTTCGATTTCCTGGAATACTTCATTCATTCATGAGACTGTTGACTGAACACCTTAGACTGCTACAGTATTTTTATTCAACTCCTTTTATACCGTGTGGGATTTGCTTGTTTGTTCATTTGTTGATGTTGTGATCATCCTAAACTTGACCTCTAGATTGCTGGTCTTGACCTCGAGTGCAGTGTTGAGTGGATTCCGAATGCACAAATGTACTGAAGGATGTGTTGTATAAAGTACAACCATTGCAACTGCCATTCGCATCAACTTGCATCATGTAGAATTCTGTATGCTTGGCGAGCGAGCAGTCTTTCCAACGATAAATTTTTTCTACCTTGGCAAATACGTTATCACTTGCAGCTTACATATTTGCAAAGAAAGCACTTCTCTGCGCTTTCCGCCATCCATTCTATACGCTTTTTCAAATTTGCTTTGCGAGAGTGCGTTGTGATCACATCGCGCTTTTGCATACGCCCCTGTCTGTCTGTGTTTGCCCGTCTGTCTGCCTGGCAGTTCCAACTCGGATATTACTGAAATTAATCAGACGAAAATTGGGGAACACCATCTCGGTATATCATAATCGTATGCTGATACGACAACTTTGCGGAAGAAGTTATATCCATTTAAACGTGCTAAAAATGTGCATATATTCAAGTATGCTCTTCACACACGCCAGTCGATTCAAGGAAAAACCAGTCTTTTTCTCGGGGAATTTATAATTGCGGCTGGGTCATTTAAAATAACGAGGCGTTATTCCATACATTGATTGCAACTTGTGAAAATGTCCTTCATATGGAAGTAGTGCAAAAACTGTTTTCATCTCACTTCATTGGCATACTTCTACATTCGCTATATGAATCACCACTACAGTCTGTCTCCAGCTTGTCCCACTTGCGAAATAGTCAGCCCTCCTGCACCTCTAGAAACAGATCAGATCACTTGCAAAATGCCTTCTTTCAACGCATATTACCTGTGCCATGCTCATTCTTCGTCTCACCACATGCACAACACAGTGGTCTTCCACCTGCGCCATAATAGAGCTTGCAGTTTTTAACCTCTACTGCTGAATAACATGCGATCGATGTGCACAACTTACACCACTTCGCCTGTATTGGCTTCTTCAGCAGAACAGGTAGTCGATAAATGTGGGCACGAACACAGCTCCAAGAGCTGAAGAAGCGTTGGCATAATGACCTTAGTGAATCGCTGCTGTTGGTCAGTTGGCTGTCACTATATCTCTTTGTGTCCAATCTGTAACGGCGACTTCTCTTCGCAGTCGTCCTCCTTTTTCCTTTCAATGTTTTGTGGTTTTATTCGACTGAGTATTGCTATCAGCCACAATCCTCTTTGAGCTCTACTTATCTTTAAATGTATCTTCCCTACTCCTATTCGTTTCTACATTATTCACAAGACAGCTGCAAACGTTATCTGCCTACTCGCTGGAAATACTTCTGCTTGACCTCCATACGCAAACCGAATCAGTTGATCTGCACCTCTTATCGAATTTGCATAGCACATCCCGGCCAAGTCGCGTGTTTATGTGTGTGTTTTTAGGACGCATTTCTGTGTGTGCGTGCACTTATGAAGTTCCAACTCGTATTCTAAATACTTTGCTTGCATCCATGGAATACAATGGGTATTTGTAAAGGTGGATGGGTAGTGACAGAAGTTTGAGCCTAATTTTGCGATGGACATTTTTGCATCCTATCGTATCGCACATAAAAAGTGCGCTATGTATGATATGAGCTCCAAATAAGTGTAGAAAGCAAATGTGCGTAAATCGACGTGCTGCTGTTGACAGACACACAGAATGTTGCAAATCTTTCCCGCTTAGCGTTTAGGGCTGCTTGGCTGAAACAATCTTGAATGCACTAATTTAGTTTTATTGGTCGCACAAATAAATCAGCCACTCCTCTTCTGCTAAATAAGCAAATTTGGTTGACACAATAGCGAAGTAGCGACCAGACTGACCGCTTAAACGCTAATTGAAGGTGCGTGAGGTTGATGGTCAGCATAGACGCAAAAATATACATATAAAAATAGCAGCTGTTGACAGAAATGCAAATAAATGAATATATGAATCATGGAAGCAACTCTACTAGCTTCTGCGTGAAATTTGCATGGTGGCATTCTACTCCTATCAATAGAGTTTAGGCACGAATAAACCAAATTTCATTAACTTCTAAGGGTTCGAGAATAATTAGGGAGAAGCGAACTCTGCAAAGTGGGTATCTCGCTAACTGCCTATCACAGTTCCCGAATTTGTGCGCTTGCATTAATATCGCCCATCTGTCAAAGATTAACCGAGAACAATTTGCAATGTTCAACACAGCGATTGGGCGTTTGCATCGTTCAGCAAGCGATTTTTAGCGATAGCATTCTGTGTGAGAGCATGGGAACGCTCTGTCAAGAATGTGTGGCATTCGAAATCGACGTCTCGCTGCAAGCCGAATTCGCTTCATTCCTCTACAATTCGGTGACTTTGCTCCTAACAACCATCCTAAGTCTGATGTGATTTCCTAACTTATTTTTAAACTCTCGACTTTTATATAGATAGAGTTGTTGCACTGATATTCTTGGAAGTGGATACGAGTCGTTGTTTACCCGATTGCTGATTGTCTCATACTGAAAGAGCAAAATAAAAAACTCAGATCAACTGCTAAACCAATGGGATCATTCGATGTGGAAAACAGAATGCTTGGCTGAATATCGTTTCAATCGGAGTGCCTCTTTTTCATCCAGCAATCAGCTTTTTCTCACAACACGATTTCCAGAGCGGTTGAACTTAAGAAAATGAGTAGAAAATGCTATTTCTCTCAACTTCAGTCCTAAAGTTGCGCTAGGTTGTAGCATAGATTCTGTAGGAGGGGGAAGGGCTGATTGCTTAGAAAATGAGAATGTCATTATGAAGTGGAAGCAATTCATTCCTAACAGTAGTCCATTAAACATAAGAGGATATTTTTAGTGCCATTGTTCGATAATTGTTCACTTTAAACACCCTCAAATTATTTGGATGAGTCCGCATATGTTTTTCATTCGCTGATTTTTTGTGTCTTTTATGCCATAGCATACATAATTTACGTCGACTCATCAAACTCGAGTGGAATTATTGTCATCGAAATGTGCCAAAGAAATTAACCTATTCATCTACACGACCGGAGTTTCATTTAGCGCTTTTTTCACTAGATCGCAAAAAAATGAACTTTCAGTAAGATCTACAAGTGGAACCGGTCAGAATATGCGAATATAACTATACATGTTTCATTTTTTGGTTACTTGTGGAAGTGGTCGATCAGGCAAACGAGATGCAACAGCGCGTATCGCGACATCCCATATTCCATTTTTTTTCACGTCTGTTAGAACCACTGGCCTGATGCGGCAGAGTGAAAAAGCACATATCGTGCTAGCTTTTCTGCCATATTTTTCAACTTTGATAGTAAACATGATTGAACGCAAAAATATAGAAGCATGTTTTTGAAGCAGGGACAAGACGGATATCAATTAGCAATGCGTTAATGAAAAACGGTCCTCAACCGCTGCCTCATCATTATGCATTTGCTTATGCAAAAAAACATGCCACTGATCCTAATTTTCGAAAAGAAGACGGTTAAAGTGCTCAGAAACTCCCATTTGGCGGAAGCTAGACCCAGAAACCTTTTACCTTAAGGCATTTGATAGTGGCAAGCGTTTGGTGCTCTATCTTATATTACTGATAGTGCATTCAGCAGTGCATTGTAGTGTCCTAAAATGCAACGCTTTGAAGTGGAAAATGTTTCAGCAGGCAACTGCAAGCTTTATCGATATTGTCCGCAGATGACTTTATTCTTTCCTTTTTTTATACCAGCAGAAATTATTTTGCGCAGAGCATTTTCGCTATCGCTTTTGACAGTAATTTATCCATGTTAAACCCTTAAAGAGTTGCGCCTTTTTGGAAATAAAGTGCAGTTATCTAAACAACGACAGAATTTTTGACTCCAATTTAAGCAGTTTTGTATGAAAGAGAAGTGATTTTTTACTTTGTCTTTTGGTAATTTCAACTGCTTTTTCCCTTCAGTTCTGAAGAAATTTTTTAGTAAAGGCGATAGATGTGCTCATAAGTGCGAGAATTATCTTTCAAGTCAATATCTCGCAGAGTCTTTGATATTAAACAGACTGAGCTTTTCTTCGAATTGTTGAGTGGAGAGCCCGATTTGTATAAATATATTTATACACGTATTTAATGGCTTCCAAAAGCAATCTCCATCAGTTTTCCATCAGTATGTATATTGTTACCCATTTACTTCTCAGTGAAAGATTGTTTTTTTCATTCTGTGTATTCCACCTAGAGTTCATTGATCAAAACAATTGAGGTGGGTCGAAATGTGGCAAGTGAGAAAGAATGGCAAGCAGAAAAAACCTCGTGGAGAAAAAGGTGACTCAAAGCAGTTTGGTTAATTTGGCTGACGCAAGAAGGGTTTATGCGCAGACGACTTAACAGCGCGGAAAATTTGCGAAAAACTGAAACTAAATATCTGTGCAAGGAAATGATTATATAGACAACAGCTACCTCGAACGAGCTAGCATTTTTATGATTTTTTCGGCCCATACTATCACATTTAATGCATTTTGTTCTTTAAAATGTTGGAGTGGAAATTGGGCCTCCAAAAGTCACTGAGATAGGACGTCCGAAAAGGGCGGACTGTTCTGAGGAGTACTTTGAAGTAGGTCTGTGCTCAGAATTTGAGTCGAGGATAGTTCCAGTCTTCAGATTCGCATATACATCCCAACATGAAGGCAGTTTTGAGATCTCAGCACAACTCAGCAGGTCTATAAGTGGTGAAAATACATACCTTTTTTTTTAAATCCAAAAGCACCAGCGATAGTACTGGATGATGCCTATTTGTTATCTTGGAAGGAAGCATTTTTCAGAGGAAAGGTTCTTTTTGCCTTTCAAAGAGCATCTATTTAAGGAACCAACATCTAAGTGACATGCTACTATTGACATCTTTTGAAGCAAACTTCATGAAAATTCATAGTTCATTTCCATGCGGCAAAACATCAGATGTTTTTCACTTGCTGAGAGAAGAAGAGAGCTAAAAAGAGCAATCTGCTGAGAGAGAACCAACGTAATTTTTGATGCAAGAAGGGATGCAATAATTTCTTCGGGGATACTTGATGAAGCGAGTCATAATTTTTTCGAAACGCTTAAAAAATCCTCCAAAATTTTGACATGTCTGACTCACTCATCCACTTTTAAGTTAAAATGAGCAAAGATCGAAAATTCCCAAAACGGGGCATTTTAAACGAACCGAAAATTCTTTTGGCGAAGTGAACGAAACAAGCTGAAAATATCCGTGCTGGTGTCAGCAAAGTAAGCTGTAAAATCCCAAATATGCCGTTTGTCCGTGAAGTGGATGAATATGCTGCATTGAGCTCTCTTCAACTATCCACCTGCTTCGCAAATATTCAGCTAGCGAGCCGCCGGAAGTAACTCACCAAACGTTCACTGATCAGGTACCGAGGTGCAAAAAATTACAATAACCATGCGAAGGTGTTGATGCAATGCAGGAATTATTGATGTAAACGTTGAGAAAGAATACAAAGCGAATGTGACCATATCAAGACAACTTCGTAGCACTTTCTATAAGACTTTCAAAGCACGTTGCTCCTTCTAGTTCCAGATAAGCACGTTTCAGAGCCAAGGCCGAAGTCACTGAAATCTGAAATCCGAAGTTAAAATCCCTGAAATCTCAAAACCACGAAATCGAAATCCCCGTGCACTCCTAATTCACAAATAATGTTATTTGAAGCGAGCATCAGCGCTGCAGTTCAATCGGTTTTCGGTCTCGAATTCCGAGAGTGCCGCGCTCGCGAAGAAGCAAACCAATAAGCTTGAAGAAAACAACGAGCGGCAGCATTGCGGGTTCGTGACGTGAAAAATTGCAATTTCAGTTGCTCTCGGCTGCTCGCTTCTAAAATTCGTTAGGTGCAAAAGGCGTGTTTGGCTATCGTCTTTTTGCACGAATTCTGCAGCACATTTCATGAGCAATGTAAGGGAAGTTGCTTGAATGCGAGAAAAAAAGCACTTTTAAAGCGGTTCACATCGGGTGCACAAGCGTAAATGCATTTTGCAAGCGCCTCTTTTCTGAGTGAAGGAAATTCCAAGCCGTTTCTCTAATGAAACGACGTTATCGAACCACCGTGCACGCAAACGCTACAAACGCTACTAAAATGTATTGCAAGTTCACAAGGGCAGAGTAGAATTTTTGAGTGCTGAATGGACTCTGCAAGCTGCTATCCTTCTGATCAACAAAGATTTGATTTTCATAGTTTGTTCTCAATTTTGAACGTCTTTTGAGTAGCAATAACTTCATTCAATTAGCCATGGTACATGTTCCTTGACACACCTTTGTAGAAAGTAAGGGCCGTACTCATTAGGACAAATATTTGTGTAGTCTGTGGTGAAAAATCTTTGCATACAGCCATAATCAAATTACTGTTAGACTGATCGAAAATGACAGCTAAGAGATTGGTATCCACGTGCTTTTTGACGTACTGCTTTATGACAGGTAACATTATTACTATAAAGATGGCGCTGTAATGCTCCACTTGCAATTCCGCTAAGCATAGCAAACGGCTGTACAAATTGAAATGAGCAAATGCACTTATATTCGTTTGCACAGAAATCTGAAATGAGAACGGCCAACAAATCAAAAAAACAACTTCCTTTGGCAAAAATGCTTCGTTTGCAAGATTATCTGCAACGTTACAGCGACGTCTGCAAGCTCCACTTCAAGTTGCGCGTATTTTTTTTGATTCCAAAAGGAATGAGAGGAAATATGTCTTCGTCTCGAGACGCCGTCGACTTGCGTCAAGCACTTCCGTCAGCCCAATTTCCCTTTATTGCCCCTTCCAATTGCTCTATTTTAACAAAAAACCAAGCATTTTTTGAATTTATTCATTCGAACACTATAGTTATCTATAACTACTGCTCGTATCGTCATGAAAATAATCCCTTAATTAGAATCAAGTGGAACGATTGATTATAGCATTTTCGGCACAGCAACCGTAAGTGAATTTTTTCCACTGACGGAAACACGCTTAATCATGCGCCTTTATGGGAAACCGACTGGTTACAGAAATCCCGGATCGAAATGAGTCGGGGTGCCCCCCCCCCAAAAAAAAAGAATTCACGACCAGAACCATCTCCGGGTGCACAGTAAATGAAGTCACCGACAGCTTCTCTACAGTGAATTATCATGCTATTTGTGCCTAACATTTTTAAGCGATTCTAAAGGAACGAAATTTGAACCCAAAATTTTTGGAGGTCATGGAACTGCAACTTGAGAGATATAAAGCATGTTGATCGAATCACGCGCTAAAACAGGCCTGGCCATCTGAACTATAAATTTTGCCCGAACCCCTAACAGGAAATATGCACAGGCAGATGGACTAACGAAGCCGCACAAATACAGTTCTTTATAAAGCAATAAATTAGGAAGTGTGTCCGGAGGGTTCGGCTGCCAAGCGCTTCTCCATACGGCTCAAACGGCAACTGGTTTCACATGTAATTAGCTAAAAACATTATGGAAAATAACGCGCTTGCATTTAAACTGATTCGACCGATTGCATAACTTTTATGCAAAAGATCGCTCTTCTGCAATTCAATTGGCATAAAACGATGAGCGCGGAGAAATGCTTTCCGCTTACAATACTGATAACTTCTCTCAAATGATGCATCAGCTTACTTCCGCTGTGGGAAAGTCAGTTACAGTGTTTCTTATAAAACACATTCAGATATATTGCCAACTCAATTTCTTTTAACTAGTGCAATTTTGCAAGAGCATAAAAAATCGCTTTCTGGTGGTGATTCCTAACAAGAATTTTTGAAGAAGCGCTTCGCCATTTTCCTGTTGCATTGAAATTGCAGCGATTTTGTCTCGACGTCGTTGCCATGTGGTGTCTGAGAGCAATGCAGTAGTGCAACGCATCGGTAGATTGAAGCGCCAGATAGCACATCAGAGTGGAAGTGATAGGACGTTTGTTTGAGCTGATGCATAGCATCGTCGAGTTTTTGTTCACCTTACATTGGTTCACACATGGCTTTAATGAATGATGTGTTCTTCTTTCTGAGTATGCTGCTTAAGTCTTATTATTTTCTTTGGTTGTTATTAATAGCGAGCAAATTTATCGCAAGAAACGGCCATTCCACAAATCTTGAGATGGTTAAAAATGTTGCCCATACATCACTCTCTCTTATCGATTAGTTTGCAGCGACGCTTAAATAAGCATGACATCAGGTTTGCTTAATCAGCCGTCCTAGAAGGAGATGAGAGAAGGAACAAAAGGAGAAAAATGCACATAAAAGATTGCAACATTTTGGTGTCCAAACACAACGTACATTCATGAGGATACGAGAAGATATAGTTCACGATTATACTCACAAAGTGAAACGTCATGCTTCGCTTTATGCAAAGGAGATGACTTAAAGTCGAAAAGTTGGCAAATTAAATGCGGGAACCTCTCCGGGAAACTGAATGTCCTTTACGTTCATTTCAAAAGAAACTGTTAGCGAATGCAATTTTGTCCTATTTGTTAACCACCGTGAAAAAGTCGTCTACTGTGATGCCTCTTATGCACCTTTGCAAATTACTGCTCGTCGTGGCAATACTCTACTTGGCTCATTCGACTCTCCATGTAAATATTTTACACGAACCTTGTTCACATGGTAACTCTCCGTGTAAAACGAACCGGATGCTACAAAATGAAAAACCGACTGATATCAAGTACATGCAAATTTCTTCAACCTCAAATATTTTTAAATTTCTTCATTGTATGATCAGGGACAGTTACGGTGTAGAGAGTCATCTATGAGATATACACAATAGCCACCAGATTTCGCAACTCTAGCTTCAGTGCCTCTTGAAATTAAGGCATTGGGCATGTATGCCGAAGGATATAACTTTGCCACAGTTGGTTTGCAGATGCAAATTTGCAAAGTGGATAAGAATTGCTAGTATTGTTTCTGTTAGGCGATGAGTTCCCATACTTTTGATATCACTTTGGCTTTACTTTTATAGTAATACGTAATTCCATGTAGGCCTCATCGTTTCCATTCTAGGAACCTTAGAGTTATTTACGGCACCCTAATAGCAGACACAAATGACGTTGATAAACGAGGAGATCAACATGCCCCGTAATGTTGCAGTTGAAATGACAAGAACGATAGACAGTACCAAAAAGTAATCAACGTTCAGTTACTGTTGCATTCAACTTTTCAACTGCTCAGTCAAGCCAACATGCAGTCATGCAGTTTTAGAATTTTAGAGACGATGTCGCGTGACATTGCATTAAGCCGAATGCAGAACGACACAAAAGGAACACCCACCAATGAATGACGTACTGTTCTTTGCCAGCGCCGAAACATAGGCACTGAGGAACTTTTACATGAGCGTTTTAAGTTATTGTGGAGGAGGCGGCTTTTGGATCTTGAACGCTAATGGCGGGGTGGAGACTGTAAGCAGAAGCAGAGATTCTGATATCGCCACAGTAGCAAAATTAGGAGCTTGAGGTAATGCCGAAACTCTTCGACGACATCTAGTAAGAAAATCACCAGCATCAATGCATCTGCCTTGATTAGATGACTTAATATTCCAGCCGAAGACGATAGTCGGGATTCTGGGCTTGCATTGGAATAGTCTGAGCAGTATTAAAAAACATCTGACTAGTCGGCAGTTGTTACGCATCTGTGTTTGTATGAGTACCGTAGTGAACTGCGGTAATTGCAGCGGGAAACCTTGAGACTAGAGTTATTTACAGCCTTTACGATGATGCTTTGATTTGATTTCGATCCACCTTGCCAATTTTGGAATGGATTCCGCTACCATGTGGAAAGGTATATGATGCTACGCTACTTTGGGCTGCATAAATTACGAGCACCGGTCCCCGAATAAGAGTTTGCATCGTACGAGGCAGCCTCTTCAGAAAAGAAGGATTGGCTCGCTAAACATTATAGGGGAGCGTGCTTAGAACCAAGAGAGTGAAAAATTCACTTCCGGCATTTGACAACGAAGACTTTCCCCTTAGCTACCTTGGGATTGTTCTTTGGGTTTCAGCATGTGATGAGCTAAAAAAGGAATTTACTGCACAGCTATCTTTCAATTGCTTGAGTATTCTGCGAAAAGAAGTATGTTTTGGGGAATCTTTTCGATGGTAGTACTTTTGTTTTGGTGAATAAACGAAAGCAGAAAAGTCTCTTCAAGGTGAAGCTCTTCTTGACCGAGGAAGGTGCTTCTATTTATGAAAGTTGCTCAGGAAACTTCAATTATGAAAGTAGAAGGTTCGTGCACTCTAAACAAAGTTGCCTCGTGCCTTTTCTCTTGCTTGCCAATCGAAAAGCAATATTGGGTATGTTTTAAGAGGGATATTTATGTGCACTGCATTGAGAAATGTGGACTTCATCGGTGGAAATTTGTTAATCTCTTTGCTTTCATGAATGAAAATGTCGAAAGAGTTATCACATTACAAGGCAAATCACTCGTTTATATTTACGTTATCGTTAAAACCAATGATTTACGTTATCGTACTGTGCAGTTCCCTCATGATTTATTAATTCATTTTATATCAACTTACATCCAATGATTTGCAACCCTTCGATGCTCCAAATTTCGTTTTCTGCAATTGACATTGAGAAACTGTAATCGCTCGGACTAGGGATTAGAGCTTGATTTGAGAGATCCCGCGGAAAATTCGAACCCTCTTCCCTTTGATTAATTCTTCTCGAGTAAGAAGACACTATAAGTAGCAGTCAAGAGTCTCCACTTTTTGCTGCTTTATGACATTTATTGCACTTCTAGTGATCTTCCAAGCAAATATGGTGACTAGTAAGACGAATCAGTATCCTCAGGAACATGTAAAGGAGCACAATCGTAGGTAAATTGTGGGTCTAAAGTGTAACAAATGAGACGACATCAATAATAGCCAACACATTTGATGTATCAATTCCTATATATACAAATTATTTTGCGTTGGATGGTTATTATGTTTTACAAACGGCTCCTCATAAAGTTGAAGCTCAAATCAAGGGCTCGTCATTATTTTTAGGCCCATGAACAACGTGCTCTGATAACAATAGATAAAGGTATCTCTTTCCTCAGGACCAAGCATTTAAATCGGAGTCTGTAGAAATATAGCATGTTTCAGCACTTAGTATATAGTTAGAATTCATTTAGTCTGTAGTGCAACATAAAATGAGAATCGCACTCATTTTTCTTCTGATAATGTTAACTTCCTTCGTTTCAAATTCCTAGGCATCTTTCTCTACAGCAAGCGAAAAAGATAAAGATGAGTGCCTAAAGCGGATAATATGCCTAAAATTTTCTCTTATTTTTCATCTCTAAGTAGTGGTTATTGTTGCAGACAAGAACATTTGTTTAGTCATTTATTTTCATCACAAATCTCCATTTCTTTACGTCTTTCCTCAGAAACTTAGATGATAACCTGCTTTCAACATGATGACAACACTAGCTAATCATATGCCATTAATGTGCCATTTGTCCGTGTCCTTCATCAGTCCGCAATCTTCAACATGACATCAAAGCAGGGAGAAGAGCGCTTTGCTTATAGCCATCTCACATTTATTGTATTCATATGTTATTATTTGTTCAAGTATTTCATTGTGTGCGCATTCAATTCATGTAACGATGTAAAGTTGTGTTGATGCAGTCGCCATTATCACATTTCATTACATAGGTGCTATTCTGATGCTTTTAAATCACCAGATTTAAACGTTCGAAATGTTCGAATTCAGCCGATTTTTTGAGATGTCGATGAAAACGAAAGCGATTGCAAAATTCCTGAATAATTCAATAATTAGAAAAGATATTTGATATGCTTGATTTCGCAGACTCTACTCCTTCCCACTGACCGATCACCTCTTGAAGTTATGGATTCCTAAAAGTGTCATGGAATCTGCATATCCAGATTTTACACAGCTAATCATGAACAGAGAGAGAAATCTTTTGTTGAGTTTCCTTAGAAACAATGTATCATTTCTAGTGATATTGGAAAGGATTTTTACTTCTTTCTAAATATAGGTTCAACTGGTTGCTTCGCTGAATAAATTGTAAAATGTGTATATTCCGCCAATGTTAGTGAGCCTGACCAAGAGGGTCATTTCTTGCCGAATGTGCGCTGTCACAAATTTATTCGTTTGATTTGCCTTGCATTCATCTTTACCCTTTATGTGTTTATAAATTTTGCCAAAATAGACTTTACGTTTAACTCTTTGAAGCCGAATGCTCTTTTACTGAATGTTTATTCGATCAGCTGCCAGTACTGAGAGCGATTTTCCTTCTCTTATTTTTTTCGTTTTACATGCAAATTCTTCATTCTTGCTGATTTCTTTTAATGATTGTTCCACTACATCAAATTCACCAATATAGCTGCTAGTTTAGTGAGGGAAACACGAGGTAAAAGTCAACGTAAAGGTGAAATATTCGTAAGAGTAATAAAATCGTAATAACAATAGTAGCACTGCTGATGATAATAATGAAAGTGATAATGATAACGTCGACAACAAAGAGTATTTCTCGTGCTGCGAAAAGTAAGGCAAACTAAAATGAAAAATGCTGGTGATAAAAGGAATAACGTCAATATAATTGTTATTATTTTTATTATCGTTAGTACTACTGTTATCATTATTGTTACTATAATCGCTATTACTGTTGTTATTACCACTTTATCACTAATATTACTGAATAGCAATACCAGTATTCATAATATTTTTCCTTCGATATTTCGTGCGATACATACATTAATGCTGTTTTCTGCTTAAAGCTTTCACAACCGTTCGCCTATTACTATTTTAAACAGTTATTTGAAGGTTTCTCTAATTGCTTTTCTTCAAACATGGCTAAATTAATAGCTGTGATATCTATGGAGTTCATTTTTTGCTTGTCCATGCTGGAATGTGCTGCAAACTAATCAGTAAGGGAACGAAGAGGACTAAGAAGTGATTCATCTAATAACTTCTGATAAAGCGATATTAGGCTCTTTGAACGAAATGCACTTTAATCCTACTTAATAGACTTGCAGGTAACAATGTTGCTGCTAGTTTTATTGCTAGCGGCATCATGTGTTGCGGCTCCTCGCCACGCGAATTCGGTACGTTCAGTTTCTTTGAGTTTGCAAATCCGGGGAACATTAATTCTTTAGCTCACATCTAGTGAGACACATTAGAGGGCACTAATGGCTGTTTATGCTCAATCATGGTGCTAATATTCCCCATAAGTGACCGGTCGGTTCCACTTATTCCCACCTAAAAATCTTACTTTCAGTGCCTGAAAGCCGGCGTGTGGAAATTTCTTTATCCGTCTAAACATTATCAGCTGATGATGTCTTTTTAAATCGTGCCTGGCTGATCAAGCTATGATGTAAATTGCAGCGATTAGAGCTTACCACTTTCGAAGGTTGTAACTAACAGATAATAACACAGTCTGAATGGTGTCGCGACGATGGTCACGCTATCAGAATAGTACTGCCCAGAAAAATTCAAAAAACTGAATGAAAACGAAATTTTTTGCACATTTACATAATCGATCGATTGCTACAGCTGAAAATCATAAATATTTGCATTTGAAGCATCGATTTTTGGTTGAGTAGATGACTGTTGAAGTTTTGAGGAAGTTTCGTATTTCAGCAAGAAACAAGTGGTGAGTAACTCAGCAAAACTACTCTTCTATATCAGCCCACATTTATACTTTTAATGCGAATGTATTGCAGAAGTTTCGGTGTTTAAGCAGCCCATCGAGTGGCCAATGAAAATTTTTATGCATGTGGCCTTGCCTACACTGTTTTTGCACCACGTGATTGTTGAGTATTTGAAACAGCAGTACTTGAACTTGCAACATTTGCATCATTGTTGTGCATATTCATATGTTACAGAATTCCAAAAATTTATTCCTCTGAAGACGACTATCACTTTCATGCTAAGTGCACTTAGTATAGTTCACTAGTATTTTAGCTTATAATACATTTACTGTGCTGTCGCCAACTTTTCCAGCGCACAGTACATCATACGATACGGTACACTATATTGTACTATACTATGGCCATTCAAATATGCGTATCACATGCCACATTACTATTTGCCTCAAAAACATATTATTCTGATCTTTATATAATAAAGAAGAGATTCGTTTGCCAAGGCTGGTATAAGATACCATCTCATCGTCGTATTTCAAGCGGTTTCTAAATGAAAGGTGGGCCTTTTTATTTAATAATCGGTGCTACATTCTCGTCCCAAACTGCAGCTGTGGCAAATTATGTCAAGCGCCGTACTGTTGCATGGTATAAAGCACATTCACTGCAGATATTGGACTGCGTAATGAATAACAATCCAAGCGCAGACTGCTATGGAGCTCGATTCGTGCCTACAGACGGAATGTTCGTTCGATTCTCTTTCATATATGCCGTACTAGCACGTCAGTGAAACTAAAATTTTTGCACTAAACGCCTATCCAGCCGTTTGCATAATTGAAACCATTACGGACATCAGTTGAGCATGTGGGGGTCCACACACTGTACGAATAATAAAGACGCATGGTTATAGAGTGCTGCATGTGGGGAGTGATTTATGCGAACGAAGAGCAAAAAAAAGTTATAAATCAGTTAGGTGAGAGTTGAAAACATTTCAGTGATGAACTTTCACTTGCTATTAGCAGGAAAGCGCAACGTTAGTATTAACGTCTCAAAAATGACTTGAATGCACTTATATGACATAAACCCACTTAACGAGGGGTAGTATTTTGTTCCATAACAATGCGACTGCTCTTTAAATTTAGTTACTATTAAACAAAATCTGTATATTGCTTAAAAGTTGTAAATGAATAAATCTTCACTCATTTGAAAGTTCCCTCATAACCCATTGAGAGGAGAGAGCAAAACCACAAGTTGCTCTTTTCATGTCAACGAGAGATTCATTACCAGCAGTGTTCCTCCCGTAATTAGTACATAAGTTCAAGGTGATTCAGAAAAAACAGACTCTTTCATTTCTATTCTTTGACTGTAAGTGTAGCGCATGCAGTATAGCCCAAGCTCGAAGCATAAATGTGAATGAATATGCCGGTATCAACTATCAAATATTTTTATAGCCGGCAACAATGCATGGAACATGTCGATTGTTACGATTACCGGGAACCTATGGCGTGGTGTCGGCCTGGTCCTTTGCAACGATGGACGTGAGTTCAACAAATCCTATTTATTTGTCGCGAACATTTGCAGCTCTTGCATATAGAGCAGAATTCTGAAGCCAAATTTTTCTTTTTGGGGGGGGGGGGGGGGATTCACTAATTATTTTGCAACAGTCCGCATATTTTAAATTTCTTGACTGCAAAGTTGCAGTTGTGAGATGATTTTTTCCACAGTAATTTCTGAGATTTTAAAGGCACAAAGTTTTGCAGGAATGAAGGATGCCACTGTGATTTCAAGCAGCAGGTCTGTGTGATGAATCGTGAGAATGAATACGAGTTGGAATACGCATACTGCCGCCCGGCAATAAACTGGTCATGCCAATAGCCAAAGCCTTTCGATGCCCCTCAAATGCTTCTCAATACGATATTCGTGCTAATTGTTACTGCCGAGTCTTACTTTGTATCTGCAATTAAGTGGGGATAAAATATAATATTTCCTCGTCTTCTCTTCAACATGCGGACATCAAGGAGTTCAAGAACGGCCGTCGATTGGCGATAATTGCTATCACCGTGATGCGCTTTCTTCAATTGCGCAATCTAATCGCATTTTCCCAAGTAGATAATGCTCCATAAAGTGAATAAACCTCAGCTGAAATGTTTGTTTGTTTCTTGTGATGTGGATGCTCTATAAAAATGTATTTCGTGGACTGAGACGGAAGTCAAAAGCAGAATTTTATATTATTGCAAAATTGTTTAATCATTCTGCTTGAGGAGGGTTAATGGAATAGTAATAGAATACTATACTTGCTGCATTGTAAGTCTGTTCACCACAAGGGGACTCATTCTGCTTTTGTTTGTGCCAAAGACAGAATTACGTCTTCTCCCTCACTTTTCTATAAGTCTTCGTTTCCATAGAAGGAGAGGGAATCCCTATTTCTCTCTCCTACGAATCTTCACAGCGCATTAAAAGTGTCCTACTTTTGTTGTGTCTGGAAACGAATCTAACACAGCAAGTTTTAAGTTTATGAAGTTCAGAATTTCTTTTTCGCCGTCACCATTCGCGACAGTCGTGGGAACATATCCCCGTGAACGTAGGGGGTGAAATGCATTTGCCTTCCTAAAGTGACTGGAGACATTCTCGATTGATGAGTGATATCTTCTGTTAAGAGTTTCTTTTAAATAAAAATTCATTACAAACATAAAATATGTGCTAAGGAAATGAAATGTGATTTAAAAGCTTCAATATGAGCATTGAAAGAAGTGAGAAAGCAGAGTGGGAAATCAGCAGGACTTTAGAAATGTCAGAGGAGGCAATGATGGAAACTTATAAAACCTTCAGATGAAACACTTGTTTGGAAGCACTTTTTTATTCGCGTTTCCTTTGGAAAGGTTCGTGAGAAGAATGACTTTGATAAACAGTAGACCGTATCAGTTGGCAATTCTAAGGTTGAAAGAGTAACGCTAAACTCCTTAAATTTCTTTTGAAATGATTTTTCTGTTACTCACTTCAGGATACCGAATGCGATCTTTTTTTCTTGCGAAATACGCCGAAAGCAGAAATTTCTTTTTTTGGAGGGGAAGAAAAAGACTTAAAATGTTTTCTACAGTTATAAACTTTTGGTTGCTCGTCAAATGTGTGAGGAAAATTTTGGAGAATGCTCATCGAATGAAGGTCGTCTCACGCAGTTTAACGAACTTTCATAGAGAAGAATTGCTGAGTCAGAAAAATCCCACAAGGAAAGTTTTTGCAAAAATTACATTTTCCACAGCATTTATGAGTTCTATGAATGCCATTAAAGTTTTTCTTCGAGAACAGTATTGCACGAGATTATGAAATAACTTGAGCAACGTTCACACTATTGGTATAGTTGAACGTTTTCATGGAGAAACATCTCAGCTGACTTCTTTACAATGATTGCCTTGATCTCATTGATTCAGCAATTTCCCCAGCAGTTCACGTTACTGCCATATTATCCATATTATCTGGAGTGTATCCTCCCCTCAATAAGGCCCAAATGAACCTCCTCCAAAGTTTTGGAATAATCGTGCTCTCATTCAACATTCCTTGCCCTTCGATCAGGCAACTCGAAAAAAGTTCTTGTGAATATTTTGTTGTATGACATGTACCACAATAAATCACTCACAGCATAATACTGCTTGCCGTTGCTTATAGCTTATCGACTGTTACGTATACATGCTGACGTTTATACCAATGGGTGAATATATACCAATGGCATATATATATATATATATATATATATATATATATATATATATATATATATATATATATATATATATATATATATATATATATATATATATATATATATATATATATATATATATATATATATATATGAGAGAGAGAGAGAGAGAGAGTGTGTGTGTGAGTGAGAGAGAGAAAGAGGGAGAGAGAAAGAGGAAGTGAGAGTGAAAGTGAGTAAGCCGCTGCAGCTTATAAAATTTCTTCCCATAAATGAAACTGCTTCCTCCAGACAAACCTCCGAAATCCTTCAGACTTTATAGCTGTTTAGCCGCCAAGCTTTATTGAAGGAGACGCGGTATATGCATTTCTTACCACTTCTGGACCGAAATGCGACATCGTCGGTACCATCTCTGAATCAAGGAGGTCTGCATGCTTAAAAAAGTAAAATTCCAGATTCCTCTGTCAACGTGTGCGTGATGTGTCAATGTGATTCCTTAAATCGCTGCAAGAAAGCGTTGGATGTGTAAATTCCATTCACGAATGCAGTATGCGTCGGGTGAGTGTGCATCTATGCATGTAGTAACTGCCTTGACTTTATTCTTTAATCATCAGGACAAGAAAGGGTGTGTTGAATTCGCTGCATGCTGAAAAGTCACTTCATGATATGAAGTACCAACTTAAGGGCCTCTGGAGCTTGAACTCTCTCCTTCTTCCCTATGCCATCATATCTTCTCAAGTGCTAGAAATTGGATGAATTCTTCATAGAATTCTCCATTAACTAAACTTTGTGGTATTACGTTATTCTTTCGCTATTCTTTTGAATTACTGTCTAAGCTTGGAAGGTAAATTGTCGTATCCTTTGACCTATTTTAGATAAAGAGTGGCTTCCTTGGAGCGTTCAAAATCAGTAGGTTAAATCCGTTAGTACGCGTGAGCAGCGATTATAATAGCTGAAATTTCATAACTTGCATATTCTGCTCTTTAGTCGAGACATAAGCTTTCTATCTACGGATTAATTTTAGAGAGCAAATTTTTAACTGCGTGCTTGCTGAAGATAGAGTGCAGGTTGCTTTCATTCCTTACTAATGACGTTGAAGAACAAATTGGAATTCGGATACGAGAGCTTCAACACACAAGTAGATGCACGATCACAGTTCAAAAAGGCGGTCACATGCGAGCTAGCTCAATAAACAGGGCTAATCCGCTATGAATTAAACCGCAATATTTATATTTGTTGGTGCTCATTTCCATATGCCGCCAGCCGGCGATTTGGTTGAGTCTGTTGCTTTCGGCGGTGCTGTGTACCATGTTGTGCATCGCTATTATTACTCTTAGATGTGAATTCTTCTTTACTATTCACCCTCTTTTCAATGCTACAAGCACTATTTATTATTACAACACCCTCAGACGGGGATGGGGATGGGAGATTGCGGAGAGTGAGGTAGTTTTTTCTTAGCAGGATTACCCGTTTTGTGTGTGTGTGTGTGTGTCTGTGTGTGTGTGTATGTGTTACGAGCAGCCTTCTGCACAAACACATCCGCGCGTTTTCTGCAAGGCCTAGTACCAGTCCATATATTCTCCATCAACCGTTATATTATTGTAACATTTAAGATTCACCTGTCATTTCTCGAGCAAAGGTTTGGTGCATATCATAGCTTGATGCCCTCTGAGATGGTGAATTCATTTCAAGATTTGCATCTGCGGAACTCCACTATTGCAATGAAGCAGAAAACGTCTCTTCGCTCGAGTAGATCTTTTGAAGACTTCTCCGTCTCATGATTTGGTGTGCTCAGTATGTACAGATGTGCACGTCGCACTTAACTCCTACAAAAATATCAACTTTTGTCGCATAAACGAATATCAAAATTATTTATGCACGACAGATTGGGCAAAGTTTCGTGTTCGCGTACATTGAAACAGTGTGGGATTACGCTTTTCAGACTGTGCCAACGGACCTTTTTTCTTGCTATCGACTTCTTTTTAGTGAGAATCAGACATGCCGAAATCCCGTAAGAGTCTTAGAGGTGGCATGGGAATATAGCAATCACCTGTGAACGAACAGATTTTGACGCAAGTACCAAACACACTGTGTGAAACGAAAAGGTGCCGTATGTTCTATCATGGTCTTTTCCGTCTTGCCCATTCATTCAGCCACAACGTCATAAAAAGTTCAATGTTGCATTTTACTAATGAAAAAAGTTACCTTGTGATGAAATTGCAAGCGTTCATATGTCAGTAGTCACAATGAAAGAAAAGAGATTTCTATTTGCCTGGATGGGCAAGAAAAAACTTTTAAAGAAAAATTCCCTTGTATTTTTTTTAGTTATTTTCACATTCATGCAGTTTGGCTTGGTTTAAAAAGCTTGCAAGAACTCAATATTGTTCACAGGCTAATTCTGGTTGCGAGTTTCATTCATCTTCGAAAATGAATATCAATTTATATGAGTTGAGGAAGTGAAGAGGCGAGAAGCGCTTTCGATTAACATTCCGATTAATTAGGTTTGCTTGAGGCGGAAAATAAATCATGGAAAGTTGCAAGACAAGCCGAGGTGTAGTGCAAAACATCATCAGAGCGGGAGATAGCAGGGTTTTGAGGAATGATCTAGATCTATTGCCTCTTTTGGAATATTTGTGTTCAGAGCATGTCCGTACGGAACATGCTGTTGCAGTATACCAACGCTTATTTCAAGTCTCGGTTTCGTCGAGATGCTTCGAGCATTCCGTCACCGGGACAGCCAAAAGTTTTAATAGTGGCACAAAAAGTCCCAAAAATCTGGAAAAAATGAATAAAATTCCGAGGAGGGCACATAAATGTCAAATTTTGGCTTGTGCTGTCCCTGTATTTTGACAAACCGATTTGTTCACGTAGAATTACTCGAAAATTGAAAGATAGCATACCCACCTTAATTCGAACGTCCTCTCTGTGAACTGTTTTGATCTAACTAACTCGCAGCTTGCATAAAATTGGTTCTTACTGATAAGTGACCAGCTATTTACTAGTTAGGAGGAAAAGTTTCGTTGTTGTGGTTTCCTAATCGAGCAGACTGCGAGAAATACCTTCCATGTTAAGTGTTTCGAAAGTTCCCTTTCTGGCAGAATATGCAAAGCTGCTTCGTATTACGCAATATTAAAACCACTCAAATACTTTTTTCCACTTCCACTTCTTAACACCAACCAGTGGACAACAGCGCCCGCAGCAGGAGAATCCAGACACATAAGTGATGACCACTGGAAAGAAAACATCAGTTATTAAATGGTGCGTAACAGTTGCATCCAGAAGCAGAAGTTCGCGTGCGAAAGAAGATTCGCGCCACTTGACTGTGAAAGTTATCTTCGATTCCATTGAGCTGTATCTATAGTATGTCGATTTCTATCGCAGGTGGTCCAGTCGGGCTATCTCACTTTTATTTTCTCAGCCTTCCCGATAGCTTTCAACTGTTTTTTTTTCTCCACCGCTTAATGCAGGCAAAGTTGGCTCTTCCACTGCTAAGCTTTCGCCACCATTCCCAAAAGTGCAAAACTGTCGCATCCTGTAAAAGGAAAGGATAACGACGGAATTGAGTACAAGTACAGAAGAAGAGAACGATACAGCCATCCAAACTGCGCGAGAGAATGTATGAAAGAATGCATGCAAGCCCTATGTCGAAGCAATCTTCGATGCACAATTTCACGAAAGCCGCAAGTCAAAACAGTGTGACTAAGACTTCGAACATTCTCACAACACACTTCACAAAGCGCTAACCAACAACATCCCCATCAAGATTAAGAGCGAGTATGGATGGGAACGACGAATTTGACCAACCTTATAAAAGCGAGGCGACCATTCAATCGAGAAGGAAGGAATAGGAAGTGGCTAGACGCGTGCTTCGATGGTCAACTCTCGTGCGGTGCAACACCCTAGCCGTTTTGAAGGCTGTTTGTGTAGCCCTCAAAACGTCATACGTATTTCACATACATCAGCATCGGAGACGAATATCTTCTTTTTCGGCGCCTGGTCGTCACCGGAAACTCGAACGATTCATTGACGAAGACGAATATCTTGACTTAGCGGCGCCTAATCGGCACCAGAAGTCCGAGTGATTCATCATCGAAGACGGTCTCTTCGCTTTCGCGACACATGCGAAGGTGCATTACTCGCTTGCAGTCAAATGAAAAAGAGCTGCAAATTTCTTGCAATTTCGCAGGCGACTTTTTACCTTTTACTCTTTTTAAATTCCACGTTCAAGAGTGGTCACTTCGCAGTGCTTTCGCGTATAAACATATTTCAGCGTGCTGTTGCAGTGCTGCAATTTGAACATTTGCGTGTGCGAAAAACAGCTTCGCATGCGAACTTGCTTTGGAGTTTGAATGCGCTTAGCCATTATTGAACCATTCATATGATGGTTAAGCAGATAAACGCATAATCGCGCATAAATCCATTATTAATAGCAAATCAATGCACGTTTACGAAGGTAATCACATGGATGAAGGTAATCGCCTTCAATTCATGAGTAGTAACAGCACTAACCAATTTTGCAGAAATAGTGGTTTTCACGCTATTTTCACGCTATTTTTTCAAAACTGCATTAAGAAGCTGTCACATCCTCGCATAAATGCGCATTCTTGTCTCAGTTCATCCTTCCATTATTCTCAGTCGGTGAAAGAAAGCAATTATGTTGCAAACAGTTAGTGCATATAGCGATTGAATCCCCACATTAAGCTAAGCTCATAAATTTCAGAAGGAATTAGATTCACTCAAAAATGATCAGAATTTGCTTTCGCAGATCTTGAGGAAGACGTTTTAGCTACTTTTACTCTGACCGCGAAAATGATCTTTTAATGAATGTTTTTTTAAAAGATTTTAGGGCATAATATCGATATGTCTGAAGAATCGTTGCTTCTTCTTTTCAGCCTAAAAGACGTTCAAGTATTTTTTAAGAAAGTGATGGCGGATGTGACTGCGCAAATTCGAAGCGAAAAATTTACTTTTTGATTGCATTCAACCAATCGCAGAACAAAATTGCAGTTTAATATCATTTTTAAGTATTCACAACTAAAGTGGAATGTGAAGTATCATTGCCAGATTGAGGATATGAGGCCATCTTCAAGTATGTATATTATATTCGCAAAATTTTGTAGCCGCAGCTTTTATGGTTCACTAGTTGAAACTACTTGGCGCGCACACATAGGTGTATCAATGTATTCGCAAAAGCATGATGCATTTTTTCGATAAAACCAAAATTTTGCTCCAGTTTTTCGTACTGATTGGTAAACGTAAATTTTTATCTTTGTCAGTCAAAATCCGTCACTCTTAACAAGAAATTCTTCAATTTTAGTAGTCTCATCATCTCTACTAATATAACAGTTATTTATCTGGCTAATTTTTATTATCTTGGACAAAAGCCAGGGAGAATCCCAACAAAGAAGTGCAGTAAAAACGATTGTCTTATCGTTGCGTGCTTAGATAGCTTATATCTCCTTTCATTCAAGTGATTTTCTGCGCTTTTTTTCTACTGTGCTTCTGATACGAATTTTTGAGTGCTTTTGTTGCCTCTTACAAGGGTCACATTGAGGTCCGCCTGCCTAGAGCGTTTTCCAATTTGGTTTATTCTCCATGAAGGTTTTTAGATAAGAAGTGTAAGGATATAGATATACAAATGCTTTAATGACGTTCCAGAACTGAGCACTGTGTATGTAAAAAGGTAAAAAGGAGCTTTGTCAAAATAACGTTGTAATTGAGTAGTTTGGGAAATGCAATCTATAGGAAGAAATCGACATATAAAGGAAATGAACAACAGGAAAAGAATGAGCAGTTTAGAACAGAAGCGTTTTCAGATTGCGATTTATAGGTTTTCATATAATTCGTGTCACAGTTTGTTTTTGAAGCAATTGGGAATGCCATGATACAACATATCCATTATATAGCTGCAAAAGTTCGCTGCCAACAAGAAGCTGCAGAAAATATAGCATTAGCCACAACTGGCGACGGTCGTTTGACACGACTAAAGTCAACGACATCACATAATTGTTGTTCGTATATCATTCAACTGAGGAAATGGAATTACAGTTGCAGTATGATGGAACTAAATGTTAGGCATTAGCACAGGAATCTGACACCATTATATATAATGCAAGTTGCCATTACATCTTACAGCTTCGAATAACTACCCGACTTCGCGTCCTTATCGAATTTACATTCACCGAAACTCCATCTACGTAACATTGCTTATCTTTGATAAATCGGCGTCTGAAGTGATTATTTTTATTCCATTACATGTCACATCACTTTATAAACCTTTAGGCGTATAAACATCAGGTTTATAAACCTTTTAGCACGCCGTAAGGGTGGTTCAATGGCAACTTTCTGAACTATTCGCCTAGAACAGATTCAACAGCTGATGCACATTACCGGATCTTTTACTGGCTGCTCTTTCTATGTCACTTATTGTGGGATAATCAATTTTCGTTGGTCACTGGCACTATTTCAGGATAAACATCAATCGTTATCATATAACCAGGTTATTGGAAGCGTTATTAGACAGCAATTGAAATTCTTGAGAGATACCTTACTTGCTAGAGTCTTATATTTACTAGATGACGTCACTAGCACTTATTGGAGTATTCACTTGCGCATGACTGTATGCACCTTATGCCTGCTTTCTTCTCCGCTTTGATGGCGTGAAGTGTTCAATTTTGGAGTGGCGTGGTATTAGTGTGATCCTTGGAAGATTTTGTTAAGGTTTCTGTTCAGCGCACAGCAACCTTATCAACTGAAAATAAACAGCACCTTATTTTCAGCTGGTAAGGTTCCGACATGAGATATAAAGACGTTACTCCTCAATATTCTCTAGGAATTTCGATAGGAATGAGTTGCCGTGTTGTTTTTTAGGCGCTTACTAGTTCAGCAGATGGGAGAGTGAATCATTTGAAAACACTGCACTGATATCCCACTGGTGCTATTGCCTTAATCAGTAGTAACATACGTACTTAAACAGGTTCAGTACTCCACTCCGGTATTGTGCCAAACTTATCAGTCATTTTCGTTTTCATGGCAAAAGTAATTGGTCGCATCTTTCTAATAGGCCCTATTGAGTGCCACAGCGGCCTTTAACCCCTAGCTAGTTTCAACTATATTTCAACTATATTTGTATAGCACACTACTGTTCTATTGATGTGATTCTTTTTCACTTTTGCATATCTAAGGAACGACGATTGCAAAGTCTTCCTGTTACGTAAAAAATAATAGAAAAGGCGCATTTGTCTTTTCAAACTATCGGTTTTTGCGCTGTTATCTAACTAGCATAAGAAAAATATGCATTTTTAGCTTAACCGCTGTGGCATTTACAATGGAATGGCCTCTGTCTGAAAAAAAAAATGCAGAAAACCTTTGCGTTTCATGAATCCCACTCAAATAATCCGTCGTGGAAAAGTGATTGTGATCGTGCATAATGAAGCAAACTCATTCCAAAAGAGCCATACGATCAATTTTTCAACTCTCATGGGAAAAAACTCTGAACGAGAGAACTTTTTAGGAGACAACAAAATTGTTGAATAAACCAATAAGAACACACCCAACCATTTCTATACGTTCAGCATTATTACGTGACCTAAGATATATGTTATGAACCGCGTGAGATTCAGCGAGAGAAAGAAAGGTGTAGTAAGCGCAGAAAGTGTGATGGTGTTGACGGTCGTTATGGCAGCAGCTGAAAGAATCAGTCTGAGACAACATGGAGAACATAGTTCGGACAGAGCTGCTGTGGGAACGGAGGCAAATCGATAAGCTTTTCAGAGCGCTTTGCCTCAAAATCCTCGCAAGTTCGCTTTCCATCAGCTGATCTATTTCACTCTTTAGATAGAAGTGGTTGTATTCTGAAGTGTGAGGGTTCATCTTTAAATGCAACTGAGAGGACGAATTATTAAAGGTCATTTGTTGAAATGAAAGGATTATTTTCATAAAATTCTGCAAAAATCAAATGAGCTTTAAATCTAATAGTTCGTTGCACATAAATACTTTTCGGCGATGGAAATATTTTGTGAGTCGAAATGTGTGCTGAGGGATTTGGCTGCTTTTAGGAATGTGTTTGCTGCCCGGCCAAGAATTCTGCAGTTGCGTCCCTTTAATTTCTCTTTTGAAAATGAAATATTTCGAATCCAAAAATAATACTGACTTATTTTTGATAGAAATTCATCACTATTCGTTTTGAATTTATGCAAAATTCGCTCTGATCTCTTGAAAGCACTTTCATTCATTTATGCATCAATTTGAGAGCAGACTGATGCTGCTTTAAGATTTTTCTTTCGAAGCTAGTCGTTGTGACGAGCGAGATATTGTTAGTGAAATTTCTCTTTATTGAAATAGTACTGGAGAAATTCTTATTTGAGCTGATGATCGAAAAGAAATGGAGGCCAAACTATGATAGATGTTTGCTTTGTTTTTTTTTATGGGCGAAAGTTCTCTCTGGAAAAAATTACCGTAAAATTAAAGGAAGAAAATTACGCTTTTGTATTTTTAATAACGTCCATCGAATATTTTTTCACAAAGCTATCAAATAACCTACAAAGTGAGTAAAGTTCAGAGGGTAATGCTAAGGCAAGCAAGCAATCTTGGACGTATAGAATGATTAGGTTTGTACGAAAGTATTTATATGAGAGGAATAAAAAGTCGTGATTCATCAGTCCGGCTCACTCCGAAAAGAGCTAAAGACGTGCTATTGTGCATGCTCGTCTGAGCGCTTTTGCCACAGTTGTTGCATCGGTTCTCTGCGTACGTTATAATCGATGGACTATTTCGTCGTCGATGAGGAAGTAAGTTTGATATTCCAAAAATTTTTTGTGCTTTTATATCTTTTTGTTCTGTCTGCTAAAACTCATCTCAGTAAGTAATAGTTTGGTGGCATTAACACTGCTAAAGATGTATTGAGAAGGCATCAGTAGCTGAAGCGTCGTGCTGTGGAGTAATGTAATACTTTTCTTCTTTTGTATGATTTTTGGCGAAGACTACATTAGGACGTATAATTTGAGCTCAGTATAGCTTGAACTCAGTACAAATTTTCCACTCACAGTCTCACAGATTGTTACAATTAAAGTCAGCGACAGAATAAATTGAACTCTACTATAAGTGCAAGCCGTCTTTTTCTGGATTTTCGAACAGTCGTAAAGAAGCAGTTGTGAAGCAGTGGCAGGTTTGAAATGTTCAACGAGTAGTACTCAGTGAGTTTATTTATTATATCGCACTGAGTATGTTTGTTGATTCGAAACAGACTTTACATATGTATTGCTGTTTTCAGTCAGCTTATTCTTTAAAATCCTCTGATGGGCAAGGACGAACATTCTGACTCACTTTTGCTATTTTTATGTATATTCGCTTAATCATTTGTTGTCTATTCTTTAAGATATGTCCTCACTTCTAAAGCTACATATCTCTTACTTATACTGGACTATGACGCTCATTATGCCTTTCCAAACTTGCATTTACAGAGTGTGTTGTGACGGCATTGCGTCTGCGCATCTGTCTGCTTGCTTGTTTTAACTTGAAAATCATTTGCACATATCTTGCACTACGCATTTTTTCATTGTTCGTCGACCTTTTTGCAAAAAATACGATTCTTCTATGAGAGATTTATGCAAGCGATGGAATCACTCAAAATATGGAGGCATTATTCACTGCATTTTATTGTTTACAATTAACTTTTGAAACTGTTGAGGAGACAAGTGTCGGGTATGCAGTTGCGACATTGCAAGAAAGGCAAAACATATGTACATATTAAAGTAATGTAATGTTGCAATAATACATTTTTGTGACACATATTTGCGAAGACGTATGAAAATAAAGCTATGTCATGGCGAAAGGGAGGAGCAATATTATAATTTGATTCGTTCCTCTTTGGCTTCTTTCGGAAGACAGATTTTCACATTGGAATGGATTTATCCGCATATCTGTCATTTACCGCTGAGCTTTCCATTAACTATAAGCACGCTTGGTTATGAAGATTCATTTATTTTCGCTGGAACTTCCAAATTCCCTTCCGCCATCCCTTTTCGAGCTGTCAGAAAAACCACCCTTACAATCCGGGAGTTCCGAACGTGCTAATGTAGCATGAGTCTGATATCCCTTAAGTTTATTGATGTTTCAGTCTCTCTCTCAACTGCATTCTACGATCAGTTGTATGAAACGTTCAACTGGTCAAGCTAATCATTAAATCCAAATGAGTCGGTGGTTTCATAGCCGCTAAACGCTGTTAAGCTCTACGCTCAACAGCCTGTACGACGCGCGCTTCAGCTGCTTGACGTCATCTATAGAACGATCTTTGTTTTGTCTCAGAGCGTGTCCTGTATGTGTTTTCGTCTCCAGTTTTAATCCTCACTTCCTAGGAAGTTAACAACTTCACTTTAGTATTTCGGTCTTTAATAGTGAGCATTGTTCCGTGCAATAGATAACCAATGGATGATCCTTCCCTCGAGAGATGGAATTGGATATATACATTCAATACCATTGGAAATAGAATCAAATACCTGCAATGAGTTAAGTAAGCCGGTGGGGAATAGCTCTGAGGTTGCATCGAATGAGCATGTTTTTCCTCCAGTCACTTCCATAGTGCATGTGTGGAGTCGGAATTGCTCATTCGATATACGAGCTCATGACTGCCATCATCACCGTGTCATGATTTAGCCTGGAAGCTGTGTCGGGGATACGCACAATTGGAGGACAGTGAAGTGAGAGGACTGGCTTGTATAGGTAGGCTTTTCTCTGTGCTGCATGTTTAACAACATACTCCAGGCGAATTATATGGGATAAACGTAGACTGACGTATTCAAAAATTTTAGCGGCCTTCATCAACTTCTTCAATGATAAAATCTCCATCATTTGCGTTTCTGAAAAGAAAGACGTTGTAAACACTGGGAGATGAGCGACGTTTCAAGATTTTAGGCCAGAGCTGTTTCTTTCCCTTTTTTTTGAAGGTAGCGGGAGGCGATGCTGTTTTTAGGCAATAGCTGTTCGAGTTCCCGCGAGTTGCGCAAAGCATGGCAACAAGTCCAGAATTTTTGTGATTTTCCTGCTGAAATTAAGAGATCACTAACTTTTTTAAATGATGTGAGCGTTTTTCCAATTCCTGAAGGCCAAGTGAAGAGACGAGGCAAGGGTACACAAATTTAATTGGAGTAAGGATTATATCCGGGATTTCACGCATCCTATCCTCCCACTCAAGCGTTCAATAAGGATTTGCCTGTATTCATTGAGGTAAATGTGTAAAAAGCGACTGCAAAACTTTTGCTTCAAATTTACATGTATCCGTTCTATGTGATGCATTTTCTCTTAAATTGCTTCCCCAAAAAACCTCAGCAGCGACTGCATTTCTTCGGTTGCTTTTAATTAGCTCAAAAAGTGATTTGCAGAATATTTTTTCTGCTGTTATGCGCGTAGAAGCCTTTCTAATTAGGTTGGTTTAAACATCAAAGAGGACATGTTGGATTAGCTGACAGTTAAAGTATCCTCGAATACCTCGTTACTCTACTATAACCACTGCATTAAAATTGCTGTACCAAAATATTAAAAAATCTGACCCATAATCCATAAATTTGTCAGAATTGTAAATTCTCTTTTCTCTTTGATTTCATCAAATTTTGGCTTTGGTCTTTTCCCTAAACTTAGAGTTATTCGCAGAATCGTTGCACTGTGTTCGATCACCTGAAGGAAGGAATATGATTGCAGAAGGCGGCGTTGGTTAGGATGTCTGAAGATGCTGATGGACCGAAGATTAATCGAACTGGCAAGACTCGTCCAGCTATGAATCAGGTTTGCGCTTAATTTCGCTCCATTTTAGCAATAGTCGTGACTTGTTCGGTTCTAAAACATCTTTACAGACATGCCAGCATTCTCTGGGGAACATGAAGATTTCGACAGCTGTATTGCCTATAAAACTAACTCTGAATTACTCGTTTCTGCACAAATCGACGCATTTTAGAAGTAAAGTTCTTTTCATCGAAAATCGATGCTTGTTTTCGACTTTGCAAGAAAAAATGTTGGATATATATATATATATATATATATATATATATATATATATATATATATATATATATATATATATATATATATATATATATATATATATATATATATATATATATATATATATATATATATATATAGCACATTGTAACGTCCAAACGAGAACTACAATGCATGCATGTGGCATTGATTAGCAACACTGTTATAAAAAGTTGTAGTTTAATTGGCACATTTAATTTTTTCAGCATCTTTTATATTTTCCGCCTACTGTTGCTTTGATGGCAGTCTGGTTTTGTGATCTTAAACGGAGCGAGAGATATATCTGTAATTTTTCTCAGAAAATTTCATTCCACACTCATCATGGTTGTAACATTCTTTTAATATGTAGTCCTGCGCGGTTAAGAGCCTACATGGAAGACTTGCAGTTGATTATAAACGCTAGAAGTGAAGAAAGGAGCTGGGTTAACTAAAATTACTTTTGTCAACGGACCTTTGCAAAAGTTTTTTGCTCCAATAAAAGTGTTGGAACCTTTCGTTTTCGTTATCAGTTATCTTTGTGTCTTCTTCTTTAGGAGGAATTCGATGCGCAATTCGCATACAGAGCACCAAAAGAGAGCTTATCTCGCTTACGACTCAAAAAGTCCCTTAGCCGCTACTACCAACCATGTCTTTCGGTTGGCGCCTTCATCAATGCTGTCATTGGTTTCGTCCCGATTATCGGATGGCTGCCTAAATACTCATTTCGGGAAAACTTCATAGCTGATGTAGTCGGCGGTCTCACCGTTGGCATCATGCATGTGCCTCAAGGTAAAGTAGATATCATTCCCTGATGTCTTTTGCTTGTAGAAATCCAAAACATCTTTGGTATTTTAAGTTGCACTTCCAGTCGTTATGTAAAACGCATTTACCTCGTCGTGAAGCCCTATCACTTTTTACGTTATTATCAATCCTGTCTTCAAGTCGTTTCTTATGCTTGACTTTCATCCAGTTGCACTGCTGGAGAGAGAGCAGAGCTGCCAAATATGTGAAGCCTGTTTAAAATTCTGTTAGTGTTACGGTTTAACATAAGAAGCGGAGGTATACGCTACACTTTAAAGCAGCCGTTGAAGTGGACGGGCTTATCGCTCTGGATGACTGGTTCTCGTTCATTGCACGATGGATTAGAACCTTCGTACACATCATTTCTCCTCCACTTTTCTTATATATCAGAGGGGATAAATGCAGACATTTAAGGTGGGGACTCATGAAAATTGTTTGTCAGCAAAATAATCGTCCCAAATAAGTTTTAGGTCAAATCACAAAGTGAGAATGAAATATTCCATGTAAAACAAGAAAGCCATAAAACTAGCCATACAGGCTTATTGTTAACGAGAGCACACCATGAATGCACTTTTTACTAACAACGGCGGGTTCGATTTATCGTTTTCTTTTGCTTGACTGATAACCACCGTTGGTCGTTACAGAAATGCGTTTTTTGCAGTGCCGGTTCACCTTAAGCTGCAAGCATACGTCGTTTCTAGCGTCTGCACAAATTAGAACTGTGTGATCCTTATCGAAAATTTCACATTTCGTTCTTACAGCAAAGCATTTGTGGTTTATAGCATAAAAAGATTGATACCGATTTTTATTGGTATTACCTTCAATTGCTTTTAAATGATAGAAGAGTTGCAACATGAGGGTTGCGGTTCATAAGGTTCATAAGGGTATTATTGCAATTTATATCGCTATCAAAATACGAACAAATTAACAATTTGCTTGCACAAAGGTATGTAACTTGAGAGAGTTTCTTGAGGTATCGCATATGCGTCTTTGGCCCGCGTCGATCCAGTCGTAGGACTCTACACGTCTTTCTTCCCGCCTCTTTTGTACATGATATTTGGTACTTCGCGGCATAATTCAATTGGTATGACCTCATGTTGTTTATGTTGTTGACATTCTCTAACACGGGACAAGGTGGATAAATTATTAAACGTAGATATTATGACTTTTCATTTTCCCTCCCAAAAAGCGATGAAAATATTTTTATTTGCAAGTTCTCACTTCCGGTTGGAAGAAATTTTGAAGGAGCCGTATCGCCGAGCTATTTTCCGGAACTGAACAAGTTCGAGCAGAATTCTTCTGACCGCTGGTTTCTTTATTTTCTAGGTTTTTCGAATTTTCTGCTTAGTTGCAGTCTAATTATTTTCTGATAATCGCGTCAAAATAACTGTTCGTTGAGGCGTGCTGTAAACATCAAGTCGTAAGTCTGCTAGCTCAAATTAGCATCGGAAATATTTTAGCAAAATCGCTCACTGATTTTCTCAATTAAAAGGAGACATTTTTCAGGTACTTTTGCTGTTGTGAGCTTGATGACCGGCTTAGCGGCAGATCGACTTGCTCGCGAGTACAACTCACAAGGCTCGTCTCTCAATAGAACATTGCTAGAAGCAGCTGACAATGAAACAGGAGTCGATTTGTTAATCCTATCCTATACTGAAGTCGCTTCTGTGCTCACGCTCACCATCGGACTTGTTAACGTACTGGCTATCGATTCTGTGCTTCAAACTTCTGAGTGGTTAATTAAGCTGCAGCAAATGATCTTCTTTGTGAAAAGGACCATCGAATGATGTTTTTTATGGTTTTGCTCAGCGTGTATACCTTGAAAGTACTTTCACCATCGAACTTTTCAGTGTTCCCTCTTCACAACTTATCATTTCAACTGAGCTTTCCTGATCATCTCAACAGGCTTCTCCTTCTTACTGTCATCTTCACAATAGCAGAGGGAATCGATGCGCAGAGCATGTTTTTAACAAAAAATAACTGAAGTAAGCTTTAAGAAGCCTCTTTTGTTGAACTTCCCACAAACTTACTTGGAAATTTGCAATAATAATGTTCTTTTTTGTTAATTTTTCTGCGAGCATATCTGGAATATTCAGATTTTGCTGGGATTATTGCACCTTGAATTCGTTACAACGTATTTCTCCGACCAATTAGTATCTGGATTCTCAACAGGCGCTTCGATGCACGTTTTCGTATCGCAGTTGAAAGATATTTTCTCGATTCATGGACTTCCGAAAAGAAGTGGATTTGGACAGCTTTTCCTCGTGAGCAAATTCCCATATATCTTTGCTACAGTTTTTTAAAAATAATCAAAATATCACATTCTCAAACCACATGGATTAAGTTGTTGCACCTAACCTGCCCATTTCATCTACGGCGGGAAGGGAGGACGGGGGGGGGGGGGGGGGGGGAGGAGCGAAGTCGTCCATTTTCTTCTATTTACTTCATGTTATCTAATTATAAGGATTTTAAATGGTCTTTGCAACTTAGATAAAAAACGTAGATCGAAATCGTGAGGAAAAATGTGAATGCAGCAATTTTTTAAAATGTATTGCATTTCTTTTTCCTTTGCAAAGCGTTGTGCTGAAGAAGATTTGCACTTTGCAGCGAATATTCGATATAACATCGCACATAACGTCTTCAAATCCGTACAGTATACTCGTAGCTGTCCTAGCGATTGGATTTCTGCTCGTTGGTAAAGGAGTCATTGGTCCGTTCGCCAAGAAGAAACTGCGCTTACCCGTGCCTATACCCTTCGAGTTGATTTTGGTACTCCTCTCGGTTGACTTTTCTTTTTTCCTTCCTTATGAATTTCTGATTTTCAGAAGGCGACGTTGGGGAAGACAGTGTAGAAAATGCTAACAACATTGCTAAGTTGAGTCGAAATGGAAGACTGGTGTGTGTCACCCCATAATTTACCTAGTAGTGAGCTAAGATATCGACTGCTCTCAATGGAAATAGAGAACTTCTGAAATTCATTTCCAGCAATTCATATGATGTTTGAGTACAATACAATGCATACTCAGAATAATCAATAATGCCGTGTATAGAGTAATTTATTTTCGCAGAGAGACACAAAAACCTGGAAAATATAGCCTAAATGAAGCGTTATTCGCCACTTTATGTCGAGCACTCACATGACCATTTTGTGTGGCAAATTTCAAGCTCTTGACTCCATTACAGTAACCCTCCCAAAAGAGAATATTTTGATTTTTAAATAAAGCCGTTGGAAGAAAAATTGCCTGAAAATGGCGCAAGATAAGACTTTATGAAACCGAAAATTTCCGTTTCTTCTCTTCTGGAAAAAAAGTAATATCTCGTTATTTGCAAGTGAAAAGGATTGCTGAAAAGATGCTATAAGAGAATTTGCTTTTTTTCTCGATTTTATGACACAGCATCGAGATTATTTCACTTTCGATTGATCCTTTGCTAGCAGCAGAGATGTTTTCATCGTCTATATTATAGGTTTCGCAAAAAATGGTGACTGGAGTTTCGTCGTTTTAAAGTTCTTTCGGAAAAAAATGATTATTTAAGGTGATAATTGCAACAGTCGTTTCATCATTTTTCGACTTTCACGACAACTATAAAATGAGCGTCGTTAATCGTATTCCCACTGGGTAAACATTCTTTTTATATCCTTTTTAATATCTCATTTTCTTTGCACAGCATTTTGCCTTTTCACATTCGCCAAGGAAAAAAGGAGGACTACCTTCTGGCATAAAATTTTGCGGATTTTTGTGGAGAATAGAGTTATTCATTTCCTTTCTCCTACTTCTCAGCGCAAAATTCGAAAACTGTAACAATTGTATTTCTCTTTTAAAGGTTGCCGGTACCAAAACTGCCAAATTTTTATTTGATTCCACAGTTGGTTGGCGATGCGATTGGTATTGCGGTGGTAACTATTGCTATTCACATATCACTAGCCAAGATGTTCGCCAAGAAACTGAACTATGAAATCGATCCTGGCCAGGTTGATTCTATCGCTCTCTTTTTTTTAAAAACAAATTCACTTCACCATATTCTCCATCCATTTATCCAAAATATAACTATGACAGTCTCATCTGTCCATGTTAACGTTGTCTAATTGCTTTTTGAGTTGTGAGAGGGAATGGAGTGAGAAAGAGATAAAAACCCATTTTTCATTTGTTTCTAATCGGCAAGCGGTACTTTTGTGCTTCAAAAAAACCTACGAAATTGTTCAGACTCTCTGCTTTCTAGTTTTCTTTAAATTCGAACCGTTCTTGAAATCTTCTTCTATTTTTTATTATGTCGTGTTCATCTTCATCGAACTGGAGATCGCTTTCGACCACCCCCATTCTGACAAATGACGGCGTTCGAAGACGGATTCACTAGCAATTATCATTCAGTCAGTCCGGAAAGGAACAATGGCTGTGACATATTTTTTAACTTAGATTGCATAAACACGGGGGTAGTTTAATGATGGCTACTGTCAGAAGTGAAATAGCCTCTCAAAAGCGTTATCTTCATGTTTTACTTCCGCCCTCAGACGATCAACATTTTCATTCGTTGAAACGCTCAATTGTCAACGAGAAAAAATTGATAGAGAGGTGTTGATAGCACTTTGCATTTTTTTAAAACTTTATTTTTAGCTCTCGTTCATTAACAAATATTCGTAGTACTCTCCAAATCGGTCAAAACGTCTTGACCATTGGTTCATTCCTCAAGGTTGTGATGGCACTCCATGTTTCAATCTACTTTATTCCTCTTTTTATTCCTGTAAAGGTGTTCTGAAGCCATATCGTATAGTTGAGCAGAATATTTTCATCAGCTTGTTTGTATGTTCCCGTATCTCAAACTAGGATGTAACCTGTTAAGAGTTCCTGTCTTTGCAGGAGCTCTATGCGATCGGATTTACGGCAGTAATGTCGAGCTTTTTTCCTGTCTACCCAGTAGCATGCTCACTTGGCAGAACATTGGTCAATGTCGCGGCAGGCACAAAGACGCAGGTGGTGTACTAATTTTCTTAAACCAAACCTTTCAGCGCTGTTTCTAAGGACAACTCATGGAATTTTAACATTTGAGGTTACTTTTCGTGTACAGATGTGCAAGTCTTCGCAGTGGCGTGTCTGTATAGCATAAGTTGAAACGACGCTGAATACGGCAAAAATTACATATTTGTTCGCGAAATGTTTAGCGATTGTGATAATAGCAGTCAGTCAACTTCCTTCTCATTGCCTCTTCCATCTTCATCTACCTGCCTCACAATAACGCCGATGACCAAAACAGCGGAAAAAAACGACTACTGTAACAAAAAATTGCGAAATTTCTCGTCTCTTTCATCTCAAAACGAGTGAAGTTCGAACAGTATTACATATAAACTGATTTCGGAGGCGAATTGCTACAAAAATGTGAATGCGCCATAATTTGAAGCAATGCAAATTAAAGGAATAGAAGGGTGCATCTTGCTGAGTATCTTGCTCCTTCCACGATTTTATTTATCGCTACTTTCTAACGTTTTCAACAATCTAATGCAACGAAAAAAGTAGGAAAACGTGCCATATAGGCTGGCACCGTGTCTTTACAATCCGACGGATATCGAAAGTTGTGAGCAAATTATAAAAACGCGCAATAAGTTTACATGTTTCAGCCCAATCGACTCCGCGGAAGATACATCCTTGGCGGTCGTAAAATGCATCCAAAATTTTAGGCACACTGTTTTACTATGGTTCTTTTAGAACTTTATGGATAAATTGAATTCTTTGACTGTAGATCACTAGTTCCAGAAATAGCGAATCACCGAAACGCACATACGCACAGTGATGGCATCACGTAAAACCTGCGTTTTTTAGTTGGGCCTTCCGCTGACGTCATTGTTGTTTATTTTTATTACGTATTCTTCCTTGCAAATATTTACTGATTTCCCTCCGTGATTACCATTACTTTTTAATACCACGTGTCATTGGTTCACATAAGCTTCTGTAAACGCACGTTTGCGAAGCAATAATAATTTCGGTTTTTCAGCTGTCAGCAATATTTTCAAGTGCATTATTGTTCGCTGTTATCCTCTTTTTTGGTCAGTACCTCAGAACACTTCCTATGGTAAGCTATCGACTCTTAAGCTAAACTACTGTGCTTTTCAAAGAGTTCGCAAATGTTGTTGTGCAGGTGATGCTATGTTCTCGTTTGGCAAAGCACGCATACTGAATTATTGTTGGCAGATGGATACTGCTCCTCCTACTTCCGTTCCGTTTGAAATCCGCCTGACCCGTGGGTGCTGTGTGCGGTTGCAAATAAATATTCTATATTCTTTTACAGTAGTATGTAATTACAGTTTCTAGATGTACGTAGTTGTGCTGCTGAAAAAAGAACACTTTCGACCAATATCTGCTTCCATCAATTAGCGTCATTTTTCCATACTTTCGCGAATTCATTGCTAACTTCTTATCGATTTTACTTAGCGCCCTATATTAGTGTTGGTCTCATCCGGGGTTCGGGACAAACCTGGACTTGCAGATCCTGACTTTAGGGCCCTAGACTTCGAGAGATTTTCAAAGAAGGTCCAAAGCTAGTGCACTCCTAGTCTGTTCATGAAGCCTCTAAAATTTGGGGTGCCTTGAAGATATAACATGGTTCCACGTTTCATAGGAGTTGCATAGATTTACTTGTTGCAACATTCCTTTCCGATAACATGCTTCCACCGATCAGTCAGAAGCATCTTGAGTCTGCTTCTCACTCGAAGGATTGCTGGAATGTTATGCAATTGTCCCCATTTTTTAGTCAAAAATTATGGACTTCTATTCTACTCAATATCCCTTGACCTTTCGTCTGTCCTTGAATATCCCAGAAAAACTAGAATTCGTCTTACTCATGATTTTGCAAGTATCTTTCTTAGTGAAGGGCTTCATCTCCTGTATTCTTTTTTTGTCGCTGTGTTATCTTCACCCTCACTTCTTCCATAATGCATTAATTCTGCTTTATTGAGAAAATTGTTAATAAGGTATTCATATAAGGCTGCATTTTCACATCGCTGTAAATCATTTAACGTGAAGCAGCCACTGTTCGATCATTTTTCTTATTGTGCTGTACAGTTTTCTGTGCACTGAAAAATAACTCAGAATTTTGTATGATAGTTAACTATTTTCGAAATCGTGTTTCTTCTTTGACGGATATTATTTTCGGGTTATTTTTTCATATTTATGGCTCAATTTTCCGACGAAAAGTCTTCAAGTTCAGAGTGCAACTGGCATTTTCATTCACGAGCGAACGTATCGCCTCCTAAGCAGCTTTGCTCATTCAAAAAAATTCTTTTATCTTCATGACAGGTCTCCCTCACTGCAAATCATTTTGTTGAATAAAAGAAAACCAAAATCGAATGGAACCTGAATAAGTTGGACAATATATGGGAGGGATTTCAGCGGGAAATCTGTTTTTGCTTTACCTATGTAAAACTATCTACCTTTTTTTTGAAGTCCGATGTCCTTCTGCCACCTCAAAAAATCTCCGTGAGCAGAACTTCGAGAACAGTAGAATATGAAACTTTTCGTCATGATGGTGGAAAATAAACTGTTCTTGATGCAAACTACCTGCTACAATATCCTTAAGGAGTCAAATGACTCTTGTGCCTGAGACGTTCCCACAAATGACATGAAAACCTTGAAACTCGCCACTTTCGGAGAATTTCTTACAAGGCTCCACTTTTTCGCGGCTCTGACATGCTTTCGCAAGCGCCATGAGATTCAGGGCGTTTTGATGTTTGGTACGACCCGAGCCAGGGCTTCTAGAGGATATTCAAGGAGACTGGAACCATGGGCCTTCAGACATTCGAAGTTCTCCAACAATTTTTGAAAAGACTCTAGTCTCGTGGTGATGCTCTGAGGGGAAATTCCCGTTTCCCGTTAATGCTGCCGTGCGATGAATGCTGTAACGATACAAGCTATTGTGCGGACAATTCATCAGGGGCATGAGTCTGCTAGAAGGAGCGTATGCTCAACATTGCAAGTGACAAGTTTTACCTGCATAGAAGATGGGCAGTGAGTCTTTTTGTTGTGAAGGTGCGAAATGAAATAAGCAGGTCCGAACAGAAATTTTCAATTTTCCCTTTTTTTCCAGTGGAATAAAGCTGCTGCTCTCTGCCTGTGCTTTTTAGATGCTTAATTCAAAGAGCAAGTCGTTTGCAAAGTCATTTGGAACTTGCGATTTTGAAACCTCAGCAGCCTTGTATCAGGTAGAGTTAGCACTTACTCTACGTTGATTTCTGGATTACTGGAAAAATTGTTCCACCTAGGAACGCTCGTCTTGTGCTTTTTTAATTTTCGTTAATTTTTGCACCTGAGAAATGTATTTGCCACTTTTTAGTGTGTACTATCGGCGATAGTGATTGTTGCACTAAGAGGAATGTTCAAGAAGTTCGGTGAGTTGAAGCGCCTATGGCTCCTCTCTACGATCGACTTCGTAAGTGTCAATTGATGCGATTGTTGATCAGTCCTTACATCCATATTAATGCAGGTCTTCGTTGACCTTTTTCTGCATAACAAAAGTCTGAATCGTTTGTTTTTTTGAACTCTGATTTTCTCGAATGCTCTTCCTCTCTTCGTATTTTTAGGTTTATTTCATATAATATCTAGCTAGCAGAAGGATGCGATTATTCAACGACAACTTTCAGCGTTGTTGCTAGTTGTTAGTACGTTACTGTCACTCATCCGACTTGGTGTTTAATTTTATTTTGGCAAGGATGTGCTAGCAGCCCCCAGGTGCCACTATGTTTCACTCAGAACAGGTGCCCATCAAGGAACTCTAAGTGGAATGGAAACAAAGAAAACGACATCTTAGAAGGATTTGTTCACCTAAACTGTCGTTACTAATACATCAATTTGTGAGCTGTATTCACTGGCAATGTTAACAGTGTGAGTGGTCATTCTATGGGGAAATGAGTCCTCTTAGGTGTGCTCACTTCTGGGCGCAACAAACAGATGACAGGAAAATCTGAACTGACCGGAAACAAAGGAATTTCGTATCCTAAGAGATAGGGGAGTCGTCGAATTCACAACGAGTTCTTTTTACCAATGATCGATGATTTCTTCAGCTTATATGGTTGGTAAGCTTTGTTGCAACGGTTGGCTATGATGTTATGCAAGGTCTTGCAATTTCTATTGGTTTCGCGCTTATGACCACTGTCTTTCGAACACAATGGTGAGCTGTTAACGTTTGTTGCAATATGCCGACACTTGTGATTATGCATATATAGTTCGCTGATGCAATTATCGCCTTGTTATGAGCCCTTCAGTATCGCCGGCGCGTATCCAATTATCAATATATTCTCATAATGCAGCCTCATATGGGAAGGACAATTAGCACATTTCATTGTTTCATACCGTCTTGGAAGAACACCACAAAAATCCTCATCTTGTAGCCTTTTTCTGTTGTGAAGTCTGGAAAAGTAACAATAATAAACTTCATTTGTGATCGGCAAAGTTATTAACGCGCTAGTCACATACAGCGCAATATTTCACACTTCGGTTACCCTTTTCCCGCTTAACGCGGCGGTACCCGATGCGTCCGTTGCACATGAATGCTTTCCAAAATATTGGCCTGTTAGTGATCGAAGTTTTCTGGTTAAAAAGCTAGTTCTGCCTCCAGACAGCAAATTAAGGGCGAATTTCGCTAGCTTTTAAAAAGAAGAGCAAATTAGCTCGCTCGCTTACTGTGATTGCCTCTGAATTCCCTTTACTGGTTACGACCCCAGTAATCATGAAATTTTTCAGGTGAAAATAGTCTGAATTGATTCTGAATGAAGGAAATTACTGCAAGGCTACTAATACTACTCCAACAATGATTACTTGTATCATTTGCTACGTTTAGCGCCGTTTGTTGCCACTTACTTGCCGTCGTTGGCACTAGTGCCACTCATTAGATATGGCATTGCCTCTGTTGCCGCTGTTAATTGATACTTATCTGCTGAGTACTGCCACCATCGCTTGACGCTAGAAGCATCGGAAAAAGCCAGTAATGGGGATTTTCGAGGAATCTTTGCGGAGTGTTTCTGAGGTTCCCGCTCCTATATATTCCTAAACTAAGCGGCCTGGACTGATTCATAGCTGACTTTGAAAGAATCATTACTTGACTGTTAGCAATTATTCATCCCTATGAATGGATGTTCCTAGCTTTTTTTGTCTGTAAAAGACCACTATTTTTCCAGTTTAAAAAGCAGCAAGAAACCTTGGCACTGAAATGTTATTATTGTAAGAAGTGGGACCTTTTAAGTAAAGAAGGAATCCCTCTAAAGGGAAATTTCACCTGAAAACCTTTTTAATATCGTCGATCGCGAGTTCATCTGAGCCACTGCTCTATTATACTCGCTAAAATTGCTGCTAACTACACAAATAATTACATTCTGTGAAAACTTGATGAGTGTTTCCTTCACACTCAGTGAGAATAATGCTGCATTTGCTCTCATTCACAGGTCGCGTTGGCATCTGCTTGCAAATCTGACCGGAACAAATGACTACCGCGATTCAGAGCGTTATCATTCAGTTACTCACTATAATGTGAGTCATTCGCTTTGTCTGTCAGCGAGGAAAACAGCAAATTGCGCGAGAACAAAGGTGTCAGAGCGTGCAGTAATCGCGGGCATCGCATGGCTGTGAAAGACTTTTTAGATCATGCCCCTTCACTTTTCACTTTTATGCGGTTTGCATAAAAAGTGTCACATCTGTACTTCTCAACTTGCGGTATGTTTGTCCCATCGCTCTAAAACCTTATCTTGCTTCTTTTCTACATCGTTAGTCGTTGAGGATTTGTATTTTATTTGTTGTTATTCAACTGCACAATCCTCTCGATATTTGGCAGGTTTTTATGACTTAAATTTGCAGCTGATACTTTTTATTTGAGTTGCTTTGTTTGCCGCCGAATTCTCGGCGATAAAGCCAATCGCTACAATAAAAAAAAATGGACTTCGGCGACGAAAAAGGCACCGTTGTGCTAAAAACTTGTATTTTTACTGGATTTTCTCAGCACTGTTCCTGCTAGCTCCATGCGAACATCAAAATTTTCCATACGTTCAGTGTTTGATGAGAATGTAACCTCTCTTTGTGTATGTGAGAGTCAGCTCACATCTTCCGCAGTGTGCGATAGCTGATGGATGTTCTGATGGACTTTATATTCGTTGGTTCAGAATTCAAGACCAGCTTAAGGACATACTTAATGTTTAGATGCACGACATTTTTGTTGCACATATTCGGAAAAAGCTTCAAAATTCATTAATAATTCGAATTCCTGATCGAGATCTTGATTCACCACAACGTTGTTCTGGTGATTCTTTCTCTTTCTTCGTGATAATTTATCCCTCTTTTATATTCATCTAAAAATATATAATTTTAATTTATGATTCATGCGTTGTTTTTTTCACTAAGTTGGAGATGACCGTCTAGAAACACTGACGAACATTCTCCTTTTGGATCTTCTATACATGCAAAAGTTGCTCTTGCGATGCGCTCCTGTTAATATCGCACGTGTGATGTGCACCATTTCACCTCTACCACAGTGCAACATATAGGCTGTGCCACAAATAAGGCCTACTACCTAAAATGCAACTTTATAGCCTCAAAATAGAGTTTTGACCAGGAGGAAGAAAATATGTTTAATGCACTACTGTTGGAGAGAAGCTGTACGCTTTCTTTTAATGGAAGAATAGATTGGGAAGAAAATGTAATTTCATTCGTGGGAAATAATTTTTCACAATAGGAACGGCAGTGAGGTAATGATAAGTAGATTCCGTTATTGCTGGCAATTCTCATTTCTTAATGGTGACGTCATGTTGTGATCCTTACTTGCACCACTTTCAGTGCCCTTTTCTGTACTCTCATAGCTACTTGATTTGGTGTAAAGGTTCTTCGAGATCATTAAGCGCCTCGTTGCAGGGTATCTGCGTGTTACGCTTTGATTCCCCTCTCCTCTTCACGAATGTCGATCGCTTTAAACAAGTTATATATAAGGTTGGTTTCGCTCATACAAGTGAAATCATGATAGCCAACATTCTGAATAGCCACAATGGTGAACCGCCCTCTGTTGCTCCAATCATCTCCCCTCGTCTTTTTTGAAGAATTTTTTCGGAGGGTTCGGCGGCATTTTTGGAGAGTCCAATTTCGTTTTCTTTGCATAGATAGTCTTCACTCAAGGGACATTTACTGCATCAATTTCCCTTGCTTTTTTTGTACTGGCGGCATTTGATTCTAGAAAAGGATTCAGAACTCCACATCACTTCTTTTGCATACTACCTGTCACTTTTTCTGTGAAAATTGCTCTCGCCCTTTGATCTCTGGCGAGGCTGGCGAACTTTATACATCCTATGTGTACCAGAATTTTTTCCATTTAATGCAGGTATTAACAACCGAATATGAAATTATAATACATACCGAAAACAATTATAATTTCCGGCTAATATTTTCAGGTGCTGGCAGAGTGGCGGGCCTCCCGTCCATCATTGTATCCCGTGGATGAGGGTGGTTTCGCACATCTGGCTGGAAAGAACTTTGATGATGTTTCGAAACAGCTCAAGAACGGATCTCGCGTCCTGGTCGATTAATTTCCCTATAAACGGTCTTTCGAAATATGTGCTGATAGGCTTAAAAGAGATTAAGCTTCATGGATCGACTTTTCCTTCTTGAACTAGCCACCATTATTAGAGTAGAATGAATTTCGAGTTCCTACACTTCATAAAATGTTCAGTTTAAATCGACTTTAATTGATTCGGCATACAAAATACAATTCTGAGAATGTTGAAAGATTCATCGTGTGAGAGTGTTTCGCAGTTTGTTTGAGTGAACTGAAAAATATCGAAATCAAAAAGTCTTTCTGCAACGTTGATCTAATTTCGCTAATTAGCGCTGTGCATTTAGCAGCGATGGTTGAGTTCATCAAATTCAATTTGGCACAGGCTAAATTGGTGTCGCAAACCGCCAATTTCCATTTTCTTGCAATACTCATTTTTTAAATTCCTTCTTCTTTTAATTCCTCTAAATAACCATATATTTATCTGTATCTGCAGCCGGAAGGCAATGAACTTCCACAGGAAGTGCGTTTATCGCGGCATTTCATTATCGACTGCTCGGGTTTTACTTTTGTCGATGTTATGGGTGTCAACGCGCTCAAAGAGGTTTCTTTCTCTTTATATTTTTCCACTTCTTCTCACAACTTTTTCACCACGCTCATCCTGTGACTTCAATCCCATCTCTAGAAAGTAATTAGGGGATAACTGTCAGTTAGAGTAGTCATATGAGTCGTTTTTTCCATAGTAAACTTCAGAGATTCGCTCTATTTTGCTTCTTCTTCAATCTAATAGCGCTACGAGTATATTTTCACTGAGGAGTTCGTAATTTTTGTGATGTGTATGTATTTGAACGCTTCTATTGTTCACTATTGGCATCTTTTAAGGAAATTTAATATAGGTGAGATATTGAATTTTCAGATATTTGCCGAAATGCGCCTACAGAAAGTACTCGTCTACTTTGCTGCAGCTAAAGGTAAACTCGCTGAATGATTAAGTTTATCAATTTATTAAGCTGAATTCACAAGAAAAAACAAATCGGTCGCCATTTATACAACAAAAAAATTCATTTACTAAAGTACTCCACTTCTTTGGAGTTAATTCCATCAACAAATGTTTTCTGTTGTACATTTCTGGTACATTTGTTTTACGCCTCATAATGCGGTGTACAGCACATCGACGGGTCATGGTATATCGGCGACTTGTTGCCGTTATCTATTTATAGGTTATAGTGGCCATTGAAAAAATTTGTATATATATTTTATTGATCAGAGATTGTTTTGTCTATCTTTGTTGCGTAATCGAATGGGTATTCTGAGAAGGGATGTGCAAACAATGTAACAAATGGGCTGACTAGCAAGGAAATTCATAGTGAAGTCAGTGGTTGAAGAATGCACTCGTATCGTTCAGAGTGCATTCTTTAACCATTTACTTGTTCACCAAATAACCCATAAGAAGAAGAAGAAGAAACGGCTTTTGCACTCTGCTCACCTCAGCAATCACTTTCGTAAGTTATCGGAGATAGCAGATGCACAAAATAATCCCCTAATATTTCATATAACTTGGCCATTCTCATAGGTCTTCACAAAATATCCGTTTTTACAGCGCAGTCGGTATGAAATGAAAAACCATTTGGCGTAAATGCGTGCAATTTTCTCCTAGATTTGAAGTTCTATTATTCTTCCAGAAGTGAAGGATAAATGACGAATATGGTATAGGATATTGACCTAGAGCACGCATTATTAAATGCGTAAAATCTCTTAACAATAGCTCGTAACTCGCCAAGCTGCAACTTCCAGAAAGACGGACATTCACAGACAAAAAGTAATCGGTTTGTTGTAGCACCGGTGCGCGAACTGTTCGGGTCGAGTGGATTCTACCGATTCGTTCCCAAAGAGCACTTCTATCCAACAATACGTGATGCTGTGATTATTGCTAGACAGCGACAAGCGTACGTTATTTTGCGCATTGTTTTTTATCTTTATAAGTGTTTTGTTTCCGCGTAATATACATCCATTAGACAGTTAACCAATATGATTGACTAAAGCTGACTATTTGTTCATCGAACAGGAAATGCGCGGAACTTTCTGTGGAACAGGAAATATGATGCAGGAAGGCACATCGAGTCGCCCTTTCCGGCCGGCTATGAATTGCTAAAAAGTCGACAGATGTGTTGTGAATGACTACTTCTACGCATCGTAGGATCATCCCCACAAAACTGGAGGAATAATGAAGTGAAAAATTTCCCCGCAAACTTCTTACTCAAAAATTTTTCCAACGTCATGCTAGTAGGGGAAAAACCTACATTTAGAAAGATGACCTCATAGTGGAATTATTGACAACCTCACCCCACTCTTCTCCTCATGCTGCCTTTTAATCTGTAGACATCTGTATTTAAAATACGAGAAAGAATGAATACTACAATGCCTGAATACCACACGTATTTACTGTATGATGGAGTGTCATCGAAACGTGCGTCTTAGAGGAACGCTGATAGCATAATTTGTGTGCAAAACAGTTTGGTAAGCCAGCAAAGGATAATAAAAGGATATGTTCTTAGGTCGTCTTCATTGCCGTCGCAGCAATCCGAGTTGTGCCACGATCCAGTGGAGGAAATGGAACATACACAACCGATGAATTAAGCATGTGCGCTCACATTGTAATATGTATGAGATGTTGAGGTGCGTGTGGTGGTAATGAGAAATTGGAATGGTTGGATGTGAGCGGAGATGGAGAATCGAATGGCTTGGTACAATTTCTGGTGGGAGTGTGAATTCTAGACCTGGCTATGATTTTTTTACTTAGTGACGTGAACGCGTTGACTGAATGTAAGAGACTTCATCAGAGTGACGCCCTTAATTAGCTCATTTTATTGAAGATAACCGACTCAGGGCACCGTTTTGTCGTTTTACACGCTTTCTGGAATTTTTGACACGGGCGCACAATGATTAATTTATTTTCTGTGTAAGCTACGCATATGTATGTATTTCTCTTCTGTTATTTAATGGTCTCAACTTGCGAAGCAACTGCTGGCTTACGCCCTGTTGGGGTGTGTTGAATTTCTCCTTTACCACTTGCAAGGTTCTAAAGATAAAATTAAATTTGAGTGCGAATATTCTAAATCGGTTTGGTAAGAGTTAGCACGTGGAGAAAGGCGCACGAGGAACTAGCACAATATGCACTTTTACACTGCATTCATTAGGCCAAAACTTGTGAAATATTGCTTTATCATTCTAGCTGATCCAACTGCTCTCAGCAGTCTTCCACGAAAAGTCGGCCTCATGTGATCTGACCAACGCACATTGAAGAACCGTTTGCGCAGGTTTTAAAATCATTTTTATTAGCCCATAATAAGACTTACGGGTTGTTGAGCATGAAGAATATTACTTGGGCTCATCTTGCGCTAAACATTATACCTAGCAGTTTACACAGCTCTAGCTTTGCTATTTCCAGAGTTGAAAATATTAGCAGAAAGAAAGACAAGCATACGCACATACACACACACCAGTCGGTACATCGACATAATTCCTTACGCATGCAAATTTCAAAGGCCGATGAAAAACGATTTCTTAGATGCAAATTTGAATAAGCAGTCGTTATTAGATGAAGCGTGTTATTGTTTCCGCATGTTTGCATATCTGGCTGGTGCTTCGGAGGACATACAGGAAGGGTGTATCGTAGCATACTGTCTGGCACGCTTGTTCGCTCTTCGGAACTTTTTACTTCGTTAATTTACATATCACTTTAGAAAAAGACCATTTTGGATGGTAGAAATGCATGGGTGAATGCTGTTTTTGCGGATGTGGATGTTGAATATTCCCTTCGTCTTAGCAACAGTATCTTATGCATTCGGTTGTTTCCATGTTTGTTGTATTTCATTTCACTGATGTCCTTGAATATCTGCATAACAAGTTGCCACTGCAGTCAAAAAGGCGAAGTAATTTAGTTCAAGTTGAAGGCCGATGTTTGTAGGGAACTATTGGAAATGGGGTTACGAGGATCTTGGCCATGAGTGTAAAAGTACGATGAGTGGGGTTTGGTGCAGGAATCGCAGAGTAGGCTTTTCCTGTACTGAGGATAAAGCGAATTTCCTCAGTATAGTCTTCAGCTGAATGCACAAGCGAGAACTGACTGAAGCATTCTGAGACTCGGCCAAGGCTCGAGGACATATGCGGTGCTTGCTGAATGCGGACGCCGTGCAGCAGTATATTTGCCAAATTCTCTCGCTGAAGAGTTTCGTCTAGGTGATATACTGAAGCTAGTAGGTGAACGTTTATGCATAACACTTATAACTTCTGTTCTTTTTTGCATAGCCGAAGCTAGCATCTCAATAGTTTTTACAAACTATTGTTAAGTGACTTTATGAAACGCTCTGATGAATACGTTCTCTTTTCTGTGATTGAACCATATCCGCCGGTAGTTATTAATTAGAAAGGTTAGTGAACCTCAGCAACAAGGCTGTTCTCTAATGGTTTTTTTCTTTCAAATTTGATACTGCTGAACTACTTAAACACTTTGAAATCAGTAATGGATTTGTTGCAGTTTCCACCGGAAACAGTGATTTGGCGATGGTGGGCAAGTTTTGACCACTGACTCGCAGATTAGCCCTTCATCTTTAAAATAGTCGCTGATTTGACAAACCTCGTCCACTTCTCTTACTACGTGCTCTTTAAATACTTCGAACTCTTCAGGAGGATGCGACACCCTCGAATCTTACAGTAAGTGAGTGTCGTCGGATATACGGTATCAATATCCAGTTTCTGGGTTCGTTTAGGACCTACTGGCCGGGAATTCTTTCAATATTGAGAGAAAGGATTGTGAAAGAGGGGACCTGAAATTTGCTATTAGCACTGGAACTTCAACTCCTCTATTTTCTGTGATGGAATGTTAGCGATTGTGTGAAAGTGCTTCGCCGAATCCAACCAAATCGCATCAATAGACTGAAAATCTTTCACCTAAAGTCACTGGAATATTGCAGAGTGAAATTTGACTCGTTTCTCTTTCACAGAATTGTGTGTGGCTTTTCCGACATTTCACTTCTGTGAATATTCAGCGCGCCAATGTGTACATCGACGTGCACATCACTTTCAGCTCACCAAAACACGTTGCAGTACAAAAAATATTCTGCATAGTTTCTAGCTTTTCGTTCCACGAGTCTTCAATCTGCTTCCTGCCTATTTCGTCAATGTACCCGTTCCTTCAGCCTCTAAGCTACGATCGAGTCGTTTCAGTCCATACACTGTCGATGCACTTACGTATGTCTATTCGCTCTTATTGTAGCTTTGCAGATGTTTTGCTTTTCTCTATCCTTTACGCTTATATACCTTCTGTATTTTTTCGTACTTTGGGAGGTTGAAATAAATGAATGAAACAAATAAATAAATTTGGTGCGGTCACACGTGTGATGATCTCCTTTCTTCGCTCTCCTCCCCAAAATTTTAAAAAAAAAGAAAAAACTTACGTTTCATCATTTTGCCCCAAATATCACAACTGACTTATTGGCAAATTGTTGAGGGTCACTTTTTATGTAACACTTAGAATCTAAATAGCAAAACTGCTCGCAGGGAGAATTTAACGAAGAAACATTACAAGCTTTGAACTGTGCGACTTTTAGACGTCGAACTACTGGCAACATTCGGATTGAACGACTGCTCAGCTATGAGCCGACGAACCTATAAGTTGTTCTACTGTTGCAAAGTAACGCCGGCGTTACAGAGGGAAAAACTGCTACAAATGGCAGTCGAACAATCTAACGTCTTAAACTTCGATCAAGGAAATTGAATTTTTGGAAGTTTTTCTGTGAAACATGTCCTCTAGGATGTCTCCACCCAGCTGCGGTCTAGCCAGACATTGTTGAGGCCTACATTTTGTTGTACTCCTCAAGGCAGCCTTGCAGGGTAACTATGTGCTCCATGCAGAGTTCGCGACATCCGTTTTATAGAGCTCATACCTCACAGTTAGAGAACACTTCACATTCATAACTGAGGTCTGAAAATTAAAGCGGTGGACTGGCAGACGCGGGCGGTCGTACGAATAAAAACTGTTTCTGGGAATGCTCCTAAACTAAGTGTTTCATAAATTGTAAGCTTTGCTTCGACTGTAGAAAGATCCAACCGTTTTTACTGTTTATTGCCTGACTGCGCTGCAGGTCCACGGGTTTCAGTCCCTGCGTCTCATGTCTGCTTGCGAAAGAATGAAGAGCATCTAATGTATCACTTTGCTTGTCTTTCATGTGCTTTTTTGGAAATTTTTGCATGCGCGAATTATAACAGTGCCATGTTTTCGTGTACGTCTTTTAAAGCTTTCTGTCCGATAGCTTCAACCCAGGTATTTTTTTCACAGGCAATATCGCTTCGAGCGACCATATCTTTTATCGATCCTAGGACCATCCATTTGAAGTTACGGTAGTCCGATATTGTTGCGTTATAATGGGATGTAAAACCCAAACATTCTATGTTGCATGTTTGTGTGCTCTTAAAGTACTAGTACATGCTCACTTCTTTTATATACCGTTTACATTATCCTATTCTTTTAAGGTGATATTGTGTCTTCCCGCATGTCTGTGGATGATGCCCAGTAGCTCGGCCTGTCGATTAGAGAACCAAGGGACAGAAATGCGATGGGTACAATCTAAGAGAGTTGCTGTTTGAGTTGCTGTTTGATAAGTCAATTGGGAATCCCAAACACAGATTCGCTGTCGGTATTCTCCCTGAGTTGAGTCCTCTGAGAGTGATTTTTTGATTAATTAATTATCGATGTTTAGAGGTACTGCGAAGTTTCCAATTGAGACATAGTTCTTTGACCATTCGGATGCAAGGAAACGATATCTTTTATTTGGGAATGTGCAAAATCGCTCTGTACCTTTGCAATCGAGTTTGTTTAATAGGAATTATCCCTTTGATTTTCAGTCACTAAGGAGTTGATGCATTTGGCTTGCTGTGCTGCGAAAGGCACATATCCGATAAGTCCCCCACTCGGCATACTTCGCCTCATTCGTTTCTTGCGACTTTGAAATTCGTTGCAGAAATTACGTTATCTGACCACTGTTTTTATGCATATATTCACATATTTCCCGAAAAGTTGTAAAATATAGAGGCTCTAAAGAACATCGTAGATTGCTGCGCCAATCTTTCCTCGCTGGTCATTCAGATAAGAGTAGAAAAAGAAACGCTGCCATCAGGCGAAGAGATGGTTGCTCGCAGAAAGGAACGCGCAATCAGACGCCATTTCACTGCATTTAAGATGTATTTATGAATGTTGAATGTTTTGCTTCAGAAATCGGTATAATTCGTTGTATTGACTATGTGTGCAATAAATGACTGTTTATTGTATTTGGAAAAGAGATCGAATGGAAAATCGCCACTGCAATCGACCACCAACTAAGATGATCACTGATGGAATCTATGGATAAAAATATCCCTTGCATTAGAAAGGGTTTTCCACATTCACCCTTCTCTATCTCCCATCCCATCCCCTCATTAATCCTTTTCAGCAGCCACTTTTATGCTCGTTTCTTCAGGTCATAAGTCCATTGTGAAGGATGCCCTTTGAAGCACTGTAATAAGCATTTAATGCGGTTGTAAAGATGGCGAAAAACCGTATGTGGCCCATGCTTTCTGCATTCTCAAGTGTAACACCGCATATTTCAATCTGAGTTGAAATTATTGTAATTTTTTACCGACCAGATATGATGAGATCAATGAGTCGACTATAAATGACTTTTTGTTATATTTGGAAAAGAGAACGGATGGGAAATTGTCACTCCAATCGAACGTAAACTTCATTTGGGATATATATTTCACCGATAGAAAATTATATCGCATTCCAGTCCCTCTACCTGATTGTTCGCCTTATTGTGTCCATCGGCCATAGATAACGTCGATTTAAACGGCAACGAGGATTTCCTTGAGCGTCACCTTCAAAAGTGAAGGAATATAATATTAATCAACAAAAGCACTTCCCATGGAAACATTAGTTTTTTCTAATCTAGGGTCCATTGACAACCTAGTTTGAAAGTTTCTGTATCACATTTTTAGTCGACTTCAGCTTTTTGGCATATCGTTGTAAACATTGGATCTTTACTGTTGCTCCGAGCGGAGTCACACTGCACTTCTTTAGCATTCATCCCTTCTGCTATTTATGAACTATTAGATATCATTTATTCAGTCGTTTCAGCCTATTCTGTTTTTGAAGTTTCTTCTCCGTACACAAAGAACGTGATGATTATGTACCGAAATGACGATTCTTTGTGCTGTGTTGTTCTAAAAACACTTAAAAAGAAGCATATCCTCACGAGACGAAGATGACGAAAGTGGTCGTGAATCAGAAGGTGAGCAATGTGTCGAGATAGGAAATATATGAGATCGAAAGACGCAGAATCTCGATCTTCGATAACTTCTTGTTAAGTGGCAGTGTAGGCAAGAGAGCACGTAGCCTAGCAAACGCGTTGTTGAATGATTCAACCCGGATGCTGTAACAACTGAATGGCTTTCTCGTGCACCGATCTCCTACACATTTCAGTTGAGGCCAAAATCTGAGCTCAACTTCAAGTTCAAGCTAAAATAAAGTTTCATTCGACAAGTAATTGAATATTATAAGATACCGCGAAGAGATCACCATATCACCTATGAGATCTCTGAGTAGAGCCGAAACAGTGTAGATTTGATTGAAGCACTCTACAAGTTAATGCTCGATAATCGGCGTGCAAATGGAGAGAAATAGTTTCAGCTGTGATTTGCCGGAATAGATTCAGCGAGAAAGGCTTAGCTGAATCAGTTCCCTGTATCTTGAATGCTTTATATGTGCTCTCATCGCGGTATGAAACTCATGGATATATAATGCGTTCGAAGTTTATATATGAAGATGGCTGGTTTGACAAATACCCTCGGCAGGGACCGCAAGGTACAAAAAGAGGACGAAGGCAGCGTCTGTGGTCGTTGAAAATGCAGAATCATAGGAATGGCAGCGTGTTTTGAATTAACCCAAAAATTGTCGGAATATCATCGTCGCTCGGAGAAGGAAACCCGCGCTGACGATGCTACGAGTTTTTGAAATTAGTCTATTTGAATAAACTGAAAAAAAAGTACTAAAGGAAGGTTGCGTGAACAGACCAAGAAAACACTTTCGCTCTCGGAACACACAGTAAAATATTTGCTCTGCGCGCCCGCTACTTCAGCAGCTCCCTTTCCTCCCTCTCCCCACTGAGAAACCTGTGATAGCTGCTAGTATCATCATATGGTGCAGAGTGTCGATGACGATAACTATCGATGATCATAACTGCAATATGGTAATCACTGAAGGAAAAGTTTATAAATTCAACTCTGCAATTACATAGAACATAATGAGGGAACTTTCAGGTTGGCTCACCGTTCACGAGACGCGTGCAGATTACGGTACTTGGGCGTAGCACGTCGTCGTTTGCGTCGTTCCGCTTTGCTGAGTTTCTTTAGTTCAGCGGCTGTAGCATCCTGCATTCCGCTCCCGTCACTAGTTGTAGCTAGTCCGTTGTGTCACACCGTTCCGTCCGGCGTTTCGCTTTGAGTGTGCAGCCGAGATTTGTCAACCGCATCATCATAAGTCCCACCCACCCGTGCCTTCGCCTACGATATTGTTCGACTATTCTTGACGGTAATTATTATGGGTGTTCTAATTGAAAAGCCACTTCCAAAGTTGTGCACTCATGTGGAGAGATGAGTTTGTCACCAGCATATTGTAATGATTATGCTAAAAGGCTTCAGGAGATCGAATATGTATCTCCCAACGACTAATTTGATACCACAGGGAAAAATATGAATTGATTTAGTGAGCGCTCTCGGGTCCAAAGAACTGAATGGATTTATTCATCTTCTCGAAAAAATTACTTTTTGAACACATAATTGCTTTATTTGGGAAAACGCTCAGAGAAAGAGCGCATACCACATTTAATGAAGGAAACAACCAAGTTGACTAATTGTTTTATTTTACTGACTAATTGTACTGATCATGCATCCATTCAGTGTTTGTTCTATTTCTTTTTATTATAACGTCCCAGAGTAGGAAAATATAAAGAAGGCAGACAAAGCCTACACGCAAAGACTCATGTAAAATTCTGCAGAGGTTTCGTCCCTATATAGTCCAACATTTTTCACTTCTTGTAGTCCAACATTCGATAAGGAAAACAAAACATCGTCGCCAGATTTACCGGAAAACATCATGTCTCTGTGTTTCTCAAGAATAGCTATATTGTACAAATGTGTCTATCTACGCAAACCTTCGAGCTCTATTGTGAATTGCCGATAAGAAAAGAGCGACACTGATAAATTGATCAGACCAATCACGAAAAAAAAGAAAAGGCTAATGTTTTTTCGGAAGGTTTTCAACGACCCTCCCAAAATTCGACAGCCGTCCTCTTCTCATTTCCTTCGTTCTTATGTTCGCATAGCACCGCTTTTTAACTAAATGCTATAGATGGAGTCGAACGTCGTCAAAATAAAACGCTGCCGGATTGCAGAGTGTGCGAATCGCATTTAGGTAGTGGCAATAAAACTGTCGAAGAGGTTTGTTTGTGAGCCTCATATAACGAATGAATAGAGACAATTCGATTAGTTCCGCCATATGGGCGCGTCGCTGCCAACTACCCAATTCATCAACATCAACCTACCGTAATCAGGCTTTTTACTTGAGTCTCGAGAGGAAAGAAAACCAGTCATTAAGGGTTCAGTGAAATGCTAAAAATAAAAAGAGCCATCCCTGTATTCACTGACGGCAATGAAAAGTATGCGTTCTTAGTCATCCGTTGAAGAAATTTGATACTGCACGGGCAATTATTGCCGTGCACCATCCAGGCATAGAGAAGGTGCATTTTTGCTAAGAGTGTCGGAAAAAGTTTAGAACAAAATTCGTCTCCGAATAAATTGACGTAAATTAACAGATGGAGTTATAGACAGCGAGGGTCACTTCTTATAGCGAAGTACTTTTGTTGTTAAAGTGCCAAAAAGCTGTTTTCTAGTCCAGAATGAAAAACTGAATTTACAAGTAGAGTAAGTTGCAACGAAGTAATTATAGTAATGGCTTATACAGTACAGATGATCATATTGAATAAGTATCAATAAAGAGCTGTGCAAAGGAAAGGAATGAATGAGAACGTTGGACATTCTCATGTTGGTGCACTTAGTCAGTGACGCGAACATGTCGATCAGCATGAATCATCGCTGAAGTGATATGTGCGGTAATCGAGACTTGTTTTACGTTAAAGGAAGTAAGATAAAATATGAACAAATGGCAAAGAGCTCAGGGCCTTCTACCGGTCTGAACGACGGAGCGTGAATGGAGAAGCGATTCCAGGAACCCATCTTGAGAGTGGGTGGAAAGAAATTCTTCCTCTCGGAAGAAATTTCCTCTCATTTATTTGTTCTATCGAACTATTTTGGTCATTATGTCAAACTATTTTCTTTCATATAAGTAAGCAGTGGACATAGAAAGAATGCAGAATGACTAAATTTTAGAATAGTGACGTGTTTAAATTCTATTTCACTGGAAATGGACTTGAGAGTAAATAATAAGCACACTGGACTTTCGAGCACACTTGGCAATATACAAACGTCGAAAAGGTGACATAAAATTATATAGCGTTTGTAAAATGTGGTGAGGAAAATTAGCGACACGAGATTCACGTTGCCTACCCACATTTCAGCATATATCCCAAAATGAAAGCTTTTCGACGCTTCACTGTTCTTCGCGATTCAGTTTCTCCAGCATCGTATGTACCACTGACTCTGTGAAAATTCCACCGAGGAAACCCCATTTTTTGGCGCACCAAATGATGCCACTAATGGTATCAGTAAGCCGAAGAAACGTTCCATCCATCTTGAGATTCAACGCATCAGAAAATGGGACTGCTCGATGAATCCAAGGTTTATAACGAGCACTGAACAGGCCATTTGTCAGTGCTTGAAAATTTCGCCTCATATCCTTGCGATTTCACTGCGTTCGTAAAAAATAGATAGAAAGACATGACGACTTTCGAGAAGCTTCTAAACAACAACAAAAAGCTGTCACCCTCTCCCTACCTCCGCCCCCGTCAAGGAAAGCAGTGGAAGGGAAAAGGGAGCGGCTGTCTCAAGTCTGGGTATATATCAAGATCGGTCTCGGGTAGGAGAACGGGCTTAGCAAATCTCACTAGTCATACAGACTTCTGCCAGTGAATCCATAAAAAGCTGCAGCGCTCAGCGTCGCCACAACCACTTTCAGCTTCCTACGACCTTTAAAGAGTTTACTCTATTATTGCGCTCGATTCTGCATTCCTAATTGTGATGCCGTAGCGTTATAACAAATTTGAAAGCTTGACCCTTTCTCTAACAGAATATCGTCGAGGAGCGTTGCATCTTCTGGGCTGCCGGAATCCGCGCAGGTACGAAAAGACAGCGAGGCAACTTGAAGCGAGCGGAAGAAGGAGACGGAAGTGCCTTACTGTCCGCTCGGCGCGTGCGCTGAAATTATATTAATAGCTTGACTTAAATTCTAAATATTTCCGCGAAGGCATGACGGCTAAACAGCATTACTTCTGCAACACTTATCAAAAATGGGAACTCTGATCTAAGGGTGCCCGCGACTTGAAATGTACAAAAGGCGTCCCCTCCCCCCATTCAAACAAGTGCACAAGCGTGCCGGGAACGACTGCAAAAAAGCACTTCCGTCTCCTGTTCATAAAGTCCTTCAATCTGATAAGATACTAACATGCAAGAAGATGCAGACGATAATACTCCACAATAGGCGAATATCCTTCGCAAAACGTCATCCGTGTGTCGCAATTTGAACGGCACAAAATGCAAGCCAAGCTGTTGCAAAATGCATGGCAATTCTTCGGTATCTTTGAATGATCGTAGTTTTTTTCAAAGTGAGGGACTAATCTGTGCACTACAATATGTTTCATTGCTGTATACAAGAGTCATAAAATTTCGTTGCTCCAACTTGACGGTTTTCGAGTTAGAAGGACCGGACAGATAGACAAATATACACAAGCAGAAATGCACTTAGCAGGCGCACAGAAATTACCCCCAGTTCAGCAGCAATCAAAAATGAGCTCCGCAAGTGGAATAAACATGGCGTCTCTGTATGTGAAATGATTCTCAAAAAAACTTTTACACATATTCAGTACAATAAAACATATAAAGCGATAGAACTGATAAAAATAACGCAACGGAGATGGCGGAAAAATCATTGATAAGCAAGCAAGGACTTCGAGATGTTCAGTTGTGGGGTATCGACCAAAACTTGGATAGGGGTCGATGAAAACGAGAGCTTCGATAAGACAGTGGACATCCTCATCCTCGTTCAATTCCCCTATCCACCCATACTGTAGTCACTCAAAGACAACAGCCGCAGAAGAAATGAATCAATGGAAGCTTCAATCAACTGAAATACAAAACGCGACCAACAAAATACTTGCATATGTGGAAAAGCACGAAAACGTTCGCATGTGGGTGAGAGAGTATCCTCTAAGAAGTGCATGATATGAATACAGAAGCATAAAACAAAGAAGGGAAGACATCGACAACATCGGTTCCAAAGTGTTAATAATTTATATAATGGAAATGACATTTGGACAGACCATCAGGTTCAGGAAAAAAGAGGAAACAAAAACTGGAAGAGAGGAATAAGGCACAAAATGTCGACACAAGTAGACGGTCATACAATTCACAACGTTCACTTACGGGTTATGAACCTGCAGACTCGAACTAGGAACGCTAAAAATGAGTTCGACCTCTTGAACCATGCTTGCCTAGCTCATGAATGAGTTAAGTTCGGTTTAGTTAGAACAATTTTAAGCTGAAGTGAGCAATCATCGAACTGCTTATAGCATATAACGCAACAGAAACCTGTATAATTCTTTCAAAAAAAGAAACCCTATGTAGCTCATTCTTGGACTGTCCAGGAACAAATGACCGAACTGAGCGTGTGCATAATACGAGGACTGACTGACTGACCACTTGAACTGCGCTTACAAGAGGTCAACACAGTTGTCAGTTACGCAGGGCATAAGTAACCACTCGACACGAACTAATTAAAAAGAAGCTGAAATCAAGAGCAACGATAATTCGGATACCAACAATGAATGCATTGACGTGAGCAACAATACCAATTGCAGTCACCAAGCACAACAGCTACACATGTTAACCATCAATGCCAATTCATTATTGTTTACCTCCTTAGCTCCTCAGATTCGAAGGAACGATGATGCGCCTTAAAGGGCTGGGAGCATAAACCAGTTGCTGCGACCTCAAGTATTTTCATTTAAAATCATAAAGTAGAGTAGCCCTTAAAATGGTTATGCAAATTGTTAGCAAATATGCAAAATAAGAAATTTTAAACAGTGAACAAGCCCGCATTCTTCACTGCGAGACAGCCAATGATCACAAACACGATAACATGGCAGGAAATGCGAAGGGAATGAAGCGTAAAATGAGAAAAGAGGCAGAGCAACGATGGCTAATCAAAGGGGATATCGAAAGAAGGATGGACATTCTTCGATTCATGGAAAACAATACGCGCCACATTTCGCTCATAATTTGAAACAATAAACTACAGCATTCTGAAGTTGCGTATTTCCCAAAATAACAACTACTGCTCTAATTGCAGACACCGTTCTCCATCCTGGACCATCAACGATCTGCACAGTTTTCATCGTTCATTTCTGAAAGCAGACCACTGCCGAGTATTTCTATTTGAGAGGCGAGGTAGCGCGGAACAAATAAAAAAGAAAGTCTAAATTCATAATCTTTATCTCACATGTGAAGGATAACTTTTTGTGCACCTAAAATGGTGGAGAACCAAACGATTCATTAAAAAAAAATCCTTTCATTGAAGGACGACAGTGTGGAAACGCAACCCCCCCCCCCCACCCACCCCCTCCCGCCATCTCTGCTGTGAACATTCTGTAGAACACTTGATGCCCATCACAGCTCTACCTCCCTCATCGCGGACCATGCATTCTGATAACATGCTCCAAGAACGTCTACCTGAATAAAGAGAAATCACAGCATATCCCAACTTTACAATTAAATGCCCAAACTTTTCGTCCTTGAGAAACATTGCTATGCAATGAGTGTATGAACACCTAGCACCAGATGTGCCCAATTCTAAACCACTAATACAAGATTCTTCTTATCGCATTTATAGAGGAAGCGCATCTTCTATCCACTTTCCTACCTCCTTCTCTGCAATGAAACCTCCCCTCCCCCCTCTCGCTAGAATTTTCGTAATAAGTGAAGTATTTCTCCGTTTTCTTACCAACATGCATTCCTATAACTGAATAAACAAACATACTAGATAACAAAGTCACAGAAGCAAAGCTCATTTATCGGATATTATTGGCGGAGGTGCAAAACTTCTTGACGGCGGAGTAAACATTCCTTCGGTTAAGTAGCCTGCGATTCCGGACGAAGCGCCTGGAAGCAAACTTTGATGCAAGCGAAAAATCTGGTAAATATTCTGCAACCTCGTTTAGCCTATCTCCTTTCCCTCATCCACTCTATATATGCAATTCGATTATTGATGTGGTCTATGTACTTGACCTCAAATATTAGAAAAACTTCCGCACGTGATTATCTACAAATATCAATCCAATCATGCTCTAGCAGCACTAGACATACACAATTATATGTTATATGGCGATTCTACAAAAGTCTTCTATTATTTTTTCTAGCACACCGCGCTGTCAAATATTGTTAGCACAACGGGGAACGAAAAAAAGGAAGCCGTAAGAGATCACTGAAAATCTATCCCTATCAACAATAAATGTTCAAATCAAGCAAAACATGGCATTCCGAATTGAAGCCTCCCGACCTTGACAAAAATATGCGCTTATAAGTAAGAAACATTAGCAATGAAAATTATAAATGATAATAGCAAAAACAACACCATCCAAATCCCTGTCCCTTCAAATTGAAAGGCAAAGCCAACACACCTGCGATTGCCTGCGTGCGCTGAGCCGGTAAGAAAAGATCATGTCGTTGATCCCTATACTGAGCCCAAATGGGCGATTTATTCAGAATTTCGGTGATTTTTTCGCCGTATTGCAGGTCCAAACAAACGCTCTTCAGTGCGTCCACAATTTCCGCCTTCGCTGCGGCCGCATTTTCAACTCCTTCAAAACCTTGGTCACAGTCTTCACACTTCACAACAAGCCGTGCTCTTCAAGCAGCCTGATCCACTCGCCCCGCTTCTAGTGAGCCATTTACATGTCTCTCCTAGCCTATTTAAGAAAAGGGAGGATGACTGCTTCGGATATGAAATTCGGTTCCGATCACTTCTGAAACAAAATTAAAGAGAAGACCTGTTCGTTTTTTCGATCGGTCCTCACTTTCGAGCCCTTAAAGAAGTACCACCAAGGCCCTAAAATGATTCGTTTCAGGGAAAATATCCCTGAATCCAGTGCATTCTCTGCGACTACGACAATCTAACCAGTGAAGGAGATACAGCTCAAAAGAATTGCAAAGCGCACGTATGCAGACAACGGTACATTACCCCCTCCAAAGTTGGATCCCTATCTCCTTTCACGCAAGGAAGTATACAATCGATACGCATACACAGTGCTACTACTTTGGATCAAGCCATTACGACGCTTATGCTACCCCTCAATTTATCGTGTTTCATGGTAGTCTGAAGTTTTGAAGCCTGATGACTACTTTATGGTCCGAACGGCCATATGAATGTCACCTTCCTACAGTATGGCCGCGAGCTATTTCATTACATTGCGGGAAAAGGACGATGACCAGTTTGCTGGGTTCCGTGACGATGTGACTCCATTTATTGAACCACTGAGGCCCGCTGTTAATGGGTACATAGCTATGGTTAAGTATTTTTTCCGGCTGTCGATGACGAAGCCATCTCCGCTCTTGCAGGGCGTATGTATGAACAAAGACATTTTGCTCATTGCGAACATCGATGTCTTTCCCGTCTATGGGACCCCATGCGCATCTAGTCACAACCGCAATACAATACCTCCCCAGTACTGGCCCCATCTCGACTCATAATCATCATCTCTATATAGAGAAACTCCTAATCTATTAGAAATCCTAACTGTTAACTCCAAACAGTCGTACTGATACGACGTTAAAAAACTGCTACTCATCAAAGTCATCTGCACAAATGTCACTCAATTTCTTCTCCTTCACGTAAAATATTTCTCGATAATTCCCGTGAGGTTAACATTCCGATCTTTAACGCTCAACAGAAGCTTCTCGATTTCGGGATAAAATCTAATGCATAAGGGCAGTTCCTTTATGAATTCAAATATACTGAACTTGTGCCCTATATGTAGCAATTCATAACCCTTTGTCCTTTTTTGCCTCTTAGTTCCGAGAAGTGAGTGATGCATGGTGCTGTCAACGTCTAGACAGTGCAACAGAGGTGGCAGTACGATGAAATCTTGTACATGCCATAAAAGCAAACAGCCGAATTTAACAAACTGATGCATAAAACATTTTGCTCATATGATGACGAAATTGTACAGTTTCTGCATTAATGAATTCGTTGCAACCATATGTTTGAAAGAGAAATAAATGCATGGCGTTAGTGAATACAGAAGAGTTTGCAAACAACATTTCTAACCATCTCGTTTACCACACTTCTCGGCGAGGCATACGTACTTAACAAAGACTTCAATGGTTAATCTATAAGTCAGTTCGCTAATGAAACAATATCTACCTAGTGCATAATAATCCAAAACTAAAACTATGAATGCCTTTTGGAGAAGAAAAAAGTGTTATTCATCCACAATGCGTATTTTTCAACAACAGAAGTTCTCTCCACTTTCGGTTGAACGTTGCGATGAATCAAACCTGGCATGGGGTCGGCAAGCAATTTAAGCAGATGCTCGATCATCCCACTTGATATCATCTGTCCAGCTAACTCGGTGCAACTCCGCTTCAGAAGAAATTTCAGTGCGTGTGCCGACTCTCTCACAAGCACTGCATTTAGGCATTGATTATTATGTCATAATGCACCACAAAGGCAGATAATGCCCCTAGTTACCATCCCACTTCATTATCAACAACATAAGCTGCAGGCTGCTTCATGCTCTTTTGTCTCTGACCATTAAAATACCCTTGATCGTTGTTCTCCGGCAAGGATAAAACTACGTCACTTCTATGACTGCACGATTCGTCAAAACATACCGCGAAAGTCGATGGGCTATGGATTAAGTCTCGTATATCGCAGACTGCACTTTCCTCACGAAAATGAAATTTTTCGCACATATGTGACACGATGCGACTGCTGCGGGACCGCTTAAAAAGTTGAGCCATCCGTTTTTGCTTAGTTACGAATTTCTTCACTGCAACAGTCGCCTCCCCAGTCGTCACAGATCATTCAGCTCAAGCAGGAAAAGCGGGGGGAAGGGGAGATAGCGATGCAGGACCCTGTTTTGTTCAGTTATAGGTGGGCGGAACGAAGTTGTGAATACTTTGACGAGTGATATTTTTCGTCACATCCTTAAGATGACTGTTGTTCGACTCTATAACAAAACTTCGTTCTCCGAAAAACAGAATCAACACAAGGAATTGGATTCGAGTCATAAAACTTTCCAAGTTTCCAGAAATCTCTTCCTACTCCCGTACGAGAATGAAAAATCGTGAATTTCTGCCTATTTTGGAAATAAGCCGGAAAAGTGACACGGCGAATTTCAATCTGATGAAATTATTAAATTTCAAATTATGATCAACTAGACACTGGAAAAAGTAAATTTGCAAATTTCATTTAGAAATAATGAGCAGTAAACTTTACTATCAATTTGCACTATAAAACTTTAATGTGCAAAACTTTTAAATTATGGGATGAAAAGAATTTGCATATGTAATTCGAACTGGTATTATGCTTATGAGATAAACAGCATACTGCAGGCATAACAAAACGACCCACTTGGCTGATTTTTCATCGAGTTCAATATTCCGCCAATACAATCCAACTTCGCCAGCGAATCGGCACAATACTGCAAAAAAATGACTACTTCAATCGCAGTTCTCTCCGTCAGAGATAAAAGTACCATTAAATGATAGACTTCAAGGAGTTTTCTCTCGTCCTTTCTTCCACACCCTCCAAGAATCTTTAAAAGCAATAGCCCACTAAATTTTTGGTCATTTTTCATGATGTTCTTTACGTGTAACTTTGCAGCAAGGATATTCGTTCAAAATAAAAAAAGGCACAATAGAGAATAAGAGTTCAGCTGTTTTAATTAAAGCCGGCCCTTTCTGAAACGCTTAAAGTTCATTTGGCTTTTTAAGAAACAACGCAACTGAGGAGAACGATAGCAAAAAAAAAAGTTCAGAATCGCGTGTAAACATACAGCATTTTCAGTGAGATGCGAAAGAATGAGAATAGCACAGCGAGATGTATTCGCATCCGAGGATGACATCGCAGTGCAAAACTGTGGCAAGTAGCCTTGCGCCGGCAACTGCAAATTTGCCAACTTATAGTAACCCACAGTACTGAACACTGTTTAAAGCTATGGCTTAAGATAGACTTTACCATCGGTTTAAGCCGAGATGTGCAACGGGATCCTGAATTAGAGGAATGGTCACAGCCTGCGAGAAATCATGGAAATAAAAAAGAAGACTTTCAGAATGAAAACATTCCCGACAATTCCATATCGCTAGAACATAGAACGTTTCTTTCCCCCTTCAGTTTAAACCAGACGTAACAATTTATCGCGTGGACTCACGACTGCAGGAACTGTCAGCCGTGATCCACATATCTTTTTCCCTCTGTCCTTTTGCTGAGCCTCAAACATTCAAATTCTGCACCTCAAGTTGGGACTTGACGCACTTTCCATTCAGCCTTGCCTTAAATTATACCAAGCGATGTAGTTTGTAACCTACCTGATCAGCAGTGGATGGATGATTAGAAATTAGAGCAACGAAAGCGCTCGTGACAGTCTCGAGCTCAGCAGTCGGTCTGATCATAAGATCGAGAACTCGCTCCATTAGCTCGGTAGCGAACTGCTTCGGATGTCGAACCTGCCATGACGGGTTTGCAATGAACAACCGCAGAAACACTCCACCTACCACCAGTTCGCCTGCCATTACATCCGCATATGCACAAGCATCGTTCACACTCCCCTGAAGCACAGCTATATGAAATTCACTAGATATTCGAGTTTCATTTATTCGAAAACTAACATAAAACAAGCAGAGAAAGTCACAAATTGAAATTTCACTTAAAAATGAAAACAATAGTACTCAAAGCACACCACTCTGTAAGAAGAAGGTTCCATGAGGAAAGGGGTGAGGGGAGTTGATGTTCACATAAAGGGCAGAAGAGGAAAGAGGCAGGAGAGACAGGACTGAAACTATTCCACCGAGTATTTAAGAAAAAATTATCAAAAAACAGCTCAAATATGATCACAGTGAAACAAGTTGGCACCATTTGACAGGAGTTGTAAAAACGATGCCGTATCCATCTTCAGGCTGATACGCAAATCACAACGGTCACTGCTTAGTCGCTGAAGCTCAAGGCATTTATTTAGTGAAATTTGGTGACCATTCGATAGCAGCGCATCAGAAATATCATCGATGGCATAGAAAATAATTACCGAATTCCACTTTGCATTTGGATCCACTTGCTGCGCTGCATATAACTGGTTACATCCGTTTTTGACAATCATCTTCACATTGCTTCGTGTTGCTTCGTTCCAAATCAGCTCCGGATTCTCGCTCTTCGAGTCGAACATCGAAATTCTGAAACTCTTCATTCGAATCATCAACCGGACAGTACACCTCAAAACGATGAGTGAAGTCATCCCTTAATCACTTCCATGCTTGCCTTTAATAACTATATTAACAAATTTTTGGAAGCATGCGTTCAGAACACTCAAAAAGATGCAGCAATTGCCAATTTAACAGTGCGTCATCACGCGAATATCGGAATATGCGGAAGGAGGAAAACAGTCAGTGAACTGTTGCAACGATAAAAGAGGAAGTGCCAAAACCATACTTTTTGCACTTCAACTACACTATTTCTAAGATAAAATCAGAGAAAATCTCTCATACCTCCGCCTACTACGGCGAAAAGCGAATGCTGACAACAGCTTTCCACGCACATCTCAATGAGAACAGCTATCATGCAAACAGTAAGCCAGCACTGTGAAAGCTTTTATTGCAAGAATTTGAATGAAATGCTGGATTCGTTCATTAAACTAGCTGATGCTTTCAAACGCAAATCAAAAATATGAGGGTGGAAAAATAGTTAACATAAATAAGGAGATAAATGAAAGAATTGGAATGTACGACGTAATAAAGGCAAACGACGTGAAAATTATGACAAGAAAACGTACGCAGCCTGCGGAGAATCCCTGAGTGCATCAGTAAAAATTGGTGGCAGATAACGCGTGATGAATCTGCTCCAGCGCGGACCCGTCAGTTTGTTTGCTTGAAGCTTCGCTAGTAACTCAGCTGCAGCCAACCGATCTTCAGGTGCAGCTTGGCTCTCACATAGAATACTCAGAATATACAATAAACCACCTGAAAGAATGTAATCCAAGTTGAAACATCGAAGTCAAACTAGGCTACTGGGATGGGAAGCTAATAGTGGAAATGAAGCGCCGATATATCCTTCCAGCTTAATAGTCGCAGGACATAACAAATGGAAAAGGAAATTATTCCGACCTCTCCAGACGAAAGAAGTAACATTAAAGCATCGGGATTCTTACATCAAGTTCAGACTGATTAACGGAAGCATGCTTAATCCCTTTACCCTGCCTAATGTTTACAGTGTCAGAACGAATGTACGACAGGCTCAAATGCATCAGTGAGTATAGCGCGCTATTGAGTTCAACACTGCAATACAAAAAAGGGGATCGACGGAGTTGACCCGCATCGCATTCCAACTGAATCAGATAATAAATGGGCAATGCAGTCCTGCTTTCGTCGTTATACGATTCGAGTCAACGAATAACAAAACAGTCGACAAAGGCATAATTTGAAAGTGATGGCTGTCTTGAAAATCATCGAGCTGCTTTCTGAAGGCAAATAATGACTGTTGATGAGCAGATTTTTTTTAAAAATTTTCAGTAATTATAAAACGAGTTCATCGAATGCACGAAAGAAGGGCTGAAATTGCTATACGCCTACTGACAATTCCCCTATAAAGTCAGACTAATAGTGAACCCATATCAGCTGGTGTGGAACTTATCACCACAATAATTTCTTTCCACTGGATATAGCAGCGTCATGCAGATGCATGAATAGAGGCATTATTATCTGCGATATGCTTAAAACGACATAGCATCCCAGACTTATAGTTCTTTTCAAGTGAGCCAAGATTTCGGCTTGCAAAGTCATGGTCAAAGCAAACACATGTGAAGAAAACAAGGTCTAGGAAGAAAGAGGAGAAATGAAGAACAAAGGAATGGAGAACGATCAAGCGAACAAAACTTTTTAACCTTTCGTCCTTAATTCTCTTCTTTTCTCTGAAGCTTTTAGTCCCTGCAGACGCTCCTTTCAACAACTGCACTGATAACAGCAAAGCATTTCAAAAATCACATCTGCCATGTTACATTGGTCGAATAACATTAGGGGCAAATTAAAAGAAGTTGTAAGCTTTCATCGGCCAATTCAATGCTTCCCTATCACATACTCCCACCTGCGTACAATATCCGTAGACGCTCACACTGAAAAGACATTCAAACAAAAGTAATAAAGAAAACAAACCATAATCAAGTGTTTCCTTAACAACGCGGCCATTTGAGCACAACGCAATCAACGTCTGCAGAACCAATGGAATTGCTGAAATACCCATTTCTTTTGACGCATACACAAGCACATTTGAGTAATCTCCAAGGTCTCTCAATGAGACAACGCTGAGCTGATATTTCATTGAAAATAGCCAAGTCTTGATTTGGACTCACACAGAAAATGGTACGTGTCTCGCAACATGAGCCGGCTGCAAGTCGACTTTGTTCCCCAGCTCTCAACCCTTTGTTTAGAAAGTGCTCATAAATAAAATGCCTGAACTGCCCAGGCAGTTACCGCAATCCGTAGGAGAAAAGTGGAAAGTGGCTAAACTATCTACGAAGGCTCCCAGTAGCGCTACGGATAATCATTGCACTGTGATTCAGAGAATAGTTTGGCTTGAGCGAAACGTTCTCTCACAATGGAAAGATGGTTGAAAACAGGCAACGAATTCGTACCGATCGCTTCCGCATTGTGCACCTGCTGCTTGGAGGATAAACAGTAGACAAAATAATGGGTGCCGAATAGCAGCATTCATGAGCACTGCATTCGAAAATATTCGACTATTCTTTTTGTTGAAAAATAAGAAAAAATAAACGAACTGAGGAAAACAGATAAAAGATCACTGGAAATGATCACTGAAAATGCACCTTTTGGCTGTTGAATAATCAGTGAGAAAATGAGTGATAACTGAGAAATCGCCGCGATATCACCAACACACTCTCTATTAGTCGCCGAGAGCGAAATAATCTGAAAAATGACGTTCACGAGGTTGCGTACATCAGTTTCATCAACGACCTCCCGAATAAAGCCTCTATTTGAAAGGCGTTCCCGACCTTCCAAATCAAACTCTCAAAAATCAGCAGATTTAAATTCATAAATTTTATTCGAAGGAGACGGCATTCAAAAAGGGACGCCAATCAACTGAATTCAGCCAACCAGCTAACATACATTGCATCAAATTTTAATGTTCCTGGCTTACATTAAAATATCGCAGCAGTTTCATAACAACTGCTCCTGCCAATCCTTCTTTAATAAGCGCATGAAAACGCTTATTATAAATTCAATGCATTCTTAAGGGGCAAATGCTGCTTATTCTGCAAAGACGATGAGCCCTCGGATGCAGGAAGCGATGTGAAGGATTCAATTTAATGAACCATCGGCGAACTGGCCTGGGGGAGTGCAAAAAACGGTTCTTGTTTCTAAACCGCTAACAGTTCAACGTTCTCAGAAATCCTATTGGACAACCACATAAACCAATGACCGGAAGTACAACAATAACATCTTATCTGGTGCACCTGCTCGGACACTCTATCAAAACGCTAATCTGCAAACAATCATACTCAGAAAATATAGAATATCCACTGATTATATGAATACTCCCATCCTCTAATCACTATGAAGGCTGGAAACTGGATATGTTCAGGGTGCTCAAAGAGTTCACAGGAATCGGGGCTTCTATGTATAGTTTCAACTCTGCGTGGATCCATGCGGGTGATAATATCCCTGAAATGTTGCCCATCCTCTTGGGCAAATATAGAAGAAAATGTTGTATAAAGCCCCTTGCACAACCTAAACAACGCATTATTTTTTCTGTAGTTATTAATGTGAGGTTGTGTTCAACATTAATCACTCACGGGATCTCAGCTGCATTGCTTTTAAAAGAGAGGAATTTTCCAAATATTCAAACTCAGGAAACAGTTACACTTACAGTAAGGAATACTTCAGCAAAATGGTAGTGAACTTTTTCATGGAACATTCCTCAGTCCTCACGAAGTTGCGTTGCCCAAGCGCATTACAACAGTGCCATCAAGTATCTGCGTCTTTGGCCCCAATCAGTTCACGGGTCTCAACTTGAGAGTTACAGGAACTAAGACCACGAAACTTGATGGAAATGACTTGCACTACGGAAGAAACCAGAAAACCAACTTCTGTGAAGATTTATACGCATTTTAGAGAAGTCAGGCTTTCACCCTTCAAAGTGATCAGATCGGAGAAAATGGAAAAAGCGCACCACAACAGCGATCACGATGTTCGTTCTTTTCTGCTCATCGCACCAACCGGCTTCATAATTGGCCAAAAAATAATGTGACAAAGGCAACAGTGTATAATTAGCCAAAAAATGCTCGTAAAAACCTTCCATAAAAGACACGTTTTCACGTGTGCATTACGATCTGGCCGATGTAAAAAGCGATACAAACCGGTTGTAGAATACATGCAAAATTATAGGCGCGCTTAAGCGTCTCCACTTCCAAGAAATTGAAAGTTGACATATGAGACCGTCCAATGATTTATATTACATTTACCAAATAGTGAACCTCTAATCCCCATGGTTTTCCAGTTAAAATTATCGAACACATAACGGACAAACAGGGACGAATATGTATGCGTGCTGATGTAGGTTTTTGTAAGCGCTAAAATACGCAAAATCGTGCAGCATGAGACGAAACTATTCTACTGTGCCAAAAATCCATTTAAAACATATTTACTCACAGCGCTCGCAAAGAAACAATATCGGGACAGTACCTTAAACAAAAGAATTCCCTCCTACTTCACGCCCAGCATTTCCTTAAAAACAGCAATTTTTGTGAATTTGCACGCAAAAAGTGTTCTCCTTTTCCGTTGTGGCCTTTCGGTTTGTTACTTGAAACCGCACAGACAGATATAGAACCTCGTTTAAGAATGCGCGCATGCGTACACATACACGTAGTCACCACACAAACACATGCTAACAAGCCTTGGATTTGAGAATTGATGAGGTGCAGTCAGAGGACAGATCTGACTGTCAACAAATCGCTCACTTCCACTATATCAGTGCAGATATTGCCATTTTCATGGAGCAGCGCTGTATTTGCTGAGTTGCTGAGGTGGCACTTACATGACAGATATTTGGATGCCCTGCTCCTTGACCACAAATAAAAATAAGATCTGAGTTATATATGAGATGGAAACAGTAAAAGCGAAAATAGCTAAGACGTTGCCTTATCCCTCATATTTTTGCTGTAACAGTCCTCAAATCAACTCTTCATGCAAGAATTAAAAGCCAATTTAAAGTAAGAAACGCCTTGTCTAGGGCATTATGCAAAGAATTAACTTCGTTTAATGACGTTTTCGCCTTATTTTGACGAAAACTACAATGCCCCAGATGTACTCGTGCAATGAGATTTGCAACACCTCCTGCTGCCGGTTCTGGACTGAAAGCACAGAGCACAACTTGTGCAGAACACTTTCACCCAAAATAGCCTCTAAGAGTTAAACACATTCTAACAAGCCATGAACTCTCCGAATACACTGAACGCACTTCTTTCGCAAACGTTCAGAGAAACCAAAGATTGCGACAAGATAAGAGGATAGGTAAATCCTTCAAAGCACCTTAATACTCAAAGGCCTCATCTAGCTGGCAATTAAAGATAACTGCATCCAGCTCTTCGATCATCCGCCAATACTAGACATGGATCTTAACAACAAATACCTTCGGTTGCATAAAGGCGACCCCTTTTTGGCACTTACACTGAGTAACTCATAATGCATTGAAGAAGAAAGCGGACAACTGACCCTAAACTTTAGAAGTATGCACGCAAAACGCACAAAAATACCTCGCTGATAGAAAGATGCTCACTGATTTCTCAATCGCCCCTCATAACAGACGAAATATTCACATGCAACAACTTCCAGTGCGAGAAATTGCTGAGAAAATTTGGATTCAATGGACAAGGTGAATTACTATCTTGTGAATACTTTAGTGGTGAAATGAATATGCAGGATGATAAAAGGTTCGTCTTACCTTCAGAGCATTTTGCTGAACTGAAGATTCGGATTTGATTCTGAGAAAGGAAAAAATTAATTTAAAGTGACCGATTAGCAATATTTCCACGCCTATAAATAATAAAGCAATTAAACACACAGCAAATATATGAATTGCGACCTTTGTCGTTCTGGCAATTAAAGACTCCAACTTTGTAGTTTACATGACGCTTCACTTTTATCTTTAAAGTATCGACTTCATACCCACCCACACTGTCAAGGTGCACAAAAACTCTGAACTGCTCTGAATGCCACTAACCGTGAACCTATGAAAGACATTAACTTTCGTCTAACTTTCACCTTATTAATGAATTTAGCGACGATGTGTGAATGAAGTCCCGGTTAGTGAAGAAACAGTGAGACATCGACGCTCATGGGACTCACTTTCGAAACCGATCTTTTTACATACGTTGTTGATATCATTCGATCAGTGGCGAATGCGAGGGGCACATTAAGTGAATCGTCTACTCGAATCAAATTATAATGCCCAATTAACCAGAAACTTTCGAAGGTGGCCCATAAAATATACATTGAGTGTCTGTGCATCTTATCTAATATATGCAGTTTGCAGAACAGTAATTTTTCAGCAAACATTAGTGAAAGGTTGTAAGACTGTCTAGATGGACTGAAGTGAATTTCACTCTGGCCGGTGCAGCAGCTCTTCAACTGGGCTAACAAAACGGATATTAGGTTCTGCAGCAGAATCGAGGTGAATAAATAGGTTATTCCATTTATTCATGAAAAAAAGCACTAGGAGCAGTCAAAATTCTACTTAGACCATAAAATTTTACCATCTATCGGCTCACTATGTCTTATTTGTTACCGATCTTTTAGAAGTAATTTCCTCTCTAAAGAAGCTTTACGATGTTATTTAATAGTTTAATACTCAAATACTGCCAACTTCTTTCCGCTTAAAAATACTCCACAATCCTAATATAGCAAGTAAGAAATCACCGGGGTTAGTGGTCAGAAGATTAGCCAGTGCCTCGAGGCACATTGAAACTTCATTCATAACGTCGTGCGATGGCTCAGATACCGTCTCCCAATCAATAAGCACTGCTTCACCATTCAGCGCCTTCTCCTCTTTCGAATCACCAAGCAATATATGACTCTTGTCATCCAAGAAATCCAGCAAGTCCATGCATACCTTCTTCGGCTCCTTTAACAGTTTTTGCACAAGCACTACATTATTATAAAAAATGCATAGGAAACAGGTAGTCCAGGTAACAACTGTTGATGAGTGACGCATTGCGATTTGATGGATGAGGCTAAGGTTTGAAGGTCATCTCAATGGAACGGCAAAATATTCTGTTAATGTAAACTCTCAATCTGGGTGCCTCTAACATCACAATCAACGAAATATAGTTCGAAGAGTGGAAACCGAATACAGAGTGATTTAATGTCAGCTCCTAAGTAATGTGGCGTAGGAGACGATTTCCGATTGGAGGAGACCAAACCGACGATAAAGTCGGAGAAATACTTCCTGACGGGGACCATATCAGAGGTCGGAGACTCCGCACAGCGCTTGTAGCAAGCAATAATTCATGTAAGCCTGCATCTCCGCTGTCTTCACGGTTGTCATGGCGTTACTACAAGGCTTTCCTGTTTCAACAATTCGTGATGACTGCACCAGTATTCCTGTACAACAACTACGGCGATAAGAAGGCGTCTAAGGATAAGAAAAGCACATAACACAGACGCAGTTTTCCCGTTTTTTCTGGCAAAGTCGGATGCATAGTACTCCAATACGCAATCAATCAGGATTGTTCTCTCTAATCGTATGCAATGTTTTATCCAAACGTTTGCATATTCCTCACGTGAACCATATAAAGCGAAATTTATCAACACAAGCTGTAATGAATAGGTTTTTTCGGCAGTTTCCTACCACAGAAATGATTAATTAGTCAATATGCTGCATTAGCTTCTCTGCTTTATTGATTTCGACTCCTTATTCATGCATATATGCTGGCGCTTCTTTGATAACCTTTACACACTTAATTATCCGTTTAAATCAATGAGCACTTCACCCACTTAAGAAATAATAAGGCACAATAGTGGCATAATAACTTTTTGGGTTAATGTGAACGATTGCATGCACCCTCCCCCACTGCATATCAATGATTTGCAATGGAGCTGCAGTAGAATCCAAATATATCACCTATTGCTTTTCTTCATTTCGAGATAGGCAATACTTACATAAAGGACAAAATTTGGTTGTTCGTTGTAGATACGCACAAAGATATCGCCCACAATCAGCTCGTTTACATACAGCGACATCTTAAATTCGGCTCCGAACAACTCACTCTGAAGTACACGTTGATTTTTAATAAGCGTTTCGTTTTGTAGATCAGCAAAAACGTCACCCAACGTTGCTCAGCATCAGTCAACAAAAACGCGCTGTAAATATCAATTTTTGAAAGAATCAATAAACATAAATATAAAAGACAAAGTCAACTCTTGTCCAACTCTTCCAGGAAATTTCTTCTACCGTCCATTTCACCGAATAAGTTCAGAATGAGGTGGACATTTTAAAAGTTTATGTATCAAACCGTGTTCGTGTTGGAGGTCCGATGATATTCCACAAATTCTAATAGCTCAGCGCGTGTCGCATTATCCCATATCAGATACGGATCCTTTGTATTGCTATTCAACAACTTTAGAACCTGAAAAAAGAAATTACAAGCACAATGCTCGAAATTCAATCAAATTCATGAGAGTACTCGTGCGTCATATAACAAATTCCCTATTCATATCCACAAAAAAAAACCAATATACATCACCTTCAGCGGTGGAAGCATCGAACAGAACCATCCACCAGCAACGTTTTATTTACTGACCAGCTCTGACCACTCGGCAGTGACCAGCACATTGCATTTATTGACCATGCGGGAATGCATACAAAAATTGAGGAAGAACGCCGCAATCGATGACATACTTATTTGAGAATATAAGCGATCAGCACGCATCGCATCATGTAACAATCATTCGATTCGTACAAACAATAAATACATGCCATCACTCAAAACAATGCTGCTCCCAACCTTTAGACACAATTTCACATAGTGCACATTTTCAAACACAACACACCTTGGAAGATAGGGAAGTAGATAGATAAAACCCTCCCAAGGGAAAACGGGTGAAACCCACTAAGCACTTGGAAAAAACAGCAGACCCAGCACTCTCATCCAGAAGAATATGCTATATCACGTATTTGGATCTGATGACAAGTTGAAGACTGTCGGAAGCTGTTAAAGGCGTTTTGCTACAAACTCTGCACGTATGTTTCATCGGCAATAAACCAGAACGAAAAAAGTGATATTTTCGAAACGAGTGGAAGGAAGCTATGACCGATGATGCAATTAAGGTAGCACATCGCTAGTAGACTTTTTCGAGGCCCATAATGCAGCGACGTCGAAACTGTAAGCGGATAGCTTTCATGTTATGCAAGATAACATGAAACCTCACCAGGCCCATCAAGCATAACGGACATCTCAGCTGCCTGCATATGCATGCACACCACACTGCACAGCTAGATTACTTCCTCATATCAAGTGGCATCAATCGCCATCACCTCTCGACAACTCCTGCCACCTTCTTTCCGACTTTCTAAATCGACCGCTTCTTGGAACAGTGAAAGAAGGCAAAACTAACAAAGTCGTTATCTTTGTTTCGCATAGATCTGCATATAAATGGTGTAAGCATGGCACGAAGGCTGTTCTGCACACCATCATTGTCGGGAGTTCCCTCCCTGAACCCGGCAAGGCACGATAACGCTTCGCAGCTGCTACGAGCCAACTTGTTTCGAAGTGATTGCTTATTCGATTCTTCATTGTGCTCCACTCCTTAATTGCCACTCATTCAACTTAAAACTCTCTGATTTTGGAGCTAATAAGTCCTAGTTTATAAGCACTACAGTCATAGGTATCCGATCGTGGTATAACAGGAGGTGCATCTCTTCCCTGGCTTGATCTAATGGTATCTCTCCGGTTCTCACAAGCGAAGTTTCAGCAAAAATTCGAAAGACTATCCGAATGCCTGATCCCGGTTCTTCAAGTTCATGGAATTCGACAACTGGTTTTGTCCCAGAGCTCCACATCTCTGCACTTATAAAACGAATGTGGAGTTCCTGAGTTGCATTCAACTTACAACCTTAGAAAATCTCTCACCAGTTATATTCATAAACATAATACTGAACAGTAATATCAGTCCTGTCGAGTACCAGGCTGTAATCTCAAAGTTGGATGTTCGAATTTCGTAAAACGTTACAGTCGCAAATATCTGCCACTTCCCTCATTTGCTCCGGAAATATTTTTTTGGAGTTGTGGGATGCGCAGTCCTCACCAAGGATCATCGCTTTTTGGAACAGCACTGTGGTTGAACTTGTGGGCAGTGGCTCATCTCCTATTACTGAAAATTAACGAAGATACAAAAAAAGCAAACAATGTTACCTCCTTCATCGAGTGTAAAATCGAAATGGAAGAGATGAGGAAGCAGCTGCCAGAGAACACCGGCTTGGAATAGCTGCATCTGGAGAAGTGTGCACACAGCCAGTGAGCAGACGCATTCCGCTGCCGCAGATGCCAGACGGGTCAAATGCTAAATAATTCAACTACATGGCGAGCAAGTGAGCCTATTAGTTCGAAAATGCTTTAAGCCCGGGTGATTAAGTTGATAATGAATAAAGCACTATCAGTTTAATATAGAACTCGAAGCACTCGGATCATGCGAAACTGTGACTGATACATGTATCCCCGGAATTTCAAGTGAAATATTGTCGCCATATCAGCGTCAGTGGAGCCGGTGATCATATTTTAGGCTGGGTAGTTCTCTTGAATAAAAAGTGCTTTCCATCACTTCCCACTTCCCCCACCCATCCACAAACAGGTAAAAGCGCAATTCTTGATCACAAAGAAAGAAAGGACAGAGACAGTAAGAAAGCAAGGAGGAGGAATCTAATATTTCATCAATCTGCACACTTGGGAGAAGCTGTATGCGATGCAATGAAAATTCGCGATTATTTCCAGCGAATTGTTCAGTGAATGGCGCCTTTATGAGTGCAACGACACAAACGTTCTCTAATAAGAAATAACGCGCTCAACTCCTCCAAGTGTGTCTCACCTATGTATATGTGGAATGTGGTCAATTTTGGAAAAGCCGGAATGTGCGATCCCTCACAACCTCCCACGATCCTCATGTGGACCTTCTTCAAAAGAACTGAGAACGACCTAACGGGAAGTAAAGACAACTCATGGAAATTCTTTTTTTAACTGTCATAGCAGTTTTTAAGTACAGAAAAAGATACTTCTCTCGATCCGCTTGTATGCAAGTGCCCAAACAATTCGTTACTTCTTTTATGCCTGTTACCAAATGTTCGCAAACAGCTCTCTATATACACTTCAGGCAGATGCCCACTCATACATGCCTAATCAAAGGCTATTTAAAAATAGCGGGACACAGTTGCTGACAGATATCAAACGAAAGAGTGGAGTGTAACGCTATCTCAAAAAACTGTGAACTGAATACGTTACTACATGACGTTTGTACATAACAAATAAGCAGTTATTATGCAATACGTGTCCTACGAGAAGACATATCATCAACACACTGCATCGGATAACCATAAAATCAACTCACATGGAATTGAAGCAATCTGCATATGTTGTTGAATATAGTCGGCATCTCAGAAAGCTTCTCGCGACAAGCCTCAAACTGTGCCGCTGTTGCAAAACAATGAAGCGTGTGGATGCAAACCTCAAATATAAACAATAAATGATTGGAATCCTACGGTGTCTATGCTCATCCAGGATCCCAAATTCAGATTCTACATGGTATCTCGCAATTTATTTTAATGCAGCAAGGAAAAAGACGAATGAAAAAGTGCAATATAAAAGAGCAATAAATGAACGCAGCAAACAAGAATCCACAGAAAAATAAACCAACGTAGCACATTGGCCATATCTACCTGACGCATAACAAAGAACAAATGCTTACCTGTACGGGCATATCTTCCTCTTTTGAGCCAAGATTAACCATAGGAACACAGCGATCGAAAGCACTTTGCAATGCCTAAAAAGCATATAAAACAAACAACGTTACTCGATGCACCAGTTTTTTATGTTCACTCGAAGACGTCCAGAGATGTCGATGGATATTATGATTCGTTCCAAGAAATTCGGATAGGGCAGGTTAACGAATGAGGGAGATGAAAGGCAATGGACCAGTCAGGCAAATTCGGCCCTTTCTGAACTAAAAAGTTGCGTCATTCTCAACTATACTGAGCAAATGTAAAGGAAACAGTCGTTGAAAGAACTTACAGTCCCATTCGAGAATGCATCGAATCTACACAACCCCATCAGATTCAACCAATCTCAGATCGGTCCGCCGTGAGAATACGAGGCGGAAAATGAAGCATTATTTTTATGTTCGGTCGTTTATACTATTCAAAACTATTGTCTTACTCTTTCAATAACTTTTCCTGCAAATTCTTTGTAAATTGGACGTAAGCGATCACTTGACTGCATTAATGATTAGTCAAGAACAACATGGTAGAAATCAATTCTCTTTTTATTTTACAATTAAGAGAGAAACAACTATATGCTTACGAAAATAACGTCCTTGTTGTTGGAAAGCTTTTCTTCTCAACACGAAATTCTAGGCAGAAATAGAAGCATGGATATAAATAAAGTTCATTTAGACAACTAGATAACCGAAAAATTCACAAGATAATCGGCCAGAACATTTCAACGAACCTCGAGACCAGCGTCCCTCCTCAACTGTTCGGCATTGAGAGCCGAACTTTGCAGCGTACAGTGACATAATTCGACGGCCGCATTCAGCAGAGCACCTCCTCCACTTGCGAACAATGCATCATCCTTCGATTCAAGATCGATTGTTCTAATCAACTGCCCATAACCAGCGTATTTGTATGGAGCAAGCTCTGCAAACACTCCGTAAATATATAGACACAAAAAGACCTTGTCGGTTTACGCGTCTGCGACTCAACTTTGGTGTTTTTGCGTACCACGTTTTACTGCAGATAATATCCATCAAATTGTATACAGAAGGCACTCATAATGTGTTGCCAAAATTTCAACCAGAAGAATTATAACCCTCATTATGCTATAACACATTCTTCCAATATGTGACTAGAAACGACCGAGAAAAAGCCGATCAATCCTTTAATAAAGACTCATAGCAATGTACTAACAATCAAATCAGAGCTTATGACGACCTTCTGACTGAATGCGCGTTATAAACTCTTCTCGCTGACTGATACAGCGTAATGTAGAAGTTGTATAATAAAAAGGTTGGAAACTTCTGTAAAACCAGCGAAGAAGGCATTGCCCGCTGAAATTGACCGCCGCCAGATTGCAAGAATAGTTCCCTTCCATTTCTAAACACTGTTAGGACAATATTACTTAATCCCTCAAAAGGCTCTAATTTGTTTTAAAACCATTAAAAAATCGTTCTCTTCCCTGCTGTGAGGTCGTGCATAGCAGCCTGAGAACCCCATTCAGAGAACACATCATTGCACCGGATGTTCTTCCATAACTCTTCTTACACAGTGCGCTAAACTGAACGTCGATCAACGCACCAAAAACTCTAATAAATGAGAGATGAACCTTCAGCATGTCGACTATAGACGATGGATTGTGCTTGAAGGCAAAGCACAATACGCTGTGTATCAGGTGTGAGCGATGCCCAAGCTACACTCGATGAGAGCATCTCATAGGCACAATTGATCTGCTCAAACATCTCACGTCCTTCTGGATTCTTATCTGGATGGTACTTCTGCGCCAATTTAAAATACGCACGGCGAACCACCGAAGAATCTTTCCAACTGCAAACATGCATCTGATCACTGCAACTGAGACGTACCATCTATACAGTGTTACTCACCGCAGAGGTGGGTAAAACTAGAAATGACAATAGCTACTTTGCCACATCTAGAGACTGAAGAGAGAAACTTGGTTACTTGGAGTCTCACTTCACACTTCTTTTTAGGTCGGAAATCGTCGCATGAATTGAAAAGTCATTTTACAATTTCCATTATTTTTCTAACGAACTGCTTATGCCACAAGAAAATTGTGTTCCCTCTACTCATTAGTAATGCTCATACAAACCTAACATACGTGGAACCCACGCTCATACAAACCTAACGTGGAATCCATGAAGCCAAGAACCCAAACTCACGAATGTATTTCATCACTCAGTTTTCTTCATCAATTCGAGAAGTCGACTACGTTTTATAGAATTCCATCTCGTGGCAACTGCTCCTTATGCGTACTATGGCCGAAATAAAAAACCCCTCGTACGGTATGTCATGCCACCTCGCGCATAAGTAAGCGCCGTATGCTAAATAGTTCATCCGAGAAGGGAACAATATGTGACCACAGCATTCTATCAACCTCGTTTGATGCTCTTTTCCCATTCGACTACATATAACATTTGTCGTGAGTTCAGCATCTGCGTGCGAACAGCACTTCTGCTCCGACTATATCTCCGTATTAAGTCTTTTTGAATCACCGTTAAAAACAAACAGCGAATATACGAAAACATCTGCACGGTCCTACCCTACCTTTCTTTAACAATAAGAAATCACAAAAAGGTCGAAAACAGGTTCAAATGGCACTTGCAAAAGTCAACCGCAAACCGACTTCCTTACGGAGAATTTGATGCTAGACTCCTATTCTCCACAAAGGTTGTACTTGGACAAGAAATTCCTTAAGCAGATATGTCTAACCCTGATAGCGTGAGATGATACCCTCAAAGAATGGTTCCCCTAGTTGTTTCCATCCTGGGTTACCATACATTAAAAGTAGGTTAATTTAATTCTTACGTAGTCTCGTCGAAAGGTAATCCAAGTGTTTCACATGCCTGTTCCAATGACATTGCCGGTGCTTTGCGATTAATTTCATTAAGCCATGCCGCCAAGCATGCGCGCAAAAATGGTACCTGCAATTAAATACTGTAACCTTAATGTAAAGGCATCAACTATGATCGATTTGTTTTGGAACTGCGAGCTCATGGCAAGTCCACATACTGAACTCATTGAAATGTGCTTGGATAACTCTGACAACACGGAAGGTCCCATACGACTGGAAAGATTCATGCTGATAACGACGGCTGATAAAGATAAATCGAGGAAAAGCTTTAAGACTAGGTGTATGACGCTCTACAAGTTGATGATTTCCATCTGCTCTAGGACAACCGAATGGAAAAGGGAAGTTATAAGGAATGTATACCACCCACAACACTGAAAAACGAGGGTACTGACCATGAATGCGGAGAAGGGTCTACTAGTAAGGCAAACAGAGATAGAAAGCTGAGGATTTATTGAGGATGCCATGCAATCTTAGCCGAGAAATGCTTCAGGAAATGTTGTGCATCCAAAGAGAACGTATCGGACGAACTGCGGAAGCATCGTAGGAGGAGGGTGCAGAAACCTGCGCTAAGTGGAAGATCATAAGAGAGGCTTCTGTTCGAAATGAACTCTAATCCAGCTTTTATAAAGAAATATGCAAATTTCATACAGCGGTATCTCTTATAGAATACTCTCCTAATTCATAACGAAGAGCGCTAGTTGACTGCATTCTGTTTTCATCCTACCTCCACCTACACTAAATCATCTTCGCATGCAATATCGCAGAAACAAAAACATCAAATGCGCATGCCAAAAATAAGAAGCGCTTGGAAACAATATAAAGGGTTGGAAATTGCTTCAGCACAGATTTACCGCGCTTTTAATGCAATATAATACCACTGAGCGGCAAAATGCTTGGCGATAGTTTTAGGAAGAGAATTTGATACAAACAGATCATTTACCAGGTAATTTCTGGGAGATAGTTTGCAATGAAAACGCTACCACTTCCAAGGACTTCAAAACTATATGGCAAGTGCACCCTTTAAACGTCTCTTTTGTGAACGGAATGGAAAAACTTTATTCCTTGGTAAAAAAAGACCCCTCTCAAATGCTTCTCTGCAGATTTGGAAAAAGAAGTGCTTTTCAACAAAAACCCTTTGAAAAGAGGTCTTTTCGAAAAAACAGCCCTGACCAAATTGTTCCTTACGAAAGCTCGGCCAAAGTCGATGAACAAGATCCAACAGCAAAGGAAGTATAAAATTCAAGAATGTGCCTAGCAGTTTTCACTTGAACCGTTATTTTGTGTAAACATCTCTTAGTTTCTTCCCTTTTCTCAAAAAAGGAGTGAAATGAAAACGACAAACTGGATCTCGAATGGGCCAATCGGGGAATCGCTGTTTATTGCACAGATGGCGAAGGTAATAAACATGGCAGAACAATTCCTCATCGAGTTGCGGATAATCAACAGTTGGTATTGGACAATACTGATAGACTGCCTTCACATTCGACGGCAGCCTATTCGAGAAATCACTCACATGCAGCGCTATTCGCTCGATTAAATGACGCCTGCAATAACAGCATTCTTTTGCATCGATATCAATGACGATCTCAGAGATAACGGGAAGGGCAGCTTACATGAAGCGGCTCTAGGAAAAGTCAAAACCTTTCGGATTTATCGGTCCGTTCTGCCGCTTGTTGTGGTCCCATAACTGCAGGAAATAGTGTTATATCTCCACAATTTCATCACTTTTCGTACAAGCGTTTAGTTTAATATACATAATAGCAAATGTCCAGGGTTTAATCAAGGCGAGTTTTGCTGTTTCAAAATGAAGGGGTGGTGGCACCTCTAAAGTAGATAAGGATGAAAAAGATAACTTGGTACCTGCCACCCCACTTCCCTTCCATCCTTCTACTCCTACGCATTCGTGCAGCATCCGTAACCCACAACACAAGAAACTGGTGACAAATTTTCAAAACTTCGGAGGAATCATTTCAATAAGTAGCGCATCCGATATCCACCAAAACGAGGCAACGCCGTCGGCAAAAATAAAATATGGTGATCGGAGCAGAAGCCGATTGGTTCTCTTCCCCTCCCAACTTCCATCATAAAAGACAATAGCATTTCCGTGAAGTTCTCTCGATTTAGAACACCTCTAAGTGGAGTTTAATCTGTCCCCTCTCCATTTACTGTCATTGAACATATTTTTTACGAGTTATCAACAACAACCAGCAAAAAAGAATGGCTGAGAGCGAAGAACATGAAATTCTTTAGAAGGCAAACAGACAAACGAATTCGGCTACGCAGAAAATTAAAAATCGATCTTCCCCGCTCTGTAACAATCTATTCCAATAACGCAATCTGCCTTTTCGACAAATCCAGTTCAGCTGAACCCCCTCTTCCCTCCCCTCCCCATCTCCCCAAATAAAAAGAAAAGCACTCAATTTGCCTCTGCATACTGAATAAACAATGATACTTTACTGTCTAAAGGCTCCAAAAATCGACTTTTGGAAGGACCCTCAGTAGTTTTCTGCAGGAAGAAAACGTGAAATTAGCGTTTTTTTTTGGCTGATTCTTATTCCAACTGAGCAGGGCTTTCATAAAACGCATGCAAATATGCTTGATTAACTATATACCGACTTCTGTCAATCCGTTCATCACTTCCCTACATCAAACAAATCCATGACAATTTATGCCGTTCGGCCTCATAAAAGAAGCTCGAAAGATGAGCACAGATGAACGTTTTTAGACGATTCAAAAGCACATAAAACATCTCTTCTTATTACGCTAACTGAAGCCGAAATCTGTCCGGTATTCTCGTAAATATATGTCCAAATGTCGTAAGTGGGTAACACTGCTCTGATGATAGGCCGTAAGTCAACTTCTAGAAGAATCCGCTAAGACCGGATCAGGACCTCCATTCCTGACGACCTTGAATCCAACCACATCCATTTCAATCTATTTATTATCGAAATTCTCAAAGCACTTCTCTAACATAGCACCACTTCGAAGCCATAAAGATATCAGCTTTTGCCCACGTCCCTCCTTTCAAAACAACGATAAAACCAAGAAAGCTGTAGCTACACGACGTGTGTCGCAGTTACCAAAACTGAGATTTACTCTGTTGTATATTATATACTTCTGATCATTGCTTTTATTAGTATGCGGTGCCACCCAACACGATAACACGTGGAAAGGCGAATGTGTAAGAAAAACATGATAGAACTGCTATTTCCTGGGAAATCGATATTACCTCCGAGGATCCTCATCCGTTTTTATGAAAGTGAGCACAAACGATTCAAAAGAAACATACCGCATTTCAGTATTCCAAATGATTTCAGGATTGTCAAATTCACCCAAGAATACTTGAGCGTATTTCTCGGCGCCGTATTCCTCCAAATAAAAGATGGCCGCCTCTGGCAACAAAGGACTCAATACGCTATGAGAAACAAATTCGGACTTCGCCTGGAAAAAAGACACATGTAAGACCGTACATTAAAGATATGTTGCCTGAAAACTTTAGACAATAAAAAATCATCAGTGGTAAGGAAATGAAAATTATTCAAAAAGAGAAAAATTCGCCAATGACGACCGAACAACGAGCCAAAACTTCAATGCTGCCAAGTCGATTTCAAATAAACTCTCAGCTTTAGCCAAACAGAAATGGAGGATAAATGCGGACGAAATATTAAATACTTTAATGAAGAAAACTTAATGGCAGCCAACTCTGATAACAACTTTATGAGAAGCCACCCACAGGAAATCAGCCAACACTGAGTGGTGCTGCAAAAATTGACTTGAGGCACTTAACACCTGCGTGCCATGACCGAAGATTTACGAACACCGCGACGTGGACAGCACCGGACAACGTCTACTGGTCAGCACTAAAGATAACGAGATGAGGATTTTGTTGATTACGGCGGTCAGGACCTTAGTGAAACCACTTCATAGAAACAGCCGCAGTGTATACCACGGCATGTACAGAAATAACTGAAAGGCACTTACAACAGCCGATCGAAATGCTTGTTTCATATGTGTGTAATGCAGGAAGCGCGCAATTGGCAGCACATTCGACCCATTATACATCAGAATGAAGAAGAATACTCCGGATAAATATAACCGCGACAAGAAGGGATTATCCTGGAACCCATATATATATATATATATATATATATATATATATATATATATATATATATATATATATATATATATATATATATAGTAAAAAAAATCGCTTTCAACGTTTCACCATGATTCATTTGCATAATCTGACACTGATACAAACTCCAATGGTTCTAGGTCTACCTTCCATAAATTTGCCGCAAAATAAACGTGCTATTATGTCCTGCATATGCTCGGTTGTCCCACTTGTGTACCATGCTGTTGTATCGCAATTCTGCAGAATGGCCATTAACTCTTACATACTGCTCATTTAGTAAACTATGTTATATAGCATTAAAAAAGATGGTTTAACTTTTGCTTATATAGAAGGATGTAAAAATAACAAGAACCTGCATAACGAGTAAAAGAAGTGATGCAACACGTTGTACAATGGCGGGGTCATAGGTCAGCAACAACTGCACGATCTGGTAGAGAAGCACGGGCTCTGACAGATTCCTTTTCACTTGAGGTAGAGGCCGCACAACGCAGTCGTTTTCGTCCCTGTAACGCACACACACTCCACTAATCACTCACAAAGCTATTTCATCGACGCTGAACTTCACAATCTCACAAACCATTTCTTAACGGCACCTGAGGAAAATGCGTATTCAGTCTAATGCGGTAACCCATAACAAACATAATATGCTACACGGTTTTAATTACATTGTTTACTGATCTAATTCAAAGATAAATGGAGATGTTGCCCTTCCGATTAGAGGCTTCGACAGCAGCATATAGACTGCCATATGATCCCCTCCACGATACTGAATCACATGGACCTTATCTACCGCTACAGCAAACATGTTCCAACATTGTTCATCAAATCACTAATGACGAATACTTCAATCCTTATTCACTTCGCATTCACACTGCAATTGAGCACATAGTAATGACTGAAAGCACAACGGCAATTCTGAACGTTTTCTTTGAAAACATGTACAAGCCGACATATTAGTGCCACTGAACGCAATTAACATTACTATAGTGCAATCTTGTGAAAAATAAATAAAGATGAATACGTCCTTATAAATTTAAAATCACACAGATTATTCTCTCATCACGACAGATCTAATGATATTATTATAAAAGTGAAAAAGTTATGAGGAAGGAGAACCTCGATGGGAAGAACAAGCACATCTGAACGAGTAGATCGAGTATGAGGGTGGATAGCTCTGTGAAGTTATAAAGGGCACTGCTCCCTCCTTGACAACAGACGGTCCATCGGAATTGTGGCACTGCCGATAGTGCTGTCCACTGATCGATACCCTGAGCCCAAATTTGCGTCCGCTCGAAGATCTTCTTCTCGTCGTAAAGTCTCTTCATCTGTCAACAATCTCTTTGAAAGCCTTTCGCAATTTAATAACGTGCAAACATCGCAAACTGTAGTGCAGATGTGCCATCCAAAGTAATGCTTTCGCATCACAAAACTCTTGGTGGGTACACTATGTGTAAAGATTTTGCACCGCAACAGCACCGCTAAAAGTGTGCCGAGACATCATTTCATTGACGAAGCATATCTTCGAATGGAAATGGCGACATGCAAAAAGTCAAAAAGCGAAATGCACAAAAGTGACAATAAAAAAACTCAACCGGATTCATCGGTACCCAGTATCAGCGCTTATTTACTTTCATCCGTACCAATCAACTTCCTTGGCACAATATCTATCCTCGATATTGCTTGTGATTGATTAGTGCATCTTGACGTTCTTTCAGTGGGTGAATTCCAAAATGCACCACTCTCATTCCACCTCCTCACCCATGATCGAGAATTGAAGAATTTCCCTCTCGACTACTTCACTCATAAAGATAAAGGTTCTTTTTCAAATAATGCGAAATAACCTTAACTGGTAAGAGTATCACTGAAATCTGCTGACGCTTTAACGAATAAATATAAAACCCGGCGATGAAAGTAACTCAATTAAACATGCCCTGAACGTTGTTAGAAAGGCTTATATATGCCCCCTAGTGATTATACGCCAACGAATAACAGATCGAGAAAAGCACAAACCCATTTTGGGTCGAAAGATCAAATGCACCCATTCTACACCGGTTTTGAATGGAAATAAAGCAAGCTGCTTAAGGTTAATAAAGGATCGACATGCACGCAAGCATCACTAACAGAATATGGCATAAGTTTATTAAAGTTTTCTAGCTGGAGGTGGAAGAGTTGCTGTCCCTCGACTATTCTTCTCCTCTAGAAAGTGGGTCACGCGACTCGCAGCTCACTGTATTCCAGTTTCATACGACCATTATCTCCAATAAGCGCCTTTACAACTACCTCTGTCAATGCACTTGAGTGTGCAATCTATTTGTAAAGTTAATTAATTAACGTGACGAAAACACATTCTTGATTTCAGCGAGATGAAGAATTAATAACAATGGTTCACCTTGCCGAAGGAGATCGGTCCCTGTCGCTGCCCAACTTTGTCCGTATAGTACCATTCGGGAGTGCCATCGTCCTCTCCACTGTTGCTTGCCTCTAGCAGGTTAGATTGGATCTAAATATACAGAAATCTTTCCCCCGAAGGTATCGTCATCCGTAATAGAAAACATCAATAAAGTACCGACGTTTACACTATGCACACAAATTCCCTGAATGATTCCAGCAGAACCTACCAAATATGAAAACAAAAATCTTTGAATATATCCGTTTTCAGCATAATGCAAAGAGACGAGTTTCCGAGAGCGAAAGGGAATGGAAGGAAAGGGCAGTCAAACAGACCGAACGACTACTCATCAACGCCATCTCTACATCTTATAGATTGGATTTCAACAGCAAGGTCATTGCTATCCAGTGAATACAAGAAGCGACGAGCTTCACTACTTTGAGATATCTATTTTACGGTCGTGAGTAGTCGCTTCTGACTGTTTAGCGCCGCAAGGTGAGTGCAGATGCTTGTTTTTCTAGATAATTGAGAACCAACAGGCACACGACTACAAGCCCCTTCCCTTAACTCCAAACTGTTACACGACACTTTCTGCGGACTTTGTGGCATTGCAGAAGCCTTCCGTTATCACAGAAACCTCACAAGTGTCTGTTGTCTTTGCTCTCACCGGCGGCTACTGCTTGTCGCAAATACGTTGGAAGAAACGGACAGGATGAGATGGGCATGGCTCATGCAAGCCACCGACAACGAACGTTGAACCTTGCACCACCTATGGGCCAACACGTGCGAGTGCTTCACATATTTTCAGTTCCAAAATGTGAGGACAACTCCCAAACCCTAGCAGAAAATTACCGGGTAATTTTAGAAATCTCACGGCTTTTCGAGGTTTTCAAATTCCCTCCTAGAATTTCGAGATTTTCCTCGGTTTTACGGATCAGCGACACTTTTCATGATCATATACTGTAAAAATAACGAGGAAACAACACTATGAGAAGATCAACAAAAGAAGTGCAGTTATCGCCAGAATGACGGAGTTCATAAAGCCAAAAAGCTATTAAGATACCAACCTGTCCATGAACCTTAGCTCTATTGACGTGTAGATGAGCCAGCACAGCCAAATCGATCAGCAATGGCAATGCACCCGCACAAATCAGCTCGCGTACATTTTCTTTGTTTTGTGCCAGTTTACTCAGCAGCAATACCTACAACACTTACTCACTCATGCAAGGTGCAAGTATTTATTTGTTTGTTCTGTTTCAAAAAACTTTCAGAACTTGAAAACATTTTCGCATTTTAGAGGAGGGTAAACGCATTTGTGACGGGAAATATGTAACCACTGCGAAAACAACTGCATTACGCAAGTTTTAAAGTACTTTTCGTAATCTCTGAAAAGCGATGAGTGTTAAAACGAACCAAGCAGAAAGTCACGAGTAAGCAAACAACTGAAATGGGGGCAGCGAGCATTTTGAAAAAAAACTTAAATCGATTGAAAATTAAATCGACTCTTCCAAAAAAGAGGAAATCTGTTACGTAAACAGAGATAAATATTTCGGTTAGTTATAAGCAAAATGAACCATCCACCTTACCGATCGAAGAAATCAGGAGAATCTTATAAGGGGCACATGGGGAAAACTTTGTTACCAGGTGATCCCTCTCGGCGGCATTCGTACACTTCGCGAGCATATTCACAATATACTTCGAGTCGGGGAATGAGCCAATAGTGATGTGATGACGTCCATATGTGACGGCCATTGCCTTCAGACATAGACAGCGCATTTCACTCTTCGCCGACAAGAGGAACCGATGATAGACGTTGTTGAAGAATTCACCTCTGTTAAAATAATTCAAAATAAACACTGCCCATCACTAATGGTGCCCGTTACGATTCGACCAATTCCGCAACTGCTGTGGACGCTTATATCCTTATTTGCAGGTATGGTTTCGAGGACATGTCTCACAGGATTGCTCTTGTAGGACAACATAATTCTGCAAATTGTTTCACTATCTCTGAGCATTTCTGTAAGCAGATGTGCCCGGGCTGGGTGGCGAAAGCGCACAGCCTCCTAAAATTTTCGATGCGTTTTCCCACTTGTTAGCTGTTATAATGTCTTGAGATCCCCGTGGGTAACATTCGAATCCCCCAATCACTATCACGTCAAAGCAACATGCTAATACTTAGTTAAATCCTGAAATGAATCTGAATGAAACACGAGTTTACTTCCTTCTACCACATTTCACACTGTGGAAGAAAGAGGGGAAGGTGAAAAGAGGAAGAGCACAGGATGCCGGCAAAGGGTAGAAAATGAAAATAAAGAAAGGAGGAAATGACAAGGTTACAGACCGAACTGCCGTCTCTAAAATGAGGTTGAAGGTGCAACTGCATCATCTATAAGATGGAACAGGTGGAATGTCATATGCAGAATGTGGGAACAAGCCTAGCTACAGCAAGCAACGGGTGGCTACTCAACTCGGTCTCATCGAGTGTCGAAAATAGAGGGAAGGGGATGACGAAAGAAGAGCGATTGAACTCCCATAAGACCTCGACGACGCTACCCACAGTTAGCGATAAGGTAAAATATGGAACCTAAGAAGACAACTATCGCTGTAATAATAAGCAGCACTCACTTATTACTGACGTGAGCAGCTTGAGCAATTGCTATAGCAGCAATTATCGGCAGTGATCCACACCCAATGGCACGCTTTACACAACCAGGAAAAACCACAACTGCTTCCTATCAACGTGCAGGTAATTTAGCAATATTACCTGTGAAACATTGCAATGTATAACCAAAAAAGTAATCAACACTGACGGGTTGTGAATAGGTGTTGCGGTGGCTTCGCTCTCCTGCAGCAGAAGCCGAAGATAGTAATCGCCTATTTTCACTTCGTCCGCTAACGACGGATACCTCGTCTGGAAACTCAACGTTATCTTTCTTTCAACAAGAAGTAATCGCTCTCGTGAAAAATTTCAGCGAATGCTAAGGAAGCTTCGATCCGTGGAAAGAAGAGTGCGACATTCAGATTGATAAAGAATTCAGAAACTCAAAAAAGGTTTTTCTTTGATATATAAATCATGTGGAATAATATATAACGAAGTGCAGCAAACAAATAATAAAGAGCACTGTGAAAAAATCGAGCAACAAAGCGAAAAAATTCGAAAAGAAGAAACTGCAAGACAAAAAACTTAGAAATGACGCGGTTCTGAATAACCTCCACTTTCCCGAAATCTGCATTACTTCTCTCTGATTTCACTCTCTCAGCACATGCACCTAACGTTTTCATGTTCTCTAACATCTTACCAGGGACAGGCAGGACACGGTGCCTCTGCATCAGAATTACCACCTAGGAAGGATTGCTTTTACAGGTCGCAACTTCCATCTGGATTTTAAAAACCTGCTTCCCTCTGCAACTGCACTGATTATGGGTTCGAAGCTCTATTTGTTTCGATTATTCGTTTAGCAAAGAAGCAAGTTAGCGTCTCTGTTGATGAATACTCAATACGCAACGATGAAGACAGCAAACAGAACCTGAAATTCGGTGTGATTCCATGATATAGGCACATCGGGCGGCGAAAGCTCCTTCTCCTGCTCCAACAACCGCAGCTCATCCTCTATTGAACGCCGGAACTCTTCACGCGTCTTCTCATTCCAAATTAAATCCGCCTAGATCAAAAACCTGATGATACCCGACGATGTCTGATCGAATCAACAGCCTTCGTTCCAGAAAAAAGGCGGAATAACCTTTTCAGTATCCGAAAATGCAAATTAAAAAAAAGAAATATCTCCATAGTGCATGAAAAAGGATTTAAAAGATTTAGCCAGACGAAGAACCTGAGCTTGAAGTAGATATACTCGCCACAACAACCTCATTCTATCACGATATGAGACCGAGATTCCCACCTCATCACTTCTCAGAAACCAACTTAGCCACACCTTCACACTTTCTCGCTGGAAAATGGTGTACTAAAAAGACTCCATGTGTAAGCGAAAGCATTCTCGCAACCGTTGTAAGCGAAAGCATTCTCGCCGATGTCCACCGTCTTCCCCTCCCTCCTCTTTCTACCAGCACCGTCTTGCGATTATTTTCTTTCACAATCTTTGATCCATCTTTTCCTTCTTCCCTTCATCAACCAACGATTGGAAATCATCCACCCATGGTGAACCCAAGAAGGCTAGACAACAATGTCGTTTTAACTTCATGTCTTCCTTAGAACTTTTCACTCCACTAGCATAACTCTTCAGGTACGCTTTCAGGATTTATGCCTTCTGAAATGGTTGTGATGGTAAAAATGGCTGATTATGAACGAGAAGTTCTGCAGAACAAGAGACCAAATCAGCTTTACAAAGAAATGTGAATGCATCGAGGAATTTTCCACCCGCAAGCTTTGAAAAACCGCGCCAACATTCCAGTGACCTGCTTATATTAGGAAAATTGACTAAAAGCCTACCGATTCCTTTCCTCCAAACGAACTTTAATTCGGTAAATAAGAGCAACTTCGCCGATCTCTACTAAACTGTTTAAGAAAGGCTTCTGCTCATCGATGATCACTTCGCAAGATTCTTGTTAGGGTATTCGGCTTTTGGTCACTTCGTTTTTCTTTTTTATGGTCACACACTGAAGACAAAGCTTCTCGAAGAAGCGTTCATAATAGAGAATCGCCATTATTCACGAATGCCGAAACGATTTCTCTGGAAACTCTAGAAGGCACAGCTGACCCAATCTCAACTTCAGGATCAGCGACTGCACGTCACATACAAACGCGACTATGGAAGCGCAAACCTTGCAATGATCGTTGCCGAACTGATAGCAGAACATTTTCCAATTCACCGAACTTTTCACCCTTTGCCGCCTCTTCCGCAACACAACCGGCCTTTGTGTTTTATCCTGGAATTGCAATGCACAGAAAAATTCCATAAGATTATGTTTCTCCTCGCCCAGTCACACCTTTGCAAGTCTCTAATCAAAAAAGTCCTTTCGTATAAAACTTCCCTTTGCTACCGTAAACATGGAAAAAACTACCATGTTTAAACCTCACATGGGCAACCCCTCCCTCAACTCCCTCCTCCCCCAACAGGGATGAAACGGAAATCACAAATTTTGGGAGCTTCTAAAAGCAAACCACAACTCGGAAATAAAAGTGCAGAAAAAATTCAGATTTTCATTACGCTGTTAGGAAAATCATCGACGAAAGCAAAACTTTTGGACGCATTCAATTTCGTCACTTTAGAGCTCATCTGCGTATCACTTAACTATGACCATCTTCAACAATTTCTTTGCCAGGCACCACTTCAAACTTCAATTATAATGAATAAATTTAATCCCCGGCAGCTTACCAATTAACGAGCAACAAACTGTGGCCAAAAATTGGGTCGTAAAACTTTCCGAAAGCTGTAAAAGTTAGAGGACACACGCTAATCCAGATATGGATCTGTACTATGCCATGTATCTTGGACTTAACAGAAAAATAACACGAAGCAAACGGCGCCCTTTGTAGCTGCAGTCGACTCGAACCTCAGTTTGGAAAGAAGACAAAGGATGATTTTAACGCGGGGAGACTTTCCTATTTATTGGGTCTAAAGTGGTGGGCAAGAATACAGGTTCGAGACGGCCTCAGCTCAGCTACTGCCAACCACCTTAAGTATTACATTCCCTCGATTTGGAATCGAGTCAAATGAAGAGGGCAAGATTTTAGCCACACGAGAATTTAAAGTTGAGCCCTCATGTAAAACCTTCACAAACCATATGGACTCGAACCTCCTTCTTTTGCAAGAAGTTCAATTTACGCTCCAGATTCCAGTGTTGCAGCAACTGATCAAGTTTTGCTTCCAATGTCACTTGCACATGCTGCATTTGCTCCTGAAAGAAGATTCTACAAAAAGTTCCACCATTATGACCAACCCAGTCCGTCGACACAGATGGAACAGATCATCAACGGGTTCAAGAATCTCAAACGAATCCTTTAGGAGACCAGCAACAGTTAGTTTGAGTGTTTATTGAAGGCATTCTTATATTTTCGCTTCCCTCGCCGTAGCAGTGAATAATATCGCCGCTGATTTTATACATTGCCAGCACCAGTGGGACTACTTAATGCACTAACCGCAACAATGAAATGTGGATGGTTGTTAAAAGTGAGTGCATTACAGATGGCGACTGGTGCATTGCAAAGATGAGCCTTGAAAACACGGACATATGAGCTGAAATTTGTTTGTCACCCGAACTCTTCCGAGTGAGGAAAGAGTGCTAACAAAATAAATGGAGAAGCGTGCCAGCTGAGATGCAACGACCCAGCCAACCAACATCTGGATTAACAACAAATGAAGTGTACAGATTAACGCTTCCAGATTTCAATCAAGCGGCCATTTGCATAACATTCATCTTTCAATGATAACACCGATGCCGAATGAAAACCTTTTCGGCATAAAATCCAAACAGAGTTTTTGCAATCTCGAAGTGTCTATACCATCTTTTAGAGTTGACGGATCAAACTGATGAAGGAGTAGGATGCCATCCCCCCGTTTATACTATACTTACCAAATCCCCTAACACCAGTTTGAGTAGCTCCCCGAGCTGGAACTACCACAGACGCAGATTGAGACAAGAATGAATATACGCACGAACGAAACATCATCGCAATATAGTTCTGCCAATGCGTATAGTAACCATCACAAACTTCATCCGCAATCAGCAGCAAAACCATTCAACTACTCTTTTTGGAAGATTCACCTCTATCCAGCACCCATGTGCTTCCCTCCCCATTTCCTATCGGTGTATCCTTTCGAAATAATACCGACCATAAATGCACTCTGTTTCGATTCAGCTGCAGCCATCTCCAAATTGTTCCTCGTCAAGAGAAGATCAGCCTCGTTAATGTTTGGCTTCTCCAAGGAATCGAGATAATCCAATAATCCTCGTGGCTGAAAATAAATTTTGGTGTCTGTCTTCTTAATATTTCTGCGGACGGCTACTCAAAAACATTTACAATTATTTCCATTCCGTTGGATAACGCAACAACACGATGCAAATTCCAGTACTCTGCCCTCAAAAAGACCTCGTTTATCGCGTCTCCCAAGTTTCTAAAGAAACCTGAACCTGACGAGCGAATCACCGATGTGCCTTATGAAAGGAGTGACCTAACTTTGGAATGTACATTCGGCAGCGAATCATTTTGTTTTTACGAATGGGAATGAAGTGTGCGAGTGCACTTACCAGGCACCTGGCAAGCAAATCCAAAGCAGCGCTGTTATCGGCGATCCAGAGTGATATCAAATGACCACTGAGCTGCTTGTTGGTCAGTACCCGCAAATCTCTACCAACAGAAAGGAGAGCGAGATGCAGATGTCTGAGGAAGGCACCCTCAGTGAGGGACAAAGTCTGCATCTGCTTTGAAGTCTCCACCGTTGATTCCTCAATTATTGCACGCATCACCATACCTGCGCCTATAAAATATCAGAATCGATGAACGCAGTTATGGCTCTATATATAATTTATTCGATCACATCACCGTTCAATTAACGCCAGCCATTTACGGTCCATACTACCTCGAACTTTCGGCCTACACGGATATCACCAGACTTGGGAAAACCTCTATTTTTCGCTTAGATAACTTCTGATTTCATCACGCTGTTGGACAACAATAACGAGTCATCGCAATCGGTTCGAAGTAAAGTAGATGCCATCTGTGAAACCTTTCACATGAGTGATATCAACACTGAAAGTATACTTCCACCTCAGTGAAGTTATGTCACGTACGCAACGCATTTTCAGCCGATCACCGAAGCTGAAACCAAGTGGCAAAAGTACATCCCCCTTAAAATTACCCTCCCCTCTAGCATTCAATATGTCTACACACAAAACAGGCAGCAGACGCCTTCTCTCATTTGTTACAACTGCACCACAAGAATAACAAATATTTTTGTTACACATTGCTCAGAAACAAAAGCAATCCTTAAACTTCGTTACTGTTTCATCTAACTCAGAACAAACTACTGGTTTATTTCTTTTGGCCAACTTGCTGACCTTTAACGATGGTCATCGACGGCGATTGGAAGAGACGATAGAAGCTTCTACCCCTTGCAGCGACCATCTCCAGGATTGAGTCAAAGATATCACCGGCTGTCGTTTCACTGTAAGGAGCGCATACTGCATATGTTAGGAAATCCAGCATACTCGCAATCACGAGGGCACCTGTGCCGCGCTCCTGCAAGCTTCATTCTGGAGAACACGCAGCAAAAACCATCCAACCTCGTTGTCTTACAGACGGCGCTACAATGTTGGTATCTGCTTTATAGTTAGCCTACTTTGATGCAATCTAAATGCAACAGCCATTAACTGCAAACTGCAGTAGTCGACAGGGACAGCAACGAATATTAAATCCCTCCAGGAACGACTCACCATCTCACATATGGTTATTTCACAGAAATAAACATATGTGAGATACTGATTCTCTGGCGTGCTCTCAGAGGACTTAAATTATTGTATTCCACAACAGCACAACTCTTCTATCACTTATGAGCAAAGCGCATTTGTTGAAGGATAGATGGATGTGAAACCGCATACTTGGCTAGTTATTTCTCATGAAGAATAAATGATCAACTGAGCTACAAACGACATCATGCCCTGCATGCCTCGAAAGATGATGCATTGTTAAACTGCATACCTACAATTATAAAAATCGCAGTCAATAACAGAGCAGTGGCGGGTTTCTGCTACAATAAGCGACGGAAGAGATGAGAGTGTGGTTTAGAAAATCCTACTGGAAAGGGAATGAGCAACAAAAAGGTTGCGGTGTTCCGGTTCATTCTCCCTGCTCTTGCATCTGCTACGGATTTCAGCAAAGCAGAAGTACTATAAAACGCTCTCAATGAGAGTAAAATATAACGGCGGAAATGGAAGAAGGATTGAAGCGACCTACAACATGCTTCACGACGAGGTCGAGTAAATGCTCTACAAATTGTCGTGTGCAGAGCAGAGACTGCTTGTTGAGTTGCTCAAGTCTGAGTTCGTAGTTGGCGTGCATCGGCTGCATCAGCGAGCATAGCATCTCCACCGTCGCATGATCCACAGTCTCATTTGATCGATGCAACATGCTCACCACCAAGTTGCCCAATTTTTCGCGGATTCTACAACCAACGTTCAAGTCAACTGCAGCACCACTTGCTTAGCACTCGAACACTTCTTCGAAGCCCAATTTCTATTCAACTGTTAATGGAATACCACCTACCGCCAACTTTCACCAAAAAAGCCAAGATTAGATGTTTTGTTTTTCATCCCATCACGTGCAAAAGAAGCAATTTACGACGAATTATTGATTGTGATGAATTATTTCCTTCTGGTCAAATGTCTGCGAGACAGAGCCCCACACCTGTGCCACTATCAATTCACACAGTCATCACTTCATACCACACAGACATTTTTAACTGTTTGAGATGGAGAAAAAAGAAGCCCAATTTTTGAACTATACGACCCACTGGGCGAATCAGAACGCCCCAAGAAAAGCTGGAACATAATTATGCGAAAAATGCAGCACCCTTCTGACCAGGTAAAAGGCTTCCATGCGAGGAGAAATTGTGGCAAATATGATGACACCATTACCGTTGAAGCTGGCAGCGAGCATAGGGGTCAGTGTTCCCGTACACATGAGAAAATAAATAGAAATGATGCAGCATCGTTTAGTTCGTAAAAGAGATGCAGACCATATTGTGCGCTGCCTACTGCACCCGACGACACATTCAAGCAATCCCTGAACTGTATATTCTGCAGACCCTGCTGGGCCACGGAATCAGAGCAATTGCTCCAATTCCGAAGATAGTGCTATTGTACTTTGTGAAACAAGCCATCCCGGCCAAAATACTGAGACAGCTACTTAAAGCCAAGGATGTCCATCGAAACATCGTGCATGTTTTGCCACAGCTGCACTAGAAAGGGTAGAGTGATATGTGAGCAAAGTACACGAGACAAGTGGGACTCAAATTCTAACCCTTTACTTTCCAAGCAAGAATTGCAAGCTTGTGTCTGGTTTCTATTTAATCTTTATGCACCCAACTCTGCAGCCCACTGATTTAGGTAGAAAAATTGCTGGATAGCACACACTTGTGAGGGTGGAAGAGCGACTTTTCTGCAGCTTCGCAATAAACAATCCTTAATTAAAATATGCAGAATTTGTTACCAGCTCGCTCACGCAATTGCAATGAGGCAAATTCAGAAATGTGAATTATGCCTCCCTCTCCCCTTCTCAAAAATGAACGAGCGCTTATGGAGCACTTAAACAGCCCAGGAACCCACTTAATCGACGCAATCTAATAACGGTGAAAAAATCCTTCTCAGATAGCGCGAACTGTTGCGATCATAGCAACAGCGAAAAATTGAAGTCCATACAAGCACTGCTGCAATTTTAAGCTCACATTTCAACTAGAAGTTGAGCTGAAATAACAATGCGGATCATGACTTCTCTCTATAAACTCTCTGACCAAAAGTAGGTAGACCTTCGAACAAAACGACATTTTTTTTTGAAAAATCCTTCGGACTGGAAATAAAATCCACTGAACTAAAATTTAAACATCACGTTAAAACTTTATGCAAATTTATCGCCAAAGAAATAAGCGCTGGCAATAAATTTGCATATTGAACCCCGCAACTGCAATTAGCACTTTACTCTCCCTACTTCTCGTTTGTTGAAGTGAGGGCAAATCAGCAATTTTAAATCATCCAAGAGTCGACGTGGACGTGAGGGAAGATCATCTTCCTCTCTCGAACGCATAAATAATGCCCAGAAGTGTCTAAACAAAAGACTAAATCTGCCAACAGAGTGCCTAACAACTTCCATCTCCGATCAGGACTGCTCTGCAGTGTGAATATTCTTTGTCACTCTTCCTCATGCTTTATCACTCCTTTATCACTTTACCACTCCTCCGAAGATGTTCGTTCATTCAGCAATATCTGCTCTGTTGGGAACACGTTGCAACATTTTTACTTGTAAACGGGTGCTGCAAGATGCAAGGGGCCACAGGCAAGAACAATTGTTTCGCACAAGAGATGGAGAGAGAAGAGGAATGAAAGAGGGGAGGGGGGGGGGGGGAGAATGATGCACTGCTTACACAAGCCGTGCGAAAGAGAGTGATGGAAACTTTGAGAAACTGAAAAATGTTTTCATTAAATTGGAGAATTAAAGATGAAAAAATAACTGCTGTTAAAACCGCCACCTGCTCCGTATAGGCCGCAGATCGATTACCAAAAAGTATTTCGCACAGCTTTCTGGCAAAAAAAAGCAAAAAGAGGGGCTAGGGGCGGTTAATACGGGTTGCACAGGCAGCAATGATAAGTAAAACGTTAGAAGGCATGGAAGTTCACTCCAGCATTTTGTTAGTTCGTTCGCACATCGATATGGCTCTTCAATTCTGAGATTTTATGTGAGATTGTCATGCAAAACATTTCAAGAAAAGAATAAATAATGCATACGAGAGGGAAAGCAACGTTCCTCCCAAAAAGCAATCGCTTTGAAATTAGTGCTTTTCTTCACTTAGTAATTAGTAAATTACAAATAAAAGTCGGAAGCATCACAGCATATCCCTCCCCCCTAAGCCATAAATGCTGATGTCTTACAACATCTCATTTTAAGGAAAGGCAATCAGTGAGCACGTAGGCTTTCATTCCTCTGAAATTTATCCTTCAACATCACTGAAATGAGACTAAATAAGAGAATGATTCTCACCACCATTAAAGATGAAAATAAACACAAGAGTGCAACGCTACAAAATTACATAAATATTATTGAAATTTCTAAAGCGAACGATTCCCACGAAACGTTTCCCTTTCCTCCCGTCTGCCCACAACCATTGCCACCCACAAATTATGCAAATTTGCAGCATACGTATGCACCGAATCGGCGTTTGCCATTGCGCGATGCCCACTTGAAAAGCGACGTAAATGCACGAAATCCGGCGCAAATACAAAACTTCGTGTTGCAACACACCTGTGAGTATCATTGACTCACTTACTACAATAATCCATCCTCTATAATTAAAAGCTTTGCGAGAGAACGATATTCATATGCTTTGTGAGGGTCTCTTCTGTCAATTACCGTCCTCCTCTATATACGAACGTTTATCGCTTTAAAATGCCGAACAACTTCGACATCACTTAGCAGGTAGTATAATTGATTCAGTTCATAAATTAAGCACATTTCACACTGCTATCGAAAGAAAAACCAGATTTGTCCTGACTATGGGAGTGAAAATTATAGACGGCCACATTCGCAAGACAGTCGCGATAAACTTATTCTCATCTTAGAAAAAAGCAACTTGTCTCTGAATGCTCGTCCACTTTCAAAATAAATAAAAAATTGTTAGGCTATGAATTGATTCCGATCAGTGGAAGATTGTAAGCCGCATTCTAGCAGCGGTATTCGCATTCCTGGACGCCTGTAGTGAAGAGTGAGGGCGGAAAAATAAGGAGGATAAGAGCCCAACAGTCCTCGTTTCATAAACATAGAAGCTTCGGCTATTTTCAGATAAGACATCCGCCGTTTTGTTTTTTCCTTTCTAATTAAGCGCAAATGAGATTCTCAGATTCGTTACCTCTCCGCCTAACCAACCACCATTCCCCATTTCTGAGTTCTGCCGCTGAAAGGCACAACAATTTCAAAACACAAACCCACCCTGGAACAGCTGTAAATGCTTGGAAGCCACTTTTTGAAGCGAAAAGTCTGTGCAAGCATTGCAGCTGCGACTCGCATTTCCACACAGAATCGACATCATCTGCCGAATAGACCTCCGCCAATACCGACTCTAGACATCCAACAATCAATTTGCCCTTGTTTTCGGTGAAGAAGCCCTGCAATCAAAATGACAACACCTTCCAAAGCAGCTTAATATGTCTGCACAGTAAAAAACTGTCTCCTTCTACAACACATGCCAGAACATTAACTGCGTGGGACTGTTCTGTTCGACATGTTGCATTTTGCCCATGAGTGCCAATATCGGGAAGAATGGGTGCTAGTAAATCAAGCTGTTGCAAGAATTTACCAGCCATTGCAGTCGCCCTCATAGTTTTCTCGCCACAAAATATTACACCTATCCCTTCTTTTATTGAATGAAACAGCTGTGCGACAACTAAGATTTGTGAAGAACACACGCTTTCAAGATGTTTTCTGCTTTTCTTTCCCGCGACACAAAAACAACGGCCTCAGCCTCCCTGAGGAGAATCGCAGAGGCGGTCGTATCTCCATGCTTCCTCCTCTCACTTACCAACGTGAAAAGACCACTGGGTCATACAAATTTACAAATTTCAACCGAAATCGATCGATCTAAATCTGCATCTGAGGGGACGTTCATTAATGTCGACCGCATTTACCTTGCCTAGCACAGATGGAAATTCCGCATTGAACCGTGGAGTAAATTTCTGTGCCGACGTCAAAAGCTCCAAAACACAGAGCGCCGTTATTCCCCAACATGTTGACATAAAACAGGACAGCGGTATCAAAAATTGCACATAAACATATCTGCACAGTTGTTCTTCGTTGCAGTTATCTTTCAATTTTATTAGTCGCTGTTGCAATGCACATACCTCACATATATTGATTGACGAGTAATGCGGGAAGGGGGAGGGGAGGGGGAAGGATATGAGACGATCATGTATGGCATCTATCTATACGTTACAGTTTTCTATTATGATCAATTTCTTTTTACCAAGCACTCATCCAGAAAAAGAATTTAATCCTCCTCTTGATCACAGAAACTCTTGAACTGGCTCAGCGTATAAAAACTGTTACGATCCGCAGCATATGAATAACCAGTTAGTGCCCAGTGTGAATCGGGCAGGACAACAGACGGGCTTAGGAATCCGAGCAGGAGGTCAGCGACACCTTCTCAAGTTACTGATAAGAAACTTGTGTCCCATTCTTATTCTCTCCTCATCCTCTTTGTTATTCAGGAGTCACTGTTTAAAAATATAGGCGCTCGCTAGATAAACCATCAACAAGAAAGGTTGAGTACCTCCTGTGAAACGGAGTAAGTGAGTCCATTGTAAGGGATATTCGCATTGAATCTTCTAATGAGGTCGTATCTCTTTAGTCCAGCTGAAAATACAACGCTGTATGTTTCCTGCTATGAATTATACGGAAAAGAACACTTAAGCGGTCAATGAAATTTAACTTCAAGATGAATTGTGTCCAGTACGACGACAGACAAGGGTTAAATGAAAGGTAAAACTATAAAGTAAACAATCACTGATATATACCGACCAGTCAGCACTTGCGATACAAGCCTAAACGCGACTGTAGAAAGCACGTTTTGATCGGAGATATACAAAACTGGAATCTTAGTTTCACATCGATTCATCAAGATCGCTTCATTGCTAGAGCCTCTCAATTTTCAAACTGCAACGTTAAGCATCTAACATTTATTCTAAAATTATACCGGCCGATTGCAACAGCTGCATAGTTTTGAGCAATAAAATACCCTTTTTTCTTCCAGGACTTTCAGCCACTCACGCACCTATGCAATCTAGCATAAAATATCCATAAGGGAACCGCCCTCTAAACGGTATATCCGTTTCTCAAGAACACAGAAAAGGACAAAATTGTTGACCTCTCTCGATAACAAACACCTTTCAAATTTTCAAGCGACGTAACTCTTCACATTTATTTTTGAGACCTGACGACGTTCAATTCTCAATACCTATTAAACCACATATATTGCTTCTTAATTAAGGTCTACCACTCCCTTCCCTTTCTCCTCTTCTGACTTACATTGCCCTCCTTCCTCCCTCTCTTGACATAAAGTCCTTAACTGCGTCGGCTGCCACTATCAAATGCTGTCCGAACAAGATGAGTTTTCAATCATTCAGTCATTGCTTAGGTCCTGCAGACACCTTCAAAAAGTTATATGCTGCCTGCTATAAAAACATACGTGGCGGCGAGATGACATGCCTCATGCACTGTGATTCACTTTCCTCGTCTAACAAGAATCCATGCGGCAAGATCCGTAATGAACGTTCGTACCTGCGTCCCAACACGAAAACCTCGTGGTTGCCTGAGGCACGCGCACCGTCCAACAACGACGCTAACAGTAAATCCCTGTAAGTCATCTCCGATCATATAACATGCACTACCATGTACCACCCATCCCCTTAACCAAATGAGCCTCTGCGTTCTGTGCGACACCAGTCGCGTATTGACGCCGTACTGGTGCAACGACTCAGCTAACAATCGAGAATGAGGACGTACAACACATTGTTAACCATTAACTATACCAATGACCAGATGACCACACCGCCTTCTCTATGCACAAGTATGTTCGCGTATAGTAATCGTAGTTCACTAACCATCGAAGCTAAAGTTGGCGCATTTAGTGGCTTTACAATCAACGACATCGTTTACCTTTAACCCATTCAACTGCACATGACTCTTTTCAGTAACTTTTTTTCCATAACCTTCCACCGCCTAAGGGTTTTCCTGATCCCACGTCTACAGAGAAGCGGAAAACTCGAGCACATCATTATTCTCCACTGTTCTTCACTTAACAGACAGCAAAATTTTTGGATTTCCTCTCAAAATGCAATCCACAACTGTGTTATATTAACACAGAAACTGCTGCATAACAATTCAAGCGATCAAAAAACGACGCATAAAGAATTCACCTTTCGGCGGCCGCGTAACTCCTCGAGTCACCCATATCATACTCCACGGTGAATTTCTGAGGATCCTTCTCGTCACGCGTTAAGCACACAACCTACATACAAACACTCATTTTATACTATTAGAACAATATTTGGTTCGTCAAAAAAAAAATGCACAGCTAATATTTTGGCGGAAGTGCATTTCACACAAAAACAGAGCAAGTAAAGCAACAAGTAAAATTCCGAAATAAAATGCCTCGGAAAGAATTCACAATATCATCTAATAACGAGCCGTCAATTCCGCTTAAAAAAGCTATTTCATGGAAAATGAGAAGGGAGGTGGCGTGGAGGGGGTGGGGTGGGAGGTTCGAGACGTGAGAAAGAGCCGGCCCTAACAAATCATTAAAAAAAGAAGAAATCATACCGATTTAAGAGGCCGAGCGCAAATGACGGCATAACTCGCCGGATCTCTCTCAACGATGCACTTCTCGCTCAGACAAAGCAAACGCCGTATTGGATAATCTTGTCTCTGAGAGAATTTCTGCACCTTGAACTCGACATAGGATGTCACCTGCTCATCCCGACTGAAAAAGCATCTCACCTGCTCACCCCGATTGAAGAAGTAGATCACCTGCTTATTCCGATTCAAAACATCGTAAACATGATCCTATAATAAGGAACGCCAGACAATGTAACGTTATCAAACATCAACGTTAAGGAGACCACTGTGCATCAATGCTCTTCTATTAAGTGAACACATCAATCTTACGCACAGCCAAATCTAACCACCGCCCCCATTAGATACGCAAACCACTAAAATAAAAAGAAACTTGTCTTTGAAATTTCGAGGCGATTACCCAAATGGGCAAGTCTCGCAATTTGAAATTTTGAACTTTCCGAGTGCTTCTTGATCCTTGCTCTTCCTGAAAATTTTCTGTGGACTGACTTCCTCTTTTATTCCCGTTACCACGCCTCACCTCACCTAGTATCAAAAAGGTGCCCTCACCTGCACATGCCAAGTCTGGTCTGTGTAAAGCCATCGAGGCTGAGTGTCTCCTTGGCCAGTGGTATCGCCACACCAATGTTCTCACCCGCCAACCGCCTCAACTGGCCAATCAACTCATCGCACTTCTCTGCGGCGAATAAATGCTTCAATATATTTGCAGTTGCACCGATCCTCTCAACAGCGATTAATTTTAATTCCTCACGTAAAGAATCGCTCATTCGAAACGAATTAATAAGAAAAGGAATACAGATGAAAGGTCTTGTGAACCTCAGAGTACTTCAGAATGAAGGATGTGCCATCACTATGTAGTACGAGCAGCTACCTCCTCAATTTTTGTTTCCCGTCGGCAGTTATAGGCTGAGGAAGAATTTCGACCTTTTCATGAATTAACTTGAAGCTTTTTGCTTCATACAAGACAGCCTTGAATACTTGCAGAACTTTTTATGTATCATCAGGAGAACGCTTCCATCCAACCAAAGCTGACCTAAACTTGCTTAGCAACTTCGACGACATTCCTTAAATCAAACCCCACTTGTTATAAAAATTAAAGATATATGAGAATGACGATGAAACAACCAAAAGAGAATGAGAGAAGAGTCCTGCTATGACCACATCCCCACTGCAGTGCAGTCCTTCATACACCTTTGATAGCAGCACATTAGCAATCGATAGTAGACAACACAACAGATGTGTTCAAACACATCGTCCTAGTCGGTTGCTTTCATCCCCAACCATATTCTAGACATCACTTATAACAACACCAAAAGTAGGCATTTTTCCAGTGGTTAGTTAAGACGCCAAAACTCGCTATCTTATCGGTGCTCTCACTTGCCTAACCCGTCTCCTCTCCCCATATAATCAAACCTTTGATATGTCTTTCTTGCTGGATTCATTTCATCTCCTCCTGCATTGGTATAAACTAAACATGGGCATCTCTCCTCACTTGCTTTCAAAAAATCTGTCGATTCTCCAGAAAATTTGTGGCTCATTACTCCTGGCCAAATTTGCAGTTCAACATTTCCGAATGAAAGTGGCTGTGAAAGTATTTCGACAAAATTTGTGGCCGACTTATTCCTTTTCTTTTGTTCTCTTCAAAGCCGTTTGTGCTTTATCGCAGCTAACTTTCAGAATATGCCGAAATATACGGTGAGCTCCCTGCAACCCCCCTTCCACCTCCTCTAATTTGCTGAGTCGGAAGTCGCCAATGTTTGTCACGAATGCGAACCCCCGTGCGCCATGACAAAAGATTGACCACTGACAGAAAGAACATTCATAAAAACAAAAGAGAATTGCATTTCGAAAGTTTCAATTTGAAGCGTTCAACCTACCCTTCTTCGCTGATCGCCGACCTCGACAACGAAACCACCGGGATATTCATGCATCTGAAGAAATACACTCGCATTTCTTATTACATAATGTACTTGGCTGAAGTCTGCATCAACAATGTTGTCATCAGCACAAACACTCATATACCTCCATGCTCGATAGCATTCCGTTGAGCACCCGCCTAGGCCACCTCTCGCATCAGTCGACGCGTTCGAGAAACGTGATCACAAAAGAGTTCGTCGTTCACACAGAAGGTAAGATTAGATAAGCATAAGCAAAACTGGTTCACATAAACACGCACACAACTCTGCATGCGATGTTTTGAAAGAGGGCAATTCAAAGCAACGAAATATTTATCGTCTCAGCGAATTGAATCGCAGAAAACTCAAAGTTCTGACCACTTGCTGCTTTTGGTTAAATTTTTTCCCTCTTCTAGTTTAAGGAACATTTTAGAAATGCCACTTTATAAACGAAATCTAACTTTTTCCACTTTTCTCAGAATGCTCTAAGTTTTCCACTCAAGGCTCTTATGCCACTATAACCAACAATCTCATCCCTCCACATTAATGGTCGTAACAAAATAAAAACTATCAATGCCAATGGCTCACTTGTATGTGATCATAAAAATGACCGTGACTGCCGCAACTAAGTTCACGACCTTTCACCTCTTGCTAATGTCTGCAGACATCGGATGAAAAATATGAAGCAATCTGCTATAATTTTACAAAAAAAGAAAAATTAAATTAAATGATTGTAATTAACAACTCACAAGTGGCACATCTTTCGTCTTTAATGATGAGATAAGCGAATGAGTATAAACGCTCCCGTAGACTCAAATGCCTTCCGCTATTACAGCCATCTCTAGCAGTTAATATCAGGCTATTATTGACAACGGTGGCGAGTAAGCCGAAGCGGATGTTTGTTCGGACCATATTGACAATGCGACAAGGTGTGCTTCGGCAGATAAAAATACTTTGGAAGTGAGATCGTCATTCTGCTAATGCACTTCCACTCATATCATCTGCCACATTCATTCACACTTAGAAGACCGTTGGGTGGGGTGACTTCAACACAAAAGAAGATAGAGGTGATTTACTAACATAAGAAACACACATAAAGATGCAGCAAATGGCGCCCTTTCATGCCAATAAAAGCTGAATACTCCAGTCATCTATTATAAGCCCTTCGCCGTTCGTTCCGCTGTAAGCTGGTATAGACTCAACAGGGTATTCTGTTCACACACAGTTTCCTGCATAAGTTCCCAAATTCCCAAGAAGCTTTCCCATCAAAGAGGAGCTTAACAATTACCAATCCAAACAATAAAAAGACAGTTCCCCAGATTCGAAATGAGTTAGCATTCATTCAAACAGCCTTTCAAGTTCAAAACATAATACTCGACTCTTCACCATAATAGCTTATTTTCAATGGTACTGACAAGGTTTCACGTGACTCTGGAGATCGCGATAGAAAAGTACTCCAAATGAACTAACTGAAAGAAAGTCAGCAAAATAAGCAAATGGACGTGATTCTAGCAGCCTGCAGTGAAGGCAGCTTCGATCGAAATTACATCCGGGAGTTAACTGATGAAAAACTACCTCTATAATTTCACTAACATTCATGCCGCAAGAATATACATAATGAGAAATAGTGTCGCAGGACTTACCTTTATAATCTGCCTGATATCCTTGTATTTATAAGAGGCGATAACAACCTGCCGATTGTCGACTTGTTCGAGGGAAGCAGCACTCAACTGTAGGATAACAGGTACCCGTCGATCCGACCAATCGTGCTTGTAGCCCGTGAACTTCTGAAACAAACAGCATCAACAAAAACGAATATAAAGACACACTTTGCCCTCCTCCTCTGTACACTTTTTGCAAGTGCCACAACAGACGGCACTTTCGACTTTCATTTATGTGTGCCAATCTCCTGCATGTAAACGATTACGCACAGAACAAGCATCCCCTCCCCCATCCTTATTAGTATAGAAGGGGAGGGGCGACTGCTGTCGCAATATTAAAGCTGAAACTGAAATTAAGTTTTCTCAGAAAAGAGCAACAATTACAATTACCACAATTAGGCAGACATAACTGGAAGAAGAAGTTTAAATGGATTCCGCACATCCACAAATAAGAATTCATAGTGGAGATGAAAATGTTTCAGCAATCATTTCCACAAAACGCAGCGGTCAATTAAAATAAGAAACCTCCAAAGGAACGACGAATTCATTTCGTTTGATCTCAAAAGTCGCCAGTAAAGTAAATAAATAACCTCAACACATAAGCAACACTGAACGACGGCTCAGGCTTGCTATAAAGAAAGCTGCGGTTGCCTATTGAAGCAACGAAACAGAGTTCAAAATATCCGACGCGTTCTCTACTACTTCCGTGGCTTTTCCAAATCGACGTAAACATAAGCAACAGCATTTTATGCATTTTCGGGTGTCCTGAAGTATCACTTAATTGTGAGTTATACCAAGCCTCAACTAACTCGGATTTCGAAAAGCCTGTCACTTCACCTTCATAAAAATCTACTTCTGCGAGAAGGGAATGAGGAGAAGAGGGCGGACGTAGGAATGTAACCATTCAAAAATGATGTACAACTGAAAAAAACAGCTCTGTTTTACTTATGTGATCCCTGTGAAACAACTGATTGTGCAAGTGCATACAACTGCAACAGACTGTATGTAGTAAGGGGCAGCATGTGATGAATCGACGATGACCCTCGTCTTGCTTCTCCTATTGCCTCATGCGACCTTTTGCAATAAATAACGCTATACAGCTTTATGCGCTTCCTCATAGCCTATCGCGACCGTACCATATCACACATATTTAACCCTGGCTTTCCCTCTAAAAAAAATAATACTAACGGTGCAGCACGGCTGAGCATCAGCGAATTTCGGCTGATATGCCAACGTTTCAGTGAGTATCTGCTGAGTGTGTTCCGAAGAAAATCGCATTGTATCGCTTTTCCTCTTCGATCGTACATGGATTACAAACTCCTCCGGACCAGGTCCGGAGTGCGGGGCTGGCTTGATCATCACGAAATCCTCGTACAGCCACTGCAATCCAATAGAGCGCACTGATTTGAATCATATATAGACTGAGAAGATAAGGATCGGTAGCAAATTTTAGGGCTTTCAGAAAGCGGGTAGTATCCAGACAGTAAACAAGCATTGCGAGGAATTAAACTCGTGAGAAACCCCGAGGATAAACCCTCTGACACGCAAAATGTTGGAGCTTCTTCAAGTCAGATGGATGCGTTACGAAAGGATATTATCCATGAACGTAAACCATTAACTCCTCTTGCCCTCCACCTGCCATCAGCTGGTGAGAATATCATGCAACACGCAATCCGGATTCTAGAAGTACCACGTGTGCCTTCCAGGAAAAACTGTTCGAAGATAAAGAAAGAGAAGTGGACATCTTAATATGTCGATGACACTGCCCACTGAAAATTAAGTTACGGAACTTCCCGTATGCTGGAGATCACCACACAAACTATGGTTATCTTTGCATAAAATCGACGGAATAAAAATCCTCTCTGAATTTACGACGTGGTCGCATCCGAGCTGAAAATTATAAATGTACGCTCAATTTCACTATATAATACTCCGATGGTAAGATAAACCACACTGAGAATATATCCCCCTATACTCCCTCTTTTTGCCAGCTAAATTTCAACATAATGAAGGCACCGGAAACTTGGGGAAGGCAAACGCATCTACTTGCCGGTCGCCGCTGCGAGAGCATTCTTTCAACTTTACCACGCAAACGTGATACTAGTTTATCAACAGAGTGGAGATGGCAGGCCGCAAAGTTCAATCAAGGAATGGAAGCGGAAGTTTTTTCGATTATGAGACAGAGGGAACATGACCATTTGTGAAGACTGTATATTCAGTACGTCTTCTACCTGCAACAATTAAAACATTTTTACAACTATCATCCCTCTGAAAGAGAGTTGTAGGTGATTGAGGGATACAATCCAGCAATAAAACAAACACTTACTTGGTTAGTAATTTCGAGCGTGGAAGGATTGTACGTTGAAATCGCCAGCGAGCCGATCGAGAAAATCCGCTTGTATCTGCAACCGTCGAATTAACTGAATTACTGAAAAAGTTAATTAACTGAAAAATCAGTTCGCATCTCGACGGCTCTCACAATTTCAGCGCTCGATTTATAAATTTATACGCACATGCATACTACAGAATGCGGCGCTCAGTTATCTAGAGACTACAAGTCAATGAAACAGATTAGAGATTAGTCAGAGTTAAGCAACTGTTGCAAGGAATTATTTAAATGAAATGAAAACGATGAGTGCATAGTAAAAAGGCAAACATGTATCTATGACAACTCCTCTAAATGGTTGGTGAACAAGTTTACAAAATAAAACGTGTCAAATAAAAGAATATAAAAAAGTTAGTCAAAACGAGGCTTACTTTCCCTTCCAGGAGTGCTTCGTGACAAGGAAGCACGCCACATCGCGATTGTCTGCACAAAACGACGCCATCAGCGGGCGACGTCAAGCGCTTATTCCAACTCAAAATCGGGTCTACTTTTCGCTTTTTTCCTTTCCGCTCGAATTGAAATCCACTATTCTGCAATCATCTGCACCAAACCCGTCGAGGAAGGCCTTGCTGTAATTAGGCATCTTTTATGTAAAGAAACATAATTACAGAATTATACGCAAACATAGCCCTACCGAAGGTGGATGGAAGAAAGCACAGCTTTAAGGATCCTTCTGTCTTGACGACCTCCACCCACTTCCTTGACGGTGTTCAAGTCTGGGGGAAAATTCTTTAGGCGGCATAGCGAAACGAAATCTTTGGACATACCAAAATGTGTGAAACGCAAGCACCAACAGACTGCGAAAAAGACGTTATATTACGAAGATTTGCTGCCAACGTCCCAAACATTTGTTTTGAAGGATGTCTAGTGTCCCAAAAAGTTAGCTACCTCTAATGGTTTTTGAGAAATATTTGAGCATCGCTGGTACCATCTCAGTTCCACAAATAAGCAAACACCTAAGTCACAAGTGAGGTTTTCTAATTGCAGAACAGACCGCTGTCAAAGGTGACCGGAAGGAGATGCATGGTGTCTAAAATGCGTGCCTCGAAGCCAACGATGCAAACATTGCACATGCTAGCCCTATTTCCCCTCCTTCCTCCTTCGCATCTTTCGACTCTCTGTACACTTCATAAAGAGCTCCTCATCCCTCCCCTGTTATTTAATATTACGCAATTAACCACAATCTGTTCCCATCATTCAATCTTTCGAGCAATGCACTGCTGATCGACAATTTGCGTTGGTTTAGTAAGCATTCACTGATGCAAGGGGACGTTTCTTTTCTCATATGCGCGCACTGTTTTTTACTCTCCTCCCCTCTCCGCTTTCTCGGATTGCCTTCATCCTCGGAAATTCGGACGCCTATGCCTCGTTGTAGTCAACTGAAAGCTGAACGCACCGCATGACAAGTGTATTTCATTTTTAATTAATATCATTATACTGCATTAATGTTTTAATTTCCAGCAAGAATATTGCGAAGGAACTTTCCATCATAAAAGATCACACACATAATAGCACCACGCTTAAATGACCATCCCGATTGGTTTATTCAGTGCACACCTGTCTGCTGTATTTGATGGATTACATTGTCCCATCAATGCTCACTTTCTTCATTGCTACTGCGAAAATCATACTCTTCATCATTGCTCCTTAATAAAGCAATACTATAACCGGCATCTGTAACGCTGCAGTCTATTTTTGCAGTAGATTCCCCCACTATGAACGCTGCAGCTCGGTGGCAGAATTCACCACTGCGAAATGTCTTCACGTCGGAATAATAATAGTAATAATAGCAATGATAATAACAATATGCTGGATGAATTTTCTGAAATAAACGCTTCACATGAAAGAAATTCGAGTCAGCCATAAAATAAGTGCAGTGGTGGTAACCGAAAAGAATCTATCGATGGTCACCCGAACAGTGGGCAGCCACCAATTTTCACCGACAGCCGCTCGGTTAGCGGTTGTTACCAGCCAAAGCACTTTCGGCTGCCACCGATTCTCAGTGGCTGCGATCTCTGATGACCGCCAACCAAGACTAACCCTCACTATTTCACACCAAGTTCTTACTAAAAAGCTTTCTAAGCACGAAAAGTCTTGCTCCCAACAAAAAGCGTTCATATATTGTGCCAAGATTATAAAAAAAGGAAGCGAAACTTTCTGAAATGATTGAATAAACATAATAAAGAGCAATTCGCTGATTCCTCGAAATAACGACATTCAAAAGAAGCAAAAAACCGCCAACGATTTACCAGCATATAAATTTCTTTTCCCTCTCTCATCTCGCAGCAACTCTCATTTTGCATTGTTTTCTTTCCGTGCACTATTTTCGTTATCCGTTACATCGTTACTGCAAGCTCATGCTCGCATAGCACGCTGTTTTCAATGTCGTTCTACGAAACATGTGGTGAATCGAGCTGTGTCCTTATGACAGCCTTTTTTCTCCGACAGCTGGCGCTAGTAACATTGAACACAGAGCAATATCGACGATAAAATGCAGAGATCGCATTACATTATGAACATGGACTATGATGGTATTTGACGGGTTAGTGTTCTTTATAGTAATACGACCACCACTCGAATCGAATTCAAAACGACTCCCTATAAATGCGTTTTCACGTTCAAAGTAAACTGCTTTGATGGCGGCAACTGCTACAGCAAAATTGTAAACAAACGAGTTATCTTTTTTGCATCCACATCACTGGCATAACGACGGACAAACGTACTAAGACCGTCCGCCGTTTACGAGGGCTGCAGCCAGAAAAATATCGCAGAGAGGGAACAGGACAACCGAGGAATAAGGGGAGGTGAGTTTACCCCACTTCAGTGGTATTTTATTTTTCTTTTATGACGAACTGCACTCTCCTCTCCACAGGGATTATGTGGAAGATTCTGAGGGAACGGTAGCTTTCTTTACACTCCCCTCTCCCCACCCGCATCCCTCAGTGACTGCTCTCTTGCATTATGTGACATAGCTTTCCTATCTCATTTCCACAAATACTCTCCCCCATACTTCCTCAGAAACTTAAATTCACCGCACAACAGCCTTCAGATGATATTGCAACGAAGAGAAAGGGAGAAGGACGGAGAGAAAAGGAAAATAGTACTCCACCCTTTCCCTCTCCCTCCCCAACCTCCGGACATCGTACTCACTTTCCTTCGTGGTAGTACAGCATGCTGAAAGGCCAAATAAACTGCCTCCTCAGCAGGCATTCACATTCCTTCACCATCAGTTTATCAGTACCGGCCAACGCGTTCAACTTGTAAAACAAATTGCCACAGCAGCCGATGTATAACTTCAACAAAAAATGTGGTCGACGTCGTTTAAGAAAACAACATTTGACAGCACGCGGCTCATATGGTGAAGGCGACTTCCACAAAAATAGGACAGAGAAACGACTAGTTCATTCTCCTCCACTCAGGATTGTTCAGGACGTCCTTCAGAAAGCTTGAAAAAGGCAAGATTCTGAAGCGCGAGTATGATTTACATTTCAAGTGTCGACGAAACAACAGTGGATAAAGCGTTCAACCACAACGAATGCATCATGCCCGACCAGAATGAACGGTGCGTGAATCAAACATAAACAAAGGAATGCTGATGTTGAAGTGCTGAGCGTTGCGTTCCATGCACTCTACTTCTGCCAATAAAAGTTCCACGCGATCAAAAAGGGATGACCAATATAGGCGTTGGACTAATGCCCCCCCCCCCACCACCTCCCCCTCCAATTTTATTTGGTGGGAACCCTCCAGCATGAACGACTTCACCAAAATCCTCACAACAAAACGTCGCGCCTTGGAGTCTGATCGTTGCGAATGCGAACGAATAAAGCTTCGGCTTCTGTTCGTGGCTCCTACCCCCTTCAAAGGAAATCAATGTTCAACCGGTGATTAGCTTCGGCTGGATGAAGATTCTAGAGTAGCTTGAGGACTTGCGTCTTCAAGTTGTCCAAGATGTGTCTGAAAAAATGCCATGTAACTGCTCACATTATCTCATTCTAATCCGTTATATTGTAAACTGGTGTCAGGAGCAAGGGAGGGCGTATCCGGCACCTCGCGATACAGGACTCCTTTTTCGTCCGCACTATCCCAAAATACCTGGTTCCGGTTCCAACTCCAGCTTCACCTTCCGAACAATATCGCTGTAGCTTTGGTTCTCAAAAAACTTGGCTTCGGCTTCAGATTTCAGGAACCCGGATGCTAGAAAAACCTGGCTCCAGCCTGCAGTTTCAACCTGCTGCTTTCAGACGGAATGGATCTGAGTTATCCCTGTTAAGGAACTCGATAGTGAACTAGTTCGTTAGCACTTTGCAAGAATCAAAAGTCGGGTGAGTCCCCCACCCACCGTTTCAACGTAATAACAGTGCCCGCCCCATCCCAGCACAACCAATCGGTAATCCACAGTCAGCAACATCACTAAATAACGGTCGCAGCTATGAAGTGATATTATTGCTGAATGTGAGTGAAAGGATGAGGAAACGACGAAGCATAGAGTGCTTTGAAGAACAGTAATGTGTTCGGATGTTTTACTTCCTCGTAGAATTTAGACTGCGTCCATGAAATTTCACTGCAGCACCTTGTTGAGTTGACGTCTTGAAGGTGTTTGACAGACATTCTACTCATACATACACAGGTTACTTCCATAATGCACCTCTTTGAATTGACAGTCTTGCGGAAAGACATGTTGGAACACAAGCATGTGAGGAAGGACAGCTGAAAGGTCAGCACGGTTCGCGCTTTCATTGTGCTTTTTGCAAGTGTTTAGGAGGGCATTGCCGCGATACGATGTCTATGTGCAGTTGGTGCTTGCATGCGTCTTCGCAGGTCTGTCCACTCTCGGATATGGTAGTGGACGACGGTGGACTATGAAGAAAGGATATGCTGAACATCTGATGTGATTAACTCCGGTCTTATTCCGTTATAAAATATAGACACTCAGGAGTTCCATGGGATCTGCATTTGCCGGCCTTAACGTGATCGAATGGGCACAGAGAAAAACAAACTGTTTATCTGGGGCCGATCAGTTACGCAGGATCAGTGCCACCAGGCTTATTTGCTTTTTGAGAAGAACTGGAAGTGCATATCGTGCTCGCCAAATGCCTCGCTTCCTATTTATCGCAGTTCAACTTGCCCACTGGTAATGCAAGCACTTGCAACAATAACGGCCAATGTGCAAATTATTTGTCGTTCTGCATCTGTGCGCGTCTGTTGGTGTGTCTGTGCGTCTGTGCACGCGCAATTGTTTGCATCTTTAGTTGCCAGTGAGCGATTGCATGCGGCACTTCGTTGCTACGCCCACTAAATTTGCACGCCCAATAAGAATTGAAATGTGCGATCGCCTTTGAACACTGCCTTAGTAGCCATATCAGCATGTAAGGTCCTAACCGAACAGTCAGTCGTCCACTAGGCTGCTCGGCTGACAGCATAACTTGGAAGCATTGCATGCGGCGGTCTTTGTGCAGCTGCAAACATGATCCTTTATGAGGATTCATTTGCATATCCAGCTGGAGTGCATCCTGCTGATCACGCGTTTTACTACTGTGGTACATGCTAACCGGTTATCGACGGGCTTCTCGTTGCAGAGCAATTCCTCTATTCTTTCCGAGTTTTCGTCTCTATTCTAGTCTCACTAAATGGATCCTCGACAAGGTGTCTCTGCTATGGGAAATCCATGCTTCACGTCATACCATTTCGGATGTCCAAAAGATTACGTGAAGACATCTATTTGAGCGTCAAGCTCATATCTCTTGGCTCATGTCGAATTTGATGGGTCCCCCTAGCTACATTAAAGGCTACCTTCCAACTCCATGTATTCTTCATTGCATTTATTCTACTTTATTTTAATGTCCCGAGGTTGGAAAACACATGAGGGTATGTGGGAATGAACAGCAAGAGGAGCAAACCGTTCGCAGAGCTACAGTTGAGGCGAGCACACATTTGGTACCTAAGAGCAATAATAGCTGCGGATCGAAAAGACTCAACCGCATTTCAAAACGTGAACGAGTGGATGCATTATCGATATCGGCGGGAAGCAGCTTCTAGTCTCGTACGACGAGGAACTGGAAACTACGCAGAACAATGCCCGTATTGCAAAATCTTTTGGTGAGCTAAACTGATGAGCATGTCGACTACGAGGAGGAGCAGAGTGAAATATTTTCGGCAGCAGGATGCCGGAAAAGCCGAACATAATTTTCTAACAAACAATGAAGTCAAAATTAAGCTGCAATATTTCAACGACTCCACCTTGAAGATTTTTCGCTCGGTTGTGTTATTTGAGTTGCACGGGTCACGACACGCTTTGCGAAAAGTAAAACAGGTACGGCATTTGTGCGCATTCTCTGAGGACCTGATGTCAGGAAGCAAACAAGGATAACATGCAGGAGCGCGGTATTCGAAAATGGGTCGGCAGTAGGCGATGAAGGTATTGCGGTAATCCTCAATACTCCTATGATGTAAAGCAGGGGAAACGGTTTGTAATTTTCGACAAATTTCGGCAGTAGTGGAACACTGCAATTTCCAGTGAAGTTTAGAGTCGATTATAATATCGAGGTCACGAACATCATCTCTGATAGAAAGAACATCACGTCCTAGCCAGAGGAAACATTCAGTTGATATGAAGCACCTGACAGTTTTTATCAGACACATTCGGCGAATGCATAACGGTCCCCTTCGAGAATAAGGAAGCCTTAGGCCGGGTCATAGAAGGGCTGATTATTATGACACCGTCAGCAAAGACCTCAGCTTAGAGCACTTTACCGATACTTTAATAGTAAACTGAGAACGCGCTATACGATGTGCTCATTAAAAAGTTGTCGTCAGAACCCCGCAGTTGCCGATAACTGGCTGCAATGCCATACGTTCGCAGATTATTTCTCAGTTGTTTTTATTGAAGATAGCGGTGTGCTACCGGTTTTTCATGTACAGTGCAGTGAGCATCTGGATTCCGTGAATGCAAGCGCAGGCTCAGCTTTGAAGGCCACTCAGAAACTCATAAACTGAGTAACAAGGTTTCATTTTCATCAGGGGGTACTCCATCACTGTTTCTAAAATGCACCGCGAAAGCAATCTCGTGCCCGCTCAGTACGTCTTTTCTATGTTCCCCGTCTTGTCTATATTTTTTCCGCCTGCTTGAAAGTGTGCGTTCGTTTCATTTTTGCTGAAGAAACCACCCGCTACGTCAGTAGAAAGCCACTCCTCCGCTTGTGAGATCTCGAAATAAGCGCCGGAGGTGCATTTTGAATCATTTTTACACTGAACAGCCTCCTGAACCCTGCCAGTTCGCTGCGTCCCTCGCCGATCCACGATGTCGTAACTTATTTTACACTTTGGTGACTGGACGTCCTTGTTGAATACGAGGGTTCAGACCTAATTGTGTCTATCGATTACGCTAAAGCCTTTGATGTGGTCTGCCACGAAAAGCCGCACTTGAGATTGGAAAATATGGTCGGATCTTTTCTGAAGTGAGTTAGAGCATTCTTATCTCGACAAAGTTTTCAAGTAAGATTTGGAGATTGGTTACTCCGCTCGGCACCCAATTTCCATTGATGTGCTATAAGGAAGTATCCTCGGTCCAGTTTTGCTCCTCAGGTCCTTGACATATTTCCGATGGCGTTCTAAGCAATACTAGGCTCTTTGCTGACAATCTCAAAGTGTATGCCAGTCGGTGATTCACTCAGTTATTGAATCCAGCAGCAGGGATGTAACGTAACGCCTCACTTTTGATCGCAGGTAATCGCTAACGTTTGTGTGCCTATTGTCTGCGTCTAGCTGCAACGTGAGATTGCAGCAGACACCTTATTATTGGATTGATTGAAGCAGCATTGTTGACCACATTGCTGGATTCAGATTTAACTAACTATGAGCATCCTTCACCCCGTGGGTTGGAAAAGCCCATTGATCTAGTCGTATTTCCTTTCTTCAAACGATATCCCTCTAAAGTGGCTCATTGCTTTCAATACAGATTTATTCTTCTCAGCTGCCTAGAAATGATGATTTATTAGTGCCATGATGATTGAGGGGTACTGCTTTCACGGCAACTCTCCAGAAATGCCCCCTCCGCTGTGTGAATGTAAAACACTCTGCACTGCTTTGCAAAGAAATCGCTGAAGTGAATGTACTTTTATTAGCTGACTTTCAAACGATCGACTCGTTCGTTTAGTGCCAAAGATGTACCCAACATATCTCACGATGTTCCCTCAGTGATGTATGTCGCTATGCAGCGAGTTTCTGCACTTTTTCTGTTGCATCTTTTGTATTTTCTCTTTGCAGAATTCGCCAGTGAGGTGTCTTCGCTTTCTAAGATGTGTTTTGACGGTCTTGACGAGAATGCTTCAGAAAGTTTTCCGTTCGAGCACGGTGTTCGCTCCGAAGATCGTCTCAGGCGATTACCGCGAGAAGGAAGACAATTGCAGATTGCTCGCTTTGTCACCGCGCCGAATGTTACCTGCTGGGGAGAGAGCGGAAGAGAAAGAAACCAAAATAGCTTCTAAATATAAAGCCGTTCTCTGCATCTCAAGTAATTTGCCTCGCAGTTTCTTGTCCTTTTGGCTTTGAATTGATCCGTCCTTCTTTCAATCCCTTCTTTATTGTTTTTTTCTTTATGTCGCTCTTAGAACTGTATTTGATTAGTGAATTAATTTTCTATAATTATTTCTTCTAATATGAGAATTAGTCGTTTGTGTCGTTTGGCTTCGTCGTCGCTTTTCTACCACTTGGGTTCCATTACCCAAGTTTTAGTATGGAAAGCCGGGGAGCGCCCGAGCCAACTGGAAAAAGCGAAACCAGTTCACTGCTGTAAGTATTCCGTTATTCTATGAAAGATTCTATTCTTCGGAAGAGCAACGAAGCTGCACTAGTTTTACAACACAACATCGCCTCGTCAGGGTAATTCACATCGAACTGCTGAAAGCTCAAATCAAATCAGTTTTTTTCCCCATGATGCATGCAAATATCGGCTGGCTATAGATCAAAAGGTTGTGCCTATGTGATGTTCCATATTACACCAATCAACGAATTTAGCTTTAAATTGCATTCCTCAATTATCTTATTGCAGCAGTAATTATTCAAAGCGATCGCCTCGATCACCGAACAATCAATCAATGAACTGCTTAGTGCATTTAATTGACTCGTGGTCAGGATGACAGCTATAAGATATTTATTTGTAAATTCGACACAGCTCATGCACGTCACTGAACATTTTTATGAATGGAATGGCTTCTGATTTGTGATGCTCACTCCACTGTGCGCCTCCCTTATCCAGTTCAACGACCTTTCGTTTTTTAGAGCTCACCAATGCTCAAGCTTATACAGAGCAGCCCCTTTTGATCGCATCACACTGCTGAAGTGTGCTATTGTAACTCAAAAGTCTCAGTATTTTCACCACTTTATCATATACCGTTTATTCTTAACACAGGCCACTGACACTGTTTATTAGTATCGTCACTTTGCATTGGAATTCTTCGCACAGACGATGGGATTTAAACAGCAATAAAATATTTATTAACCGTCCCTTTATACACATAACTGATAGAGCTGACGAGCAGCTACGATCAGTAGGCGAGTGACGCCTCTTTATATTCGCTAGGATCAGCGGCGAAGAGATCTTCGAGTTTCCACTGAAGAGTCTCGAATGTTGGCCTCTTTTCAGGTTCCTTGTGCCAACATTGCAACATTATTTCATATAGCTGTGGAGGACATCCAGGTGGACATGCCATGCGGTAACCATTTTCAACTTGTTGCAATACTTCTGCATTTGTCATCCCTGAAGTTCAATGATTTCCCTCAATTTCTCGCAGAGACATAAAGAACCACAAAAAGTGTTTTCTTTTTCGAAAGAAACAGCACTGCCGGAAATCAACGAGCACTCACACCTGAGAGCAGACGGTAGATGACAGAATACCGAGCAAATTTAATAATTTTGGATTCCTACTGAGAGGAAGAACCTTTTTCTGCTCACCGCTATCATTCACAATAAAACTACTTTATGCACTGAGCGGAAGAGTGTCAGTCCGATTGAAACAACTGAAGAAGCGGCCAGAAGTTTTGGCACAATATGCGTTTTTGCAATTCCACCCATCAAGATAGCCACCCTCGAAAACTGTCAAAAAATAATAAAATAAATGTAGTAATGCGCTCGTTCTTTAAGTGATCCTCCCCCCTTAAGCAAGCCTAAAAAGGTTCCCTTGACATGACTCTGCAATCTGCAAACGAAGCAACCGTCGACTGCAAAATGCATATTGCATTTTATGCAAAGTTGAGCCCTTTAACTTCTTCAAATTCAATATCTCAAGTTAAATTTCAAGTCAAAGAGTTAATTTTCCAAGTTAAATTACAAAATTCAATTTCAAGTTAATGTTGGTGGTGATCTTGTAGTTCACATCACACTCATTAAGACTCCTGGATATGAGCTCCGCTACAGAAATTACAACACACATGCACTTGTGACGTTGCCATGATGCGTCTCGGAAATGCAAATCTCTAAACGTCGAAAAATTTGCTGGGAAAGCGCGCCAGCAGACTTCCACGGAACTCAGTGAAAAATTTATTTCTGGGTTTGCATTAAAGTGTTGTGAAGACAAGATTTGTAAGTTTCATGTCTCTTCAAACTGTCAGTGATTTGTTAAGGAGATGACCAGACCAAAGGAAAATCCAAGTCCTATATAGCAAAATTCACCACTGTAATCTTCGCCATCACTTAACTGCAACTGTCGGACGAACAGACAGGCACACACAGGCATCCAGACAGACAGACATGACGTTGCAGCAATGCGCTTATCGCTAACAATAGACATTTGCATAAACAAAGCTTCTGCAACTTGCCAGTTCTAAAGGAGCATACATATTTTAATTCCTCCCATAATTGGCGCTGAAATAACGTAATTGCTGAAAATAACAAATTTTGGTTAACGTAACTGACGGACGTCCCAAATTTCCATATTTTCTGAAATCTATTTTCATGGAAAGGGGAGGGGAAGGGGTAAAACAATAACTCACCAGGGTACGGTAATCGGCCGTAGGTTACCAGTTCGGTGAGCAGAATGCCAAAGCTCCATACATCAGATTTGATTGTAAAGCGATTATAATTCGCTGCTTCAGGGGCTGTCCACTGCAAAATTAAGAATTAAGGCCACCTGGTGGCTTTTGCATCGTAACAATTCTAACATCAGCAAATTCAATTCCTTTCGTTTGTCCACCTCAGCAGGCATTGGTACTTGTAGTGAGATGGACAGTCCGGATGTACCTAGACGGGGAGCCACCGTCTTGTTAAAGATTGTTCAACGGTACATCAATTGTTAGAGAGGGTTTGTTCAATGATTCTGTCACTGACAGTTAATTTATATTTTAATTCGTAACTGAAAAGCACAATGCACTTATAACTGTAAAGCACACTGTGCTTGGCAAAATTTTCGGGCCATAAAGTGTGGTAAATTACAGTGATAAAATGCGAGCGTAATATTGAAGGTGGATCGGCCAAAAAGGCGCACAAATTTGCGCACATTGTAGCTGTAAACCACAAATTGCTTCTTCGGTATGAAAACGACCGCAACTGATGTGAACATCGTGAGAGTGGGAAGAATCTCTGACTGATATAAGACAGATGCTTAACTAATATATCGCACATCGCTGTACATCCCCACGAACGCTTCTGGCGGAATGCTAAAGAAGTGCAGACGAGAAAACGTCGTATTCATTTAAACATGAGGCCTACTGAGTGCAACCTTAGCATAACAAAAAATAGCGGCGTTTGAGTTCGAACTTGACGCGGTAGCGGCAATTATTCAGCTGCATCACATGTTGAGCAGTTTAAAAAATTGTGGAAATTTTCACACGCGTGCAGGTGCAACCTAAATGGATCAAATTATCCAGCCTTCCTCTCACCTTTGCAACGTGAAGTGCTCTGTTGTTCTTTTTAATAAACGGTCCCAGAGGAGTTGGCACGACATGTGTTTTTTGTGCTTTCACCCATCAAACCAGCAGCCAGTAAACAATAAAACATGTTTTTCAACTGAAGCAGCTATTCGCTCAAAGATCCCATTAAAGATTTGATCTTATGCATGTTTTGCTAATCTGGTCTAGGATGCGACCTGACCGACGGCAAAATGCATGTAAGTTTCATGGGCATAAAAGTGCCTATAATTCGTTTAACTTGAAGGCTAAAATAGGTAGTCGTATAGTGGTAAGGATTATATGAGCCAAACTTCACAAGTCTCGCTTCAATTTCTCGTGAAGTGAAACTGACTCACGTAGGCACCCACAGACACATATACACACACGATATCACCACGATGCGCCTTACGAGTGCAAACTTGCAAAAGCACACAAGCACTCTGCCATATCTATGAATTTATAAATTTGCCTGCTGATGCAGTAAATAAGTGGTGTTATCGAAGTTATTACAGATAAACTAACAGAAGTGTGTAATAAATATGCAAAAACAACGAACGAAACAAAAAGTTCGTTAAGTGAGGGGGAATGTCTGAATTCACCTTACACTCTCAATTTTTGAATACCGTGAATGAGCGAACTGTGGCCATTTCTTAGGTTAAAGTGAGTAGAATGGAGGTTACGTTCTGAAAATATCAAAACCAGCGAAATGGAATTCTCTAAAGTGTCATCGCAACTGTGGAAAAACTTTAGCTGCTAATATATTATATGATCGACAAACTAACGTAAACTAAGCTAACCTGAAATTTCCCGAAAGATTGCTGCTACTCTTCAAGAATAAGCTCTAGCATTTAATTTAAGCTATTTAGTGAGCTGATTGCTCTTTTTGACAGGATATCGCCAGTGAGAGGAACTGAATGCAATGGTCGTTCAACTATCTCTGAAGGTGCTCGGTTACAACGACCCAGCAACAAGCTTTTCTCACACATACTCATGAAAAGAAATTCATTAATTCCTCCTATTCTCAAGTCATCGAAGACAATTCTCTACTTTCCATCCTCTTCTCAAATCTTCTTCCTATATTTAATGGAGTCTTTTGAACGGAATGGAAAGTTCGCTCCCATTCGGCATCAGCTAGAAATATCTTAGACGATGAAGCACAAGCAGAAATACGCAATGGATCGTTAAAGAGTAAAGACATGTAATTTATTATCTTATTTCGTTGTTCTTTGCCCAAATGTCGCCCATTTTCTTTTGAAATTTGCATTACTCTTGTCATTTTATGTAGTATTGCAAGTGTGCTTTGTCTAACTGTCTGTTGGTTTCAATTCGGCAATGCTGGAACTAGAACTACATGATTTCATCGTTATAACGTATGCCATAAAGAGAACTCCAAATCATAGATATATAAAGGCAGACAAAATTTTGCATGCATTTGAACTGATCGACTTGTTTTCCTTTACATCGATCGGGTTGCGGAGAAACGGTTTTTTGTGAGGGCACTGCAAGGGCGGTTGGAGGAGCAAAAATACACACGTGTTATTTCTCACACCTTACTTTTGTTGATAAACTGTGAAAGTGCTTGTTCACATGAACAGGATGTAAAAGCACTGTTGTGTCAGCCCTCTGGCACAGTTTTCCTCTTTCTTTGAATATACGCAGTCAGGTCCGCTTTACATATTCCCTCTCCCCTTGAGAGTTTCATTCCCGAGGAGAACGTCCTCTTCTGTTTTCTCTATAGGTTGTCCGCCTTGCACCTCTATTGTTCGTCGATGAGAATGTTCGCAGCTGCCATCAAGAGCGATATTATTTTCTTTATTTAATTCTTATAGGCGATATGCAAAAGGTCTAATTCGCATGAAATAAATCTCACCTTGATAGGAAATCTGGCACCAACTCTGGCTTCGTACTCGTTCTCACGCATGAGACGCGCCAATCCGAAGTCGGCTATTTTGACTGATAGTGAATGTGACATGAGGATATTCCGTGCAGCCAGATCCCGATGGATGAAGTTCTTCTCCTCCAAGTAACGCATACCGGAAGCGATCTGCGCAGCGATGTCCACCAACTGAGGTATGAGGCAGCCGCGACCACGAGTCTAAATTTCTTATCTTTTTCGTTTCGCTTCATTATCGAAGCTATTGCGCTTTTGGGGTGAAAAACACGATAAGATTATACCTATTTCATCACCGCATATGATGCATTCGTCAAAGTAGGCTAGTTCTATTGCACTCGTCACGCTACCTAATGTGTTTGAATGACTCGTCAGTAGTGACGTGCAAGTTCTATGCTTATCGGATGTTCTCTATGGCGTTGTGTTCGGGAAACTTTTTGGAAAAAGAATACACTGAAGTGAACAACCTGCAGGAAGTGGAGAAGACTTTCGTGCATCAGCTCGGTGACAATCAAGATGGGCTCGTCCTTAGTGCACACAGCGTACAACTGTAGAAGTTTCGGATGCCTTAACTTTTTCATAATCTGCGCTTCTGCGAGGAAATCATTGGGATCTGCAGCACCACTCTTCAACTTCTTCACGGCTACTGGAGTCGTGTGATTCCATCTTCCTTCCCACACCTGTATGTTACGCAGGTTCACTTAGTTATTGCTCCTCTGTTTTAGTTGCATTTCATCATTCGAGATGCAAATGTAAGAAGCGGTAGAAATCGAGCCAACTCGTTAGTTTCTTTCCTGTAGGAGGGCTCACATCCATGAACCTCTACGCCTTGTCCCTCACCAACATCTCTTTTACACCAGCAATCGTTACGTCGATGACTGTGGACAAAGAATCACGCTAACCCTCGACCAAGGTCGCCTTGGATCGTCTTGCTGCTTACTGCTTTCTGTTCAAAAACCACAAAACATTTGCAACTCTACGTGTACCAGAAGACAACTACTTTTTCCTTCGCACGAACGGACATTTCCGCCACATGCAAACGTTCCAAAGCGCAACTGCTGCGGTGCTGTTTCGGGATATGGCTGCTGCTGATCGTGAAACTTAGCAAATAAAGATATTAACAAGCAGTTGTGAAATTTCGCGATCGGACTCCCTCAAGATAGGCTCGCATTCACCGAGTTTAACAATAAATTGTCTCCTTTGCTTTTTTTGCAAAATTACATAAGGAAAGCACATCATGCTAAGGTCGTGCCATGCGCACATCTATCTTGGACTATTTGTTATCAGCGCGATACTCTCAATTAGGAGTCGCGAAATTTGATGCAAATAATCTGCCCCATAGATGGAACCCCACGTTAACGATCCGTTAAGTTCTAAAAGAACTGCAGACGGAATTTGAAGAGAAACGAGAAATACGAAAGAAGTTGGAGAGTTAAAAAACTCGATTTAATGCTGAAGAGACATTTATGTAGAAGCAACCTTAAAGAAGCTGCTGTGAATCTCGCGCTCAATAATTGAAACCATTTTCGAAATATAACATAAGGAATTATTGAAATAGCCTTTCGATCCGTCACATTAGCAGTTCTTTTTCAGCAGTTTTTGCAGTCGACCAGCCAGCGGCGTTTTTACGGTTACTTTTGTCGCTGTTCATCCACAACTTTTCAATTACTTTGATTTTTTCATCGTTATTACTTCATTCAGCATGAATATATCAATTTACTAAATAGCACCACTTTGGCATCCAATTTCAGGCTTGTTACGCTCTTAGTTCTAAAGCATAAAATGAAACACTAGCTTATAGAACTTTCTATTTCTACGTTAAAGATGCTCTTAGTCATTATCACGACGCTCAATTTTATAAGAAACGCTGCAGAATTCACCACAATATGTTAGAAGTGAGGTACATAGGCAAATGAGTAATCGATGGCTGAGCATCAAAATAACCTCAGTGCCCTATCGTCCTCACAAATGAAGAGCAGGTTCCCTGCCGGATGTTTACTGACCCTTGATCCAAAGCTGTTGTGCAACCTCCCTTTATCATTTTTGAGCGCTATTTAATCGTAATGCTGCCTTTTATAATAACCCCCGATCATCAGCCACGTCAGATTCCCAGCCATCGTTTGGTTAGTCGTCTAGAAATTTTCTACCATGTTGACGCACATTGTTTTTCTATGCTGAGATTATAAACAAAAAGCAACTTCGCCGAACTGCCCGGCACCGATCTGTCTGATGAGCCTGACAGAACGTCGATCGATCTCCCACTGGTCGTCATAGGTGAACGTCTTCGTCTGAGGGATGTCCACCCTCGTACATGGTCGTCGCAGCGTGACGCAGAGACCATCCGGCTCTCTGGTGTAATGTGCGATGAGTTCAGCGAGCGTTGAAAACGGTTTCCGCCTTGCTATATAGAAACCACCGTGGTCGAGTTGACGCACCCGATAGTGTTTCACCGTATCTCCATCACGAACTGAAAGGCTGTTTTTGTCGTAGCACCTGATTCTCGAACCTTTTTAGCAGTGCTTGCGACTGGACTTTCCATCGAATAGGAGTTGTAGCCGCCCATTACTAACGAACTGGGCAGCGAGCGCTCTCATAGCAGAGGATCGAACAAATGCCACGAAAAGAGATATTCACTCGTCAAGAAAGAACAAAGTAAACGTGAAAATGAGACTGTCTCCATTAAAAATTGCTTTAAATGTCTAAATTTTGAGGCAAACTGGTCGAAATATGTGGACAGCGGGAGGGGAAATTCCTGAAGGCGCTTCGTTACTTCGTTTCGTTAAACAAAGAGGTACTCGAATGAGGTGTGCTGGATATCGTCAGCGAATAAAGACTATTATTTTGAAGGTGAAAGCATGAAGTGGACTTCAAATACAAAGTGACGTTGAAAATATTAATGCTGAAAAAGGAAGACGCCCTGACAGCTTGCTTATGCTTTGACCGTCCTAGGAATAATGCCTTTGCTTCACACCGACTTCCGTTTCGCTTGTTGTTTTCTGCTTTTTATGCGCTCTAAGAGTGCACTAAGGTCCACTTGCATGAACGGATGCATACGTTTTCTCCATATATCGGTAGTTTCAACTCAGAAAGCATTAAATCCGCAGTAACGATTTGTTGAGTATAATTTAATTGTACGACGACCTCCTACATCGAATTTTTGTGGAACTAAAAGATTTTGAAAAATATTGCAAGCATTAAAGCTGTTAAAAAATTCATGTGCAGTTTTTATCAGTAGAATTTTCATTTCACGTTGGTCGGCTCATGAACGACTTGGCACCTTGCAAAAAGTTTACTCTGTGATGGACTGATTAAAATTTCAGCTAAAATCAAATCGAATAAAATTCAAACGTATTGTTCCGACGTATTTTATTTTTATTGACTCGTGAAATCGGTTGCTCAAATTAGCAAAGAGCAAAAGCACTCATATATAGTGCCAACTTTTTTGACACACTTCTCCATTTGTTTGTTATTTAAGCCGACTAATATTCATTTACGCTTTAAAAGTAGTAAAAAGAATTTAGCTTTTCCTTAAATGTTGCCGTATTAAATTGCGATGTTTTCAACCTCTATACATCTCATCAACAGAGCAAGATGAATGATCCTATATCATGTTACGTGAAGGTGGATAACCACTCTTATGGCCAGCAAACAAATGCTTTTATAGTAGTTTACTTAGTAATCGAGTAATTGTTAGGTTTTTATCTCGTATTAAACGCACCGACAGAGGAAGCCACTTGCAGACACCTCTTAATGCAGTGATAAAGCGAACCTGATAAAGAGAAATCATTGTGCCTGCTCTCAGAGTCTCGAACAAGATAGGCTCCATGCTCATTTGCACTCAGCATCAGCAGTTTCTCTGCTTCGATCCGTCGTAATTTCCCAAAATACCATCTGAAACATGAGCACATTGAAAAGTTGATTATTAAGCCAATGAGGCATATTCCATGGCCCATTTCATTTCTTAGAAGAGCGCTTTGTAAGTGTTCTGTGATCATATAAGTCATACTGCAGTTTCCTGGAATGCGGGATCGGAAATATTTGAGGATATATGTATAAGCCTATATTTCTCTTCATCTGCAAGCGATTTTAATAGCAACCTGACGTGCGAATACAAGAATGTTCGCAGTAAACCCGTTAAGGGGTAAAGACGAAATAAATTCTGTTAGGAAACTAAAATAGCCTGCGCGCCTTCAATGGAAAATGAAAAAATGCCGGACTTGTTTTGCCAGAGGGAATCCACAGTTTTACTGCTAAAATCGTTCACTCACCAGGAATGCAATATGCGAATAGAGTACTGTGCTGTTAATTTCATCATCGCTTCGCAAATTCAATTTAAAAACGATTATTTTATAGCGTTAATTTATAGAGCGATCTCAATATAGCAGAGGTGTGTCATTGAAGAGGACAAATTCGGCGTGAAAATGAAACAACGATTGACTTATCGCTATCGAAGGAAGCGTTCGTCGTTCATTACAAATCGTCGAAATGACCTTTCGAATTTTCGAGCTAAGCACGCTCTCCTCTTTGAAAGTTATTAATGTCATCGTTTCTCTAGCGTTGCTTTAACAGCACTTTATGTGTTTTCCTTGCAAACGTTACCTTTGAAAGTGTCATGAGTTGGAAATTGAAGGCTCTCCGAAGACGTCCTTTTCCTCAGCAAGACCCTTCTAGTAACTTTTAAATCCAGGTAGCTGATCTTGTGAAGGCGAGCAGAAATTATAATGCCAGACAGAAAAATTTTGTTGCTACTTAACTGCTACGAACTAATTTTTGCAGTGTCTAGCGTCGTATCGACAGCGTCAACCTCTTTTTGATCGTGAACATTTCTAACCGAGGGTTTCTATTCGAAGCCATACGGTAATTTATTTTTGTGTGCATTCTCTCTACGACAACTCTTGAGCAAGGAAGTAGCTGAATTATCCGATCTTGTCCAAAACTTCATGGATTGGAGCAAATATGGGCTCACTATCGCAACTTTTTTGAATGGCCGATTGAAAATACCAAAGCAGATGCACGCAGACTTACATAGACAGAAACAACACACGTCTCCACAATCATTTAACAGTTGCTTCGTAGAGTACCAAGAATATGCACGTGACTATTCATTGCTTTAAAAATGCGTTAAAAGGAGGTGAAAATTCCCGAGAAAAATTTAACGCATTCAATTTGCAGTGCAGAACTGACGCTTCAGCTAAACTATAACAAAGATCTGCCTTTATCCGTTAATCACTTAATTCTCATTTGGAGACAAAATCATTAATGACGGAAACAAATCAGTCAGTGATGAGCCCTCCAAATCTAGCAAATTTACTTCCCTTCTCGAAAGTAATACGTACATGATATTACGTAGGATTTAAAGAATTCTGCCTAACCCCGAAACGCTCTTAAAGAAGGAGGGGAGGTGATAGAGTACAACCTGAGGGACGTGTAAATGAGAGCTTAACGTTGAAAATTTCGTCTGTGGCCGGTGGCACGTGCACGATTGCGGTCTGTTTTTTGCTGTGGCCACGCCGCAAGGTGCTTTTGTCCTTGATGAGTTCGGTATCGCGTTAGGTAAACATAAAAGGTCATGTCCTCTTTGGACGCTCATTTTTTCCGCGCTTTGTCACTAAGGAAAGGATTCAACTATTATTTCTCAGTTATTTCTCTTTCACAAGCGATGCAGTTAGCCTCGGATGGTCAAACACAGCGTGATATGCAAATAACTTGCAAGCGATTTCAAAGACTTTCAAATGCGTTTCGAAAAAACTTGTTTCAAACGTTGAAAAAACCATCGTGGAATTCTTTTCTTTCCAGTTCTAGGTGCAATAAATAGCGCAATTCCAGAACGATGTGTTATTTGGTCAGCCCAACTTTTTGTAGAGAGTGGAAATGTTTGGGCGCGTCTCAAGTACGTACGTGAAATAGATAGACGAATCGACGAGTTGTTGCATTTATCAAAACCATGGCGCAACTCGAACTTCGTCAAGTGAGACCCCAACCAACTGAACCAACCTAAGCTATCCGCTCACACCTGTGATGCTCAGCTATCTGAACTGCAAACAAAAAACATTGTCGATTATCATTTGTCCTTGCTAAACACAAATGCGTCCAGGTGAAACGAGGATGGATACCATCCATTACACATATACTACGCGGTGCTCATGCATCATCGTAAGAAGTTTTGTCATCGTAGACAATATCTGCTCAGCAAGCAGTCTATTTGTGTAAAGACTTAGAGCGAAACTGTCTGTTTTCTTAACGCATTACATAGGAGGGATGAACACACAGCGAGTCATACACGCAAAAATACGTTAGGCATCACTGCTAAGTACAGTCTTTACTCGTTTATAAGCTCCCCTTCCTCTATAGACTGTCTTCACTACAAACCTCCCCCTTCCACCCTGAAATGGCACAGAGCGGATCGATTATCGGCAGATTCAATATGCATAAACATTTTAACAACGTAAAAGACGAACTTCCCTGATACACGCCGCCTCAGCAATTTCCCTCAAATATGCATCATCTGTTGCGAGTTTTATCTCAAATACAGGATTTTCCCAAAATTTTAGAGCCCTCTGCCTCAACATCTCCCCTCCCAATCACCTAAAATACACACACATCTCGAAAACTAACGCGTAATATATTCATTCCTAAGTATACTAGTTTCGTGTTAATTAATTATCATTTACGCATTTGTCAGCGGCACAAGATGATGCGTGAAAAGTGGTTTATAAGGAGGCCTATATCGAAAAGAGCTACTGAAGTATTCGGTGAGATCCACAGAGCAAGATATTCGTTGTTCGTTGGAGATCCCACTCACGCGTTTGCTCAACGAATACATAAAGTGCCTCCGATTCGACTTTTCGAGCAGAAAAAATTAAAAGAGTTTTTTTCGCATACAAAAGAGACTATTGGTTTCCTTGTTACACTCATCGCTCGACTTATTGTAAACTCAACAACACTGCAAATGCAGCTGAACGAAATGTAATCCATTAGGGAGAAAATCGTTGCGAATTTGATGAAGTTTAAGAGAAATTGTTTGCATATGTAATTTCTCTCAGTTTCACAGAATTATAAATGATGTAAATAGAAGGTAAAACCGGTGAACTCTGAACTGATATACAACCAAAAAAGGGAAATAATAGCTAGAGTAAACTTCCCTAGGCGTTAACAGCGATTTACTGACTACGGTAACTGCAAGATGAGGTGGCACCAAGAATCGTGGATGGAATCTGTTGGGCATGAACGAGGCGTACAGAAAAATCAGAACCCAACTGGTTGCGACAGAAAAACGTGTTCAGATTGTTCTGAACTTCACACGTGCGTCATGAAGAACGTAAGATTCTTCGAAAAAAAATAAAAAATGGGCTGCAAAAAGTGAGAAAGCTTCCACAAGGTTCCTCTTAATAACTGGTCGTTATTTCTTCGAAAAGTTTACCTTAATATCTCTTCAATTTGCCAGGACCCCAGTGTTTCTCTCTATCGGCTAAGAACTTGGACATAAAAATGCTCAGAGTTCGGTTCAAGACCTCGCAAAAGCTATAGAAATACCGTTGATCAACTGTTGTCGCCCTTGATTTTCGGTTTTTGTACGGATACAAACTATAACATGCCAACGGTATGGTTAACATTGTATGATGCTGTATTTTTACCTGCCCCACAGGCTATGGAAACCGATGATAACCGTAGCCTATTTCTCGATTCGAATTAGACCTCGATAAAATCCGGACCGAGTAATGAGGAGAATTCTGGAGTTATTTCAGGAGTTCGGATATGCCGTGAGTTCTTCTTGCGCCTCTTACAGGATAAACCCAAAAGTCACGATTCAACGTATTCATGGCAATCTGCGAATACATCGAGGTAATACAACTTTTAAGCGCCTGACTTTTGTAGAAACGATATATCGATGACAACAGATCGACTGAATTCCCATTCGAAAAAGAAATTTCGATTAATTCTTATCTAACGAAACTTGCCTCTGTTTTTTTCAGTTGCTACCGACATTCGATACTTATAAAATACGGTTTTTCCTAAACATCGGTCGCTAATCGATCGATATTCTTGAAACGCGCTCCCTCTCAATCGACTTTCGTTTACGAGTGAATATCTTCAGTTGATTATCAACCGAAAGCAATTTCGGTCACTAAGGCGATGATTCATCGTTTAGTTTTGCTTATTGCGCAGTCGGTTTGAAGAGGCCTCCGAGCAAACTCTTCGGCTTTGACCCACCGAGTCATTCCGTCCAGTGGTCTCATCAGGACGCGGACGGTGGAACAAGTCGCATGGAACAACGATGAATCGACTCGTCAGTATCCGATGGGCAGGAGACGGGCCTAAGCCCTCACCTTCACGCTACCTCACAACTTCAGCTAAAGGAAGTGGCAGTGATATGAAGAGACATTTATTCGTAATGAATGCTTTGTCGATTCAAGTAAACAAGTAAACAAGTAAACAAGGCGATGATCACTTCTCTTATGTATGTGCGTTTTTGTCTATTCGCTGGTTTTAACTATTGAAACTAGAATAATGAGGTTTAGAATAATTTGCACTACGCAGTAGCCTTGCATTTCAGCTTCGATTTGATTCATTACTTTCTAAGGGAGTCGTCGTCACTTATATATGCTACAATGAGTCCGAAATTTGCATACATCTTATTTGCATACACCGGTTGGCTTGTATTTCGCAGTCAGTTGCACCACAACGACGAAATGTTCGTTGACGTTTTGCACGGCTAGCCAGATCAATTGAAATCCGAGTGCGTTATTGTTTATTTTATTATTTGCTGGTAATTTATGCAACTGGCTGCTGCGATGGGCTCGACTGTAAAATCTCACATAGTGCCAGATCGTCTGACACACTGCTAGTACAATTATTTTACCCTCGTGTTACGTTTATTTATTTACTTACTTATTTCTTTATTTATTTATTCACCTATTTTTGCGAAATATTGCCGAATAATAATGATTTCACTCTCTTTTTCATCGAATTAGATCTACCATGCATGCACACATTTTTTTGAGTAAAATCTTCATTTCATGTGATAATTTGAATATTGTTTTAGTTGATCTCCTATGAAACCAAATTGAGACCCCTTCCTCGCTATATGCAATTAACATGTATGTTCGTTAATTATTAGCACAATGACCGCTAATATCGTTCGTTTTTGCTATACTGCGATGATCTTATTTTTCCAAATGGCATTAGTAAACAGGTGTTCTCGGGTACTGTCAGTGTCTTGTAACACGATTGGATACTTACATGCGGAGGCAGTATTCGACACCACTTATCTGCACGACCAAGCTGTGTTTTCACCGAGTTTAGAAACTTGTGACTTTTGTGTTTGACCGAACTGTTCGCTAAGAAATGTGTTTCGACCAGAATTAGAGAAATGAACAGAAGAACGACTAACATCACGACAATGGAATCTAATGTTGAAAATCCTGAATGAGGAATGAAATCAAAAGTCACATTGTGTTTTTATTGGTTTATATGCACGATGATGGAATGGGATCTGTGAATGGCGGTATCCGTCTAGTTGAAGTAACGCTACGCCAGTCGCCGAAGAATTGCAATTGTAAAGAACAAATCCGGAGTGGTATTCACAATAACGGAAACTCAATTTAGTGACCAATTCATTGCTGCGTTGAACTCATTTCGTCCTTCCGCAGTTTACGCTCTCTCTCTCGAAGCTCTGCGGGCAAGTTTCACTACTTCGTTGTGAAGTCTTCTAAAAGAAAAGTGATGTGTTTCAAGAAGGGGAAAATTTTCGTCTAACAGAGCACATAAGCGTATATGAAATGGGACATCTGTTTTTGGGACGGTGAACCAGGAGGGGGAGGAAGGAGAAGAAGGTCAGCAGGAGGGAGTAGAAAGCAAGGAGGAAGGGGAACATCGAAATTTAATATCGATGGCGGTGAGATGTTTCTTCCCTAAACGGTTTCGATAGAAACGAGTAGAGTGTCGTCTAAAATTTGTTGTTTTCTACTGATTTCGTAAACCTTTCTGACCATAAAGAGAAGGATGGAAGAACGAAGGAAAGGAATCCTTAGTTAAAGTCTTCCGCCACACATTTACCGTTTTATTCTCTAGTATCTTATTTAAATCTTCTGCTATATGTAAATTTTAGGGAAAGCATTATGCAGTACAAAGTTTGTTTGTGAAGTTAAAAAACGAAAATATTTATACAAATATATCGCAGATAAACACTTATCTGCGGAAGATCGCCTAAGCACTCAGCCAAAAACCCTCTGAAAATGCGTCGCTATTACTTGTTACAGCAAATGAATATCCTATACATTATGGAAGGTAATATAAAGAAAGCGTTTGTGTTAGTTTACGTCAAATAAATACAAATATACATTTATATTAATTTCGGCTCCAGCTTGTTTGTTAATGAAATGTGTAAATAGACAACATCACACCGGATGGCTCACAAGGCAAAAACTGAACAAACGGCAAATCGCTAAAAAGTCGCTCCAGCAACGATTCCGCAGGCGATATGACAAAAAAGTCTCTCACCTAATATTTTTGCAAAATTGGTACCATTAAAATATGAGTGAGCAGAGATTCACTTACGTTCTTCCAATAATTGAACTCTTCTTATCAATGATTCTCTTGTTTTCTGTAAAACTGAAGTCAAATGAAAACATAGAAAGAATAGTGAATTATCCTATCTTCTATAAGAAGCGAAGAGAAATTCGAGCGCAGTGAATAGTTTCAGCTAATAAAGTACTCCTTTGTAATGTAAAACGAACTAGTTTTATTCAACAACAACGTGAAGAAAGACCGTGCTGAATGCACCTTAATGTTCTATTGAACTGCAGTGGTTGAGAACTCATTTCTTTCCTCGAGCTCATGTGATCTTTCCGTGAATACAAATTCGAAAACAATGTTACTCTTGCTGTCGAATGAGAGAATATAAGAAAAATTGCCTGATAATCCTAAATAGCCACTTGCGTTTATAGTGAGGTGTTTCTTAACTAATATTCAATAGGTATTTTTGCATTAATACCTGACAGACTGCAAAGAATGGGTAAAGCTGCAGTGGCAGTGTATCACCATTTTTCTTATTTAATGACGATAACATCTATTGTTGCACCTGGTCTTTAATATGTGGGCGATTCAACAGTGAAGAGTGAGCATCAGTTAAAGAGGTAATTTAACTTTAATGAGGTTCCACTTCGAAAGACGAATTGACCAAAAACGAGCGAATCTCTCGAAATGGGCGTCCCAAATTCGCAAACTGGCTGATCAATTTGACAATTTAAGAATGCACTTGATCGCTAAACCCGTCAAACATTTTCTCAACTAACGCATCTCAAGGAATCCCCATCAATGCTCATCTTTCTACTTTTGAAGGACAATTATTCATCGCCGAAAATGAGTGAAAGTTTTCATAAGATTTTTGGATGCAACGCAAAGTTCGTTGGATGGAATTTGCTCGGTAATTGCCAGCTCTAAAGTGGAGAAATGATAACCACAAAAGCTCAGAGCGGTAGTCCTTTCGGTGACCATCGAGCAACACAGGGTTTGATGCACAGCTAGCAACGATGTACTATTAACTCTCTCGTGACATGGACACGCAGTCGGGAGTAATATATTTGAGGGAGCGACTTTCCAAATACAGGAACTTTCTTTGAACGAAGAGAATTAGGTGGGAGGAGGGAGCAGAGCAGGACGGACGAACAAACCGAGGATGCTAACATTCCAAAACATTAGGAAAAACCTCAAATTCTCTCGGAAAATACACAGGTGTATTTTCCTAAGAAAGTTGGTGAGAATGTTTTTAAGGATCAAGTGAAGCGGGATGAAGGCGCAAGAAGCCAAAGTACCAAAGAATTTGATGAATGCAAGCTCCGCTCCTGATCTCAGAACTTGATCGAACTTCACACACCACTAGCCAGGAGCACATGTGCGGGACTTTCTCTAAGAACGAGGAAAGTATTCCGCATTCTGAGACATCATAAACTGGCAACAAACGGTACTGTGGAAGTCTTCTGGCAACAAACAGTAACAGTATTTTGTGCGTAACACAAAAGGGATCGAAAGCTGTAACAGCGAGAAAATTAAATTATATGGAAATTCTTGAGTGAAAGATCCGTGGGGAAAGCTACAAAAAGCTTTCTGGCGAACATTTATGAAGGGATGTGCAGTCGCTTCTCTTTTCGCTTCCTCTTTGGAAAGATGAGGTGCTTTGAGCTATAATATAAAATAAGCAACAATGAAGTTTTCCCTTCAGAAATCCACACGTTGTGAGCACTGAGCTGAGACGCGAATGAGCAACGTTTCAAGTCGAGCGTTCTAGGGTGATGATTTTGAATACAGAGAGGTTTATTTTGTGCAGCTAAATTTGTGAATAGTCATCCGTTGACTGTTGCGCAAAGCTCAGTCCACAATTGCAAACACTAACGCTCAAGGAGTGTGGGCACTTGGTCAACATGAGCACTTGAAGGCCACTCACGAATTGACTATTCTGTTACTACAGTGGAACACGGCGATCGATCGACGATCATCAAGAACGGGTGTCTCATTTCAAGTGATCGTTGCTTCATAATGAAATTTTCTTGCAATGAAAGCCAAGTCGTTTTATTGCTATAGTTGCTTTGCTTGCATCTAATTGATACTGCAAGAAGTGAGGGAACATTGTTGGGGATATTACGAAGGCAAAGGAAGGATCGTGAATGCGGGACGTGCTATATGGTGACAGCCAAAGGGAAATCCCTCATAAAGAAAATTACCAACCGGCTTTATAATTTCACGAAGGTTCGTTAGTTTCTTAATTTTTTAAATTGCGATTATTCGCTCGCAACCGCATCAAATAATTCTGTAATCGGTGGAAAGGGAAAAAAACGACAGTGAATTCGTAAATAAATGCGAGCTGCTGGCGTCATCGAACGATCCCAATAAGTATAATATTGATGACTAAACGTTGTCTCTTTTTCTAGCAGTTCGTTCAGTGATGTTATTATTTATTCCCAGAATTCAAAAACACTGAAGCGAAGTGAATGTTTTGGGAAATATTTCTGATTAAAATTCAAAAGGCAGCAAATCAACTAAACAGTTTAAAGTTTTATTTAAAGAGAGAACTCTTTATTAATTTTTCAGTAATAGCGAACTCGCGAGTGAATGCGACATTAAGTGAGTGTGTCAATGGTCTCTTAGTAAAAATGAGCACTGCATGAAGAGAAACAAAAACAAAGATGAGTAAACGCCGCAATATATAGACAGCTGATGAAGAACACTTTTCAGAAATTGGTGTCACAAAGAAATAAACAGCTGAGAAATAGTGAACAAATAGTGGCAAATTTTGAGTCGCTTATTTTAAACTATGGCGTCTTTTTACTTCGTTTTTTTAATGATCCACCTTTCTTTTGTTTCATATTTCTCGACAGTTCTCGAACAATCGTTTTGCTTTATAGAGAATATTTGAAAGCGATAATTATCTTTCAAATGGGGGGGGGGTTCTAATTAAAAGCATACTGTAAACGAGTGACAAATAAACGTAGTATCCAAGATTCACGAACAACTGTCACTTCGATATTAAAAATTGAATAATGACCGCAGTTCGTTATGAGAGTGCTGCAATATTTATAAATATTCAAAAAGAGGAAACTTTCTATGAGGAACTGCAGATGGGTAAATGTAGAACTGAATGGATTACCGTTAGGGTACAGTCTATGAGAATGAACGAAAAACATAAATATTGAGGAATTAGCATTCATAGAAGGTACATCGTCGGATCGCTTGTCATTTTGTGCTTTAAATAAAGCAATGCAATTAGAAAATTTTGTGAAATTATCAACGAATCTTTTGGTGAGCTCTTCATCGAAATTCGCCTTTATGTCTAAATAAACAAACTAAACAAAAACCCTTGATGGACAAGTGAGGTAGTGATATTTATGGACTGTAACCAAGTTTTAATTACACGAAGGAAAAGGTAAACAAGGAAAACCTGACCACTAAATGAAAGAACATCACATTTAGTATCATCGAATGAAGCGCCATAAGCTGTATGTACTAATCGAGATGAAATCAGGGCACAACTCGTTGTTATGTAGAAGGGTTTGCATTCAAAATAATGGCACACTGCATGAGAGTATGTAAGATATGAGCGCATTATCAGAATGCAGCTATATCTGAGCACTTTCTTTATTGCACTCTTTGCGTTATACTTTCCAATGAAGATTCTGATAATGGCTGATAAACAGGTTGATTTGATAGTTAACTGGCTATTTATTCATAAACCTATCTAACATCATCCGAAATATCTTCTGAAAAGGAACGTGCAACCTAAATAAATATATGTGGAATTGTTTTGTGCACACAAAAACGGAAAGCTTATGTGGATTGAATTTCGATGCGCTTACACTGCATGATTATCTTCGATGGCTATGGAATGCTAAACCTCGTTCCATTATGAAAATTCCAAAAAGATGCCGACACAATCGGGAAAATGCCGTTCTATGAAAAAATTCGTCTCCAGCATATTCAGCATTAAGCTGAAATTCAAATTGAACGGTCGAATGACTACCGGCATTGAAATACCTGCTCTTATAAGAGTACAGCAACAACGTTCTCAGGTAATGCTACAAATGAACTTACGGCTGTGCATCAATACTCTTCTCGCGTGCCACATAATTCGACGGTATGTAACCAGCCTGCCCGGTTGTCTTACTCTTAGCATACCACCAGTCTCCTTGCATATCGTTGAGGATGTAAAGCAATTCATCCTTCTTGAAGCTTAGATCTTCATCAGTTCTCGCTTCGTAATCGAAAAGTGCCACAAAGATTGGTGCCGCTTTCGGGATCGGTTCGATTATTAATGGCGGTGAAGGTGTTGATGCACATTCGGATGGACTTGATGGAGCTGGTATATGAAGGATACCAAGCCCATTTGTGGTCACCACCGTTGGAGGCTTCTTGCCAAGACATGCACCCATATGAGGTGCCGAAAATATTTCTATAGTGGGAGAGACGAATTAGCAGCTAAGCAAACGAGAAGCTGGCCGATCAACGAGTACCACACTAGCTAGCCGATCAATGAAGTATCACGCGGCAATCGGACAACCACAACGGGATAGTGCAGCTGCGGCTGGCCGTTGCTGGCTCAGTGCTGCTGCTCCGAGGGGCAGTCAAAGGCGCAAAGAGATGGTGGGGGAGGTCACAGAGCCGTGTGTTCTGTACGCACTGCGACAGCCACCTTAATCGAGGCCACATTCTCTTCTCTGCCCGTCCTCTCAGCGACACTTCTTTCACCTCTCCTTTTTTTCCGCACATCGCACACCTAAACCCAAAATAGATGCACGCTGCAATAAGCACTTTAATACCGAATGCGAAGTCGAATCGTTCATCTAACTTTCAAATGAATGCAGTAATTCCATTGTGTTTGAATGGAACGCCAAGTGCGCCGATGCTGAGAGAAGTGCAAATTTTTGCAGTGCAGGTCGTGCTGCTTGTTTTTGTTAACTGAACTAGATATACCTCTCACTTAAGGCGCTTCGTGTAGTCTGTAAATTGACGATGTTTACCGACCAACATATCCGTGACCTCGGCACATTATGACGCCTGTCCATAAAGCTCGACCAGCTGCATGAGGTTGACCGATCCGATTTTACCGCTGACTGACCTATGGACAATCTGGTGAAACTTTTGACTGGTCACCTGTCACTGTCCACTCGCCGGCTGAATGAACCTGTGGGTGGAAAATAGACTGGTCAAGCTGACCCGACAGGCCGAATTATACGAAATATTTTTTCTGCCATAATGAAGAAAAATGAACATGACGTCCATGCCGAAGGCCGTTGAGTGCTTATTATTGCACGAAGTTCCTACTGTTTCTCATTCCCAATTTTCAAACTGATCCGTCAACCTGTTATAGTTGTCGATACTCAAACTCTGTAATGTGCAACTGATCGGGTGGCGACTCACACCGCCCGTATTTCAAAACAGACGACATAAGCGAGTTTTTGGTGAAGGTTGAGCGGTCGGATCGAATAAATTTGAGTTGTTTGATCGTTTCTTGGGGGATTACAAAGAGGACAATGTGAGAAACCACGTGTTTGGACATACTTAGACTGTTCTGGATGGAGTCAAAAAGATAACATTCAGATGAGGTATGGTCCGCGAAGTAATGACAAATTTGAAGAAATCTTCCATCGGGCATTTTCTAGTAAGTAAAAGGCATACAAGAACCATATCTCCACTACTATTGGCGAACAGCCACTAAGAAGCTAGATTCTAGATGTGCTGCTCTTCCAGGTGGTCGCATATCCTGGAAGACTAGAATATTACGAAGGTGTGGATCGAAAGCACAAATTCATGATCTGTCAACGCGTTCTTCTTGATGAACTCTGCATCGTCTCCTTGAGTTAATTCGAAGCCGTATAAGCCGTCTGCCTTATTGTTCCCTCGGTCGTTTTCGTAAACGGCGCAGACGTCCCGGCTAACCCGGCAACTTCCGTTACGCGCCTATAAAGGATATGTGATGCACAGTGGTTTCTGTCAGCTTGACAGTTCACACTTGCAACGTGGAAAATTCACCCCAGCAAGTAGCAACCGGAAAACTCGAAAGAATTTAGTGAATACAGCTGGGATCTTCGCGTTGCAATGGAGCGGGAAGTGCTATTGAAGAAGCATGAACTTTTGCAACAACAACACATCATTTGATGCGTGCTGATGACCTTTGTGAAGATCGATTGTTGAAACAACCTTTCGTTGCAACCAATGACCTTCCAATGAGAGTGTGTGAAGTGCTCATGCAATACTGATACCAACACAGCTTTGTGCAATCATCACATCAATTACATCTCAAAGCGCAGAACTAGCGTATGAGCCGTTATAGCGTATGAGTCAATTACATCTCAAAATCAGCCGGTGAAACGTCCATTAATCTTATGTGGCGGTATAACATGTGGAACAGCTTCACACCCATTTAAATGATATTAAGATAGAAGATGAATTTTTTACCTGGAGACAGAGTGAATGCATTGTCCTTTCTTCGGCAACAAACATTTCTCTGAAATTCATGAAATTTCTTCAGAACTTCTCAGTCATGCGGAAAAATGGCCTCCGATATTATGGACCCTCTTTCGTTTGACCGAGTCACCACTTTCACTAACCTATTTCATTCTTTTTCAGAGGCGAAATGCGCTTTGCGTTCAAGCCATTGTATCACGGCGAAAGAGGACTACGAATTGCTATACTTGTATTACACTAAAGTGGTAAGCTGACTGTGCCATGGTCGAAAAGCTCCGCGGAACATAGAGTATTCGCATCCAAATACGCTATGCCACTTAAGCATATCCTCATTAAAGGTGATTTGAGAAGGACGATCCTCTAAAATCCAGCCACTCACAACCACTGTGACCTTATTACCTACTACAAAGCTTCCATTTGCAATCTGTACAATGTTCACATCGCGGCTGTTCCATATGAAGTTGTTAAACAGAATCACAAATTAACATTTGCATAAGCGTAAAACAATGGGAAATAAACTTCATTTTATCACAAGGCATCCATACAAACAAGTTCAGTTAGTTTCCATTTCCTCGTGCTGCTCTTCCTCCTTGACCGGAATCTTTGCACTCTGTTTGGTGGCTGCAGGAGCACGGATGAGATGTGCCTTCTTGCGTGCTTTCGACAATTCACCAGCTCGTTTCACGGCCTTGCCAGGTCTCAGACTTTTCTTTATCAGCTCACCATACCGCTTCTGCCGAATTGCTGCGATCTCCTTTAACGCTCCCACTGCAACTGTTAACGCTCATAAAAATCCAGCAAATTTCGAGTTCAGTGCTTGTTAGTCAGCTTGACGATTACCTAGAAACAATATTTTGATCCTCTAATCACCCTCACCCATTTTTTCGCATTTTTATTGCACAGTGTTTCCGATGCATCGACCGAAGATCGACCCCCCACTGAAATATATGTCGTGAAAGATTGTCGCAAATTAATCCCACAAATGCACGAACACCCTACATTCCATCAATACGCTCTCGTTGTTCATCACCGAAATTGCCCAGTTAGTTCGGGACATTCGCCGCAAGCAGTGTCCTGAGAAACAGCAGCGCTGTAACCGGACAGTCGTATAAACCAAATCTTTTGCAGAATCTTCCAACTTTAAGTGTGACAACTATTACACAACTTATAGCAACGTGCGCCTCGTCGACGGAAGAGCTCTCTGCACAAGGCAGCGAGCAACACATTCCCGCATTCGTACCCAACAAAACAAACGGCTACTTAAATAGTTAAAAATGAAGACAAAGCCTCTAACAGCTGGAAACGCACGCCAGCATAACAGCCTTTGCAATACCAGATTGTTGTGGGCTGTCCTCCCACCAAAGTATTTAACTATTTTTCCCTCGGCAGGCAGCCTAACAACGAAATCTGACTATCCCAGTCATCTATGCACGGGAAAGGCACATCGCAGGGGCATAAAAAAACGACAGTCGGATGACAACACAAATACGAAAGCTGTCGTTGCGAGAATAACGCACGAACCCACTTCCGCCCGCCAAATGATAAAAACGTGCAACAATGTGTCTACATTTTAACTCAACCGACCGCGCACACAGATCTACAAAAACATTTTTTTGTCCGTGCTTTGCGATCAATCGATCGCCAAATGCATTCAAATTTTCAAACAAGCTTAAGTGACCACGACTCTTCTAGAAACCAACAGACCAAGTCAGCAGAAAACGTCTACATATAAGTTGGAATATAAGCACCTATTTCCAGGACTCCAGCTTCAGCGCACCAACATTTGAACAGTAATCGCGCAGAGAGGCGCACAGACCCTTCGCAAGTAGGATGCATAGAAATGCATAAGAAACCGCTTCCTAAAGTAACTAAGTAACGTTCGTATGAATGGCGAACTGAAAAATCCGTCTCTGTTCCAAACCGCAGCAGAAAAAAAATCACCCTGTAATCTTACGACGTTTCTAAACACTAGCGTAATGGAATTGAGAACAGTGCCAAATAATGGCGTACAATCCGTTGCATAAAAATTAAAAGGATAAAAGTAAGAAAATATCGCCATAATCTAATGGCGTTTATATAAGTCACAACTAATCAGTAACGACTCATAAAGTGATAAAGCTCCGAGAAGGAAAGTGGGGGAATGTCCGGAATGGCTCCAAAGACAATTCCATTGAATGCGCAGGAAACTAAACTAGACTAAAGGACATATACTGAAAAATTGGAGGAGCAACACCAGCATGGCTCTCACTGAAAAAAATCGCTAGCAATTTAACGAATGGATGACGACAGAAAGCATGGATCTGGAATTTAAGTCTTTAAGCGACTATAATCGTCAAATGGAACTTCTGCCGTTTGTCAACTTTAACAAACTTAGAAATGCCACACTTTACATTGTTAGATAGTTAAACGAATCGAAGGACACAACTCATCCACAAATCCTTACATTTTGTGGAAAGTAAGTGGAATATCCTGACCTCCCCCACTGCATAAAGAACTTATGAAAGGAGACAAGCAATTTTAAAATGTGCTTGCCATGCTTGTCCTTACATGAGGAGAAGCTCCTATAGAGTCAAGAGTTAAGAGCGGTGATCAAGTCGTTTACACAGACTCGGATTACTCACCTGCTTCCTGCCAAAGTTGCCTGTCATACTTCAGTGGCTCGTTTCTACGCACTTCCACTGCGGCAGTGCTGTCCCCTCTTAACTCCTTTCCCCGTGCCATTCGCGACGCCTTTGTCCATTTCGTCTTTCTAGGATTCTTCTTCTTCTTGAACATCTTATGACACTTCGAGCGACAAAACCGGAACACCTGAAAGGTATAAAAATAAGGCCACCGTGGTGACGGCACGACCACGCAAGGTTTACCTTTGACCCCAGACATATAAGATCATAGCCCCGATGAATTTTCGAACCATTTTTTAATTTGAAGAAAGCCTCAAATGTAAATAACAAAGCAAAGAACGATGGAGGCATATATATGCACTTGTTGCGCGGCAAAGAGACCGTTTTTTGAACTCAACGAGCTGTGAAATGTCTAAGCAATCTTTCTCTCACGAACATAGAAAATCCAACTTCAGTCTAAAGTCGATTTGTTTTTTCGATTAACTCGGTTTAGTTTCGTGCAAATCTAAACATCAATTCACTTGCCATTCTCCAACATTTAAATCTTTTCACTATCTGCTCCGCCGAAACAATAAATTCGTACCACCGGGGGACGGTGTCCTTTGTCCAATTAAGCCAAATTGGCAGCAAGTACTGAGAAATGTGCTGGGACAGAAAAGCGATGAGACAAAAACAAGTACCGCAAAGGGTAGAAATTTCCTCAATTTCGAAGAAACCACCGGGAAATGGAATCCAACTTTTTAATGCTTTTCGCTGCAATAAGTCAGAAATCATTTCAGACCATTCCTAGCAAAGCATCCAGTATAAAACTTCAACAATTAAAAAGTGACTGTTCATGTAATGTGTTGACTAGCGAATTTTGGAAAATTCTGAACGAAATGAGAGAAGGGAAATGTTTTCGAAAACTATGGGAGAAAGGCAGGCCCAAATTTGCTTCGCATGAGAAGGAAAACCGTGATGTGCGATGCCAACATATCCTGATGGCAGCAGCCGAAACGGAAGTGAGCCAACCAGGTTTATGGCATTTTAAGTTTTCAGCTAAACCTCCCCCCTTCCCCCTCCCCCCTCCAGATCTTACTCTCAAAGATGAACTTTTTACTCTCTAAAAATATGCGCTAACACAATGACAGAGTGTTAATGGTCCAATCACTGCACAAGCTGCTTGCAATTGTTCTACAATTCGGCCTTAGTGGTCATCTGCGTTCGAATGCCGATCATAGAGTCACTACGGTTCAAATTTATTCGTTTCAGAAGGCTTCTTTTAAAAACAAATGGCTGGCTGAATTCACTATTCATTGTTAACCGCAAATGAGCATCACAAGTTCTAATTCATAGCTGTTCCCACACGCATCCACTAGTATGCTTCCTTAAGTCTGCATTCAACAACTGCCTAAGGCAACCACTACCTTTATTCTTATCTGCCGGGCACACTGATAACAACTGAGGATGATTAAGACAGGCCCCATTTAGTAGAGACAAGCCTGAACACGCCTCATACAGCAGAAATAAGAACCGGGGATACTTTTGAAACAAGCCTGCTGATGTGGATAAATCAGAAGCAGTAACTCTGTAAGCGGGGTTCGAAGAGGGCAAAATATCCGCTTTTTATTCAGCACTTAGATCAGCATCAAAATTACATCAGTAGGTGAAAGAGACCCAACCCTACTGCACTGCTACCTAAGCAATGCTAATGGTCTAGTGATCTCGTCGTGATTCGCGTTCCACGTCGTTCTTCCACTTCACATATATGTCAAGAAATCTTTGTCATAGGAACACAAATTTCCAACAAGCTTCTGGATGTGCAGCTTGATCAAAAGAACGGAAGCAAATGCCGGCTTGTTTCACAGGTCTAAGTCTCATGACAAGTGCTGTGTTGCAACAAAATATAGGGGGCTCTTCCATAACATCTCGAGGGTTGAAATGTGGATGAGTGAAGCGGGGACAAAGGGAAAGAGATTCCAAAAGCGCAAACTTTGGGATCCCCACCCATCGCGCTACACTTGGTTATCACTGTGACTTAGATCAAAACTATCCCATATAGAATTCAGCCAAAAACATTCAGAGCTAGCCCCTCTACCTGAAAGAGTTAGCACGGTGGGAAATTTTCGAGCACAAATTTTCGTTTTCCGACTCTGATCAACGCAGTATCGAATGGAGCAGCTTGAAGATGTAATCAAAACAACTACAGTTTTTGCATTTTTTGCTGGGCAGAAAGGAATTCATACGACTTGGATCTATGCTAATTTCCGTAACATCCAAATCAGTTCGTCCTTAGAGAGGAAAAACGATGGCAGTTGGACCACTTCACTTTCATTTGATGTCGCAGAGATCAACTCCGAATTTGAATAAGTCCTCGAAAATTTCCTACAGGTTGTTCGGGCAGCGCTTTGGAAGAACCAACCGTTTTTAATCAAAATGGGTGCAGAAAAGATATGGCTAAGTGAAATATTGAAAGGTATTTGAACAGGTAAAAACCAAACGGGGACAGGTCAATCATCAAAGCGGGAATAATATTAGAGGATGCTGCCTCCTCAGAGATTCGGAGACTAGGATGAAGAAAACCTCCCGATGTAATGACCAGGTGAAACCTAATGGAAAGATGGAGAAATTGTAACGAAGAGAGATAAAGAAGAAATAGATTTTGCGTTCTGGCAATGTGCGGGTAGCCAGGACTTTTGAAAGTAAAATGCAAAAGACTCGAGGACGTTAAAATTCCTTTCCGACTTTCAGATAAGGACCCTCGAGATTCTCCGAAATCGCACAGAGGTTTCGAAAAAAAGAATCGAGGAGAGAGGACACTGCCGAAGTAAAAAATGCCATATGGCTGACAACGACGTCTAATTTCTCCGGAAATTGCGTAAGAAATCAGGATGCCCATCCTACATCCCCACAGGCACTAGTACATTCTCTCTGTTCTCGAACGGACCTTCTGCGTCGCATACAAATCACATGCATCGTGTCAGCACTCAGCCCATAAGCGCTCAAATGATCGTTGGTATTTTTGATAGCTGAGAGGGACTTGTTGGAGGGTTCACAGCCGCACTCGCCAATATGCAGTTTTATTGTGCTTTTATTATCAAGAAACCTAGTGCCAACATTTATTTTATGAACTTATGGAGAAATTTGAAGAGACTGACTGAACGACAAAAAGCGCATGCCGTGCCGGTATTAGTGATGCGCTTTCCCACCTTTTTCAATTATCGCCTCCAAATGTTGAGCACTGCGTAATACTTGTGGCGCAGCGTTAAGGTTGCAGTGCTGCGTAATCAGTTCTCTCGCACTTGCTTTGGCTCCCTACGGTCATATTTACCTTCGATATGCCAATAAAGACGCTAGGATGATGGATTACATGAAGCCCTTAGTTTGCAATATTCCAAAAAAGAAATTCAGAGTAATCGCTGGATAACCCTCGCAATTGCGTGTTGCTACCAGATGTCTACCCCACAGATATACATTGATTCTAACCGAACTTACGTGTCCCTCTATACCGTACCCCACACATATCTTCTAAATCAACTCTTTTTTCTTTAGAAGCAATACCTTCGGGAAATTGCTTTGTGTTATCAATATACGATGAACTCATCCATATCCGTTACTGCACCGTCGACTTAATTTTGAATACACACACCAAATTGGCCGGCATGAAACCGCTCAGAATGATGTCGTAGAACACATATATCGGGGATGCTCAACACGGATGGCATTTCGGAGATACTTTACGTGCCCAAGTGAACCTGGCTGCAACGGTCGCCTCAACATTTCTGACTCCCTCATCTTGAAGCACAGAACACATGTAACGGAGATGTTCAACTTGTCTTGAAGCAATCTTGTTCGATTTAATTCTACACTTTAGAGTGGTAAACGACATCAAATAAACGGAAAGAAAGAACAAAAAACTAACGTTACAATCGTTACGGACGAAAGTAATTCCGTGTCCGGGATATATGTTCGATGAACAAAAGTAGCACTTCTCTATCCTCATCGCACACCTCAACCTTGAGTCACTTTGACAGCGTCACATCAAGCAAGCAAAGCACACTGAATTTACCGATAAAGCCCTCCTGCACTACTCCGCTAACACCGCAACTGAAACCATGTTGCATCCTAAAGAAACGATATAGAACACACAGGACGGGGTGGGGGACCGAGGACGAACTTCCGGAGACTTTTCAAAATCTCATCTTCGGGGCAGTTTTTGAGAGTACATTTGTCTTTTAATCAAATATTTCACGAATTCGTTAAAAAGTTTAATCAACGTTTTTCAAGTCGCATTTCTCTCGTTCTTGTTATTAGCGCCCTCGATACGAAATGCTGTGGACTCCTTAAATGGCAGTGAACTCATACCACCACATCGAAAATAACCAACACAACAAATGCAATATGCCGATCTCCTGCCGACTGATAGCTCAAACATCAACAGAATATCTGCGCAGAGGAAGACACATTCTGCTCCCACTTGAACCATGCTTTCTTTGCAGCTCGTATGGACTGGAAAGTTAGGGTCCAGCCTCAGACCTCACCCCTTTCACCTATTTTGCACAGACTCACAATGCCGCAAAACTGTGGACTATCACCGACCTGCCCAACCCCAAAAAACCCACTTCCCAGTCTAGGAAAAAAGCAATGCCTTAGATGTATTCTACAGCACCGTCTCAAGTCGTCAAGTCCCTCCAATCAAACATCTTGTTCGCGCATCGTTCGCATACCATAAGAGTAATGCAATGTTTTCGTTACAAGAGACAGCATTCATAGTAAACGTTGCAGCTCAATACTCGTCGCTCCATGCAGACGATGCAAACATAGCAGTGAACGCAAGGGTGTGTGGGTGATTTGCAAAGTTGGGAAGGGAAGGGAAAGTGGTCGTTTCGGGAAGTTTGAGTGTTCGAGTTGAAAGGGTATGAGAATCGCTCGATGCTAGATGAAGATGTTGCAGGATTCATCCGAACTGTGCAAGGTCGGCATGACGTCAGCAACTTTCCACTCACATCTCGCGAAACCTCTTTCATCCCTCCATATAGGTTTTGCAGAGCGAATTTCGCCTTTAAAATGGTTATTTGCGTAGTCACTAATAGAAGTTATCTGCCACTCAGACACTGCAAATTAAGTGTACCCTATGACTCATTGGAGTAATACTTAACAAACCTCTTTCTGAGAAAAGTTTTCGGCAGTTAGGTCGGTACAATAATCCTTTTTGCAAGTTTCAAACGTAAATAGCAAACAGCCCACAGAGAATAGACAGATCCTCTCAGAATTAGCTAATCAGTAACGAAGGTGCTTCTATGTAACGGAAGTATCTCAGTGGTGAATGATAAAAGGGGTGATCTATACGTACTGTTGCTATAAATGACATAGTGAAGTTTGCTGCTGATCATAGTAGTTTTGAAATCCCCGATTTCATCTCAACCATTGATTCATTCTATGTGGATAAGTACCTTAACGCAGTTCTTATGCGTTGCTGAATAAATACACGCATCCCCCCACATTGCACAGGGGAGCTACACATTAAACTGTTCTGTAACGGCGCAAACGTCCTGCAGCGGAAATGTGGCTGTATATTACTGAGTATCAATACGAAAACGTGCCTTCACCACTTGTGCAAGTGTCATATTCACCTCTACTCCTGTTAGTATTCCCTTTCAGAGTCTAGGATCGGACGAAGGAAGATTCAGTCGAATGGTGATCAGAATTTCGCCACAATGACCCATAGAACCAAATTTCCTCAGTGTGATGCTTTAAAGCGAAGACACACAAAACAAGTGAAAAGAAAAGACCTGCAGCCCCCTCGAATCCTCCTCCCTCTCCGATAGCAAGGCTCGTTTCATGTTCTCCATATTCCAGACAATATCGTTTTCGAAAAATCCTTAGATGGTTCCTTCGATTAGCAATGAAGTCATGAGTCACCTTTCTCGAGAACATTTTCACGTCTCAAGTTCCAGGTTGAGGAAACGAAGTGGACACTGGTGGGATATCCACCGTTCCAATTGCTCTCTCCAAATGTCGATGACCGACTAGCTACACGACTATATAAAATAAACAAATAAGGCCAACGTTTCATGTGCTTTTGTCAGCGTTGAAGCGTGCAGACATCGATGGGAAATCCTCCGCCTTCCACTGCGATCTCATCAACCAACGATAATGAACGCAACAGAATGTGTGTTCGCGTTGACGAAGACGTCACACTCTATGGGCACCTCCCGTCGCTTATGTACTCTGACCGTTTCTTGTGAGGTGCAGTTGTACCTTGATCGCCCATCTGTTCGAGCAACTTGTTTCTACAGGTCATCTAGGTGGACTTTGCCACGCATATGCGCATTAAACCGAGAGAGACACATAGAACGCATGTCATCAACGAGCAATGCTGCACTACTCGTTCAGCAATTGTTACTATATTAGGTCATAGTGGAATGAGAATCAGAAATTGAGGCTAGGCACACTTCAGAGGCTACTGAGGGTTCTATAGAAGCCAGTCACAAGCTGGAATAAAGAAAGGCACTTCTGTAAGAGCGTTGCTGCATTTCAACATTGCGTTCGCTGATGCGCTTCTTAGATTTAAAAAAGCTCCCATATTACTTTACTGTCACTCGGGAAGAATGCTTGCAATACTCTGAGTAATCTCAGATGCCTCTAGAAGGGTTTTTTAGGCCGCCTCCAAGAATTTGCAGCTCACTCAAAAAAGAATGCCTGCAAAATGAGTTGCACCTGTGATGTCACAACTGATTGGTGTCGCTGTTAAAGCGTGGTTATAAATTGCTGCGACTAGCTTGCAATCCTTCCGTTGGCTCGATTTTGACCAGAAACCTTACCTGAACTACACTTAGCTGTGCCACTCTGCGTATAGTTATATGTGATTCAGAGCTTTGTTTTTTTTGGCAATTTAAGGTCGCCCACAACGAAGCACTGCAATTTCCTGACAACACTATACAAACCGCAGGGGTCGGTATACGGAGGAAGTGGAAGAAGAATGCCTACCATTCTGTACGCAACGCACTCAAGAATTGCTATACCATATTTCAATATCGCAACCCAAATCCAACACACCACAGTGCAAGATTCTTCAAACGACGATGAAAGTAAACGAGGGTAATTTGCAAAGAGTGATAAGCTAACATTGCTTTTCATTTCATCGTTGAATACTGTCATTTCCCCTTCAATATTTCCATAATACGTTCAAGTTTAATCGTCTGCGGAAATGCCTGTCATATTTCCTTTGAAAATAGCAGTCACTTCAGGATCGGGCAACGGATTGTCCCGCGAATTAATAAATCTGCTTGCATATATATATATATATATATATATATATATATATATATATATATATATATATATATATATATATATATATATATATATATATATATATATATGTATTTGGCAGAAACGTGTCGTGAAAGGGTTTGCAGCTGTGTTAACGTCGTACAAGGTTATCAAGCGAACAGGAAGTAGTGAACCACACTAGCTGCGTCCAGGTATTTTCCAGTATCATATGGACCTTTACTGCAGATTATAACAGCGTGAAACCCTCCCTTTGTTCGTTCATTCCTTCTTGCAAGTTGCAGAATGGATTCGGAACACAAGCTGGACATACAACAACTAAAACAGTCAGAACGACGCCTTGAAAACGACGTTAGCACTGGTCGTAGTCTAATAAGTGGAGCCATGCGGCAGTCATTTCCTTACAATGAGCTCGGTGATTCTAAACGACGACGGAAAATCCTGGCTAGCTGTCCCTAAGATCAACGGAGTTCGTTTCTAGTCGTAGCAGGTTAGTGTGAACCTCGCAAACGTTTTTGGACCTTAAAAAGCGCATAAAAGAGAACGTCAAAACACATCCGCGTTGCTACACAAAAGAATTTGAAGTTTTTCTGCTTATAAGTGACAAAAATAAAACTCTCAATGCCGTTTAAAGTGTTTCAACGATCAACCGCCAAACCGTTTCAAATATTACTGCAAACATTTCGAGGTTTTTATTGCTGACCGCGTAAGGGATGTCGCTCTCCAACATCACGCGCGCTCTTTCTGTCTCGGTCAAAGGCGTGCGCATGTGGCGAAATGTGCCGACCATTTTGTTTTGACTACAAAGTATAAGGGCAGCGCCCCCTTGCTGAAGAGCACGATTGTCGATGCATGCATTTTCACTGTTCGTTGCGTCGGGGGTGGCGTTGGGTCCTCGAAACTTTGGATGAGGGGTCACTATTGCTGAGGTCGTCGTTATATGTGCCGGGTGATTGGTATGGCCGGTGGTCCAATAAAGAAAAGCTACACGGTAAACAGACTTCTGGCAAAATTAATGTAAATATAAACGTCCCCAATTTTTGCATACAAGTCTGAATTATTCGTGTACCGAGTATTTAGGCATCGATCACTATGTTCCTAATAAAGAAACTTCAAGGACAGGTATTGTGGCGATTGACTTGGTAGTCCTTCCCATTTCTTGCTCAACCTTTCTTTTGATACGATATGAATTGCTGTAATAAGTTTAAGTGGCTCCAATACCAGCTCCTATTGAGTGGGCGCGAACAAGCGCCCACGCGCGCTGTAACTAGTTCATAAAATTTGCCACTTGTGCACGTGTTACTTTACTCAGTAGGTTGTTAGTGCAGTCAATCTAACCCTATTGACTGCTTTCACTCCCGTCCCATTGTTGGTCTCATCCACTGATTTTAGTCGTCGAATTCGTTTTTATTCATATTTTTTGTTTACTCATTTAAAGTACTTCATGCCTTTTATATTCATTCTTGGACAAATTAGCACTTACTCACTTATTTGTACATTTACCTGTTTGTAGCTTTACCTGTACATTCTTAGACAGCATTTACCTGTTTATTTATTAGTAATGAAACTACTGGAAGCCCGTCAGAAATAACGATTTTTAGTGGGGTTTGAAGCAAATATTCAGTCGATTTTTACGTTTATCGGCTGTGCTTCACAAGATGGGGGAATTTTAAAATATGGAAACGAATATGCATAATATCACTGTATTTGGTTGGATGACTAGCTGAGTGAGCGCTCGAGGTAAACTCGAATTCGAGCAATACAACAAATAGCGGGCGATCCCACCGGTTGCCTTTTTATGTAGGTATCGATATGACTGGGTGGCGGGCATACAGACTCACATGCTTAGCGATAATTGTGTGTTTTTAGATTAGACACTTGTTCAGATGAACAGATATGGGCTGAATTGAGTCATGACCGAGCAGCCACCTTTTAGCCACACGAGGCTGTACCTCGTCTTTGTATTGTCTTCGGTTAAATCAGGTCGTTGTTGTGGCCTGGTCTCCACTTGAGACCAGTGCCAGCCAAGAAAGGACCGAGAATCTTCTAAACCGGACTTGAGGCTGTATATGGAATAATGAAATCCGGTGTATGAAGTGGGGGAATGTGTAGCCTACCTTTGCGCTGAAGCACCCACGGCACAATTCCTGGCATATAAAATATGCAGTGATTGGGTGCGAAGTGTTAGTACCTTCTCAGTGCGCACTCGCTCGCAACACATAGTAACAACTTAGCGCTTAGAAAAGACGAGGCGCTTTCATCAATACGCTAGAGGATAAAGCTACTGCGTAGATCACACAAAAACTTGTGCTGCAAGAGTGTCTTTGTTCACGGGTCTACGGACTGCACCGCTATTGAGTGGACCACAGTTTCCTGTGCTCCATGGAAGGGCCATCAATTTCTCCTCTGATATCATCACATCACATTTCCGGGCTCTGCCATCACACTGTGCATCCGTTAATCTCCCAGTTGTTTGTGGGGCACCAAATCTGATGATAAAAGTGATAATAATATTAATAATAATAATGATAATAATAATAATAATAATAATAGTAGTAGTAATAATAAGTAATCCTTATTTATACAAAAAGGGAACGTGGGATCGCATGTAGTCACAACAAGGTTGTAAATATTTGATGAAAATTTGTTTAATATAACGTAGATGTTTCTGTGTGATCCTCTCTAGAACGTGAGCGGAACGGTTAGTCCCTGAAGTGGTTAGGGGAGAGATGTCGGTGTCAGAATCGTCAGACAATTATGTGAATGTGACAAAGTTTGATAAACATTGGTGTGAGCCCTTCCTTGGCATTTCTAAACCCCGCGATATTTCGCTGTTTAAGGTTTTGTGCACCTGTTTTGGAATATGCTGCCGAGAGGATTCAGTAAAATTTCGTGCAAAAAATAAAAGCGCATATCTGTCTTGCTGTATAAAATACATTCGTTTACTCTCTGTTGAGACTTTTGAATTTTGGAGAGCCATACCAACTTCAAGGTTGTGCTTAAGGTTTTCTGCGGCTTCACTAGCACTTTCTGCGCTCCCGCAAAATGTGGGGTGACGCTAAAATAAATTCCATGAAAAGCAGTATTGCACCGTCTTGCAGCGCGTATGTACCAACCTGGTTATCAGTCTACACCTCGTGGAGGTGACGTTATTAGCAATGCTTCGAGTCTCGAACGTCCACTGAATAAAATGCCTTAAATCTTCATATTGCTGACAACTAATTTGAAGGAATTCTTCGTGTTGGCTTTGCGATCCTCGTTATATCTCCCTCTCTCACCTTATATTGCAATTGCTCTCATTTTAGCTATCATTATATTCCGTTTCCGTGCTATCATGCTCACTTTCAATTGTTTTTATGTCCGTACGCATCCATATGTGATGTTAGTGCTGCACATAAATTTTTTGTTTTTCTGCCTGCTTCTGCAATAAAACTTTCCATCTTTCGTTTCCTTCTAACATGTGCATATTTGCATATCCAGGGTAAAAGGTGAGCGACCAAGTGAGTTATGCTCGTAGGAGCTGGATCCTTTATAGAGCTGTTGCTCTTTCCGTTCTCATATAAAATGGACACTTTCGCTTCGAGAGTTGTTGTTGCGTCGTGCTGATATCCGATGCATCTTTCGATGGCAGATTTCTTCTTTGACCTTAATTGAAACGGCATGTGGAGAAGATATTGTGAACTGCGACTGGAAGAAAGGATGATATTGCTGCATTTGATAATATGGCTTATCTGGGTCACTGTGAGTTGTAGTCGCCATCACTGCATTGTTGGCTTTCAGCAGGGTTTTGACCTTTTTGTGTAGACTGATGTAAGCGAAGTTTTCAGGCTCAGGCTCGTCGGCATGCTCTCCAGATTAAGTTCCTTCTCGAGAAAGAGTTGGAGTCTCGGTAAGATGCATACTTTATTCATTTCAAAAAATGGGTGAGAAGCTGTGAAAGTCTCGGATGTTTAAGATCATTTATGCATTATTATTAGTTACTTACCTCTATTTTTACGTTTTTCTCGCTAGTTCAGTTTTATTAGAAGATTTCCCCAGTAGTTCAGTTTTATTAGAAGAGGGGAAGTCAAAGATCTAGGACAGAGTGACACAGACGTTTTTTTAGTGGTCTTGTTACCATTGTTTGAGTTACCTGAGGTTCTGTGTGCAAAATTAAAAGTCTAGACGGAAGTGGATGGAGAAATTTCTCGAAATTTGCTTCGGCGTCTCTTGATGATACGACTGCGGTACGGGAATGGATAGAAAATGTTGAATAAAAGCTGATATTGCGTAGGTTTTTCAGCGCGTCAATTTCGAACTAAATTTCAGCGTGAGTCTCTGGGATATGACATAAATCTCTGTTATTATATGGCGTCACAGCGAAGGAAATTTTCACTTATATTGCTTTCTCTTTCTTTTTCGGCGCTGTCGAAGTTTTTACTCCGAATGTTCTTTATTTTTTGTGTCTTTGCTGTTAAAAATGCGTTGCTTTCTCTTACCGGTGCCTTTCAGGCTTCCATACTTCATTTTTTAGCTGAAATTCTTTCAGTCAAATTCTGTACTTTGCATTCTGTAGCGAACCTTCAGTCAAAATTCGAAAACCTTCATATAGTTTGCATGTTTGCTAGTGCTCGCTTCTCATATTGCATGTACATTTGTTTCTTTGCCCACATATATGAACCGTGTTGCAATTCGTCGACCACTGTATCAGCCAGTTATTCTATCTTTCATTCAAACATTCAAACAGGTCGATCAAAAATAATTCATTTTCTGCTTTGTTAGTATTTAAAATATAGGACGTCTCGCCTCTTCTTACCGGTGCTTAAGCATCTTTTTTCAGTATCTGTGGCACATCGCTTCCAACGATATGCAAGTACAGCGACAGCCTCTTCAACAAATGGTATCGATCTTTTTCATTCGATACGGCAGAGCCAGAGTTTTTAATTGAAGAGTCGAATAGGAGTTCACTCGGAGAGAGTGATGTGGTACGCTTTAATAATGCACAGGTGAACAGGCTGCAAGGCTCGAGAATATCAGTTTAAGAGTTTTTATGCGAGCCACGGTAGCGTGTAAAATAGTGTACTTTGAGAAATGATCTAACGATTTTTATCAGAACCTGGCAGTTTTGGTAAAAAATGTTAGGTTACAAGTTAAAATTGTTCAAGTTCAAACCCGTTTTGACTCTCATTTTCAGATCTGCCTTTTCGTAAATTCTTTCTGGGTTACATCTCATAACTTCAAATAAATCCGTTCCGGTTACAAGTTCTTCAAGGTTTTGGAGAATAGGTTCAACTGCGAGGAGAGTATGGCGTTACAAGCTGCGTTTATCGAGTTGATGACAGGAGGAGAAGGTGCACTTGCCTCGAAATGTTTGGGAGTGCGCTGGAGAGGACGGGGGTTGTTTCCGAAGATATCTGGCAGGGTTTCAGTTCATTTCAGTATTGTCCGTTGATCTTAACGAAGCATTATAATTTGTTGAGCATTGCCATTCAAGCTTTTTAACGTTCAAGAATCAGGGGAATTTCTGTTTTCTCACGTTATCACCTTAGGGGAAGGAAACTTCTATGTGGGGCAGTTTTCCGTGAGCAGGGTTTCTCCTTTTCTTAAACCTTAAGAAAGGGAGAGAGAGAATAGCCTTTTGCAGTTCTCGATTATCTAGAGAAAGGTTCTTCTGTTCACTTAAAAGCGTCTTTAAGTACTCGCCCAAACATTGCTATGCAATGATGTCGCAATTCCTTCCAGCACCTTCATGTTTTATTACTTTTTCCTCCATAAAATTAGCCTGTATGCTTCTTTTGGTCACTTTATCTGAAGTGACCAATGCTAATCTGTTTTGGCTGCATTATTTCTTTATAGAATCTGAAGGATATTATCAAGAGACATTGTATCCAAGGGCTATAGTTTCAATATAATAGACTTTCCGCATGAATGTGAAGGAAACATGTGGGCGTTACGAAGTCCGAGGCTTAAGAAATAAGAGGCAGTATTTAGACTTCGAAAAGCAAGACGTTAACTTCGGATAGCTGCAGAATGTGGAACGATCTCACTGGTTAGTGAAAATTGTGCGGCGACGAAGAATTGAACCCGCTGTCATTGGGCTTTCATTTGACCTACCCACTAGCCTCATCGGCGAGATTGTGGAACTGTGGAAATCGATTCTGCGGCTATCTTGATGTGTAGCATAAAATTTCAGAGATGGTCTCACTAAGAGTGGATGGTGACGTTGCTGTCGTCAAAATTGATAATCCCGGCGCGAAGGTGAGTTGTACTGGGTAGGCAGTATCGCTCATCGAGTTAAAAGGTTATTGAGTGAATCGAAGCATGATCGGCTGACTGTTGTTCCTGTGGGAAGTGGCTCGTTTTCAAGCGGCGAATTGTGCAACGTGCATCCATCCATCCTTTTATATATATTGTAGAGCTATTTGTGTTATGAACAGCAAAGCTAAATATGTCTAAACGGACGGTTATGTGATCCATGTCGAAACCAAACGATTCTAGCAAGCCGTTCCGCGTCAGACGTTTATCTACTTGGCTTCCGTCCTTGGTTGGATTCTCTTTGCTGGGGGTATTATTATCAACATCGATGCCATTGTTTATGCCTTTTGCCTTCATCCATCGTTTTTTGTTGTTGACAGATGATCGTTGCGTCTCTTTGAAATGTTGGAGCATTGCATTTCATTGAAATGCCGAGGGCACATTCCTCGAAGAAAGCTTTGTAGTCGAGTGATTTAAATACTCAATAATTCTTTAAATTTGAGGTGCGATTCGGACCATTGGGCTTAATTAAGCTTATATTTTTTGTGTTGCACAAATTTGAAGCGTTTTGTTCGGTCAAGGATTTCGGATTGGAAATGAAATTTCATGCGATATCCTTGGAGGGCATATTTGATTTACGTTTTTCTGTCTTTAAAAAAGCACCTCCTCCACTCAGGCATTCACCTCACCGAGAAATCATTCGAGCTTAAGTCCTCATCTCGAACTACCAAACATCGGTCCCTTTCTGGTATATCTGTAGAGAAAGGGTTCAAAAAATAGCCGACCACTTTTAGCATGCTAAAAACGTCAACTATGGTTAAGTGAAGATATCCGCGCGAGCACAAGCATCCCTAAGTGTACGCTCATTCCGTCTTTCTGTCGAATGTACTTCTGTTTTGGAAAAGAAGTTGCGAGTGCCACAAACGCTCTCTCCTTTTTCTCTCGTATAAACAAAGGAATAGGGTATTCGTTTAGCAGCTGATGGACCGCATATTCTTTTCTTTTGGAATTCGACCTTGAAACGGAAACTATATGAGGCATATAGAGAGGAAAGTAAAGAAGTAGTGCATTACAGGAAAACACACTGAATGCAACCGTGTCGCGACAGCTCATGCAGGCAATGGAACGTATCGAAAACGATGAAGGCATACGAAGTGCTGTACTCATCTCAGGCAAACCGAACAGCTTTATTGCTGGCGCCGATATTGGCATGCTTGTCAGGGTAGGTCTTATTTCTGTCGTTTAGTGCACCTGAATGCTGTGGAATTGCATGACCTTTTAATCGACGGTGACCGATGCTTTCAAAACTGCAAAATTTCTTGGTGGTGTAAGAAGTATGGTGTCGCAGAGTGATATGCTACTGACAATGGTTTTATCTGCAGGGAAATTGCTTCGTTGATCGGGCATCAATAACAGCAATTTTTTCATGCTGCTGTGATAGCTGCTGTCTGTTGCTTGTCGTTTTCGAGGAAGCAGGAGATGATGTGACATCACCTGTGCACGTTACGTTTGAAATATAGCAACGTAGCAATTAAAAATTTCCGGGAAAACGGTTCTTCATCACTCAACTCCTTTTTTATTTGCCGATTTAATGCTGATACATTTCCGCTTTCTTTATAAGCTTGTCTAGTATCGTACTTTATGGCAGTCGTTACCGTTCACTAAGTCAGTCCCTTTAAATGCCTTCACTTGGATTGTTTGATTCACCCGAAACATCCGACAAAAGTAGCAGTTCATGAAGTTTCACTAGTTTTAGGAAGAGACTGCGTAGGAGTATCTCTTTCTATTCACAAACGGAACTGCAGAATTGCATTGAGAGGGGCGCATCCAAAACGAGCTGGATCTTTTTTTTTACTTATTTCGTTACCCTCACCAACGTCCTGAGGGGAATATTTGAGGAGTTCCGGGTCTCTTGTATCCACGGTGTTAAGGCAACCAAAATTCGAGATCCGAACCGCTGTTGTTTAATTTTTGTGCATGGTCATATGAAAACAAAATTCTTGCTTAAACTTAATAGAACCATTCCTCAAAGCGAGTTTCTGGATGCGCATTGCGCAGTTTATTGCAGTAATGTCATCACCCGAGATCACATATAAGTTATGTATATTCCATTATGAATCACTTAAGTGAAGCGCTAGCGCTCCACAAATTGAAGCAGCTGGAGTTGACCATAGGCTGTATTTTAAATTCTCATCGATTAAACTTGTTCTCAAATGCTTCCGCTATAAACTGTACAGGATTAGGCGATTTCTGCAGTAATAAGTGGTTGACGGATCCTTCGTGATCCATAGTTAGTGTCGTGCATCGTTAATTACGAGAAAGTCTTCTGGAAAGCGTTTGTTGACCGGCAGTTGACGAACACTGCCTGTGGTACGAATGTCACCACTCAAAAACAACGCTATTCAGCCTGAGGGCAAAGAGGTTAACGCTTATTTGATGAGGTGGTATGAGTTTTCGCGGCCGCTATTGTCTGAACATTTTGTGAAGGTGATACGAATCACATTTTTAAGTGTTCGTTTGCGGCTCTCGAAATTTCCTGTCTTTTCTTCCGTTTATTAACCATGCCACTCCGGACCAGTCCCTGGAAGTCGGCTCTCCCTATCCCCAGTAAAAGGGAGAAGAAAGAACTTGATCATACGTGATTAATTGTTACATCATTGGGTGGTCGGGAATGTGAGTAAAGCTGGCGGATCTGAATCGAACATTTCAGCACCCAGCTTCCCTTCCTTCTCGATTTGGAACATATTTCCCAGATGTTTTTGATTGCTTTCTTCGTTATGTATGAAGCGAAATATGTGAAGTTCAGGTGAAGAACGCTGCCGAGGCGCAACAAATTTCATCGGAGGCTCAAAGAGGATTCGCACGAATCGAGAGGAGCAAGAAACCAGTTGTTGCTGCCATAATGGGTACATGCATGGGCGGTGGACTAGAGCTAGCAATGGCATGTCACTATCGCATCGCTGTTAATTCACCAAAAACTCGACTTGCTTTGCCTGAGGTGAACATTTCACTTCATGTGTTTTTAAAATCAATTTCTCCTTGCTGTTTTGCATATTTGTTGCTCTTTACAAATATTTGCTCTTTCTTAATTTCCATTACGTCATTGCTGCAATGATACCTCATTTTATTGCATCAATTATATTATTAAGCTCGCTTTACCAATTTTAACTGTTTGATACATTGCCTCTATAGTTAATAACCTTTTCCCTCTCTCAGACTCATTGTCTGTTCTGAATGCTTCGCTATTTTCTTTTATTTCTCGCGTTCTCCTTTTCAACACGAGCTTAACTTTCTTGGACCACACCCATAACTGTAATAATGGCCGACCGCTTATTACAGTTAATAAGGGCCGAAACGCGAACGTGTTCAGCTTTCTCTTTCCTTTGCTTATCGTCGAAGTACTTTTCATTCAGTACTCGTTGTATGTTCTAGGAAGGTCTTCGCCAGAACTCTTTTATTACAGATTTCTTCCTCTAATCTAAGTTTTAATTTGAGAGGGGAAATATTTTATGCAGTTTATATGAGGGAAAACACACTGTTCTTTATTAACTTTTCTTATAAATACATACTTGCGTTTACTCAGTTGTTAGTTTGGTGTGTTCGAGGAAAAGGAAAGAGGCAACAGGGATACGTTGAGCCTGAAAGTAAAGGTTCGGAATATAATCGCCTTGATGAGGCATTCCTTGTCTGTTAAGCTACAAAGGCAGCCATTTTTGCGGATTGCATTTAGAAGATCGCCACAGTACACTAGTGGTTTCCTCGTTTATTATTATTTTTGTCGTGGACAGCACCCTATTTGGTTCTATCGAGCTGATGTCTGCTGGTTTTGTGCCGGGTTTTAAATGACAAACAGGCTAGGCATTCAACATTAGGTTTAGTTCTGTATTGACGGCGGTGAAATATGCCGCCGCTCTCATCGAACGTTGGCTATTTTATGCTTTTTACTCTCCTTCGATGCCGAACTCTGTTAGAGCGAGTTAATTTGCACGAATCCATAGCAAACCCAGTATGTGGAAATAATGGTTGGGATAAACTGCACCTAGCAGAAACGCTGCAGATGGATGGCTGCATTGCAGAAATCTTTGTGTTTGGAGGACAAATAGAATCATTGAGAGTCACCAGTGTGAAGTGAAAATAAGCGATTCATGTGGTGTTGAATACGAAAGAGTTTGGTAAGTGTAAGTTTTGAGGTGATGCTTGGCCTATTACCTGGAGCGGGTGGCACTCAAAGATTGCCGAAGCTTGTTTCGATAACGAACGCGCTCGACATGATGCTCACTGGGAAGACAGTCCGCCCACAGAAGGCGAAGGCTATCGGACTTGTGGATCACGTCGTTCAGCCGATTGGTATGGGACTGAAGCCAGCAGATGAGAACAACCTCGACTACTTACAAAAGGCATATGATGCACATGTTGCTTCTTCATTGAATGTACCTTCGCAATAATCGAAGCAGTAGTCATTTATGTATAGACGATACGGTTTCACCGCGGTCCTTTAAGCGCAGTTCAAATATTTCCCCATTTATCCCTCTCTGTAGTGGAAGTCGCCTTCTCGCATAAAGGTATTTTGGGAGGCGCCACCTGTGGCGTAGCCCGAGCCTTTATCAGACAGGAAGAGATTTGTGAGAAACATTTTCCGGTTTCAGGTATTATTGTAACGAAAGACGAGTAAGGTTTCGAATTATTTTAGTTGTCTACTTTGCAGATAGCAGTGGATGTAGCGAGAGGTTTGAGTTCGGGCAAACTCAAATTTGAACGCAAAAGACCGCCACTCGAGCGCGTGACGAATTATTTTCTAACGAGGCGACCTCTTCTTGACAGTGTTGTGCTGAAGATGGCTCGCAATAAGGCATGTGTTTAATCGTCTAAATGGAGCCTTCTTTCCACATCTAATAACTGCTCTCGAGATACAGCACTTACAGTCACCAGTTTTCGAAATGCATGTTACCCTTACGTCTGTATCATACCTGCTTTCAAGGTTGATGCCAATGTGGGGAAAGCTTCATGCAACAGTGCTTTTGCATTGTCTGCCGCAAAAGGACTGGATGGAAGGTAATTTTCTGATTTGCATTTTTTAGAAGATTTTGTCATTGCTTCAGCTTCGGAGGTGTTCTGGTCTTGAAGGTAGTTTTCTCAAATCGCCTTTAATTACAGTATTCTGAAGCAAGTGTGCTTTTGATGCTTCATATGTAAGCTAATTTTTGGTATTTACTTCCCTTGACGATTCTAAGTTTTTTTTTATATGGCGGAAGCGTGCTCTTGAAATGATTGCAGAAATTTGGCGATAGCTGAAGAGTTGGAGGCAGCAGTATGTGGAGGGGAGATGCCGGATAAGTATTCAGTAGGTTTTTTTTCTGCCTCCCGTTTGGGAATTCTGGGAAGCGGTTCTGCAAGCAGTGACGTTGCTTTATCATCGCTTTTGTAGCTGTGAAAGAAAGTCGCGTCTCGTTTCCAGGTAATGAAACAAACAGCTGGCAATTATCCTGCACCGCTCAAGATTCTTGACGTCGTTAAAGAGGGTTTATCGACAAGTGGCACTGAAGGTTATGATGCCGAATCGAAGGTGATTTTTGCTTGACAGTCGTTATATTACGGTGATGCTGGTCATCCACAGGTTCTTTGATTTGCTAGGAAATTTGTCTCACTTGAATCTTTGGAGCAACGGTCGCAATATTTATAAGCAGTTGCCTTATTCGTTTATTCACTAAAGCATCCATTTATTCCAGCGAGCTGAAGTAGGCAAACGTACAAAGCAAGAACAGCGAAAAAGAGCAAAACACTCGCAAAGATTTAAGAGCGACAATAGTTCATGGATGGAAACAACTCAAGAGCACCTTAAAAGCTGAACGAGCGGGCGCATCGACGATACTGTTAGGAAAAGGATGCAACACACCTGCAAAACGGAGCTGGAAACTTGCTGCGAAATTTTTTTGATACTCACTTAGTTTGCGGGGGGTTAGGTTGAAATATTTCTGAAAGATGAATGTTCAGAAAGGCCGCATACAAGTTTTAGAGCAGAGTATCAACTTAAATTTAGATCTGCGATATTTCCAGCGCTTTCAGATTAGTGCTTCCAGTCTTGTAGTATAATTTGGCTGGACTGGACTGTGGTAATGTTTGTAGAAGGTAATGCGGTGCTGATGAAGCGTTTCGGGACATTCTTTGGATCAAAAAACAAATAAGGCAACCACAGAGTAGTACAGTATTCCGAAAAGGGTGGACAGTAAGCACTGAAAGCCTTTCAGTAATGCCCGATGGATGTATGTTGCAAATAGCGGAGAATGTAGTTTGCAATTTTCGATGACTCTCCGACAATAATAGAATGTTGCGAGATGCAGTAAAGTTAAGGTCCTCTTACAAAACGTTGGATCACATAAGCATTTAACTAACGTAATTTGACCACTCGGCGAATGCAACAAGATCCCATCGTTACGAAATGTGGAAGTCGTTGGTGGGATCGTGCAGCTTTGAGATCACCAGCAAAGAGCTTGGTACCACTCAGTTAACGGAAACGTCATTAAGTTATATGTGGAGCAGAGAAAGGCCCAGTACACTTCCTCGTGAATTGGGTATTGGACAGAGCACCCGTCTGGACAGCTCCGTCCACATAATATTTTTCCGGCCTACTTTACGAAGAGACGACGATAGTATTTTTCCATTTTCAAGAGACTTTGCTAGACGCATTGGTTAATAAGTTAGAAAACGCGTTTTGAAATTATTAAGTTGGAGGTGTATTCGGTTTGCTGCAGTCGGTACTAAGAGATGAATTGGTACTAGGAGTTTGGGGTGTGCTCCTGTTGTCCTTTCTGCTACTTCTTTTGTAGACGCTATCGCTGTCTCTTGAAGTACTGTAGTATCTACTACTATAAAGTATGTATCCAAGAAAGCAACGAGATGAATTTACCTATTAAAGGCTTTTGGTGAATTGTCGCAGACAACGCAGTGCAATGCGCTAATTGGAGTGTTTCATGGGTCAAGCGATTGCAAGAAGGACAAATATGGACCGGCCAGGAAAACTGAGTATGTTTTCTTTGAATTCTTTGTGCTTATGATTTCCTGGAGGGAGCAGCTTGTAACGACGATATAGCGAGGTTAGGGTCATTCTTGCTGTGCGAGGATCGAAGGTACACTTCCACTTTCATTTCCCTTCTACTGAGCCTTAAATGGAAAGTTGTTGCTTCTCGCACTGATTGTTGCAACTGCGTTCGTTAGTGAAGCAGACTAGCATAATGAACCGTCTTGAATGTCTCAGTGTCTTTTTAATATGGGGATATATCTACCCTATGTGCTCCAGTTTGTTTTCCCTTTATTGGAGGATACGAAATACAGCTGCTTATTTGCCATTTCTTTAGCGATTGTCGTGGATGCTATAATCTGCACGTTTCTATTACATCCACTTGAGAGAAGCTTCAGACTTCTTCACGCACTTGCAAGAGTCTCATATTAAATCTGTCTGCAAAACTTTCGAATCTAGAGATCGAAATAAGAATTGTCTTGAACGGTAGGAAGCTGGCAGTGATCGGTGCTGGATTGATGGGTGCTGGTATAGCGAACGTATCGATCGATAAGGGCATCAGGACAGTACTGGTGGATATGCACGACGCAGGTCTATCACGAGGCATGAATCAAATTTACTCACAGCTGAACGGATCCGTCAAGAAGAAGAAGATCACGCCGATGCAAAAGGACAATTACATGGCGAATCTAAAGCCTAGCCTGTCTTACGATGCGCTTCGTGACTGTGACGTGGCCATCGAGGCGGTCTTCGAAGAGATCGCACTTAAACATAAGATTGTCAAACAGGTATGTATGTGCCACTCTCCAAGTTCTATTTTCATTGATTGTTTTTATGGTTGATTTGGGTTGTGTATTTTTGCTCTCTCGTTTCCAACTCTGAAGTGCCAAAAATCAGTCGTTTCACCACGCTTCATGTTTGAGAATTGGTTTTATCGAACTTCGTCATGCTGTGGGGGAAAATTTTATCCTTTGTGGCAGCATTAGATGCCCGGTGATGCTGGATTTAAGCGTTCGACCATTGATGGTTTTCTGGCTGCCAACACTGGTATTGCTGCATGTGTTGTTAATATTCGTTTGCACTATTTTGCGCACAATTTTCAGGCCGGAGCATTTTGTTTGCAGTGTGCATCCAGTTTCGCTTTTATCAGCCATGATTTTGGTCATTTTATTTTATGAAATACGTAGTTAGCTGCTTAAAAACAAATTTAGAAGCGCGCTAATCGGCAGAATGCTTTAATTGGAATGAAATTGCAGCTGGAAGAGGTGGTGCCATCGCATTGTGTGATTGCCTCCAACACGTCAGCGTTACCCATCTCCGAGATAGCTTCTGTATCGAAAAGACCCGAGCAAGTGATCGGAATGCATTACTTTTCACCGGTCGAAAAAATGCAACTGCTTGAAGTTATCACCACTAACAAGACAAGTAAAGAGACGTTGGCCGTAGCAGCACAACTTGGTCTTGCCCAAAAGAAACTCGTCGTTGTTGTAAAGGTGGGTCTTTATCAATAAAGAGTATGCGTGCATGGAGCATTCGGCATGTCGAGTCGTTTCTTTCTGTTTGTTCGAAAGTAACTTGCCTCTTAATGGCTTAAATTTCAAGACAGCACTACATTATGATTGCTAAGTAGCTGGAAGACTTTGGCCCCTATTTTCATTTTAGTTATTCATATATGCAAAAATATGGCGGCCTAAAGTCTGTGGTGTTTAGGGAGCACTGTAACAGATAGATAATATAAAGTCAATGCATGCGCGAATTATCGCATGTATCAGGTGTTTGTATTCAGCACAAAAAGGACTGTGGTAGAATTAAATAAGGTGAGGCCTCTTGCTACACTGCAGCGAGGGAATAGGAACTGGCGTTGGGCATGTTGGTCTTACAGTGAAGCCCCGTCCCTTTAAGTGAGGAGTGATTTTGCGTTTAGCGGATTTTCGTTTGAAAAGTTTGGGAAATCCTTCTTTTTTCAAAAGAAGGTCCACGGTTTAAGCGCTCGAATCTTTTCTATTTTTATTGACCGACGCTTTGAACGATTCGATTGGTAAATGGTTGGTAAATAAAATTCATAAAGAAAAGCTTTGCAGTGCCACTATGTTTTAAACCTTACTGTGCAAAGATTGTGCCGCAAGGAACAAATCGGAAAGAGGGAGTCGGGAGTGTTCGTGATATTTGTAACAGCAGCTGTTTCGTCTTAACTAGGTGAGTGAGCGATGCCAATTGCGGTCGGCATGCAAAATTCCATCAAAGTGATATCGCTTCATGCGTAGCTCGTTGCTGTTTTTGATGACACAGCTTACATATTTGTTCATTTGAATGCATTACAGGATTGTCCAGGCTTCTTCGTCGTACGGTGCCTGTGTCCAATGATGAGTGAAGTCGTGCGTCTATTGCAAGAGGGTGTGCAGCCGCAAGCCCTCGACGAGCTTACAAAGGCTTATGGCTTCCCAGTCGGTGCCGCAACGCTAGCCGACGAAGTAGGCCTCGATGTCGCCGAGCATGTTGCTCAGTTTTTAGGAAAGGTCAGTACTTAATGCAGAGGGTGAGTTAAGGGACGGGCTATAAGGAGCATTCGAAACGCCCACGCTAGTAATTTGAGAGGAGGGGAAGGCGTACTGCTGTGCACCAGTCATGTTATGAAAGAGTGAGAAAAGGACACCAGTTGGGAAAGTATAGTGGATGTAAACATTAAAGGGACCTTTGGGATAGATTGCGAAATAGGTTTCTCTTTAGAGGTGATCTTTGCTGTTTGCCAGTGTGTTTCTTTCCTCATTTTGCTTTGACTGAGATAGTTCACTTCAGAACCACTGAACTGGATCAATTCAGCAACCACTGAAGTGGTTGCATTTTCCATGCTGAATTGATCCATTCCCTAATTTATAAGATGACAGAAATCGTACTTGAATGTTGCTGAATATAAACCATCATCAGCAGTCACTTGGTGATGACTGCTGATGATGGTTTATATTCAGCGCTTTCTCTCCTCTTGCCTCTCCTCCAGCCTTCTTGTTTCTGAACGGCTAAAAAAGGTGTGAAAAATTTTTGCCATTCTGAGCGGAAGGCGATTCAACTAGGGAAGTTTAAAGCCTCTGAAATTCAGTGATACTTTCGCATGAAATTTTTTTCTGGGTTTGCGACCGTTCAAAAACCCTTTCAGCCTGCTTCCTCCTGCCTTTTCCAAGCAGAAATCCGTGGCAATGATGTACGTACTTTATGATACCGCCAATGTTGGTCGTATGCGTTTCTGCAAGTTTTCATTTTTAAGGCGAATTATGACAGGCTCATGCCTTTTCGTATGTGTAAACACTAAAGCTGCATCATGGGAACTGGTTGGTACAATGTACACCAAACTGGATATGACTGGGCGGTGGTTTATGTGGCAAATTGTCGCACAACTGTGGTGAGGCAAGAGGACCAACCGCATAAGGTGAAGCTGACGCATAGATATCTTGGAGTTAGAGAAAAACTAGGGAGACCATCGGACCTCGTGCAACGAGAGGCGACTTCAGGTGCTGTCGTGTCGTGCGCAAAAGAGAGGCAAATGGAGGAAGGTGGCTTTCCTCTTTGATCATAGTAAGACTGTATGCAAGGAGTAGAAGGGCGCAACGCTTGCGTTTACGCATTCTGACGCAGTGTGATATTAAAGTACATCAGAAGATTATTTTCTTTACCGAAATTCATACTGATCGGTCAGCTTTTCGGTAGAATTGTAGACATTTGAAAGTGGCAAAAACTTCGCTGGCATTTTATATTGTTCGATGAGATTTTTGTTGAAGATTTATCGGATCCTGCAAAATAGGAAAGCATTCCACTTATTTTTTTATTTGTTGGAAACTCCAAATTGTTGATCGGATGAGTGCAATGTTAGGCACATATCATGCGAGCCCCACCGGAACGGTAGTCCACAAGTTGAATTGTGTGTAAAGAAGTTGAAGCTCGACGCATTTAAGAATACGGCTATGTTTTGCAGGCATTGGGTCCTCGTGTTGGGGGTGCATCAGTGGATTTGCTCAGCGAAATGGTTTCTTCGGGTTTCAAAGGACGTAAATCGGGCAAAGGCTACTATTTATATGGGAAAAATAAGTTTACGTTGAAGAGCGGTAAACGGATCAATGAGGCGGCAATGAAGATTATTGCGAAGCATCACGTGAATGCACCAGCCGCAGTGTAAGTGCCTTCTGATGCGTTCGTGCCTACAGTGCTCAAAGAGTGGTACACGTGTACACGTGACGCGTGTACCGTCAGATAATGCGCTTTGAGGTCGATTACGGCACTAATAAATCGTCAGCAATTTTCTGGGTAGCGTACAAGTAAGGATTCGAGCAGACCGAAGTTGTCCGCAAGGGAAAGAAGTATAGATATTATACAACAAAGAAATATATACATAGATAGTGCCAACCTTTAAATTTCGGTTGCTGTTCAAACTTTCGCACAAAACTTTAAACTGACAAGTGAAAGTTTAAATCGTTGCAAAATATGATTTACTGGTGGGATTGGGGATTTTCTTGTCATAGCTACTCATTCGAATGCGGTCAATTTGCGCAAAGAATATTAGAAGCTCCTGCATTTTTTCAACAGTATCACTCAGTTATGAAGAGGAAATTCGGGTTTTATACGGGCGTGACCTGGGGTCGGCGTTAATGGGTCGAGCAGTCCATAATGTTCATTAATATTGTTGTGGGAGGCGCTCACGCACTGACTGAGTTCAAGAGGAGGGTTTCTGTAAGACCTTTGTCAAGAAGAAGAGACAGAATTGGAAGAAGCGTAGGTGCGAACAACGTCGTCGTTGCCTTCACTAGCATGGACGTCACACAGATTAGTCACATTTGCCGGATGGTCCAGGCTGGTGGGCCGCTGTTCAAATGCGCCTTGGCATAGGGTCGGCGTCGCCTTGCTGAGCATCAGAGATCATACTAGGATCGATTATCCGAAGCTGTTGTTACCACTTGTCACGCGGAAGTCCGCCAACAACGAGGATGTCAAAGTTTTTGGATGCTTCCGGTTCGACTTCGACGTCAATGCACAAAAGGGAAGAGGAGACCGTCATGTTACAGATGACCTCGATAGCCAGTCGCTCCTTGACCTCGACTGAATGGTTCAAAACGAATCTTTCTTGCGACGCCTCATAGAAGTTGCCATTTGCAGCGTTTATACCACAACACTGGACGTCTTCGGCTATTCTTTCAGTGCACAAGTAGTTTGCTGCAGTATTCGCACCAGAAATGGGACGCCCCTTACGTCTATGGTGCACCTCATATTGAAGCCGGACGGAGGTCCTATTTTCGGAAGGCCCGCTCTATCCTGTGTGCTGCCCTGTGTCATATCCGGCAGGAGGTTGACCTCTGCTGATTTCGGATGTACCCTCCATCGACCATTTTGCTAGGTAGTATCTGTTTGTTGCTATTCAGAAGAATGGATCACTCCGATTCTGTGCAACTTTTATGCCGGTCTGAACGGCGCTTTCGAAAAGCTCTAGCACCGACTTGCACCACTGATGACGCCTACCCTGCTGAATGGTGAGCTGCCTCAAACTGATCTCTCCGAAGCCTACTTTCAGCTGGAGATGGCAGTGGCTGACTGTCGTCGCCCAAGAACTTCACCGCCCTTTGGAGTAAAGGTGCTGCCGGCATCTTCCAGCAACAGATAGTACCTTCGTTGCTGGATTGGATAATGCTGCTGCGTTTCTCGATAACATCGTTTTTGCTGGCGGAACCGTCAGCAAACACAACACACTTCTAGAAGCCTTCTTCCATAGAATTTAGACCTACGGCTTCCGTCTTCGTCCGGAGAAATGTATCTTCTTACAGATAGATGTTAACTTCCTCGACTTCATGGACAGTGTCGGAAGGTGGCGCCCCGATTAAGCAAACACTGAAGCGACTACAAGATGCTATCCCCAACCCCCCCCCCCCTCTCACTGCACAGGCTCAGCTAGCTTCGTGCCTCCTTCGATCTCGTCAAATTCTGCAGAACGTTTGTTAAGGATTTGCATGGTATGTGCACTTCCGCTGGACACTTACCAAAAAAGATGCCGTCTACACGTTGACATCAACATGCGAACCTACCTTCAGCCGTATCGAGACCACGCCCAGATCAGATCTGCTTTTTACGCACTTCAATCTAAACTTGTCAGTCATCGTTGCCGCAGAGGCCTCCAACTACGGGACAGGAGTAGTGTTGTCACACTTTTGCAAATAGAATCGAAAAAGCTGTATACCGTACTAGCCGCGCTCTGTTTTCTATTCACACAGCAAAGTTGAGAAGAAGCGTCCGCCCTTACCTTCGCCGTTTTCTTCACGAGCATCTCACAATAGATACATTTGACGTTTTCGGTCGTAAATCGTAAATGTTAAAATTAATTCTGGAAATGACTCATGATGTTGCGCAAATGATAGCCGAAATCCATGGTGGTTTGTCGTGGCGTTTTGTATTGTCTGGTTGCACTGAAAATGGCGCCGTGGACAAGGTGGCCTAATTTTTCTTCTTAATCGCAGTCTGTAAAATTTCTGATATGACCATGTTTCGCAGATTAGGGTGGAAATTTTGAGAGTTTTCGGCCGTTTTGCTCAATGCATTATTTTTAAGAAAAGGGGTTAAGCATGTTGGATCAGTGATAGAACAAAAGTTACTGAAATTTGATGGGCAGTTCATTTTTAGGAGTGGGACTGAGGACCGACAGCTGCGCGTATTGTCACGATTTGTCAATGAGGCAGCAATCTGTCTCGAGGAAGGAGTGATTCAATCACCGGTTTGATCTCTTTCTTTGCTTTATTGAAAAGTTTCCTTTTTGTTCGGCATCCTTCACCGATGTCGGATACTGACTGCGTATGTTTGGATCAGTGCTGAATTTAGACAGATTCCTAATTTTTTGAAACCCTTACGCCTACATTCTTTTAGTGTTTCCGTCCATCGTGTGGCCTGTCTTCGAAGCCGAATTGTAAGAGGCGCTAATGACCCACTAGCCCGTTGTTTTAGTGGCTGTCATCTCCTTGCGAAATGATCCTGTTGCGAGTTAATGCAACTGTCCCTGTAGTCTTGCCATCGCTATAGCGCGTATTAGATCCCTTGTTCTTCAATTTCATTGGCATGTTTCTTACATCTTCTGAAATCATTGCAGTAGTATCGGGTTCGCGTCCCTCAAGCTTCTCTTCATTCCGGCGAAGGGAAAAGGGTCAGAGACGATTAAATCAGAAAAAAAAAGGGATGGTGGGGGAGAGACAAAGATATCGTTTCTGCCCAAAACTTGACGCCATTGGTAGGCCTGTTCGCTGGGTTTGATTATCCAGTTCTCAATGGCTCACAACTCGGCGTATGTGCCTTACGCAGTCCCATGAGCAAGTCACCTCCGTGTGTTTGCTTGATTGAATTGAGAATTTTCGTAGGCTCTAACTGGCCTTCGTTGTCGTCAAGCATTTGGCTGTATTACCAATATGGATTTGAGCCTTGCTTAAAGTTACCCAAAGCCTTCCTGAAAACTTGCTGCATTTCCGATGTTTTTTTTTTTGTCAATTTTAACATGAAATTTGACGCTGCGATCACGTTTCTAATTCGTTAACGGCTGCAACAAAATGGCGGAGCAGTTATGAAACAGAGCGCGACGCGATCCAGCGTCCACTTAACACTAGCCGAGATCCAATGGTATTGTTGGCACCCGAAACATTGTTCGTGGCCCTGGAAATATGGGGCATCGAATGTCAACACCACTCAAAAGGCCGCCGAAAGGAGCCCAGCAGTGCATTTTTATGCAGTGGCGCGTATTCAGGAACTCTTTGGCAGGACCTTGTGAATAGGATAACCTCCTTTATTGAAAGTGGAACTGAAATTTGAAAAACGAAGATGCTGTGTTAGTGACGAGGGAGTGCTGTAATCCATAAATTTTAACGGGACGGTATGGTGCCATTTAGACGAACATAGTTTCGGGACGTATTATTGCATTGCAGCTATGGATTTTTTTAGACCGCTGTAGCATGGTTGCAGTGTCGATTGGAAGTCTCAATCTCGAATCCGACACAGTTGCATTTTAAATTTCCCTGTTTACTAGTAGAAGGCATTTTAGTGTTGTTTTTCATTACAGAGCGCTGCAATTTGTCATCCAGTATTCTAGAATGGAGGTCGGTCTACTAAATAGGTGCCTTTCCGGGATGATTTCGCGTTTAGAAGTGTTGATTCACATTTTGTTGCCATCCTTCATGCTAACAAAAACGTGAAAAATTGATTATGTGCAGATGGAGAGCACACATTGTGTAGGTTGTCCAGTTGAATAACTGGTAAGACAGGAATGAAAGCTGGGAATGTTTAGCTGTAGAATATTGATGAGGATCCATCAAATATGAGGGGATCTGTGAACAGATTAAGCTCAGTATTCAGGCACATTTTACTATCAGTCATTTGGATATTTAAAGGATGCACCAACCACAGTGGACTGGAATGAGATGTGCCTATGAATCTGCCTAGAGGTTCCTGCTTAGTGGTTGATCTAGAGAGATATATGCGGCGCATGAATGTTAGTAAGATGAGCAGATAAGTGAGCGATCGCCTTCTTAAAATATCGTTAAGTTTGTTAGGATGGCTGCAGTGAGAGTGCGTCTCGACTGCGACAGCGTTTAATCTTCACGCAAGTATTCCCCTCACGGACGTCATTGTATAATTATTATTTCTGTTAATATATGGTTATGAGGGAAGCTGTGTGATTCTTCCTATCGGCTGGAGGGTAGCACAGCCTTTTTATCTTATATCAGTGAATTTATGTTTCAGACGGCTGGCGACATTGCATCGGTGTTCGGTATCGGCTTTCCGCCATTCTGGGGTGGTCCATTCCGATTTGTGGACCTATTTGGGGCGGAGAAGTTGGTAAGCAGCATGTCACGCTATGCAGACGCGTATTCAGAGGAACAATTTCAACCGGCACAGATCCTCATCGATCACGCAAAGAACAGCAAGAAGTTCCACAGGATTTAAGCGAGTTCATTGTGCACTCACTGCCCGTGGCCGCGTAAAGAGATCAGATTCAGAACGTTCTCGTCTTTATCACTTTTTATTGTATTTTTTCCCGTGTTGTTTATTCCGTTTTCTGTCACATATCTCCGCGTTGCTGCGATCGTTTCCATTATGTGAACTGCGGGCAGCCTAAACCCTTAGCAACTGAACGTGACAAGTACAGGAGGGGGACGAAGCACTCTAAACAGCAGCTCGCCTGCAGGAATGAAGGCTAGTGATGCGTGCGACAATTAGCCGCATTGCAACTCCAAGAACCTGTCTAGCTAGGCTGCATAGAGCGCTTCGAGAAGCAGTGGTCATTTTTAGAGTTCTAGTGGGCGTACCTGTGAACTTCAAAAAACAGACCATAGGAGCGGACCACTGTCCATTTCTGACACTCGAGTTGTATGGGTGGAGGGGGGGGGGTTGTTGCGAATGCACACAAAGGTAGAATTTCCGAATAATTGCTAGCTTGTTCACCGCCACGACGCCGACATCCTGCCGTATGGCGCTCGAAATCAGAAGGGCCCAGATTTAGCGTATTGTTGTTTAGGTGCCACTTCAAAAGGTTGGAAATGCGTGTGTGGTGGCTCATTTTAGCGTAATCGCAATGTCTTCGCTCATTTGCGGCGCATCTAGTATGTTACATGGCTTGCATTCAATTGCAGTGCAACCTCCTTGCTCAACGGAACCTCCCTTTTCCCTGGTAGCAGGTCAAGGGAGTAAAGTTTGCGTGGTTTTCATGTGATATAGTTTCGGAGTTACTGTGGTACTATTTCAGCACTCACTGTCGCTCCTGTATTTAGAAAAGCCGTTTGTTGAAGTAGCAGTACTCTTAAAAGGGTGTTGAATTCGGTGGATTTGTCATTCCGAGGCATCGATTCATCCGCAGTTTGTGCATCGTATCTTGCTGATCGGCAGTATAATGGAATGCGTACACTACACGACTATAAACGCTAACTCCCGAAATTAACTGACACAATTGCAAGGAATGTTAAGCATATTGAAGAGTGAGAAGCCTCACGTCCAAGACTTGTATTGGTTGTGCACGATGATCGTAGAAGTGGCACTTGATTAACACATTGAACGATTGGGAAATGAAATTCTATGGGACATGCGTTATCGTTTGCAGTGAGCACAATTCAGCGCATATCAATTTTCGCCAATAATATTAACAAGACCCCACCTGTCGAGGAACTAGTACACCGAGGCGATGTCCGACAAGTCGTTTCCACTTTCGGCTTTTATTAGCATATTGTCGCATGGAAGAACTTGATATGTTGATTGCTACCCGACCAAACACGTAATTTTTATTAAGTGGATAAGAAGCTTACGCAGCCTTCAATTCTTGCCGGTTTCTTCATTATTCAGCACCTCCAACTTTGCTGTTACATGACAAGGTGGCAAAGTGCCTCCAGCAAAATTCGCGCACTAGCAGCATTGATGTTATCCATCAAACTGCCATCCAGGTGTTGGACGCCTCCCGAATTCCTTATTCGTTATATCGCTAACATACAGCTTTAACTGCAGAATATGACGCAACTGAATGCTCGAGTTCCTCTTTGATCGTAATCGCTCAAGTGGGTTTTGTTACAACGCACTTCGCTTTTTATTTTCTGCATTCCGAAATGGTGGGGTGGCTCTCCCATCTTCAACGAAAACTTCGCAAACATCTCCGTCGATAAGGAGCGCCGAGGAACTAAGATCAAATATTAGTTGAGCATATATCACAATGTAAAATAATGCAGAAATGATATAACGTGTGGCGGATCCGGACAACTATCCATACCACATGGGGTGTGAGTTGTTGGTAAGACGGCTTTGGAGTAATGCGTAAAATAGTGAGGCAGATTGCGAAATAAAGCGAACGTAACGTGAATGGGCGCAAGCTGAAGGCGCAAAAAATAAGAAAGGACACGGAAATCAGATACCGCGGGCATTAACGTTTTACTTCTAACACCGTTAGCACAACTTACTGGCCTTACCTTTTAGATGCTATTAAATTTACTTCCACGGCATAGCGAATGGCTCACGACCTCACAGAACCGACCACACAGCTCCCGTTAAGGTACTTCGCGAAGCTTCGAACTGTCCGCTTGACTAAATACAAGCTTTCAGAAAATTAACTTAGAAGACTAGAGTAACCTCGTGTTCCAATTTCCCGAAACAGGCGTTTCCAACATGGAAAAGCCGTGCTCATTCATCAAATGCTCCGATATTCGAAAGTCGAAATGAATACACCAAACGCCTCCTTCTGATCCCCCTCATTCATTTTGCTTTCCGATATTTTGTGACGCTCTGCGCTGATGATACGGCCTTGTACACCACGTATGAATGCCTTTCTACCCGACAGTTCGAACTCGACAACCACAAGTGCTAATCTGATGGAACCTAATGTTTGTAACCTACACCATACAACATTTTCAACTCCAGTTCCGTTTCGATTACTCAACTCTTTCAGAAGCTGGCAGCACTGAACCCGCACTTAATTCTAGATATTGCTTCCCTTATACTCCCATTTATGACAAACCTCTTAGGAAGCATCGACTGCTGCATAAAGAAAGCCACATTACATAAGCTATTTGGGCAGGTAGATGCCTGTGCATTGCAGATCCACTTTTGGCAATGGAAGAGATGGAAGAGGAACGACAGACAGCAGCCGACACTCTGCGCAAGCAATCAGACGCTGACGACGAACTAATTACTGACAGTAAATGTTGCACTGATAGCTAATTTTTAAGGACATGTGCCATTAGGAGCTAGGTTATCGTTCCTGCGTACTGACTCGATCGGCGAAGCTTCGAACGGCGCATATCCTGCCCATCTCTTTCGCCGTGCCTCCCTATTTATTCCACATAGTCATCACCCTCGTTAGCAGCAATCATTCCAGGCTGTCTCTATGACATCTTTTCTGCCCCATTTTCTTATATGTCTAGGAGCTTACACATAGAGTAGAGATACTTATTCTTCGCAATTTGCCCCATTCTTACGCAGTGAATTTCTCAGCAGAACCCAGCAGAACACCTTCCCGACCAGATAGAACGGATGCAAAAGAGTCAATGTTGGGAATGACAGTTATGTGAGATGAAACAAAAAACATAAATAGACTTTACCCAATATAAAGTCGATTATGAAAATCAGAGCGCACACGTTCGTGTCATGCATAAAACATCTTTTTAAGAATAGAAAAAAAGCAACTATTCAACGAGAGTCCTCCCACTGAGCCAAACAAGTACAAGAAGGAAACGAGCATTAGCTATTAGCTAAAATTATTGAAACGAGGTGGCATGAAAGCCAATACCGTATTCATCTGCTGGCTCTCTAGCTATCTGACGCGAACCTATCTCGGTTGTCTATGTTTGACATCTCGTCGTGGTTCAGTGGCGCTACAGTCGTTAAACAATCCTCGAAGAAATAAATTATGTCGTAACAAGGAAAGGAAATAAAAGTCAACTGCAACTGTGATCACTGTCTAGTACAAATAAGTTTCGCTTCAAAACATATAATCACTGCTGAAATCCGGCCGGGAACGATGGGCGGGCGTAGTGTCCTGCACCTCTACCGAACGGATTCACTCCTTGGGCTGTCGAGAAAGGCATTATGGGAGGCGCTCCCATGGGTGGCATTATTGAAGGAGGTGCTCCTGCAATGGCGCTTGCTGTTTGCTGTGACGGTTGTGGTACCGGCGCCGCTGCACCATACGACGGAGTTCCGGCCCGAAAGCCCGTCTGCGGGTACGCGGAAGCAGCGGGCACTGGAGTGGAACTTGAAGAGAAGGACATTTGTGAAACTGGTGGGGGCGGCATCTGAGGCTGCTGTTGCTGGCTTGCTGGAATGCCGAACGTTGGAGTGCCCGCGGGCGGAACGCCAAACATTGACGGTGTAGAAGTGGGTGGAGATGGTACTGTAGAGTTCATCGACGGCGAATGTACGAAGCCTGCGACTGGTGGCTGTTGCTGCTGGAACTGCTGCTGGACACCAGATTGTGGAGCCGTGTTTTGCTGCTGAAACTGTGTTATGGGTGGGACACCAAACTGCTGTTGTGGTGGTGGTGGATGCTGTTGTTGACCAAACTGAGTCGGCGCCCCAAATGGTGCTGTTGGAGCGGCAGGCACCGTGGCCGGCGGAGCTGCGGGTATCGGAGCACGCACACCAGGCATTGGAGATGAAGCCGCCGAAGTAGGTGGAACTGTAGCTTGTGGTGGTTGCCCGAAAGCATACACTGGGGCTGGAGCAGCTGGAGCCGATGGCTGCGTCGGCGGTGGGACCTGCGCACCCATCTGCTGAGGGACCGAAGGAGCTGAAGCATTCGTCATCGGTGTTGATGGCTCACTGCGATCGCTTCCTCCTTGAACAGTATTGATTGCGGAATTCGAACGGTCGAATTTTACAAACTATTGACAACGAAGGCGTTAAAGAAATTTGGGTAATTTCGCCAGAATTTTTCTTTTGCAGCAAAAATGAGCAGCCTCAAAGCGCCTTTTATTCTGAAGGTGCATTACGCTTATATGTTTTGTTTACGACTAAATAACTGTTTGCAGCCTTCCGTATAGCTGTCACTAAGCCCGAAATGCCTTAGGCCCTTGAGCATTCACGTTGTTTGCATGCGGCGTAAGAGGGAATTGAGAAAGTTTAGTCAGACCTATTTCCTTTATTCAGTCGCACTAATTTTAACGCTCGCCAGTTTTTAGAAGAAAACCTGGCCCTTCTTCATCTGTTCTCCTCAAGCAAAATCCATTAGAAGCTATTAATTTTGCAGATGGAGGGTACAGAAGACAGTGCAAGTGGAAGGTTATATGTCGTAAAGGCGATGACTGTGTACTGCTAGCAAACCGATAGCCAGGATTTTAGGTCCGATCAGCAATAACGAAAAGATACACAAAAAAGGAGTGGTGCTATATATATATACCTTCCTCCGCCTCATTTCCTAACCCCCTCACTCAATTACGCCAAGAAGATAAGACAAACTTACCCATGTGATGCGAGACCGGGGTAAAAGCGCCCGAAATATGCTGATCGCTGGACGAGATATCCACTTCGGTGGTGGGTTCGGAGTGTGTGTGCACTTCATCACACTTCGGTGCAGGTGGCACTGTTCCCGTGCCCTCTCCGTGATCGCTTTCGAAGGCACCTCTAATCGACGCACTCATATCCATCGGTGGTGTGTCTAGGTGTGCGCACGGCGCCGGCGGATGACTCATCGCTAGCATTCCATTATTCACCTTCATAAAAACAATAAGAAAAAAAAAATAACGCCGAAATGAGGGAAATCCATTGAAATCAAACTCTAAACTGCAATCGTTTCTAAACATTTACCGCCTATCATAAGAAAAAGACCTCGACAGAAGTAAATTTTGTAACTGCAAATGACATAAGTCCAATCAATCAAACGAAGACCCTCCCAAAAAATAAGGCTCTCATTGAACCTCCCCTTGGAAATTGCATGTGTCCTTCTAATGAACAAAGGCGCACATCAGTGGCTTGAAAACCTCACGAACTGGCATTATACTCCCTTTAGAGCTACCTCCCTGAATCAAAGTTCGTTCCCTTCGAACATAAAACACAAACCTCTGACACCAACATACCACAGAAGTGATGCTCTTCGCTGCAAAACTCAAGCTACACCGCACACATTCGTTTGCTTTAACGTGTGACTACAAAGAGCAAACCAGCCAACCAACCCAATACTTGCAGGTATTTAAGATCACCCTTTTATTTAATCCATACGGGCTTACATTCAAAGAAAGAAACTCCCAGAGAAGAGGCATCTTCCGGAGTTCACGTATACCTGCTCATGAACAGACGGCTGTATGGTTGCAACGGACTCGTTCAGCAAGCTCGGCGTATCGGGTCTCTCGGTGATATTGCTTAACGTCGGGTGATGTTCACCAATAGCAGAACCCATCGTCTTCAACATATCCAGCAATGCCGAGGCGGTATCACGAATCAACTCCAGCTCGCCTTGCAATCTTAAATTATCCAGGTCACTTATTTTTTAACACGATTAAGTAAGCCAAGTATTTAGAACCGCCGTTGGCAAATGATTAGAAAAATGCCGACCCGTCATTACTTCCTTCTAAAAACATGGTTCGTGAACTTTGTAATGGAGTGCCCTACCAAATGATCGCAAAGAAATGCAAGACTATTTTGAAGACTTTTTGAGACGCTGGACTCGATTTCGATCTGGTCCTCTCCAAAACATTACAATATTGTCGCTTTTTCCTGTCGGCGATATTTTCACTTGAAACTCCCATTCTAAACTATTGATGTCACTGTGGGAGAATTTCTTAGTGTGACTCTGTACGCACTGCCTTCGACCCTAACCCGTCTAGAACTGTTATGGTATTGCACTCACAGCAGCATTCCCAGACGCCTTTTACATCAATTTTTTGTATTTGTACAGCACTACACTTTCAGTACGCCGAAAATGTACACCACTGCACTTGCACTTAAGGCATACTTCAGTATACCGTAACGAAAGACCACTTACTGGCGGTCGTGCAGACAGCTACTTTCACCTCGAAAATTTCACGAATGCAGGAAAGAAAGATCGAATTGCTAACAATTGCTAAACGCAATGCGAGTGCAGCAGGATGAGCAGACTGAAAAGCAAATGCCTCTAATGCAGGCACGCACTGCTGAACAGATTACTTCCTTTACCTCACTGGCGCGCTTTGCGCTCATGTCCCACACGAATTTAATGGCACACCAACACTTCGTTAGCCACCTTGCGCTCAAGCGCTATCAGCTAAAAGCTGTAATCTCTTGCCATATGACGGCTTCCATAATTATGCGGATATATTGCGTCTTCAAAAATGCGAAGACAGCATTAGAACATAAAATTATAAACTGCGATAACCCGAACACCACTAAACATTCGGGTGACCTGAATGCTCAGTCTATTATAGTCAACAAGACCCTCGATATTGCTGATGGCTTTTTTTAGTTACCGCAAATCGTTAGTAAACGAATGAAAGCAGGCCTCTCAAAAACATTCTTAGCGCAGTTTGCTGCATTCATCAACTACAACACATTCCAAGATCCCCGTTCAACACTTGCAGTGAGTTCCTTTTGGCCCGGTGACTTTTCCACGTCGCGCAACTCCGAGCATACAGGATCACAGCAGCAAGAGTAGGGAGGCTGTACTGATAGCTCTATAGCATGCATCAACTATCATGCTGCGTGGTAAGCCGTATTGTTCTTTTTCTTTTATGTGCGATTAAAATGTACTTCGGTTACACCGCGAATTTTGCTGGATAAACTCCCCACTCCTTGTCATGCAAGACCTCTCTTACGCAGTACCTCTGTTTCATTGCACAAATCACCCTTAAAGCATACTCGTGCATAACACAGCTTAATTCACGTAAAACAGACTCGAAGTTAAGATTGATTTTTGAGCCGCACCTGGTCAGATGTGGAATGAAGGGAACTTGAAAATGCAACTTTCTTCACTGGCGAGTTTGAATTTGCGCAACAACGAGACCGACATGCGATCACGCATGGGCAAGACGTCACGTCGCACCTTTGTAAAAACCTGACTAGTGACTAAGCAGCCCGAAGGCGAAAAGACTCGAATATTGCACTAACGTCGCGGGTGATTGAACGTCCTGAATTGTGTAGTGAAACAATGAAAAATCTCACTGCCCCATACTTAGAAGTCCTAAAAGTACATTTCAAGTGTCAGGCAGGGTAAACAGGAAAATGCACTTAGCTTTCACCTTTCGCCGAAATTTTCCTGCGGAAGTGCGTTTGCATCGGGCTATTGAGAATGCAACCGTGCCGTATTCATGCAGTTAGAGTGCTCCTTTGAAAGTGGTACAACACCGCCTATATCTTGGTAAAATGTTGGAAAGCACTGAAGTTAACGACGGACAACATCAGAGCGCCACTTTCATATTGCAGAACAAACGCCGTTTCAGTAGTGGATTTGCATCACTGCTCAACGAAATATGCCGTAGCAGAAGCGGTAAAAATTGAAAACAAACGCACTTCCTAAGCGAGCACGTTTCACCTCCTTCGGTGATGACAACAAGAGATAACGACGTTTCATTCTGCAGGGCCAACAACAGATCGTGATCGTCCGCCATCGTTATCAGGTCACCTTCTGCAAAGTCACCTATTGAACAACGCAACGGAAATCGATTGATCGGCAAAGACTTGATTCAGGTAAAATGCGAACGGATTTCGAGGCAGAAATTTCGACACGACTCAAAACCCTAGTACCAATGGCGTAATGACGAACTTCTGGTAGTGGCCATCTAGAGCTTTTTGAAACTTTTTCAACACAATTACGCAATAACAAGTGTTAAATATGTTTTCGACAATTTCTTCGGAAGGGGATAAGGAATAAATGACACAAACTTTTAGAAGGTTATTGCATAATGTGCTAGAAACTCTTTCCTTCCGCTCTTCAAAGCTCACTGATCTATAAGACTGGGTAGAAGCCCCAAAAACGGCTCACGTGATGCCCTCGACTTTTTGTTATTCTCTTAGATAAGCTTCAAAACCTATGATGAGAAGCGCTTGTCTGACAACACTAATTTAAAGAACGTCAACAGATTCGACGATAAACACCATGGAGTGCCTAATGCTCCAGACGCTTAATGGCATAAACATAAATTGCGGGCACAGCTACCTAATCCCGCTACCTCAGTCAGCAATCCAGGAAATCGGGACTGCCATTGCTTACCTGCTTTGCACTAATCACTTTAGCAATGAAATTAGAAGTAACCTTGGTCCTTGTATTTGAGAGAAATATTATTGGCGGATTTAATCTTGAAGATTCGTTGCATCATCAACACCAGATCGTTATAGGATAAATCGTCGTTGTGATGCACAGTCATCTTCCTAATATCATTTCCATAACGCGCCTTCACCATTGTCGCCTCAACTTCGCCACCGTTGTGCACCATGTTTTCTGAATACCTGGAAAGTTCAACAGCTTAGTACACCTTATGAAGGCAGTCCTACCACCATATTTAACAGAGAAGCCATCACTAACAGTTACTCAACTCCACAACCTCACCGCCTTACGCCAACTCATGTGTGACAAATCAAACAAACAAAAACTTCACACACAACCGTACAACCTTACTGCAAACAGCGACGACGAACGGTAGGGTAACACCCAGCTATGGCGCATCTTATACCGGGAAAAAATTCGAGAAGGATTCGCAAGTGTAACGTTCGTCCTTGGTTCCCCGTTCCACGTTGAATGTTCGCAAGACTGACACTCCAACCGTTCGAATACCATATGTAGCGTGAACACATTTCTCAGAGGTGCCGAAACAGTGTGTGTGGGGGGGGGGGTGGTTTCGCATCAATTCAAAGGCGGATGTTGCAGGTGAGGATGAATTTCGTGCCGGAGGCTGCAAAGAAACACTGAGCCAAGGGTAACGGAATGTCACCATCCTCCGGCAATTGACAGTTCGGGGACATTCCAGACACAAAAGGTTAAGAACTCCCAACTACGTCTATCAGTTCAAAGTCATGTAACAAATTGTAGCCAAATAGTTGCGCCTCAGATCCCTTAGCGGGGCAGGACGCGCCCTTATCACTGATACACCACACTGGCGTACGAAAGTGTGCGCCGGAGCAGCAAGCAACAACGACAAGCTCAATGCAACACTTTGACTACCAGTGCTAACGCGGCGCTATCTCCCTTTCGGATCACAGTGCCCTCTCTCCTTACCTGAAGCTCTTTTTACTTCCCCCTTCGTTGATCTATGGCTCCGTGCTCATTCTCATCATCCGGATACGTCGGTGAAAACAGCAGAAGAAAAAGTCATTCAAACATTTAATAAACATTCTTCTGATTATTTCATAGAGTGAAGTTTCTGTTTCTCTCATGTTTCGATGCTTAGCACACAAAAAACCAATGAAAGACTCGTTACGTGAATTTTCAGTTCCCCTCCGGAGAGAATGCTTTTCCTCATGGTAGAAGTGATGAAGGAAAGGACTTCCCTCTCCTTTAGGATGACCTCTTACCACTCTCCCTTCCTATTATGTAATCCCGACCGACGACCATACATTTGCACTCACAAAGATTACTTCGCGCATCACCTTCACGAGTTGACATCACTAGGCAAACAAGCACGCAGACAAAATCGGCAGACAAATATTCACACCCAGGCTGACCGGCACCGTGAAGTTTTACAACGGAACGCTTGAAAACAATAAAAAGTTTGAAGACTACGAGTACTTGCGCAAAGACTCGAGTCTCATTTACCACGCACCAACCGTTCAACCAGGAGAACTGGGACCAATGTAAACAACCGATTGTAGTGACCTGTAAAAGTGCAGCACCTATATTCAAACAAGTGATCCAGCGTATGAAGGAAGCTGACACGACACGCATTCGCTGCTACGCATGCATCGAGAATCTCTTGCAACCGCAGCCTGAAATGCGCTTTGTTAGAGAATAGAGGACTGTGCAAAAAATGCAGGAGAAATTCCTTTTTGAGCGGTTCTCTACCGGTTGCTCAGTACACGCATATGCAAATTTCGTACAGTTTTCCTGTGTACATGTCAATTTGCAACGAGATAAATGACCGTTTTTGCGTCACTTTCTTGAGAGCGATTTCCTCGCGTTGCACCTTTCTACTTATGTTTATCTGCATATGTCGCTCTAAAGCTCTCATTTCGTTATTTTCTTTAGGGAGGGGGGTGGGGAGGGGGGTAGAGGATTAAGGATGAATAAATGCGGGTTTCATGTCATTACGCTCCATAAGCCAAACCCGGTCATTACGCTTCTGAAGCCATCAACTTCAACGAACTACTGACAACAATAAGATGTGCGTAGAGGTGCTGCTCAACCTTATCTCAATGCTTGGAGGCAGCAGTGCTTCAAAGTTTGCTTTGGCTCGTTCTGGCTTGGCTTGGAGGCAGGAGTCACAGATTTTTTTAAACATATCTGGCGCCTCACGTGACCAATCAGAACAAAGTTGCAGGATTCAAGGAAGTCCGGTCAAACTTTTACCAATGCTATTTATTCTGTCGTTACTTATAGCTGAAATTATTTCACTTTTTCAAGTTGCTGGTTGCGTAGGTGCTAAAGTCATTGCAACCGATAGCGATACGATGCTTTTGAGAAGGTTCCGGAAATAGGTTCAGGAAATATCGGAACCATTTGGGCTCTATCTATTGGTTGTCTGCATCCGTAAACGGTTTAAAAAGGTCGGCAACAATAAGAATGAACTGAAATCGATATTTTTGAAAACCGTTCCGTCTCTCGACGAAGTCGTTTCACATATATTTTAACACCATTTGACGATTCTCGCTTCACTTAACAATTACGTTGTAAAGCATTTAACTGCTCATTCGTCTCCATACTTCGGAGCGTTCGCTTCTCGATTTCTGCGATGTGGATATTGAACAGATTTCAGCGGTATCCTTCAAATAATTTCAATGCAAACTGCATATCCACAATGCATAAAGATGCAAAATGTTGATTGTCGTGCAAGATATATCACCGTCTAGTGTCTAACATATGAATCCTTATGCACACCGCATCGATGGAATGCTGAATGTTTACGGTTGTATCACCTGTATCGATGCGCAACGTGTTTCCTCCCTTTTGTTCGAAAAAGTCGCGCCACCGAAATTACAGCAATGGAAGTTCGAGGGTGTGACTTATACTTCCGGATTACCTGTTACCTGCAATTCCATTACGATCTGTTACGTTATCAGGGCATTTAAAAGCACCTTGAAATTTGCCCCGAACAGAAAATTTTATCCAGGAGTTGTATAACGTCCACGTGCTCATACGCTTACACCCAGAAAGTTGACCTCATAGACCGCATTTCTGGTCCTACTTTACAGCTCTAAGAAATCCAAATTAACAGGCAGATGAAAAATACTGGGGGAAATAAACTGGCGTAGAGCATGAGGTGGGGGAGAGGGAGAGGGAGAGGATGCATAGGTAGCTACGTGCCGTATGAGAGCTAAGAACTTATTGAGAGATGGTAGGGTACTCGTGCGAGGCTTTAATCATCAAGACATAAGCAACAGCCAGAGAATAAATCGGCAAGATTGAAATGTGACATGAATCGGATCAGGCAAGCAAGAGCTATGAGTCAGAAGGAAGTGATAAAAGTGGCAAGAAGGCCGGCGATGGGAAGAGGCAGATAAGGAGATATCATATGAAGAGGTGAGTATCGGTTTATTAGTTTTGATGTTGCAATGCACCAACAAGATGAAAAGCGTGCTATAGAATCTGGCACGATATGCGTTTAAGTAATGACGTTCATCAGAGCAATAGCGTCCTACAACGGCAGCAAATAAAACGCACAACAATCTCACTCAACAAGAGCAAACCTGCTATAAAACGTCCCACGCGTTTTCGTAAGTGTTCATTTGCATATGTGGATGTGTCTTTCTGTCTCTTCATTTATCTGCCGGGTGGTCTATATTCGGGGAATCGAAGCGAGAGTTGTGAAATTTTGCCATTATACCGCAGGATAAACTCGTTTTCAAACTGATCTACTAACTTTAAAAGAAGCCATCGGCACTTCCGTGTGCCAGAAATTTGTAAGACACTATGCTGCCGACCGGTCTGTGCTTTTCATCTTTCATGTAGTGCTATACAATTACTTGGCTCGCAAAGCACGTAGAAAAACGAATGCTTTGTCGGAAGTTTGTAAGTTCGTATCTTTGGGAGCTCGGCTAAAATGTGAGTGCAGCATTTCGGAGTATTACTTTTGCGCATTTTGCGTTGGTGACCAATCTAGATCAACGTCCACTGGCGCACCTCTGCTAATTTCGATTTTACCTGTCGTTAAATGAGTGACTGAGGTGATTAACCGATTAGGAATTTTTAGATGCAATCTTAACTTCTTTAGAATTTGCGGGATTAGCTTGAAATTTGATGCATAGAATCATTATTAAGAAGACCATACCCTCCAGACTTCATAAACGTTACTTTCGGCGACTCCCGAGTTGGAATTCCTCGGCAGGCAGACAAACAGACCGACAGACAGACACACATATATGCATAGGAGTTGCTTCCGTAATGTGCTTCACAATTGCAAATTCGAACGTCAAACCAACATCGTGTAAAGCGATTGTCACATATGCTTGATGTACAGATTTTCGAGTTTAAAATAAAACTATTTGTGTGTGGGATTTTCGGTTACCTCTAGCGATACATATTAGTATGAAATTTTTTTATACGAAGCTACTGATTAGAACTGGGGATACTTCACCGCAGACGCCAAACACTCGGTGCCCTGTAGCATTTTTTTCGTGTCTGCAATAGTATTTCCACAAGTTAAAAAATATTGGATGACTGTCGGTGAAATTGGAGGTTGCTTTACCTTCCACTGAAATAGTGAGTTGTATTTGCTGATACGCCATAAATTTTTGGTACCAAAGTGCATTGTGCGTTCGCTTACACCACCATCTAACCTCGGCACTCTCCACTCTTCGCACACACTCTTGCACTGAAGAGGCCGCATCACTAAAAAAGAAGCTTCTTGAAGGCAGGCAGCTAGCTGGCCGTGTGGTACCCTCGAGTGCAGCAATGCCCACCAGACAAGCCCCTCGCACACAACGCCGTTTTGTTGCTACTATCCGCTTTTCAGTCCACATTCTGACAGCACTGCAGTATGGCATGCAGCTGGTCGAAGTTAATTTCGCAGTCGGCTGCACGATTTTGCTTATTGTTCTCGTTTCGTTTCAACTTTCTATAATATTTATAGCACAATAGATATAGCGACTATTTCTATTTACAGAGCTGTCTTACATGCAAACAACCTGTTAAGCTTTTCGATATATTTTGCGTTAAGTTAATCGACGTGAAAGACTGATGAAAAGGATTCGCTTTCATTAAGTCTAAGTTACGACGCACCTTCGACGGAAGACTCTATTTTCAAGTCCAGAAGTTATCTGATGCCACCCAGCCTCATGGCATTTTCGTAAATAGGACAAGAAGAGAATAACTATAAAGCAAAGAAATAAGCGGAGGATTAAATAGGAACCTTAATTAACGTGCTTTACAGATTTCAAAAATCCCCATCGGCAGCAGAATATAGCAGCGATGTCACGATAAACTCTGCACTGCGGCTCTAACAGCATGCCAGGAAAGCACATAGCAAATGCAATGCACCAAAAAAAGCTCACTAATCGCATAATTATGCCCTTAAAGCATCCATTCTAAGACGTTATTCCTTATCGTTCAAGTATCTTTTCATGTGACAGCAAATGTAAAAGTTCTCTGCGGTTGAAATTTGCTCAATTATTACGAATTTCACCGCTATCCTCGTGAAATAACTTTTGCGCTGTTGAAACCTAAAATTACTTTGAAAGTCCTTCTAAGATGAAAGCAGTCGAATTATTTTTCTCAGAAATGTGAGGAGAATCGATTGCACACTGATGGTTGAATAATATTGCAAAAGATCTATCCAAGCTCGTCTATGAAAATCGCTTCTCTCAGTGCGAACGAATGGTCCCTTCATCCGATTTGTTATTCTCATTGATTGCTCATCAGTTTTGTTGACTTTGCTGCAATTCTTAAAACATACGCTTGTTGCAATCTGCACATCGATACATTTTATTTTGCTCGTTTATTTTTGTGTTCATTAAAGCTGCATTTGCTCTAATTTTTTGGTTAGCATAGTATCGGAGGTTCTGCAGCAAAGAAACAGAGAAACAACCGCTATTGCTTGTAATATCTCTATCAGATTTTGTGCAATATAATATCGAGTATTTTTGCAGCTGCAATACTCATAGGAGCTTTCTAAAATCAACACTAAGTTCATATGATGCCTCTAGGCCTAATGACGAGCTCCTTTAGTGGCTTCCTATTGAAGCAGGTACCAGATAGGACGCACTGCTGCCGACTCATGTGGAAAATATCCTGCAGAGAAAAACATTTCTGCTTGAAGGACCTCTGCGATTTTCGACAAGATGAAAATGTTTTGGGCGTATCAGGAAGGGAAATCATCAAAGTTGAACTGCAGTTATATATTTGCAACCGAAATTCAGGATTGTGATTCCCTTGAGACTTTTAGTTGTATATGTTCTTCATTGTGATTAATTCTCACTGAGGAATATACCATTATTAAGGAAAGAACACGTGCTCTAAACAGTGATTTATGGAAGAGGTAACAGGAGGACATTGATGATAAGCGCTGGGGAATAGGGAAATAGTAGATGCCCGCAACAAGAACCGCGCTAATTCTCATAGCATTGTTGTTGCGTTGCTGAGAGCTTTGATGTTCGTGAAGATGAAAACAAGCATGTGATGTTTGAAGCGTGAGAGAGAATGCAGCGTCATATTGTGGACGGTGGGTGGCAACATGGTTTGTGTGTTGAATCGTTTCTCAAGGACACGGTTCACTACACCATACCCAGAAACACACAAGCACACTTCACAGAGAGACAAGACATTCGGAGCACTGCTAAACAACACCCGACCAAGTACCACCCTCCCTGCTAAGCGAACGATGTGTACCACCAATAAACGTGTCTTTTTGTGCCCTTCTGTGACTACACACTCCATAAACGATTGTTGCTTCTTTCTTTGAAGCAAACTCTCCGTTTTATTTCCTTCCTCTCCAAAAAATTAAATATTTCTTCTTCGGTCGATCTTATAGAAGTTCGCCGTCGATTTGCCCACAAATATTCCTCATTTTCAGGTACTGTTGTAAATAAAAACACCAAAGAATTTTCCCCCAGCTGTTAGAATTCCGCTGACGTAATGTTAGTAACTCTATGAAGCTCGTGTGAAACGGAGTCGCCACTGATCGAATCGTAGACTATAGCAGACGATGAGCTGAACGTGATTAGATTTAGAGAAGTTAATAAAGGTGTTATGGCCACCGAAAATAGTAATTTCGGATTACCATACCGATTTACTTATTTTTTTCACCGAATTAAGTATCAAGTACCTTAACATAACCACCGCTGAAGACCAATGAAGAAATGAGGGCGCATTATGAGAGCGCAAAAACTAAGGTGATCAGAATAGAGTATAAGAATAAGATTAGGATATATCTCTCATAAATGCACTTACCTAGCCAATCGATCCCATAAATTGCCAAAAAAAGGTAACCTATTGAGCGCATGACCGCGAAGGTAGCTTCCATGAGGATAACCCAAAACGATAGCACAGAAACTTCATAATTCAACTGTGTTACCATCAGGCATTCGACCACTACTCTCTCATTGATAGTGTGACCAATTTCGAGTACTGTGAATGCACTGGACATTAGGCTCTTGGCGGGTGCAATTATTCTAACAGTGGAGGCGGGTGCCAAAGAGACCGACAACGTGGGCGGCGATACAATTACCTGCCCAATCGGTTTCGTAAATTACCAGAAAATATTTAAATATACGAAGTATTTCCCTCACATTTTAATGACCTGAATGTCTGTAAAAGATCGATTTTTGTAGATTCATTGATGTGAAACGGCAATTCCACCGTGCAGAAATGCATACAAACTTTTGGCCGTTTTAAATGTTTGCAGCTCCTTTTGAAGTTGAGCTAACTCTAGCTTTGGTATTGCTTGAGTTCAAACACCCAGATAGATGGACACACACAGAGACAACCCGACAAGCAGGCGGACGGACAAGCATGTGTATACTCTAATAGATATCTTCGCCAAATGTAATATAAATTCCACTTTAGGTTTTCAGGTTCAACTTTCGTTGACGCCCTCACCTCCAAATTTAAGAACAGTTTGAAGAAACGTTTTTGGCTGTTGTGCTTGCACGTACCAAGGGACATGTGTACATATGTACACATATATTCAACTGGTGGGGAGAGCTCGTTAACAGCCATTGGCGTTGCCCAACCATTTTTTAAGGCAAGTGAACTTTGCACATTACTGAAACTTATAGACGCATTTAGGAGGGAAAGGAGAAGTGATTATTGCATTAACGGCATGCTCGACCGCCGCATTCATGACTCGAGTTCAGTTACTCCTCTTTATCAAGCAGATCCGATTGGCATGTGACATAAATCACCTCTCATCGAGGAATTATGGCTAGGACCTTATGATTAGCTGACTTCATAGAACCCCGAATCCTTTATTTATAGTGTGCTCGAGAAGTGGACCTATATTCAAGACAGGACCATCCATCCATCTGTGGAGGTGTTTATGGTTTTGTCATTTTAATATACTCAGATAACTTTCAAAGAACTGTTCTGTTTAAATAGGGCTCAACGTGCCTTTACATATATTCTAAATCATAGCAGGCATAAATTTACCAGCGAACTCTCGAAACTTGGCAGAGCATTTCTTTTGCAATGAGTGAGTGTTGATAAGCTAATCTGCTGGTAGCGTATGGCAGAGTACCTGTTATGATCTTGTATAATGTTGACTTAGTGATCCTCTCTCATAGATAAAGCCATCGCAGTGATTCATGCATCCATTCCCTCTCTTGCAAGGGAACAACAATTTCGACATGTTCCTCCGTCATATAATTCGGAATCTCCTTGGAGATATTGCATTCGATGCGTTTTTCGATTTCTTGTCCAATGATGTATGCATAAGGACGAATACCCGTCTGTTGACTAATTCCGTTCTTTTTCACAGCGATGATTTATATTTTCCCTATTGCTTGCGCATTTCGCGGATTGATATTTGCGGAGCTCTGCAAAACTGCATTACACAACATTCATTTCTTTGCATTTGCGTATTTGTGCGTTTGACTATTTGTACACTTCTGATTTGCCCCATATCCTCAACAGTAAAGCTGAGATGGAACTATCTTATTGAAAACCATGACCTGAAAGACTCTTTAAAATGAAATTTGCATCCGATTTGTCTCTCACACGAATTCAGGTAGTCTGGATTTCGAAATTTGAGCAGCTAAAAAGTTACGCATTTGTGCGTAACATTTCGTTGCGTTTGCGCCGCTGTCTTTTGGTCGGCGATGATTTATTGACGCGAGCAAGCATCGCAGAGGATATCAGCGAGCGATGGAACCATGCGGAGGCATTGGTGGTACCCCTCTGGCGCAGCAAATATCACCCGTCATTCCCGCGCGTGCTCTCTCTCAGGCCAGTCCACTGACCTCTGTCTATATCATCCGTCCCCTTGCTCATTACCATGCATACCGCGGGCACGTAAACTTCGTAATGCTTGGTCTCACCTTCGTTGCTACCTTCGTCGACGAAGTTTCCACACCTGGATAGATCAATTAAACCTTTTGCAGATTGTTTTGTTCTTTCCAAAACTGAACCTGTGGTGAGCCATTTTGCACCACATTCTCAGCGTTCATTTTGAAGATTGTTCTGTGGCTAGGATTATTACGCATGTATACATAATAGATATTTTAATGTCAGTGCGTGTTTGTTTCTGATTTTGTATCCGCAAAAGTAAATCTGGTGGCTTTCAACAGTGGAATGTGACTGAGGTCTCAGCAAGCAGGTGTCAGTTCGCTGGATGACCTCTTTACACTAAGTTCGATTCCTTCGCACAGAAAACTGAGCGATAACTATGTACAAGCTCCTTAATGATGCATTTCTGGCATTAAACGCTTGTGAAGAGCACTTGCTCGCAAGCCCTTTATCGTAGAGTCGGTAGGTAAAAACAACACTTGCAAAAGCACATGTTTCCTAATTCATCTGGCACCACTCGCACTCTCCCACAGCTTCCTAATGAGAAACCCTGCACTCGATGCGTCGTTGAGTCGCAAACAAACCTTTCCACAGATGCTTGTTCTATTCAACATAAGTTGTAGTGAAAAGTTGGAAAGATCGGTTTTGCTTATTGGGCGTATGGTGGTGTCTTACTGAAAGGAATGATATTTTAACGGGAAAGGGCGATATTTGTATGAAATAAAACAGCACCTTCGTGACGGCGGTGATATCGTTGTGATAAGGATGATATCTTTATGGCCAGATGTGATGTCGTCAAGTCGGGGTAAATAAATACCAGTGGTGACGAATACCTAATGCATAACGGCGAAGACTGTTGATTCCGTTTTCGGCGTCTTACAGAATCGTCAAGAAAGTGCATGTGACCATCTTGCATTTACTATTATCTATTCTCGGTTCATATTGTCGCACTGTGTTGACCATGACGGTAAATGATACGAAAACGTCGAGTAAGCTGTCAACTATCAAGCGTTGTTTGAAACAGCGATGGTGATGTCAGCTCATCCTGAAGTAAATCGGCAGTAGACAGAAACATACATGCTGGGAATAAGCCCGAAAGTGGCAAATAGCCGACCAGGATGGACCGGAAACAGCACGGAAAACTGGAGAATCTGGAAAGATTCGATCCCTTCCTAATCTGCACATAAGCAGCTACGATGCTAAACAGCACTGTATGAACAAAAGCATGCAGTGGGATATAACGAATTTGAAAACTACTAATAAGAAGAGCACTGCACTTCGTCGCTTCTGGAGTTGTGAATGCTGTCTCGTTGCTAGCGTTAGTCTTTCTGGGATGTCTATGCAACACTTGCTTCACTGCATCGGCTAACATCCCAGGGCTGTTAAGTCCCCAAAACTTTAAGAGGAGGCATTAAAGGGGATAGGAAAGAGAAACCATAACAACCCAGGGTAATTTTTTTGTCTGGGAAATTCACAACTTTGTCGGTCTGCTGGAGTTAAAAGGATTCAAAGTTTCGAATATGTTGAACCAACATTGCTTAATTTTGCTACGGTTATGCCACTCCTTATTTAAACACCACGCAGTTCACTGATTTACTCCCCCATCAATCCTTTGTTTCATACTAGACGCCGTTAAGTTTCCATCCGTTATTCTCCACCTTTTTCTTCCACCTATCTTCTGCCATCAATCAGATTCTTCCGTCGTATTTCAGTAGGTTCGCTTTACCACATTTCGAAAACATCGCATGAAGTCTTCTCTTTGTAGCAGTCAAGGAAAATAACACTTCATTGGCGACGACGTTCGATCTCACCACCCTGATATCTAAGACAAAAGGCTCAAACAACACCGCATCAAGGAATATGTGCGGAAGGGTACCTTTAACTCGACTGCGGAGCAGCCAACTCTGATTACGCATCAGGACATGTTGTTTTTGTTTAGCTACACTTTATTCGTGTAATTCATAAATTCAAAGAATGTTGTAAGCAAATATATCTTTATTATGATTTTATAGATTCTGCGATGTCTGAAGACTATGGGGAGCCGTTTTATGTAGAGGCACATGGCGGCAAAAACGACGTGATATTATACCGCTCAAAAGCAGACCCCAACTTAGCTATCGAATTCTTCTTCCGGTCAGCTTATTCGAAACTACTAAGGGAAGATAAACAGCTCTTCAACGTAACTTTTTTATACAGATGATTGCTATACAGCTTACGACGGGGTCATATTCCAGTAAGCCCATCGTAAGCGAAGTGTGTACTCAACACACCCAAAGCATCATCCAGCTACAACTTAGTAACACTCATGTTAGCCAATCTCTAAGTTTATGTTTGCATATCGCTGGCCCAAATTCGAGGTAAAGTAATGCACATCGCTTCTGCACCATTGCAGAGTCGAAAAATCGTAGGTTGGCGTCCGTTCGTATGTGTCCATATGAGACAAAAAGACAACTCAGTGGTCACTGACGACTGTCCTAAGCAATAAAAGCAATAAACCTGTGCATTTAAAATGTTTGCTGATTCGGAGTATTGTCAGAACTATTTCATTAGAAATGTTGAGTGGGAAACTTAACTATGCTCAGTCATTTCTAAGAGCCTTTGAATTTGATTATTTCTGAAATGAGGGTTCCAATTTCTTATGCAAATTCGATGGATGATGCCAACCGATTTAAAATCATAGAGGGAAGACTTGTTATCATCTGTCAATATATTGGGGAAATGCATCCAGCTACGCATGCAATATGCGATGCATGTTGTGCATCGGTGTTTCATTTTGATTCGGTATTGCTGTTATTACTGACTTTTGAATTCTACCGCCATAGTGACGTTTTAAACCAATTCATAGTTATACTGCCATATTGATTATGTCCCTGTTGTGAGAAGTGATATAATCATGGGTAAATTCGGCTTCAGTCTCGGTCGAGGTCGAAGTCAGGGCTAGATTCATCCCGTGATCATATGAAGAGGGAATAAACCCGCTGACCATTCCGGCTCGCTGATTGCCTTTCAGCTCTCCCAGGGTATATTTTAATCCAGGCCGAACAATGTTATTTTTAAGATTGTTCCTTCGAACAGCACATAGAGTTTACTTGCTGAAATTTCAGCTCATCATCCAAAGACGGCCGATCACGTTATTACCGGTGTACAAAATGTTGGTATTTGTATAAGATGAAACGAGGTACATGTGCCACACTAATAGTTCGTGATGGACGCATCGTCACTGATCCAGAAAATCCCGGTGTACCACACCAATGCGACTTCCGTCCACTAGAGGCCGTTACCGCAAACAGGGCTTCGATAGCGGGAAGGAAGCGAAGAATGAAATTTGAGCATGGGACGATGATGCCCTGGGAACGGTATGACGACATCAGTAGGTCCACCTTTACATTATTTCATCATTTCATCATTCATCGTGGATTTGTCACCTCTACCTTTAACGCTCTTGCAACCTTGAACTTGCAAAGCTACGTTGTTATCGGTCTTTAAGCCGTATAGTACAATGTCGTATCTGCGCACAATTCTGTCTCTCTGTTCGGTAGTTCCAAGTGAAGAACTGCTATGGCTGAAGTTGCAATCTGTTGATAACAACAAGCACCGAAGGATGGTCTCCTCGACGATCTTCAACGTCGGTCCATAGACTTCTGAAGGACCTGCAGATATTTAAAAACGCCCACAAATTGGCATATATTTTACACGGGTTAGATTGCAGAAAACGAGTCTTTTGCAAGAAGTTTGTAGATGCAGTTAGTTCGGTGAAAATATTGATACGCTGCTGTGCGCAATTTATTATTTGTTGCCAATATATGCCACCGGTTGGTCTGTGAGAGGAACTGCAAAAGCGCATATCGTGCCACACGCTTTCCCATTTATTTATTTTGGGCGCATCTTCTCAAGAATTTATAAAAACTGCATCATTTGACGTTACGCCCATGTTTGCTTTGCGTGTACCTACCCGGTGGCTTCAATCTGCGAGCAGCGTGACGGATCCATGCAAATTACCAGGCATAATGTATACTCGACGCGATTATTCGGAAATTTTTCTGGTTTACTTCAATCATTTGTCATTGAAAATCCTGTCGACACTTGTTTCCTGATGCGGGGACACTTTTTTTAAAGGTATGGAGCATTAGGTTTAAGTCTACAATTATTTTACCATCATCGATTTTGGGTGAGGAATGGAGTTCCTTTCGTACAAACAAGCTGAATTCTTTTAAAGACAGATGTAATACAGGGGACTGGCTAGTATCTTTGAATAAATATGGTTGATGGTCAGTTGTTCCGGTTAGATGTATATTATTCAATCGACGTAGATGGCACAATCGTTGCTGGGCATCACTGACCATTCGTTCCTTTCTTCCCCATTCAGCAAATGAAGTATCCAAAGCCCGATTCTAAGAAGAAAGGAACCAAGAGTGAATATGTGATAGTCGTTTAATGGGTGATCTCAGCGAGTTTTCTGAACGGTGAAACGATTCAACAAACGTGTCGTATTGCAATGAGGTAATAACGTGTGAGGTTTTTATTATTTGTGCAACAATGGGTGCGTTCAAATATGAACGCAAAAAGCGCGGGTTGCTTCATAATGGAATATGCTAACCGATGGAAAACGTTTTCACCTCAAAACCACTGCATTATCTCCTAAACATCACTTTCAGTGTTTCGGATTACTATAAATCTCCCTAAAAAGAGAAAAAATCCATAAAAAAATAAAATTAGCTGCGATATTTGCCGCAATGATGAGACGCGATTGGTCACCAAGAGAGTCGAACTTTAAATCGTCGACTGCAAATATGCGGACAGCGGACGGAAACTGCGCTTTCCAATTCGCATTTAACTTTGCTCTGTCATTTTCGTGTTCTCCTCTTGTGTCTCTTGCCAGTGCCCAGCGTGCTTTCTCGCAACATTTTCCCCACCTTGTTCCTTCGACAGACGCGGTAATCACGATCCCACTGATGTGTCCTCTCCCATTTTGCTCCCTCCACGACGCGGTTCTTCTCTTGTCTCGGTTTTGCACGTGACGACACTTTTGTTTCATTCCTTTCGCTTTTTCACGTGCTCTGGATAACAGCAATCCTCGTGCCATCTCGCCCTCTTTTATTTCCCTTACACTCTTCATTGCCAGCCGATTGCACGAAGCGCGCTTATTTGCAATAGCGACGCGCAAATCATTCGAAGAGAAGAAATTTTTGTTTTGCTGGCGAAGAGAGGCAGAGAAGCAGATCACGACTAGTCATTATACCCAACCTGTCTGCGAGTGACTGCCTCGCATGCGATGTTGTTGGTCATCTGTCAACTATTCTCTGCATTTCCGTCCGCTGCAATGTTCCGTTGTAGCTCTATGGAATATCGCCGTCCAAAGGAACGTTTGTTCCATGTGACATAAGGAGGGGGAGGGGGAGGGAAGCAGGAAGGGGGATGGCTGAGTAGTGGCGTTATCGTCAACCAGGTTTTGGGGTGTAGGATGCTCATCATCCACACTTCCGTTAGGAAAAATTTTTCGCTTCATTTGGTAAATTTATCAGCTCCTGGGTCCCCTCTCTCTTTGCTTTTCTTCACGCTTTTTTCTTAAACGTCTCTTTTGTTCATTAGAATATGTCAAAGCTTTGATGTGTCCACTAAGCGTCTCGTTGGTGATATTTCCAGTCGTCTGCCATCTTCCACTTGCGCATCAATATAAGCCCACAGACATTTGTTTGCCTCGGCGTATATAATATATTTTAACACTGGCGCGTTTCAAAGGTGTTATCACCGAGATGAGAGGGTAGCATACATTAGCGGTACTCCTATTAACTTCATAACCTCATCGAACTGGTTCGAAATGCGTTTCTTCTTTGTATTTCTTTTCCAGACGGCATATATTCATACAACCGCATATTACACAACATCCCTATTGCGTTCGCTGTTGGGTACTCAAATCAGCGGTGTCTTTTCATCTCGTCTACACAGCGTTCATATTTTGTAACAGCGGTGACAGTTTTGATAACGTTTTAATCATTGCTTGTTTTGTTTTGCCTCATTGTGTGAAGTATCTTCCCACTCGCTCCTTCCACATTATACGTTCTTTTCACTCCTATTTCTAGTGTCCGCCATCTTTCTGAAATTCGTAACGAGATAGCGTTTTTAAGTCGAAGCAGCTATTTTTATGGCGTCACATAATTCGTAACGAGACTCGAGAAATATGTACTGTGGAAAATAAAGTGTAAAAAGTGATATGGAAAGAGTTTGGGTGAACTTAAGGTGCTGTGGACGGGGAATATTTGTATTACACCCTGCATGCATATCGTAGTAAGCAGTAAGGTAAGTTCTGATGTTTAACGTGCAACGCTGATTGCCTAGAGGCACCTCACCGAAGCCGGCATCCGTGAGGTTGAAATGGCGATTCTCCTTCCACAAGTGCTTGCTTTCGTAACCCGTCACTGTAGTAAGAAAACCTTTTAATTTTGACATTGGTGTGATACCTCTGCCTGGGCTTTATACAGCTGCACGTCCTTTTTATATATTCAACCAAGGTACGTGCTGCTACTTTCATAATTATTGCAGTCGAATCTGTGAATCAGCACCAAGTGATACTTGCGATGGTGAAGAGGTGTTGAGGAAAGGAGCAACAGCAGAGATTCACCGAGAGGATTCTTCCTTTCGAACGCTAAGTAACTCTTTTCATCGTAAGAGTAAATCTCTTTTACAATATTTTATTTGTTGCGCAGCAAACATATGTTTGCACTTTATTTAGTATTTTGTGCAAAACTTTATTGCGTTGGTTCCCCACCGAAAAAAAATTAAATCGGATAGATTCGAGAGAAAGGTTTAGTTCACGGGGTGATAGGTTGGAGCACGTCAGAGGTTAAAATTGCAAGGCCACGAGGAGCAGGCAGATGGAGGCAGAAAGAATACAAGAACAGCCTATTGACATAGTATTCCATAAATTGCATCAGTAAATTCGTAGGATTCGCGCCTAGTGGCAGTTAATGGACTTGAGCGTATTCAGTATGCGTATATACTGAAAACGTTGAAATTACTGTTACGGTATCGCATGCGAACTCATCTTTTTTCGCATGCGATTTTCATATAGTGATATTTCAGCGAATTACTGTTACAACAACTTTATCGCAGTGCTGATGAATTTGCACGATTCTTCGAGGACGAGGAAAAATGGTTATTTGAATCCCCTTCAAAATCTTTGAAAAAGCTCTCTTCTTCCCGTTTTTCAATGTTTAGATGGGTTGGCGCCTCTTCTCATCTCCTTTTTAATGATTTTCTTTCCTTCATGGCAAACCTCTTCCTCTGCAGTCAGAGAGATTCCATCTCCTTTCCTTTTCTACTGTTTTCCTCCAACAGCTATGACGTTGAGCATAGATATCCATATAGTCTTTAAGAATCGGATAGTGGTGGGTGCTTTTGCGAGCATTCAAGTGTGTGGGGGGGGGGGGGGAATAACCAGGCTATATTTGGCCCAAGCTGTCACCTCAGCATTGACTAAGAATTTTGAGCGGAGTGGAGGAAACTCGTTCGTACTACTTGTCACGTTATCGTTGAGGTGCAGGAGGCATTGAAGAGAGAGGAACGCTTCCATTTCTTATCATCCTCCCTCATGTCGCTGCCCCCTCTCTCTTCATGGCAAACCAGGTGATCAATGGCTAGCCGTTCGCTCGTTTTGTGAGGGATCGCTAAGAGCTTGAAAACACCTATTGCCAATTTTTGGCAACAGTATATCGCTAAACAATTTGCTCATTTCAGCGGAGTTACTTCCGTCGCGAGTGCATAAATGCTTAGACGAGAACCCTGAAGGTATTTGTAGGAGAAGTTTTGTCATTTGTGCTCATTTTATATCGTGATCGTTCTAGTCATCTTTAGCCCTGGGGGACTGGCCAGCAGCACCCGGTTTCTGTTTATCGAATGATTTCACACCTGCATTTGCCAGTTCTTTTCGTGAGACTTCTTTCTCAGCTATCACTGTGGAAATTGCTAATTTGCGCATCATCTATGAATCTTCGCTGCTTAGTTGTGGGCTGCTCGCATCTTCATCCTCATCCTTATGTGCTTTTGATGTATGCTGTGGACATTGTGTTGTTTCAGAAAGGCTTGGAATTAATTTCTTTAGAGGATTTAAAAGAATTGAGGTATTTATTACTCTGATAACGTAAACCTACTCGTTGAGAATGATAATGTATTTCCGTCAAACAAAGGAAGCAACTCGCAGTGAGGCAACTGCAAATTCGATCCTTTCGAAGGTCAGAAGCTTTGTAACTCCATCTTATTTGAGGTGTGCAAATAATGTAATTTGAGCCATGTAATTTTAGGAGGGAATTATTTCATAAAGAACATTATTGTGGAGATATATGACTGGTGGATGCATGACATTAATGAGCAATTGTTTTTTAGTACTATTTGTTTCAGACTCTGCTAAAATGCCATCTCCTTCTACGTCTCAAGCGTCATCAGAATCAGCAGAGGCAAACAACCAGCAATCGTCTATAAAAGTTGAAGAAGACGGCAATTCACCTTCGCAGTATGCAACATTTGGTGGGTTCCTTTATAGATAGAGGGCAAAATAAACCTAACAAAGAGAGGGAACAAAAGCTGCAGCGAGGAAGAAATATTGGTAGACAACATTGGCAGACAGCAGCAAAACGTAGCAGAGAGGCGTCACGACATGTGTTTTTGTAGTTTATGCTATCAAATCTGTCATTCCCATAAATTTCAACGAATAATAGAACGTTTGCGCTAATGTTTGCGACATGGAATTGTATGGAACTTTTTGTTCCATACAATTCCATGTCCATTTAGAAGGGTCTTACAGCATATTCTTTTCATTTCGGCCTTTCAGGTTATAAGTTACATGCAAATTTCCGAATAAATTTAAATATTTGTAAGTTCTTTCCTAGTTAACAGATCAGCTTAGTAATCATTGTGGAGAATTATCTTGGTTAGATTACAATACGAGGTTTATAACCGTAGTTTAGTGTTTTCAAGTTGCAACTTCGCACGAGTACGACACACATACAGACCAGATCGACGTCGTAGCCTTTGCAAATACAAACGCTCTTTTGCTAGAGCATGCAAAGACGAAAGTTGAGATCAGGGGGTAAACTGAATTATTTGACAGATCGTGGCCATTTCCGTTATCGCAATATTTCGCCATGTGATTGAGCCGCCTTGTAGAATTATCTGGCAGCTTCTTTTTGTCTGCCCATCTTTTTATCTACCTGTTCGGTATTTTCGTTTCTGTAACTTTCAAAGTTTGCATTGTTTAGTTATGCGCTGCAGCTTTCCATCAATCTCGAAAGGGAGCCTTAAACCACACTGATTTATCATACTCAAAAATAAGTGACAGACGTTTAAATGTGCCAAAAAATTTGCTCTCATTTCGCACGGTCGGTTTTCTTCAGTACCGCTCATGTCACAGAAAAACAGTTCTTTCCTAGTGGATTCGTAAGGGCGGTCGATATCTTATTTTTTAATTCGCTAAATTTGTGAAAGTGGTTGATTTTGTGGGCGAGATGCAAAAACACATATCGTTGCAACTCATCTGCAGTGCCTCTTATTGTTACGTTCCTTTACGGCCTTATTTTACGACGACTGCATTCGGGTGATACCGGAGTAGAATATAATCTTGCCCAACTTCCCAATTGTTGTTTACTATACTTAAAGCTGGTCGCAGTTGAGGTCACCCTCGGGACACCTTTTTAAGGCGATAGGAATCTAAATGTTAAGTGGTGTGCGATCGATGCTTTTTGTTCAATATATCTGTGTTAGGGAACGTTGTTGTTCATAAATTCACGGGTTGGGCATTGAGTTCTCTGAGTTGGGGCCAGCGAATGATTTTTATGGAACCGAACGCGAAGCTTGTGTTACTGAGACTTGTTTCTCCACGATTACTTTTTATCAGCTTTAATGTTGCACTCGACCTTGCAACCTAAACGCGACTCTTTGAAGCTTCAAGTGAGCAGAATATTTTGAAAAATGATTGTGAACGATGAAAGCATATTTATACTTACTCTATTTTTCCACGTTATTTGACTTGTTAATCCGTTCTTCTCTCTTTTATCTTTCCGAAAACATTCGGATAATTTTTTTGCTCTCTTTTTCTCGAAACATTTTTGGGGTATCATTGGCCATCTAGCACAGCGCTGTATTGTTCTGATATTTGCAGCCCCTTGCACGTCTCGTTCAGCCGAATTTGTTGCCCTTCTAAATGCAGCATTTGCGGATTCGATGCAGAAACGCAACGAAGAAGCCCTAAAGAAACTTCAAGAGGCAATCCGCATGAAAGAAGGCTTCGACACCGGTTTGTTTCTTCATTTTCTCTCCATTCTCAAAGAAAATTAATCAAGGTCATAATGATTGATTCTTATTGTTTATATAAGATGATCTGAGATTGCCGACTGGCATTTGAGATTGGTATCGACGCTTTCGCCACAGGACGGAATGGTCTCTTCCCTGGTGGGACGCAACTCTTTCCAGTAGGCAACAGTGGAAGCAAGAGGGTGAGGTTGGAATAGGCCGAATTCGTGGAAATTAAGAATTATCAAGCGTATCAGCGAAGGAAAATCTTCGTGCACGCACGCATTCGAGCCATGTGACAACTTTTTCTCTTACGAAGGCAAAATATATCGGCTTCCTTCCATCCGCCACCCGACTGTTATGCAACAGTTGCGTCAGGTGGGCTGCGGTTTTCTCTTCTCGGGAGGCAATGTCGCCACAGCATTGCGCTGTGGGCATTCTTTCAGAAGACCCTAGCGCAGACGTCTGACAAAGGAGCCAATGCCCTCTCTCCTCTCCTCCCCTCCCTCCCTCCACCCCCATTCGCGAAATTTTGGTTCATCGTCCAGCATCGTTAGATGTTTCCAAGGGGTATAATTGGGATAAAAATCAAAGGAGTACGTCAAGTTTGTAGATGTTGGTAGCATATATTGTTGCAACTTTGAAATCTTTTACTTCGCAAATTTCGCAAGTGGTGAGAGTTGTTGATTGTAAAGATCAGTGCAGCATATTAAATAGAATTCTGCTGACTGCTTATCTCGCCACGATGATCTTATATGGTGTAATGAAGAATGAATTGTTTAAAGCTTTCATCGCTTCACTTGACTGTTTAAGTGTATGCAATATCAGGTCTGGATGACAACGGTAGGGCCGATGTGTTTTCCAAAAAGGGATTAACGGCGTTGTATTCCACACTTGCAGATGATGTTTCGCTAGTCGACAACGCGTTTGCATGTCAAATGAACAAGACTATTGATCTCACGGAAAAGGCAACGATATGTGAAATGTGGTTGAATGCTCTAAGAGAGATACTGCCAGCGGAGAGTACCAGGTGGATATCACACTACCAGTTCAGCGTCTACTACTGCTTTCATATGGTATTTTTTAGGAGCCTTTTGTTTCTTAGTGTCCGCTTCATCCTTCATCCCTGTGAGCACTGCAAACCAGTAACGCTGTGACTTGCGATATCGTATTTTCATAAGCTTAAGGCAAATCTTCTTGACCGACAACCCGAATCTGGCTTTATCTTCAAATGGCTTTGGAGCTGAAACAGTTTCGCGCTCTGTGTTCCTTGGTGGCAGGAAATTTAGTTGCCGTTGTCATTTATTAGTTGCGACCGCGACTTACTGATTTTTCTGATCCAATGTCAAGCGCATGAAAAATCTCGATTTTGCATCCCATAAATAGTTGCACGTGAGCAATCTCTCCTCTGAACTTTCTGTCATTAAAGGTGTAGTTATAACACTCACATTCGTTACCTTCGCGAGAGAAAGCTTGGAGGGAGAGGAGATTATGTATGGTGTCAAGGTTGGGTATATCGGCTCTGTAAGGTATGAAAGGAAAGAAAACAAGGTGCCTTCAGATGTTTCAAAGGAATTTAACCTACCGCGCGTATTTGTGGGCGGTGAAATATAAGCATGAGTGATTGCTGCTGGTTGCAGCAACTAAGGAACGTCATTGAGCGCCACGCTTTGATAAACATCAGATTTGCCGTATCTGAACGAGGCTTCAGCTGAGAGTGCAGTCGCCGACTCGCTGTCCTTCTCATGAACAAGCCTTCCATCTCCTAATAGTCATCATAAATGTTCCGGCTCGAGAAGTTGGTTCACGTCGAGAGGATATAACATTCATCTCCTTTTAAATGAGACGAGGATGTGCAATGTTAAGGGTACACTTGGGCAGTGCGTGGGCATATTGTAAAACTGAAGTGTATTGTAGCCACGAAATGCAACGCAAACAATGTTTTCGTTATTTTTGCACATGTTGTTGATTTTTGGTTGTAATGCCCTTCATTTGGAGTGATCTCTTTGATCGGGAGTCGATTTTTCCTAAATTGCAACGGTTATCGTGTGATGCCGCTGTTGTTGGAATAATTGCTGTCAAGATCGGCTCAGCGATTCGATATCAGTTTCCCTTTCTTTTTTTCAGATTGGCCTTTTTTCATTAAGAACTCGAACTTTTATTGACAGGAAGCGCTTTTTCGACCTATCACAAACAATCTTTAAGTAAGTCTATTCCCTTATATTTTTTGATGTGAAGTCGATTAAATTCTCTCCGAAATGTTTACATTTAGTGTTTATACTTAAGAACGATCGGTACAGATGAACATTTTAGACTCAGTACAGATGAACATTTTAGAAGCAGCGTTTAGCGTTATGTTAAAATTTTGTGATAATCGTTTTTAGGAGGCGGTATGCATAACGCCTGACGTCGAAACCTCATTGTGGCGGCAGTTGCTATGGTGTGGGAACTTACGAGATGGAAAACCTTTGCTTCTTAAAATGGGTCTGAGAGGGCAGTAAGGCTTTGACACAAAATATAAAAATTCAAAGGATGATTAAAAGTTCTGAAATTGAAAAGAGGATAGGCAGGAACATGAAACTCCTATTATGAAAGGAGTGGCGGGGAGGGGGAACAAGTGGAATTGGCCTGTATAGTGAAGCGGACTGTTGCGCAAGACTGCTATTAGTGTTTGTTTTGTGCATAAATATGCAGATTGCAGATGTGATGAATTTTCATTTGCCTGCTGTCTGGCGCACTCAATGCATCAATACATCGGTGTTCGCTAAATGTGCTATCATCAGAAGTACACTGCTGATTGTTTCGAATATTGATTATTTCATCGTGAAATCAGCCTGAGATTTCGAGAAGCATCCCTGAATTGTGTTAAGTGTCATACGACTATGCCATCATCAACCAGTTATGGGATCATAAATCGCTCGTCTAGCAAATGCAGAGGATGGGGGTACTCTAAACATTGTCGTATGTAAATCATTTTCAGGGATCTTCTTGTGTGTTGCGGAAAGATTCGCGAAACCGTTGAGGAAATAATCGCTTCAAAGCTCGATATTCTTTTGAGTCTGTCGTTCATTGGTGCCCAGTATTGCGACGTTTCTGACGAAGAATCGGCGAACTTTATAGAGGTGAGACTTTCTCCCCGCCTTTTAATGTGAGAAAGCAATGTGCCATATATCGTCGTCAAAAAATATTGAATTGTGGCCGTCAAGAGATGTTAAGGATTAAAGAAAAAGGGTTTCGAATCTACTCATTCGACGGAAATGGGCTGCAAGAGGACAATCACATACGGATGTCGAATGTTCTATCGGTAGGCATTAATTCAAAACGTTGCTTGTGGAAATATGCTTATGTTTTTGTTGTTATTCGCTAGTTTCATATATTTCTGTGGGACAGTCAAGTAATAAATCAAACGCGTTGACATTCGCTTTCCTTTTCTGCCATTCAATAAGAAGCGAATGGTTATAACCTGATTTTGTGCAGTCTTTAATTAAAAATCGCGTGCAATTTTTTAAATGGAAGGCGGTCTTTTCGTCGTTAAAAAGAAAGAATCGAGAACCCTTTGTCGTTATTCTCGGCATTGTGGTCAATTATTACAAATCAAAATCGCAAAAGATTATTTATGTGAATATGTTCAGTAATATAGGATAAAGATTAAGTGGATCGTTGCTTGTGATAATCATTTATTGACTGGCAGCGGCGTTATTCTCGGCATTGCGGCCAAAACGTAAAACCTGGAAAGATGACAGTTGATGCTGTTTTTAGAATGAGTTGCACGCAATCGAAGATTTAGTGAAAGGCAACTACCCAGCAGAAACGGCCGCGCTGATGGTGCAGAAGGTGTACCGCATTGGAAACAACCTTGAGAAGCAGAGGAGTGCACTCGTCGAGAGGAACGCAATTGCGGAACATGCCTTAGGAACTGTGTCATGAATGAGAATAATCGTCAGTGCGCATAAGACAACTTTAACTCTCATTGTCTCTTGTGTTACTTACTGGTAGTCAGAACAAAACGGGGAGCTTACCTACTTCTTCCTTCCCCAGGAAATTTTCGAATTTCAGATTTCACATCCTTTCTAACAGTTAGCTCCCATCCAAAAGTTCCTGATGATCTCTAACCTTTGCTGCCGTCAAAAATCTTCCCCAGCGTGTTTCCATATTTTGTTATTTCTCGTGATTATTTGAATGAGTTGCATAAGGTGAGAATAAATTGGGCATTATTAGCTGCAGTAACAGCAAGTTCGAGAATAAACCACAGAGCAGGATGACGCTCGCAGTTTGTCCTTCTTTTCGCTTTGATAGGCTTACTGTAGGTACCAAGCTGGTGCACACAGAGTGAAATTTTAAGGGATTATTTCTCCGCTAAGTTGCAGAAATCGCACCAAACAATGCTGATGGCTGTATGTGGACTAAGGTGGGACTATCGGAAATGAATGTATGTGGACTATCGGAAATGAAGTGTTACGGAATTACTTGCCGAATTTACGGATTCAAGAAGTATCACATTTACAGCTTCAGTTATGGAGGGATGGAAGTTGTCTAGGTGGACTTAGAACTGAATGAAGCGAATGCTTCATATGCTTTTCTTTTTGAAAAATTCACTGAACTGCTGTTTGTGTCGTTCCTTCAAAAAGGTTATGGGTTCTTGTGATTTAGCGTAATTTCGACTTAATTTTTTTGGGCCTTGCTGTATAGAACGTTTTGCTGGATTGTCGTGCTGGGAGGAGCAACCTATGTTTGCCTCATTTTCCTTCAAGTGGGGACTGCTTGCTTTCATCGGGGTGATTGCCAGCGCTTTTACAGGTCAGTTAACTAAAGGTTTAATTTGTTCTGCGTTGCGACGTCACATATGGCGCAATTTTTGGAACTTTCTTTCCACAAAGTAAAGTGTGCTGTACTGTGTGAAGATTCGCCAAATTGCGGCTGTCGACCATCGCAAAGGGTGTTTTCATAAGATGAGCAGGTGATTATCTCCTACAGTAGACCTACCAGTGGATGGTCGTGTTGGCATAGCGTACCAAAAAAATGTATGCACTCTTCAAGTAAACATGTTAGTGTTTCATTGTTACGAGTAATCTTTGCTGTATACCAAGTGATATATATATATATATATATATATATATATATATATATATATATATATATATATATATATATATATATATATATATATATATATATATATATATATATATATATATATATATATATATGAAGTTTCTTACAGCGGGAAATGAGCAAACGACGCGGATGTACGTAATGTCATTCAAGAAAATACATCTGGCAGTTTTATAACTTCTTCTGTACAGCTATGAGAGCAAATATTTTAGCACTAGACATTCAACAGTCAAATTCGTCATAAACGCACTATATATATGGCGAATATATATGTATAGAAAACTATTATATTCCGCGTGAATGAATAAATTACTGGCCAAGAGGCCAAATGGATGTTTGTTTACCTACCCACTGCGCTTTACATTGGAGCACTGTTTCAGGTTTGGGTGGGATAGAGTAGGGAATTACTAGATTTCAGTAGTTCGGTATTGCTTTAAATTTGGTTTTGCTAGCGTCAAACGTTTTTTAACGAAGTATTTTGCGCAACGCCCAGGTTACATTGCCTCGCAATAGAGGATATATATGGCTGTCCAGAATTAGTTCGAGGATCCATATACGAGGATGGAATTTGCGTGTTCTAGTAGCTTAATGTTAGCGGCGGTTGTAGCCATCATTTCGGTTGATTCCTGCCGAATGAAGCTCGGATGCCGCAATCTTCGGTCCCTTCCAATCGCAGAGTGCAGTTTGCCGTTAGCACATTTTTGTAATCGATGCAAAATTTGCTCGAGCGTGGAGATAGTTTGATGTTGTGGATCCCTATAAAAAGCGCTGCCCGCACGATGATTGCGTTGTGGCTGTGCATGTACGTATATCTGTCTGGGAATTTCTACCTGAGGTCCACTGGAGCAGGGGTTACGAAAGTTGGTGGTTTCAATGTGCACTGCAGAGTGCCCTTCTGTGTCAACATTCAAGTTTCGATCTGACCACAAGAACTAGTCCATTGTTGAAGTGATATATCACCGATCTCATCAGCCAAACAGTTATTGCGTAGTCGCGGGCATTTTAGTGTTGGTCGGCATTTCATGATATGGAGTTGGTATGGTGAAGAGGGTTGCAAAAAGTGCATGTCGTGCCAGCTTCACGAGCACGCTTTTCACGTGTCCTGTTGGGGAGTCTGTCAAGCAGCATCGTCAAAGCTGAACGACGTGTCCCAGAACCGGCATCTTGATGTTGTGATCGCAGTCTGAATTGAATTCGAAGACGTGCTAATTAGCGACCCGCGATCACTTAGTTTTCGTAGCGTCATTGCCGTTCATCGAAATTCACCGAAATCGCTTTAGAACAGTGACCGTTTTATTGTTCGTCTTAAATGTAAGCATAAATAGCTGCTCAATGTGAGTATTGTCACTTTCTATTCGACTAATTTGTTCAGAGAAAGCACTTAAAAAATGAATGATCCGTTGTTTATTTGCCTTGTTCTCGATAGGACAGCCACTTCTTGTAACGTAAACTTGAAACTTGTATGGTAAAACAATGCACAACTAATAAAGCTCCAATGAAGTATGCAAGGCGACCCCATCACACTATGCATAATCAAAATTACAGCATTCTATAATCGTTGCCACAAAGCAAGAGATATTGACACTTTCCAGTGAACGAGAAAACGGATACAACAAACTTGACTAGTATCAATTATGCAACGTAAACCAGCGTTTCTTCCGCTGAAATCAAGAGCTCTGTTGTTTTATATCCTGCGTCGAATAATGTGAGGATGATGAAGGGGGAAGGCTTGGAAGAGGTTTTATTTTCGATTGGAGCCGGGTATTTAAGTGCTCTTTTTGCCGACTACTTTACGTCAGTAAAATCTGCTCACGAACCGTGGCTGAGCGCAACTTCATCTCATGTGAATGAAGTGCAGCATTTCGAAGATGAATACCGGGGCTTCAGAATATCTGAAGAACCTCAGCAACGGATTGGTGCTGCCGGTGCCTCCTCACAAGTGTTCCGCAAGTGAGTATTCCGCATCAAATTTAATTCTGAAGAAAATAGTAAGTGCAACATTATATGCTCATCTCCGAACCTATTTTTTTCCAGAAATTCAACGACTCTCTATTTAGTTTCATCTAAGCTTTATCATCAAACTTTATCTAAATGTCAATCGATTATGGCGGCTAGTGTGTTAAGAAGGACTCAACGAATGAAAGTAATTAAAATCCCTCGCGAAGTCAAAAATCGGAATGCTGCAAACAAGCTATGGAAGGATACTGTTTAACGTAATAGTGGCGGGGCCAGTGTCTGCCATGCTGCCAATGCTATCACCGTCATCGTTTTCGTGCTTCGGATTTGCAGTCGTCTCGGTGCCATTGCACGATTCACTGCCTTCAACGCTGCCTTCTTCTTTTAGTTTTCGTAATTTCTCATGCTTACGGAATTTTGCACGTCGGTTTTGGAACCAAACCTGCAATGAGAATTTTCGACGCAACATTCCCACCAAAGTTACATAAGTTTGAAAGAGGAAGAAACTGTAAACATTTCACACCAGTCAGCCCTTCGCCTTACATCTGCTGGTTTTTCATTATGCAGTGGTCAGTTCTTCATTTTACACTGATCAGTTCTTCCTTTCACATCGATTGGCTTTCATTTTGTAACGGCTGGTCTTCATTTTACGTTGACCAATTCTCCTCCTTGCACCGATCGGTTCTTCCTTTTACAACGTCGACTCAGTAGGAACTACTCTTTCGCTGAAAACTTGTGAGAAAGATCATATTAACTAAAATGTGAAAGCACTACTTTGTTTATTTATTATTTGTTGGCAACTGAAGAAACCGGTCGGTGATATGAGGGAATGCGAAGTCACGCAACGTATCAGTTCCTTTGGTGCACTTCATTTGTTGGTAAATTCAGCAGGACATTGCTGATAAATATGCTTTGAGTTAATAATGTGTTTTGACCAAAATCGGACATTTTATTTCCCGTCGATTTCTTTCAACGTGGTGATAACTTAATGAACGAAAATGCAATGATGATCACTTACTGCATTTGATGTAATGGTCAAAACAGAATGTATAACTCTAATTGAACGTGCATCCACAATTCTGAAAGGGAATCAAGAAGGAAGTTGCAGTAAAATTTATTGACGGCTTGTTAGCAGTTCTATGCTAACTTCATCTATTTAGAAGGAGAGCACATGATGTAGGACGTTGTTGCTGTATTGTTACTTAATTTCAGAGCTCTGCTTATTTTAATGGGAAGAGAGGCTCTAATTTACAAAGCTAACATGGCACTAAAATGAACTGATGCGTCTGCAAGAATTCGGCGTGATGTGGTAATGACCCATGAAACGAAGCTTGAGCTCTGCTGTAGAAAGTGATCTGAATGTGGAACGAATGAGTTGATGTAACACTGATGGACTGAAAGAAAGGACATAGCATGCTTCATGTGACTCGCAGCATGCTTTAAAGTAGCATGAGGCACAAGTTACAAGCCGTAACATCTAGCACTAAGTTAGTAACGTTGCATCTGGTGACGGTCGAACTCCAACATCAAGCTCCACCGTTAGCAGCTGGAGCACTCCACAGAGTGGCAGCGTTTTGTATGACTAGAGTTGGGAACTGCACAGAGCAAAGAGCGCTTAGAACATGCTTTAGCCCCATGATCTAATGCGGTATTTGAGAATTGCATGATGTTGAACAGCTGTGTCGACGACTACTAACTCGCTCGTCAGCAGAGTAGGCGCAGATTGTTCGACGCAGTATAAACTTTGCGTTTCATTAGATTTGACTCATAAAATGATCAAATCAAGATGTTTTTTTGCAATCATTACATTTCTTGATGATGCAGCTTGTGTGAAAGTATAGCGTACTAAACCTCAGTCCTCTTTGTGAATCATTCTCCTCTACGGCACACACCCTTTGAAAGAAACTTATGAGCAGGAATTTTATGATCACAGTTGTAGGGCAAGTGAAACCTCAAGCAAGTCTTGCTCAGAATATGTCTGAATACGAATTACCTGAACTCTAGCTTCGGTGAGGTCGATTCGCATGGCAATGTCTTCGCGTGTATATATGTCGGGATAATGCGTCTCGAGGAATGCTCTCTCAAGTTCTTTCAGCTGACCCGAAGTGAATGTTGTCCTGATGCGACGTTGTTTCCGTCTCTCTGACGGATTGCCACTTCCACAGATTGCACCTAAACTTGTATTTTTTTTCAATATTGCTCTCTTATTTAATTTTGCCTGCCTTTTGTTCTTGCTCAAATCAGCATATTTTCATAAGCTTTTGGTTATTTTGATCGAAAATTTGCATTACGAGCGCATATTTGTGCGACAAACGAACTAAACGATTGCAACAACGATGTAGAATCTGAAGACGGCTCTTATTGTCAAAATTTACGTAGTTCGGAGCCCTCACAAAGTTATAAATTATTTATGTGCGCGTCTTACGCTTTCTGACAACAGAGGTGTGTTTTTCAAAGGAAAGAAGAAATTTTTGACCATGTTGGTCACATTCGAGAGGAAGGCGCGTACTAACTCATGAAGAATCCTAGTCCTGTTCGCCCGCTCAAAGTGGGAGTGAAATGATTGGAGAGAGTTGTAAGTGTGAGCATGACCCGGACACTCTCTCGCTTGAATGGGCATGGGTATTTTTGCTCATTGCCAAGGCCATATTCTCCCCTCGACCATCACCCGGTTATATTTTTCCGTGCATAGCCATGTGACGACAATGGGTTGATTTACTTCCCAATTTAGCATTAGTGGCAGAAATTTTGTGATCACAGTTCGAATCTTATCGCTGTGATGCTTCTTCGTTAAAATCACCACCAACGTTTGGAGCATAGGACCTAGTCAAAATAGAGAACCAAATTTTAGGATGTTCCATCAGTTCCTTCAGTGAGTTGTGTGGCATTTGGCCAGCTCGAGTAAAGGCTACACGTTTCAAAACCGCAAACCCGAATCGCGTTGGTTCGGTAAAACTGTCGCTGAACGCAATCACGAATTTGTTTTCTCTAGTACTGATGCACTCAGCTGGCCTATCTTTGATGGAATCACAAAAAGCACATAAAGATGTCACCTCGCCGTTTGTTTAATGCTCTTCAATTTCTCTTTAGCAAGAACTCCTATTATTCATTTCAACTCACAGACCTCTCGACCTACGAAAAAGGATATTTGTAAACTTGTAAATAAACGCAAACATTCCAACCAACAAGTGATGATCCAGGAATGCCCGCCATGATACTAGCTGGATTGGGACGCATTGCATCTGCACCTGGTAATAAGGACGTCTGATTTTGATAAAGTTTGTACTGTAGACCTGAAAATGCAGCACATTGCAAACTGTGTCGGACCCTGTTCGCAGGTCGGTAATGAACATGCAGTTGATCTAATGGCCCTTTTTTATCATGTGGTTCAAATCGGAGAAGATTCGAGGAGGACGATTTCGAAGAAATGCAGTCGTGCCTATTTTAATCGCTGTTTTCACTCTTGTATGCTTAAAGAAGCAATTCCTAGAATAACCTTTGATCCCCTTCGCGTCACTTTTTTTGTCGAATTTAGTTCAGTTAAGAAACTACTCTCTTGACATATGGGGTAAGCTGCAGCGCAAGAGTGAACATTACGCTTAATACTAAAATTAACGGGTCCAAAACCATGTTTTATTTCTGGTTCCACAGTGTGCCTTCAGAGAAGGATATCGCTTGCATGTATGTGCATGCCACTAAAGGCATGTCTGAGATAGATATGAATGAGCCGATCAAAGCGCTTCCAAATGGGTGGCTCTATTTGGGATGCATGTAAAAAGCTGATCGGTCCCTTCGAATCTCTTCCGCAAAATGTCGCCTAGAGATGAAGTTTAAGGGTCGCAGATTCAGAATCCGAATGTGGAAAATATCTGCTTAAGTGCAGAAGCAGGTGTTATAGAAGCTAAAGTACAGAAGCGAAATTCAGATAGAGACCAAGCTTCAATGAAGTGAAATATTATATTTTTCAAAAAATCCCCCACTTTTAGCACTCCGTTTTTGATCCGTTAAGTTCCGTTCATTTATTTCCGATTCATTATAAGAGCGAACCCGAATGGAAGAATGCTTGAAGTGAATCGGTCGCTCGGTAAGGCTGTGCCGCAGCCGCATTCGACATTACAGATGCGGAAGTAGTCGCTTGCACTGTTGACGGAATTATCGTATGATGTGCACCCGCTAGATGCCTGAATTTATTCATTTTTGTTCGTTACGGCATAAATACTGGGGGTGTTTTGCACTTTGGTCCGAGTGAATAGAGAGTTCGCATCGGACTCTTCGAATTTCGTGGTTAACGGAACAATAAACTGCTTAATTTGACACTATGCCAGTTAACTCACCGAATGATCCGAACAAGCCTTGCATATAATGCGGAGGAAATTTGTAAACTTGCCTTCGTTGCGAAATCCAGCAGATTTTTCGTGAGATTTTCCGCTTACTGGCGCGAATCAGAAAATCTCAGCCTGACTGTACCAACGACCCATGTTCGGGAATGTCGGTCTCTGCTGAACTACCCGCTCTTGACCGAAATAACATTAAGCAGGCAATCAATTTGGACGAACTTCACAAACAACTCCACACTCTCTTAAATCATGCTCGAAACTTCTGTGTTACCACAATTGGCTGCTGGGAATATGCCTTTTCAAGTTGTGTACACAGAATGCCTATGTTTCCTTTAATGTACTAGTGTTTACGTTCCTAATTTGGCGCCTAAGAGAGCTCAGAAATGGACTACCCGACAACGATAGAAAGCAACTTTTGCTACAGGAAGACTGGCGCCAAAATCTCAGATTCACCAAACTTCTTTCCTTCATCTCCATAAGCTTATCGGTATGACCCTAAGTAACGTAAAGCGCCTAGAGAAACGGTCATTTTGCGTTCACAGAATCTCTGGTGACTTAGGAAAGAAGTGAAGCTGCCGAGGAGAAGTAACCAGGTTGACGTTCTTAGGCCGCCTCATTGCCCCGTGTTACAGTATCCCTACTTCCAGGTTTCGACGATCTCAGATCCCGGTGATATTAAATGAAGATGATTTAGGAAAAAACATAAAATTAAAGAACTTTCAATTGAAGTAAACAATGCGATCATGCCTTGCCGTTCCAGCTAGCTGTCCGTAAGAAGTGGCATATTGTCCGTATAGCTGTTGCTGCTGCATGCTGCCACCGTAAGCCATGCCAGCAGACGTGCCTGCATTTGCCGCAAAACTCAAATTTGCATTCAGATTGAACGGATTCACAGCTTGAGCTGCATCCGTTCCACCACGGTCTGCAGATTGAGCAGCGAAATAGCCACCGTAGTCCATCATGGTGCTTAAACATAAAAACTGTCGCAAACATACAGTGGCAAAAGCACATGGGCACATAAGACAGCCGGCTGAGCCCCTTAGAAGCCACTGTCATGGCTCTGTGAATGCCACCATTCAATCTTCTTTGCACGGTTTCAGATCGCAGCTGTAGTTTGAATTATTGCATATTATACTGTAATGGCAATATGTCCCATTTAAATGGAAAGTTAAGCTAAAAGATTCGTGGATCATGGCAAACGATTCCCTTATTAGCGCAACCACCCTGTGACCTCTGTAATGTTCGCCAGACTCTGAGCCCACTCCTCATAGCTTTCAGTCTTGTAAGCTGTCAGAAGGTTCTGAAATGCTGTCGCAATGCTGTTTCAAGCCATCCGCTCCTCATTGTTGAGTATTCGCACTCCAGCATCTTGCTCATCAGCTATGTGACGAAGACAATGGCTTTGAACTCTGCATCAGCGAGCATAAGAATTCTCAAGGGCGCTTTAAAGTTGCATTCTTCTCATACAGAGCAGTTGGAAGTTGTTTCATAGTGCAGTTGGTGCGCATCGGCACCATCCAGGGGGCACATCAGTGGCTTTCAGTGGAAGCTGTTTCCTCCTACAAGGAGCTCGATTCGCTGATCCCACGCCGTTTGCTTTAGAGCGCTTTCATGTTCCTGTTATCCTAAGAACAAAGATGACTAGGAAATTTGGTGAGCTGCCTTGAAAGCTCGAATACCCTCGGAAATGACGCATTGATGCTACTGAAATCCCCTTTGAGGTGCGCCCACAATCTGTGGGGAAGAAGAGCAGCTATTCTATTTCGAGGAGAGCACTACTTTCACCAAAAGGGTCATTTCGCATTCCAGAGATTTTTTTTGTAGTGCTCGTGCGTGAAATGCTTTTCTTAATCTTTTGCCTTGATTTGTCTTAATCTGCCTCGTAAGCCTCAAATTTTGCGTTGGTTCTCGAAACACATACTGAAGTGTCTCTTATAAGCCTCAAACATCTTAATAGATGGCTCTTAATGGAGTTATTTTTCGCCACTGCCTTAACAAATTTGTTGCACAGATAACAAAACGCGGCGGCCAACGATTGCAGCCTTCTGATTCAATCCACTTGAATGAAATCTGGATGAATTCCAAAATATGGATGAATGGATGAATTCTGGATGAATTCCAAAATATCACTGTCCTGATTATGGGGAATATTGATCATTTTTATGGCTTCGACGCATAAGTAACAAATACTTAGAAATAAGGGAAGTAAAGGTTCAACCTAAGGCAACGAACGAGAGATATCACGTGACCTTTTCTAACCTATAGGTTCCTCAACGAGCTAAACTCATTTCTCTTTGGCATTTATTCCGACCTTAGCTGTCCCCAGCATAATGAACAAACATCGTTTATGTGGCATTTTAGACATCATGCGGCATTGGAGGAGATTTTAAAGCGCATACCATGCCTATCGCTGTTGCGGTTATCTTTGAGGCTTCCATCTTCATTTCAAGAGGGGGGTACAGGAAGAAGTGTCTTATTGGATAAGAGAGATAAAAACATTTGCTTGAACACTGAAACGTTGAAATTCAAGTCCAATCTGTTCAATGCATTTTCAGTTTCGGTCTGTATCTGATATTCCCATTAAAAATCTAGATATTGGGAAGTACCTTTGGAATGTTTATCGCTTCAGAACCCTCACTGGACAGGAGCTTAATGGCTGTAGCTTCTGTGGGGAGGTCATGCGAGGTTCATTACATGTGATTATATTCTGCATTGATATTCCAGAATGCACTCACATAAACGCATCGGTACAGTAGTGCAAAAGCGTTAGCACAAGTAAATACAATCAAATGGTGCGTCAATAAAATAGAAAGAGAAAAGGAAATTAGATCTTTGAGGGATTAGCCGGCGAACGCTTCGAGTTCCTGTCACACTAATGCAGTTTTGGGAGTTGCCTCATGTCGTGTTTCAGCTTCAGCTTAATTAGCACCGCCCATCACACAACGTCGTTGGCTAACAAACCAATGCACGAGTAGGCTCTTTCATCTGGCTTACGGTAGCTCACATAACGCCCACCGTGATTGCACTCTTCTTCTGACTGTAGCGCGTGAATGAGCATGTCCTGCAAATTCATTATCATATGATTAGCTATTTTATATTAGTTCTGTCTTGAAAAATATTTGTTGTCGTCTTATTCAAATGGTTATCTATATTTCAACGGTAATATTGCTTCTATAGCTCGAGTTAACACGTTGCAATGATCAACATGAAATTATCGAACTAGTTCGTTGTGGACATAGTGTGAATTACTGGACATGTTATTTATAAAAACTTCTCTTGAAGTCGAATTTGTTGATTTGCATTCAACGGTCATCTCGCAACGTTTTCCAGTGATCGCTTTCCGAAAATGATCTTCCGGAAAGGAAAAATCCGTCCGGAAATCTGAAGGATTATTGTTTTTGTTCATCAATGCAAGTACCTCTGTTTGTGATTTCAGATCTTCGTGTTCAGGCCATTATGATCGCATAAGCCATGCAGAACCGTTACTCTGCAATCGTTCCATACGTTTTTACGTGGCATGACACTAATATAACGAAGCGATGCATTCTAGAATCCATGCTTCGGAGGCTTGTTTCATCAAAGGTGTCGCTTTTCGTCCATATAAATGCAGCGCTTTACATTCCTTTGATGGTGACTACCATTACTGTTAGAAACAAAACTTCTCTTTCATCTTTTCTGCTTACTTCAGACGGTAAACTGTTTCGCCAAATCATATAAAGTGGCCGAAATCCGCCTAAAAAACAACAATACTAGTCCACCTACACGACGGTAGATGCTTTAAGGCCTAGCCTTCTGAGACCATTAAGGATGAACGATAAAAGTGATTTTTCGGCGTTCCGAATAGAATTGTTAAATTGCAAATGACTCCTTTCGGAGAGAAAGTCATATGCACCAACCCTTTTGGACAATTTTCCTATATTTGCAACTTCCTCAATATCTAACAATCAAGGGAAAGTTATGAGGTTCCTTCAATATGAAGGAGAGAATTCAAGAAATTTTCATATGAATTCCGGAAAAATCTCAGTTAGATTTTCAGTGGGACTTCCGTATTTAGCTCGTCAAACTGCATCATATTATCCCACAATGAATCGCATTACAAAAAACTCGAAAATTTGTTGATCAGTGATATTGCATTTTATTTGTTTCATTGCACACGTTTGAATCCGTTGCTTCCTGAGTACTTCAGAAGGAATTATGCTGGAAATACGACAAAACTGCTTCTTATATATTCTTGCGAGTTTCCTTGCAAACGTGAGATGAAAAGAACACTATTGCGATATCACGTCCACGTTTGGTATTGCACTTTGAGAACAATTCGACTTACGGCCACTAATTGCGACTCCCTATTTCTTACTTTCATTTTTTATAGTCTGCACTATATATAATAATGGACTTTCACCTTCGAAACAAATTATAGGCATTTAAAGTTGAAAAAAACTTACCTGCATTTACTTCGGTCCGTTCTTCACTTTACAGCGGTCGGCTCACAAAAAACGACCTTTCATTGTAAATTTATAGAAGCGATGGACTCATCCCATTATGTGGCACATTTTACTTTTTGTTGCAATTTGCGAAAGTGGTTGCTGAGGCGAACGAGATTGTATCTTGTCGTGCCAGCCAGCCAGATTCTCTGATATGCATCTTTTCTTATCTAAGTGAGCAATGTATAAATAGTCGAACAAATCCTCTTTGTGGTTTTAGGTGCAATTTTTTGAACGACTGTAGAGAAACTTTGCTTTATAAATTGCTTTGGATGCGGTAAATGCAGCCTTGCTGCAACAGTGTGAAGGGAAGACGTTACAGTACGAAACATCGCATTTGATAATGATCAGTGACATTACAAGTTGACTTGTTGCATTTGATGTGTTCCTCGGCTGAGAACTCATTGAGTTCAGCAGCCAGCCAACAAAATTATCGTTGCAGCTGTCACTAACACCAACCTGTCGACTATGTTAGCATGCAGTCAATGCAACTCGTCGTTTAGTCTGTTATGCTAGCCAGATTTGGTGTCTTCTACGATTTATATAGAAATCGCTTTGTATCTGCGTGTCCATGTGCTTCCAAGCAGTGGCCACTCGCATACGGAACTAGCATTCAGCCAATAAAGTAGTTCATAGTTACCCTGACAGACGAATTTCGCATTTAATACAAACCTGTTTAGCGTCCTTTCTAGGCGACTGGTCACTAGTCACTAATCAATCACTAATCAGTTGGTCACTAGGCCAATTTGCATATTTCGCAAGACGTGAAACAAGCGATAGTTCACTAATTAGCAAATAGATACCTTTGCCCAATAAGATTTCACTTGAGCCGCTCTATTGTCTACTGCTTTATTGTTACTCATTTCTTCTAACAACCCTTTTGATCAGAACGCCTCTTCTTGCATGCCTCCTTTGAGCAGAAGATCCATTCCTCGAAAGTGATGAAAAATAGAACGTTGTAGTTTTCTATTCCAGCGAATACTGCAATTAAGCAAATATCATAAGCGACGTAGAACCACTAGAAATATGCATTTCAAATGGATGGAAATGATGAAGGAAGTGCTCCACAAAAAATAACTTGTCTTCCTGTCGGAGTCGACATGCGTATTTTTCCAGCTGGAGTAAAAACGTGCATAATCAAAGTTCAAGTTCTAAGATAAGAAGTGTTGTGGGAGGTACGTTGTTAGGAGAGTGCCGAACTTACATTATTGTGTTTTCAAATTTGAACTGGCTTGCATCTCATTGCTGCATATGGAAATCCCCATAGTTCAAACAGTCCATTTTTAAAATGCATTACTGTAGTGCTGCTTAATTACTTGTTTAAATAAACATCCTTCTTATCAGCTTAAATAAATAAACTTTGAGAAAACTTCTAAGGGCGGCTGCCCGCACGGACGACGCCGAGAGAGGTGGGGGAGCCACTCACCGAAAAATTTGAAAATACGTTTGTGAATAGCCACCTCCCCGATCCTACGATGAGCCTTCGTGCTCACAGGCATGAGTAGCGGTCATCGCGAGGCTGTTTCTGTCTTGCCAGAATTCTTTTCCTAGAAAAGTGGCCAAATTATACATCTTGCTTCAACCACCCCCAAGTAGAAAAACAGCCTCAGACTGCCAGATCCTCAAGGTATAACAATCGCTATAGTCCAAGATCCAAAAGGAATATTGAAAGAGATGAAAAGTCGTCGAAGTAATCCTGGTGGAACATTTTGCACGAACCATTTCGAGATTGAAATCTTCGCGGGTTCGGACTTCTGCAAACAAAGTAAGGAAAGCATATGCGGTTTGGAAATTGAATTGCAAGTTTTCGAACACTCGTGCGCTCTATGATAACGGTTTTTCTGAAAGATGTTTTCAGCTTTGTGGATATAACCAATAAAATTTTCTGTCTTTCCTAAGCCTCCTCCAGAGCTATGTAATTCAGGGAACACCTTCGAAATTCGAATGCTGCCCCCTCCCTTGTAGAGGGAGTAAGGGAACTGCGCATATGTGATTCAATCGCCTACACATAATCGATCCTTCAGGGGGTTCTCCCGTCAATGCAAATCCAATAAACACTGTGTTGGTAGACATGGCCGCATTAATCTCACAGCTTCAATGCGATGCATTAAGACAACTCGAACAACCAATTACGTGATTGCGCTGCACTACTACCGTATTGCAAGCGTTATCATTTTCGTTATTCGCTAGTTTCTGACCAATGCTCCACGGTTGCTATTCTTCACCTTCAGTCTGCAGTGCCCACCAGCAAATAAAAATGAGTTGTTCAAAAATTACTACTCATTAAAACAGCACCAGACTCGCTGCCCTCATATTCATCTAATTTGGCGATCGTTTTGCGAGCTTAATCTTGCTGCAAAAACATCAAATTTCTCTCTCGTTAGTTATTATGGATGCTCGAGTTGTGCAATCTGTGCAGTCTGATTGAACAAATTGCAGTGATCACTGTAAAAAATAAACTGAATAATATTCATCGATAGAAGAGTCTTAAGTTTGATCCCAATTTCACTCATCTTTCGCGAATGGAAACCCAAGAGACCAGTGAAATTGCTGAATTAAAAAAGATGCAAATGGGCTTATAAAGTAACAAAGAAATCCGATAAAAGCCAACTTGAAGGTTTTCCTCCATTTTTCAATCTTCTTCATAGCAATTATATCGAACGCCTTCCATGGCCTCCACAAACTTTATCCTCAATTTCAGTTAACAATCGCGAAATTATTTTATGCAGAAAACAGAGGGGACGGCCATCAACTTTTTCGCCCCTCTTAACTGCATTCGCCATCACTAGTCTTAAAATGCGAGAGCCCCAAAGATGGTGTCTGCTTGATGCATACCTTGTGGAATGTGCCGCACTTATAAGAATGTGCTGGAAATCCGTCAAGCTCAACGATTTATTGCTCTAATAAACTCTTCAATGCCCCATTGAACAACCACTTCAAGCAGTCGATATTGCTCTATACGAAATAGTGACAGCGCTGAGATGACATGGCGGCTGCATTTGCATACGAATCACCTTATAAGCTATATTTATGAATGAAATAATAGCACACGGCTACTGTCAGAAATGGGAACATGTTTGGGTCTTATTACTGGTCCGCACGCAAATGGCCAAATGCACAAAACATTTCAGAAGCCAGCATACTAAAAGCGATAAACTGGTTGTTTCGAAGTAAACGCGCTCAAGTAACCGACATAAAGATTACGAGTTTTCGGAAAGCGGTTAGGTTGCTGATCAACAGCTAGCACCCCAAAAAGAAGTGAGGAAAAATGCAGTTTGGAGTGAAAAGGAGAGGGGTTGGAGTGAAGAGAAAAAAACGAAAACAGACAACTAAGCAGAACCATGGGCAGGCGCATCCATAATTATGGAGTGATGTTTTTCCAGTGTACATATGTTGAGCGTTTCCGACGATGGTGAGATTAGTTACGTGAAACAACGCACTTGACCTTCGACCTGAGAGCAATTGCTGCCAATTTGCAGCCATTACACTCCCGTTATGTTGAGAACACCATCGCGCCCAATCAGAGTCATACGACCACATGAACCATTCGTAAGACAGTCCCAATAAGCAAATGACCCTCACGCCTATACCAAAACTGAACTATCAAAATCTCTGACGGTATCTCTAACATTGAGACACAGATGCTGCACTTATTCTTCATAATTCAGCGTTTACCAATATGAGCTTTGATTGGTGCAAATTATTTTAATGGCGGCGAAACAATGTGCACTGAACTCAACCTGGGATGTTGTCACCACGTTTGAAAATGCTCTTTCCATTTTTCTATGAACATACGTGTTTTCAAAACTTGTGGAAGGCACAAACCCTATCCCACTGCATCGGCTCCCTCCCTGATATATGCCTGCTTTACCAAGAGCTCGAGATGTTGTAAAAAGGTCTAAAACTTTGGAAGTCTAAAACTTTCTTTGCCGGATTGTTGATGCAACGATTCATCCTTAAGAAAACGCATATAAGAACGCATAAAGAAAAGCTGCTAAAGCGCGTACTTACATCAAACTTTAATGCGCCTATGCAGAAAGCGCACCATCCCATTCTTTGGCACTATATGCGTCTCCACGCAAGTTTCAACTCGAAATCTACGGAAGTTGAGTGCATGAAATTCGGCACAGTTGATAAAATCCACACGAGATGTTTTATGCCTGAAGGTGCTGTAAAATCCGCAAGCCAGTCTTTTTCCACAATCGACCAGATGGAAGTCTAAAACTTTCTTTGCCGGATTGTTGATGCAACGATTCATCCTTAAGAAAGCGCATATAAGACCTCGCTTGGTTAATTTTCCTCAAATAGTTAAGCAGAAGTCTGGCTGAATATGTGGGATTAGAAGAAAACGCATATAACTCGATGCCTGGCGCGCCTTTCCGCCGTTTAGCTTTTATTCGAGGAGAGCCGATATCAAGCCTTTAAAAATTTACAAATAGCATTTATGCCTTGAATGAAATTACTTGATGACTTATTGAATGGAAACATCAGACGCCGATCAGGAGACTTGATTGACAATATGATGTCATCCTCATCCGATTATGATGTAACATCACAAGTTAAAAAAATGCTCTCAGCATCCCCTGGAACTACGGGATGAAGCGGTGTGGTGCGGAAGAGAAGAGTGGGATTTTATACTGCGACCATCTGGTCGGAAGGCAAAGACCACGAAGACGTAATTAAAGAATCAACTTGAGGATTTGAAGGCGTATCTCTGGAAGTCACGCTCTGCAGGAGCGTAAAAATGACCCATTCGAAAGCAAGGTATGTCTCCTACAACTTCCCTTGCCAAAACAGAACTGTTTCACCCCTTCGCGGAGGCGATGATTCACATGTGAGCAACAAAAGACACTTGCCCACGATAATCAGCAGAGTCGAAGTCACTTCCCACCGCTGTGGAAATGACGAAATATCTACAGAATCAAGAAAGTCCTGGCGGTGGCAGGACTTACACGGTTAACGTGTCCTGGATCAGTATTTCTTCGTAAGAAGCAGAGCTTCAGCGGAGGCAAAGCTGCATACGTCTCCGTGAGGAGATCACTTTTTTTGGAAGACAAAACGAGAGCTCCGCCCGTTCCAATAGCGGGAACCCCGATGCCTTCGCTAAGGAGCGGGGTGGACATCTGCAACGTATTCGAAACTGCTAAAGGGCCAGAAAACTGTCCCGACAACGATACAGATCAGGAAAAAGTACAGAACGTTCTCACGTGAATTATTCTATCAAACCACCATAAAAGACCTGAGTACGATGTTGGCAACAGGACAATATTGCATTACGATCACTGGGAGGGCGGAAGTACATGAATGTGGGAAAGCACAGCAGATTAGATGATGCATTTGACGCAAACCAGAAAGTTCGAGTGAACGATTGACATTCGACTACAGCATTGTCATCACCACCACTTGCACAGATATTGAGGCGGATCTAGCTATACTAACAAGATAACACCGAATTTACCATATTTGCCTAACATTAATCCACCTGCTCCAGTTCTTCACAAAAGGCGGGCTGATGTCCAAGCTGCACTTTTTTCAGCAGTTTCTCCTTCCCATTAATGCGGAATGGAAATTTTATTTTTAAGACGGACGGTCGCCATTATACGATTAAACAATTTCGCACAAAGTACATGAAACAGTGGGAGAGAAGACACTACGAGATTGGCATTCAAACGGCATTTGCACGAAGGTTTTCTACTCGACGAAGGATCGCATTCATGGAAATACGGTAATTGCTACCTCAACGAAATTACATATGCTCATCGACCAGCTTATCTCAATACCAGTAGGTTGGTTTTCTTCTTCGTTCATCTTTGATACCCATTTCCTGCATTATTTCCTCCTCGAATGACATCAACTTAGGCACATACGTCTGCTTCAGCACCATTTCTGGCGGAGTGTCTTTCCCTTCCACTTCTGAAAGTCTAAACTCTATAAAAAATGAAGAGGATTACTTTGAAATTTTAAAAAGCTTTAAGCTTTAGTTTTAGAAAATAGGTTCAAGTTTTAAAAAAAGCTTTAAGCATTCTCTTATAATGTATTTTTATAAAGCGCGAGGGGGCCAATAAGAGCAATTAATTATGCATAAAACCGCATATCCCATACTTACAAACTCCAGCACACCTAAGCATTCCTCCAACCTTAAAAGATATCAACGTTTAATTGCCAAACACATATTGATTCAAAACAGAAAGAAACGTGAATCTCAGCACAAGTTAGCACCTCTCAGCCGCAACTCGAATCCTCTTCGCTTACGATGAAAGAACAAGGATTACGAAAGGATTCTGTGCGAGGGACAAAATTTTACTCGTCGGCATCAACTTAGAAATTTTTTTTCCCTTTAAAAAGCATCTGTTGATGAGATATTTCCACCAAACGTGACACTTCCATCATTTCTAGTTGTCACAGCTTCGATAAACGAGCCAAATAATCCGGCTGCTAAGCATAAACAAGCATAAATAAATACCAATATAATTCTCAGGTTTCAAATAATCGTAAGTAACTGCGGCTCGACTCGGTATCGGAATCTCGTAGCCCGAACGTTCACTTATTCGTATATATTCATCGCCTGCATCGTTCAAAACCCATTTTGCAGTGCATGGTTCACTATAAAAGGAAACCCTTCCCGATACTAAAGCGAGCATCATTTGCATTTGAATTGACATATTAAAGAAACTCCTTACTCCGTTCTAGACTAGACAGTTCACCCTCACTAACAGAATGCTCCTGCTTTTCAATTAATTTGATCTGTCTTCGATTTGCTTAACAGCTAGTTGGGAGAGTTTTGTTTTTGGATAAATTAAAAGCGGCCTGCTCGAGTCGTCGACAAACGAAAGACTCCAGCCGACACTGAACTCGGGACTCTTTCGGCATGAGAGAATTTCGTATCACTGTGCCAAATTTCTTTTCATATCTTAGTTACGCCTGAAACATTTTCTAATTTCATTTTTACGTATCACACAAACTAAAAAATTTGCAGCCACTTCGCCACGAAAAGTCTCTTCGAGGCAAGAAATATTATAAACGCAGCATGAAGCAGTAAGGATTAAAGGCTTCCGACTCTTTAGTGACATGAAAGGATTCAAATGAATGATTCGAAGCATGCGGCAGCAGCATAACAGACAGCGTACTCGCCTGGGAAGCAAAAGAAAGAATCTCGATTCCTGCTAGCATCTGAATCTTTCTCTTCTGCTCCTCTCTTCGTGCCAGCGATGTCGCACCAAGAATAAAATTGAGGCTACAAGCCGTAACAGCATTTACTGCACCTAACTTATGAAAGTAACGACCTACGAGAAGCTAAATCGAATGAAGAAACAGGAGATGCTGGAAACCAGGGACTTCTGAAAAACGAATGAAACGAAGACATTTGAAGACGAAAACACACTTATCGTTAGGATCAACGAGCATCACTTGCTGCTTCTTAGCATCAAGCGGCTGCTCCTTCCATCGCATCATCTTCTTCAATCCCATCTGCTTGGCGTCTTTTATTTCTTCTTCCAGAATCTATAAATCTTTCCATTATGTCACCGACAACATAACAATATAGGCAACAATAAAACTGCAACAAATCCATAACCTAATTCGAAAGCAGTGTAAGACACAAAGAAACCGTAGCACAATGGCTCTCGACTTTCATCATCTCTTTCTTCTTCCTCTGTCGTGAACGGCCGGCGGCGATATGCGGCCTGAAGAGAGAAGCCTGGCGACAGTCGAAGGAAAAAGCAGTCAAAACAAGCAGGGAAAATTTCCGAATGCAATAAATTTCCTAAGCGATGTGACTTTGGTCACGTGAAAACTGTGAAGCAGTACTTTACGTCTCAGAATTGAGCAAAACAGAAGTCGAGCCCAATTCTCTCATCACTTCAACAAATTTCACCGAGTAAGAGCTCGATTTCTAGGTGAAAATTCCATCACGGCTCGGTTACCTTTTTTCAGCTGCATATAAAAGTAAAACTGCATAAAGTACAACGTTCTACGTTCACCATCACTCGACGGTTCACCCATCTTTCATCTGTCCATCTGCACAACGAGCTACACTCCTCGAAAACACAGTCCAACTCTTCCGAAGAAGATTCTGGTGGCGAAAGGAGAACCGAATCTGATAATTTTTTACAAGTCAATTTTCATAAGCGTATACTCTTGTTTCCTCTAGTGTTCTGTTATGTCTTGCGGTATATAAAAGTAAAATTGTACAACGTACAACGAATTCACTCAGATGCTTATGCCTACAACCAAGACAATCAACTGGCGGATATCACGTGGCAGAAGCAGGTCTTTTAGTGCAAGCATATGAAAACTGCTCAAAAATAAAAGGACAGCGACCAGAATAAACGTTACTGTGGAGGACGCATTCATATAATTCCTTCCTCTGTGGAAAACACAAAGCACTCGCATGTGCATTTGTGCAAATGAAATGAACGGATCCCCATTCTTCGAAATCACTTCACAACCTAAATCGAAAGAATGCATTTTGCTTTCAGTTACAGGATAAAGCAATGTAATGTATGGGAAACTCACAGTATGCAAACCGTCAACGAAAACACTGTTGCTATCTCGGATAACGTGTGATACGGCGCCCTGTTTCCCCTTGTCCTTACCAACCATTACCTGCACAATATCACCCGGAAATATTGTCCATTCTTCACGTGGGATTTGCTCGGATGGCGCATGCCTGCAATAAAAACCATCAGGTTGCCAGCCTGCACCATCCGCAATTTCTAATGACCAATAAAACGGCGGTGTTAGAATCTAGGAATGCAAGAAACAGAAAGATGCACCATACATATTGTAGGCAACACGCTTTAGAAGCACTGACGTGAAGCAAGAAATCAATTCACAGGATCGTTATGCCACGACGCATAACGTAGTCAATTCTCCATATTTCATCGAAAAGTTGGTAGGTGAGGGAAGCATCGGTTGGAATCTGAATCTATAAAGAGCTTCCGAGTAGATTCATAGCAATTTTATGATTGCAATAATTTTGGGCCGTCAGCTTAACGTATCACATTCAAACATACATCAACCTTCACCAAGAAATGTCTCTGCCAACTGTGAAAAAGGTAACGAACTTGCAATTTAAAGTTATTATGAACTACGAAAAAGTTATTATTGAAGATCCCTTGCAACTTAAACAGCTATACTGCCCGCTGACGAGGAAAACGCGTAGAACAGTGTGACGTCATCGCCATTCTCTACTTATTAGCTGATAAAAGATGCAGCAGCAATAACAGATTAATTAATGAGAACGCTTCTCATTAGACCTAAACAAGGAGGTGCTTAAATGCACAAATCATGTCTCCCCCTCCCCCCCCCCCCCCACTTCACCTGACTTCCAACAAAATCCATCCGACTCCGCCCTCCACATCACTAATCGTCACTTTCCCTCATCTATCGAACATAACATTAAGACGCATTTATGTCAGCGTTCATATGAAAAATGCATCTGAAAGAGCATATTACCTCAAGGGGAAGAACTTGCCACGTAATTTTGCAGAGTGATACTTATCGGCCCTCGCAATATTCTTTTGAACCTCTTCTTGCTCCCATGGTCGCTTCGATCCAGGGACATAATCATCTGGATGTAACCTGAAAACGATCACACACGCTAATAAAGTGGCGAACTCTCTCGTTTCTCCTCATCGAGATGATCTGTGATTTTGTCTCGTGAAGCGGTTAAAAAGCGCAGCTAAACGATACGGTAACGAAGTATTGTGCATGGCTTTGTATTTCTTTTCTGCTCGCATTGTTTTTAATTTTCCATGACGGTTTAGCGTTATTCTCACTGATGCAGGTTCGTCATCGGTCGCTGCAGATTGAAGTGTGATTCCTGCAGCCCATTTGTGCCGTATGTAATGTTCACATGATAAAGCTCCACCAGCATTATGCAAGGAAATGCATTTATGGGAAAGCAGTTTGATTAATGAATTGAGACTATGCGCTAACGTCAATTTCGCTAACACAAAGTGCTCAAAGTTAGATGGACCAACAAGTACTTCTATTTTAAATGATTGCAAAATGAAGTGGAAAACATTTGAACACCTCTCGATCCCATTCAAAGGAAAGCAAACTGCTATTCATTGCACTGTTTGCAAATCGAGACATATGTGATGGTGATATATCAATGAAAAAGAGCAATGACGTTAGCAAGCGAACAACAGACCATAAAGGACGTATAATCGGAAGGGAGTTAGTGTTAAATGACGTTTGAGGTCAACAAAGAATGGTAAACTCACTCGGGTGATACTGCACTAACAACGACCAGCTCGTATTACCGTGACAGCAGTCATCTGTGGCTCTTTAATGTCATTTGACTAGATTTTTAATGGATTTTACAACTAATAAACAACAGATATATGATTCGCGTGATGTCTGCATAAAAAGATAGGGCAACGAGAGTATGGGCACCGTTTCGATGGGCAAAGGAAAGAGAGGTGACTGCCTCGATTCGATATTCCTCTCGTTATGGGCGGAACTTGCAGTAGAATCACTCGCAATTAAGAGATTTGTCGCTCATTCTCTCCCTCAGTTTTTTGGCTTGAGCTTCACTCAATTTCTCAATGAAAGCGCCAAAAATCTTTTCTTTCTACCGGTTCTGTTCGACATTGTACCACTGTATTCTTCCAGAAATGTTCCTCCCCCACCCCCACCCAGACATCTTGCGAACTCCTCAAAGCTCATGCATCAATGAGACAAAAACACTAACGTCCATCTGATGACTGCTGGCGCCCCGAATCTGTTGCCGTAGACTTTTTTGGGTACGGTGCGCTTCATTCTTTCGACGTATTCGCTGGGCATATGCCTGGCATAGTCAAGTTCCGCATATGACCGTCGTACTGCACGTACCAACAACGCAGCGCTTAGCCGCATCACGAATGTGCATCAGCCACCAATGTCACCGAAAATCACATGAATTCAACTTATATCTCCTCAAATTCAACAAGGCAAACTGATAATGACCCCGAGATTAGAGCTAGAATTTCAGCCTCATGCGGTCTCCAACATCAAAAGCTGGTGGTAATCAGTAACAAAAGCCTACAGAGACAAAAATACGACAAAAGTGAGGAGTACCGACGGAGTCACAGATGGCAGTGCAGTAATTGGGTACTCTGCTCATTGTTTTCAGCAAGGAGGTTGGTTGAGCTCAATTATACAAATGCTTCCTTCAATGTTCGCCCGACACCCAGTGTTTTGAATGCACTAAACTTCTGAGAAGATCTGAGTGCACTAGACCGAAAAAAGACTTAAGGACGCTCGTCGGCAAAACTGATTTCTAGACAATGCTGTTCGCATGAGCGAGCTCATAACTATCCAAATCTCATCCTGACACTCCACTCGTTTCATTAAAAATAAGCTCCTCTCAAATATCGAATGTCATTTCCCCTCTTCCAACATACCATTCGCAACGATGGAAATTTTATACGAAAAGTGCACTACGTAGGCCCCACTCCCAAAGAAAAGAAGTTATCCCGACACATTCCAGAAGACTTATTCTGATCACATACATCGTGAGCATGGTATTACCTGCTTGAGGGACTGGAACGATAATATGCTTTTGCATTTTACACCGAGAAACATATACAAAAGTACGCAAAAATTTTTGGCACAACGTATAGCCTGACGGAGGGTCGATGGGATGAACAGGAAAACAAACAGAAAATAGCCGTAATTTCGGAATGTTTGACGGGGCTTACAAAGTCGGTTCAAATGCCGCATGGTGAAAGCTGTACAATTCATATGTCGCTTCCCAGCCCCCCGAATTGCTAATATTTCCTCTCCACTTCTCCCTCCCCCACTCCTGAGATCGACGAAGTCTTCATCTCATAATTAAATAGGAATAATCCAACAGTGAGCTGCGACTTAAAAATCCAACATTTCATCGCAAAAATTTGTCGAGTTAAAACACAGTAATGAATGTGAAAGTGGATTCTTCGTTGTAAAACACCGTCGCATAAAGTAAATTTCCTGCTAAACACTTAAAAATCGGCACTGTAAATGTTCAATCCGATGTTAACGGATCTTTGCAAAGAAAAGTGAACGCAATGAATGCGAGTGAAGAATGCATTTGGATCATTTCATTGCAATACTTCACAGGATTATACAATGAGAGTAATGATCAATTTATAAGGAAGATCACTTTCGACTGAATACAATCTCTGCACCACGTTAAAAACAACTTTTTCAGAGGCATGAAAAAGAATCGTATCTCCTCCGAGTTGCTCACCCATTTAAACCACCCGAACTCGAACGAAGAAAAGCCTGGAACAAGGATACACCTATTAACTAGGTAATCGTTGGTCTTTGTTCTAACCACAAATAATTGCGTGAAACGTTGTTTAGTCCTCTGAGAGTTTTTAGAGATCAAGTTACGCAGTCGTTGCCAACAACCTGGGCTGGGACTTCCACTTGGGATCAAATTTCAATGCAATGCTCGCATGGACAAAGCAAGTTCAATCACAAAACCATCATAACTTCATAATAATAATAAAGATAACACAAAAAATATTTGTTGCCGATAAAATAGACAATTTGGCAACTACATTCATTGTAACGAAAGTGCTAATATTCCGGATGTGCAAACAAAGACTACATACAAACTGGCAAAGACGTTAGAATTTCACCTGTCTCTGTTCATGCTAGAAAAACTGGGAGTGCATTCAACGCTTATGACAATTAGACCAGCGAACTTCTGAATGTCGAAACCCATTTGGAACCTTCGTCATCAAAAAAGAACGCCAGAGATTGCGTTTATTCGTCGTGGAGCTAATTAAGTTCCAGAAAGTGCTCCGGTGTTTTACCTACCACCTAAGCTACTGCCAACACTATTATTTGATAAAGGTACATTTAGAGTCTAAAACGAACCTCAGGTAAAGTCTGAAGAGGTCTGCTGATATATGAGTTGGTCATCATCATAATCACTGCACAGAAAAGTTGTACATTCACCTATGTAAAACTAACTGTACAATCAATGACGGATCATTTATCACAGCGGTGAGAGAAAGGAATATGCGAACGATAACATCAGCTAGTAAAGAATCGTTAATAAACGTAAAGTTGAGGATAATCAATTAGAAAGTACACAATTCCTGCCCGAACGAATCAGGGATATGAGGATAACAATGAATAAAATAGAACTCCGCTAAAAAATCCGAATAGGCAAAGGAAGCTTCAGTTTTCACAGATGCACAAACTCACAGTGCCAAAGAAAATTTCAGTAGCAGGCAAATCCCTTACATCCTTTGTGGTAAAATAATGGAGGATAGAAGGAACATGGTAAAGGAAAGACAGCGAGAAAATCGGCTCCAAACCGGGTTTCAATAACACAACATTCAAGTAAAACAGAAGTAAAGCGAAAGAATTAATCCTCTCATAACGCTTGAAAATCCGGCTGATAACGTATTTTGGAATTTGCAACTCACACAACATTATAGTTCGCAAATTACAAAAAAACTGTAAACAAACTTAGGCCGGAAAACAATCGCCGATGAAAAAACATAAATTTGTGCTTTTGCATCGTTCAAGGATCTTTGAAGGAATTTCTCGAATTAAAAAAATGTTGCAGATCACAAAAAAGTCTTTCGAAAGTTCAAAGGTTATTGCAACTACCCCTCTCGAAATTTCTTTCTTGAAGTCCCATTCCTTAGTTTATATCCACGAAAAATTTCATCGTTTCGTCGATTTATTTTGGTTTGAAATTTTGCAGAGAACTTCCTCCGATGCCGTATACAATAATGTGCACAACCTTATCGCACAATATGCATAATATGCACAATTTCGCAAATTTATAACAAGGGCCGCTGCTGGCAGAAGTGACTTCAACGTGTAAACCGAGAGACCAACTAGAAAGCCAATCTTGTCTCTGTGTCGACAAATTCCGCTCATTACAGCACTCCAAAGAACAAACGCTCATGAGAATGAATAAAACAAAATAAAACTCCTTGCAGATGTGTTCCACTTTCCTGATTACATTTTTGCCTACTCATATACGCCCTGCAGTTCAGAAGACCAACATCAGCTTTAACAGCTGCAAATAAATCAAGCAGAATGATGGACGTTGAAGGCAAATTTTGCAAAGTATGGTCACGACTTACGTACAGCATTTAATCTGAACGGTAGGATGGAACAGGAAACATGAACATGGCACTTTTAATTTATCGAATGTAACAGCGCAATATTTGTCATTCAATGCGTTGCATAGGACAAAATAAGCCGGCACTCCGTAGACCTTAACATTATTACGTGCTGCATCCATCCTATCCATACACCTTCGTAAACAGCGTTCCCCTCGACAGCACTTCACTGATAAATTCATCAACTTTGCATCGGACTCTATTTGAAAATGACAGCAAAGACGATATCTTATTTATAGATGCCGCAAAGACGTCATTTATAGCACGCGGCCACGCGAGCAGCTGCATGCTGGCTTTGCGAAAAATCTGAGAGCGACGTTTGAAATTTACGTAATATAAACATAACAGCGCTAATGCTAGTTTATTTAATGCCAATGGCTCCAATATAGCAAAAATGGATTTAGCACTTAGGGGATGTTCCAGAGAAAATCTCTCTTAATAACAGCAAGAACGTGCAGTTAAGGTTTGCGGCGAGCAGCAGCTTCAAACATGTGAAGCTCGAAAATTCAATTAAGGACTTACATCAAAACCTGGTGAACCATCAGTCTTTGATAAAATCACTTCCAATCCGAAAGACGAACACCTGTTTGAATAGGAAGATGGTGGTTTATATAATTAGTAATTCAGCGAAAATTTAGTAAGAGTTGTGGACTCCGAAAATCCGTCAAAAATGTTTTAAAAAACAAAATCCATTTGCAGCGGAGTCCTATTGTCAAATTTCCTGGCCAAGACAAGGTACAATTCAAACAGCGAACAATTCTTCCAAGCATACTAATAACACCTACTGGAATGGAAGTTCAAAGAAGTGGATTTTAGTAAAGGCGAAGGAAAGAGGAGGGGGATTGGCTGCCTTCAACATATGTGGAAGTTAGTACCAGACCCGATAAGAACCTTAGAGAATATGATAAGAACGCTAGAGAAAAGGGTGTTGAGGAACCTCAACTGTGGATTATCTGGACATAGCATATTCCCTCCTGACTGTTCTTTTCACTTAACAGACTCGAAGTAATCAACTCTCAGATTGAAAACGAAATTAAGCTCTCATCGATAGATCACCCTGTCACCTCTGCATTCTGCAGCCCTGCAGACGGTGACATCCCCCTCCCCTCCCCTCCTGCCCATCACTTATAGTAACATTAGTTCAATTACCATCAAATTTCTACAACAAATATAGTCTGAGATGTTTCCATTCGATTTTCAACATCGCATAATCCAATAAACGATAACGGCAACAATACAGATTTGTCACTGAGTCCTACCCGAGTCCGACATCCATTGACATCATTATAAGGAAACCAACAATGGCTCCCAGAGATGCTAACTTGCCATTGCCGTTGCGCTGTGCTTCCGGAATTATATCGTCCACAACGACGTAGATCATTGCACCTGCGGCGAAACTCAACGCGTACGGTAGAATCGGCTCCATCAGAATAACCGCTGCCGCACCTCCAAGCGCCGCTACTGGCTCGACCATGCCTAAAAGTACATTCTTTTTTGAAAACAACCCGCCTCTGAAGTACGCCAAAGAGTGGTGTAAGTGAATGATGGAAGTGCAAGAATGCTCTTCGCATCAGCTTTGTGCTTATAACTCTTCAGGTTCTTCATACTGCTTCCCGGCAGCTAAGGTTAAAGATGAGGAATTAAGTTTTTAAGTAGTCTTGGCACTAGGGCATTGTACAATGAGAATAAATCCATTAGAAGACATCATAGCTCAAACATGATCCAACGAGCCCAGCCCGTTCACGTCCTCACTTCGGAAAAAAATTCCCCCTACTCGGCTGCGTCTCTACAACAAAGAAACAACATCCATAAAGCGAGAACAAACACATATAAGCCCTGCGTCGCTTCCCCATACGTAGAGGTCTCTGAGTGTTGATATTATGTCTGCAGAGTTGTCAGATTCTTGAGTTCCAGCATGAAAGGCCTTTAAGTGACGAACAGTGCACAATTTTTTCCTTCCACTTTTCTCTTCCATGCAACTTTTTTTTCGGTGATGTGCGTGCTGTTTTTGAGTTGCCTCGAGAATTGATTACTGTCCCTGACGGTTGGCGAGGGACTCGAGAATGTAAGCTCAGATGTGTTCCTCCTGAACAAAGCCGCTGACTTTTCGTCCGAAACATTCAACGCTGGCAAAAAAAAGCTTGAAAGTGCCATCTGTACTCCATTCCAGATATGCCATTAGCGCTATAAAAACAATTATATAACTGCAAAATTTTCTGATAAACAGCAGCCTCGAACAGTTTGCTCTCAACTACAAGAAGGCTACTGGTCGAATGGTGAAGTACCGTATAGCAGCATACAGCAACCCGTTACTTGTTGCTGTAGTCCAAACCAGAAGTGGGCAAACAAACTGGAAAGGCAGCATCCAAATGAAAATTTCTCGAAGGAAATGGAATCGTCAGTAAAATATTGGTAACGAATTCGAATCCCATTCATGCAAAAACGTTTCCACTCACGCTTTCAATCTAGCCTTGCGTAATTAAATAAGCTAGAACACTGTTCACAGCCCAATAGAAGAAATCTCAGCGAGCCTACCAGACAGCTGCCCATAGAGGAACGACTTGAATTTGCTGTGGCCAAAAGCCGCAAGAGGCAATGAGACAGCGAGGCCTTCAGGAAAGTTTTGCAATCCAATACCCAACGCCAAGTTAAAAGCTGACTCGAAAGTTGCCTTTGCAGCTTTCCCGATTGATCCTGAAAGATAACGCGATTTCTTCAAAAATAGTTACCAAGTTTCACACTCTTAAATGTGCCAATTATTTTCAGCAGCCGCTTTTTGTAAAGTGCGCTCGGCACAAACTTCCCTCCCTCCCTCTTCGTGTTCTCAACAAGGTGTACAGGAAAGGAAAAAGTTTCAAAGTGAAGCACAACGTGAACGAGCATTCTTCTCTCAAAGGCGATCAACGCAAAAAAGTGCAAATGAAAAACGATAGCGACTCGCTGTTTTCCCCTCAAAAGCAATATCTCTGAAGAGGTCTCATGTATACAATTAACAGCCAATGCAGCGCTGTATCAGAGTTGCGGATCACATGCTGTTTTGCATTCCGTTAACAGATCGAGTGAGTGGAAAACGCGCAAAAACGTTCACATCAAGCTAGCAAAAGACGGCTGTAAAACAACCTTATGCTCAAACCGCACTGAAAGGAATTATTCGTGTTTTGCCTTGTTCGATCGGTTCGCAACTTCTATATGCAAATTCAACAACACTGTTAAAATCCCAAAATTCATGGAATAGGTGACTAGTCGCAAGAAAATTGGATGAGATGTTGTGAGGTTCTCCTAGGACACAGACACTGCCTATTAAATTTCATCGTCTTGAGGTTGGAATTACTGAGTGGAGAGATGCACGGACACTGTGCATGGCCTCATCCTGACCATTTACACTTGCAAGTGATACATAAAACAGCTGAAAAGATAACGGAGATAACTTACCAAAAGCAACTCCAACAGCCAAACCCTCGGGAATGTTGTGCACCGTGACCGCTATAATAAGCAGCAAAATACGTCTCCAAGATATTGCTGCCACTAAAGCCTTTTCTTTCTCGGTTGCTCTTGCACCCGGTTCTGTGGAGGAAATCGTCGTCGCAACAATATCGGTCGAATCACCGTCCACGCACGAAGCCGGCAACTCGGGAACTGGCAAGCAATCCTTTGAAAGTTTCCTGAAACTAGTAGCTTAGCAGAAAAAAGCAACGTAACCTGAAGGGGTCTTTGCACTGATCCCGTCTTCAGTTCAAACTTCGGGAAGAATCGGTAAGCATTGATAAGACCCCATTCATATGGATTCACCACTAAAACACTATAAGTTTACGAACAAATCGCGGCACGGGAGACCCTAGTGGTTCTCAATCAAGAATAATGCCAGTTTGGCACTGCTTTCTGAATTCTTCTGGAGCAGAATTTTGCAAGAAGTGTATGTTGGTGTCAACATCTGTCCCTTCGGTGGTTTCAACGTGATCCTAGAAAACCGTAAAGCTGAGTATTAGCGGGACTGAACTCTGCAACAGGAAGTGCATCTCTCTTGCCTAGTTTCTCTCCCACTGGAAATATCCACGTTGAACTACTGAGATTGCCAAGTGGCTAAGATCCGAAAATGGGTTTAAGTTCAGAGAAATCGTATAATTTCAATCGCGATTCGAATATTTTTTAAACGCCCTTGCAAATGGAAGTTTTCACATGCCGATCCGCAAAAAAACTCATCTTGTGCCATCGAACGGCTAGTAACGAGCGCCACTTCCGATGAAAATCTCGATGTAGATTTCTGAAATCGTAGCAGTGGATACAGCATGAGAGATGTTCGGATGCCAACTGAGCTAACTATACAGCTTTTTAGAGCTTTTGAAAGGTAGTTATAAATGAGCACTCACAGAAGTTCATTTGTGGCACCCCCACGAACAGATTCACCCTCCCTCCTTTCCCATCAAGTTTTTTTTCTGGCTATACCGTTCAGACGACTATCCACCAAGCAAAGCGCAATTTTTATGCTACTCTATAAAAGCAATGTTTAAGGTGTCCTGTTTTTGAAGCAGATAATACGGCAGGAAAGCGCCCAAGGGCATACTTCGAGATACTTTCTTACTTTACTGGAGAAATCGACAAGTTGAACTAATTCAAATGACTGCCCACAAAAATATGCAGTGTGCACAAAACCTTATAGAGGCAGTTTTTAAGCAGCACACCGGATGAAAATATGATTTATTGCACTGTTTATAAATGCACTGAATCAGAGGTGATAGTGCAAAGCGGTTAGCACTGCCACGGCCCATGACGAGATACTGAAGTGATAAAAGAATGGCAGCAAGAGAATGCAAACAAAATGAAGCAACCCGGAGCGTTGCATTAGCGCATCATTAAAGAATGTTGCGGGATCGCCCACTGAAATGTGCTGCTTTAATTTAAACCCTAACTGACATCAAAGAATTTTTCTTCGACTGCAGAGACCTGATTGCCTTTCTACATCTTCCTGTAGTAAAACATTGTTTCATGGTTCCCTCCTGTCCCGAAAACCACCCTTTCAACTCCCCCCAACTCCAGACCCCCTCCTAATATTTGAATACGATTTTTCGGCAGGGTCCCCATGTCACGAAAGCTTCATTCCATGCTTCTCAAAACTTGTTCTACCGTCGATTCAACTTTCAATATAAAAAGCTCCCTTGTAGAATACACCGTTCTACGGGATGCAAACCGATTCCGAAGCTCGTAGGCGAACGCTGATATAAGCGATCTGAGTTACAAAAGAAATTCAAAACAATGGGATAAATTGAGGAGTATATTTCTCACTGTGTGCAACGGGGGAGGAAATCTTTGGATTGGAAGGAAGAGAGAGCAAAATTAAAATCAAAGAACTTTAAAGGGCTCAGAGATGTTAGCGTCTACTCGTTTTCCAGTGAAACACGCCAATACAGAAATTATTTTAGCTGGCCGATCCATATTCGTTCTTTCTCAGAAGTGTCGCATTTGTGCTTAAATAATCTTCACCTCCTAAGCTTACGTGATATAAAAATTATGACGACGACGCAAAAGTCGAATGGAAAAATCAAAGAAGCGAAAGAAAAAAATGAAAGCAAAAAGAGAGAAAAGAAAAGCAAGAAAGGGTCGTAAGAGTGCGAAGAATAAGTCGAGAAACGGTTAGAAAAGAGTAGTGGTGGAGTTACACATGCACGTACAGAGACAATCGAAACGAAGAAACTTAAAACAAAATAATAATAAAAAGAAAAAAGAAAAAGCAAGCAGGAAAACAATTAGCGAAGTCTGTGAAGGTCTCGAAGAAATTTGTCATGACCTAAGCACATAACTAAATTTTTTATTTTAGGTTTATGTCGGAAATTCTTCTCATCTCTAATCAGAAATTTTTTATCGCTGACGTTAGTCGATGAAGACATATGCAAACCTTCGCAATCCAACAAATTCGTAGCGAAAGGAATGCAAACTTCCAGTGGGAAGCAAAATAAACTTCCACTAGAAAAAAGTCATCATAGTGGATGAAAAAGTCATTTCCGGCTTCTTCGCTAATCCCATTTGCAAAATGTGGCATTTGATATTTCCGAATCCTTCAAATTATTCGATCTTTGAGCATAGTAATTGAATAAACGGCATTTTTACGTTGCATGTGCTGAAGTGGTGTGAGGCTAATCTACTGATAAAATCGAGACGGCTGATTGTCTGCAGCACCCTAACCAAGACTAAAAGACAGATACATCCTCCTCCCCTCCCAACACTTCAGCTGTTTCTCTTCCATTTCATTCATTCCGCACAAAATCCAATTGTTAATTCTCAAAAGTTTGCCTAATTGTTCATGCAATATTAGTTTTCTCAATCAAAGATAAAATGCATATCCGTTTGAATAGAACCTTCTTGAATAAGGGCCCCTCACTGAAACCTTACATAAAGCACTCCAATTAACAGCTCTTCCAAGTCTCACCTCAAAGTGCCGGAACTCTGCAGAATAACATGTGCTATCACTTATCAAAACATGATCCAGGATCGCTAAGATATTTGCTGCTTTAGCTCTCTTTCTTCAGCAATATATTAGGCACGTATGCAGGTATTATTCAGATGATACCTCGGCAACAAGCAAAACGGGAGCGGCAAATTGTAAAATATATAAACCACGCTGCGATAGAAGCCCTTGCTTTGAAACAGCCAAATAGGGAGCTTTATGGCGTTTAGTCAAGAAGTTACAAGTGAAGCTAAACATAAGCACGACATCGCAGTGCTAACGTAGTTTAGATCACAGAACTAAGAAGGTATCAAGTAGCATGAAAGAGTGTGAGTTGACTACACATTAGAAACAAACATAATGTAAGGTGATGAAGGAACGGAAACGGCAAAGCAGACTCACTTGGATCCCTTGCCTCACGTCTTCTACGCCTTCTACGACAAAGCAGACACTTGCCTCACGTCTTTCTTTCAATGGCAAACTCTTTTTTGCTATTATCGAATATGTAATGAAGTTAGGCAACGTAAAGGCCTTAGAATATTCATAAAAACGCTGCAATCTCTGAACAACAACTGTCTAAAACTGTCAATCATGAAGTGTGACAGCACCAAGGAACCGTCTATAGTAGAACATAATCTTTATCCATCACAAACGGCCGCTCATTAAATACTGCCCATGAAGGTTTGTCAACAGCTGTTAGCATTTATGAATGGCACTATGACTATGGGCTTGGAGGAAATACTTTCAATCCCCTCCCCTTTCCAACGCACCTTTGGACACCAGTGAAAGGTTTCAGAGAACCGACCAACGGAAGGAGGACGTTTTAAAAGCTCTTTTTACATTTCACATTCTCTGTGCATACTCCAACAAACCAGCATGAAGGAAAGAGTCCGAGTGAGCAAAGGCTACATAGTGGCATCAATCCTTCACTGCTCACCGCTTCCTATCCCACCGGGCAATGAGAAGGGCACTCCCGACGCGGTGGAAAACACACACTGACACAGACATTCATACAAAAGCTTTATGCTTCAGCAACTACAGTGTGTGCGCATTCGTAAAACACTTCACTGGAGTAGCGATATGGATAGCTAGAAGAAAGTGTCACTTCATGCTCCTTTAACCCATTTTCTAGTAGCACCATTCTTCATCTCCTTGTTTTCCGCAGAAACTTTACTGCAAGGAATAGGAAAATCGAGCAGATTTATGGGCACCAGTAAGAGCTACAGCTACTATCCAAGTAGATTTCCTCCACTGAAGACAAGCTGTGCGAACTCCAAACGCAAAAACTATTTTGCATAAAACTTCGCGTTTGCTGGTTAGTATATGCAGACCAGCTGAAGCAACTGTAATTGTCAGTTCGGTTAACTGAGCAGACGACGAGCACTGGACCGCTGCTATAATGCCTTAACGACTGGTCCCAGATGTAAAAACACAAGATAGTATCTGACTATGCCATACACAATCCACAAGGATGAAAGAATTCGAATTTCTTTATTAATTAAAAAAGACGAGAATCTAATAAAACAGAGGAAATGGAACACTGGTAACTCCTTACTATATAGCACTTCTTTTCGACATTTTCCCTCTCATACTGCCTCAGTTATTTGTTTTCCTTTCACACTGCTACGTGGGGCCGCCGCCGTCAACCGTGCCTTCAGTTAATGCGCATGCGTTAGGCAATTAATGAGACAAGAAGAGTGAGAGAGAGGCCACCTCTTCTGGGTGAGCCGTTGCCGCACACTGCTGGAGGAGGAAGGAGGATCAGGAGCAGACCCATACCGTGCGTTTGCCGTCTCGTTATTGCCCGCAATCATCGAGGTCTCTTCCTCACTGCTCGTGTCCTTCGCTCCGTTGCGCACCGAAGGATGCACCACGCTCACCGTTGGATCGTCGCTTAATAAATCTACCACCGACATCTCTGCCAACACGCACCTAAATAATCGCTTTTTATTCCTCTTCCAATAAAAATCAAGCATAGATCCAGAACACTACAAAGAACGACTAAAGATGACCTATTTACTTACCTAACTAGCTACATGCGGGCTTATGAATGTTTCCCGAACGATTCTATCGCAAGCGATAAAGAGGTTAGGAGAAAGAAAAGAGAAGGTGAAGATAAAAAAGAAAAGCAACGATGGGGTGGAAAAGGGAGCGGATCGAAGAGTGGAGTGGCGCGCCCTCAATAAAAGATATGCCACGAGAACTGCAGTTATGCAGTCGTCACTGGAGAATCGCCTTAAAGGCGTCTTCAACAAGTCAATAGTTTAGGTCTTAAAGTTAGTCGAAGCTTAGGCAAACGCTATGTTTGAATATTAAATAGAGTTTCAACATTTTCATAAGCACAATCGTACTTATTTTCATACATTTAACGGCAAGAAAGTCGACTGATTTTGTTAATTTCAAAAGCGAACTCAATATCCTTTGTATGATTCGGCACCTATTTGGGAGCGACTGTTTTGTGCAGAGAGATGGAAGAGACACGACAGAATGAGCATTCATCAGCAGATAACGAGCACAACGCATTGTGGCAGCCAAGAAAGATCGCGCATTAAAAACAAACCTAGGCTGCTTTTTGGCATGAACATAGATAATCAGACCGGCAATTGCAAAAAAGCAAAATCATTGCACAGCTCAGCAATCCACCGCAGATATTAAAGAAGATCTACAGCGCAACAATTCAAGGTATTCCCTGAATTTACGGAAAATTTCCGCTCGATACAAATGATTTGGGATTTTGGTTGAAGGGAATCGATTGATTTCATCGACACTTTTGAAAGACCGCAAGCAAACTGGTCACTACGTGGCAAACCGGCTTTGCAATGCAATTTTCGACGATTCATCGATCCGAAACATCAAAAAATTCAAAACATCAAGTTAAACACATCGAAATCAACCACTCACTGGCGAATTGCAAAAAAATTTCATTCATGCACCATTTTGGCCGTTAGATCGAGATGTGTGGAAAAGCACTTGTCAACTTTCACCATTCATAATGAACACTAAAGGAGACAAACTTACTCCGGCATGATACGATCGGCGAGGTGAACGAATGCAGAGCCAGCCGCGAAGCCGACCGCCACCGGTATGAACGCCAAGGCACCCATACTTGTCTCAGATATTTCTATAGCTGGAGCTAATAAGCTCCAAAACGATGCCGCCGTCATGACACCCGCAGCAAAGCCCAAACTTACGTCTGTAAAAAGTCTATTGTTTACTGCGCTCAGCATCGACCACGACCAGTAACGCTATGTGATGATTCCCTTTACACCTCAGCATCAGATGCGTTCACTGACTCAGAAACAACGCTATAAACAAAGCAAAATGTGCTGCAATCTTGCTAGAAAACTACACTATGTTGCTCCCTCTCTTCTCCACATTCTTCATTCCCCAAGGTGGCACCTACCAAAACTCGATGAACTGTACACATCGTTCAACAGCAATTATCTATTGTTTGGATAGTTAAGCATGCAAGCGGAAAGTCACAGGACGCTACTGATAAAACGAGCACCGTGAGCGCTTAAATAATCCTGACTCTATTCCTCATTTCCAGTGTGCACACACTGTTTTGATGCAGCAAACGCACACACTCAACCACGAACGAAATTTCGAATCTGCGACCCCAAAACTTGTTGCGTAGCTCAGTTGCATAAGCTCCATTCCCCTTCCCTTTCCATCCAAACCTTTTATAAAGAGAGTTGGAAAAAGCCTGTTCTCAATACGTTTTTCTTCAACCTTCCACTTAAGGAACTTTTATTTATTTATTCACTTTTATTTATTTTATTCATTCATACTTAATTTTTCTACTTGCTTATCTGTTCTCCAGCGTCCCATTTACCGTTATTCGCGACAAGAAAATCCGATTACTGTAAGCAACAGATCGGCTATGTTATTTCTTTGTTGCGGAAGGGATCTCGCAATATTCACCACTTTTGGGGATCTTTTAAATGTTGTTACGATAAATAGGGGAGGGAGACATAAGCTCCGACGACCCAAAGTCCTGGAAAGAGTCATTTGAACTGATGCTTTATTCTCCAATTCCCTGTGAGATGGTTTCATTCGAGGGTAATCATTTTAACCAATCCAACCCCGCGGACGTGATATTCACGGTCGCTAGTTAACTTGTGTTCGCATTTTTGACCTCAGATGCACCACGACCGTGTTTGAGAGAACTCTCGTCACTCGCTGATCTAATGCTGCATTTGGCTTGCTAGCTGAAGCTTTGGATAATGAGACATCAACTGCACATAGAAGCATGCCACGTGGTGCAGCTCGAACATTTTGATGCGTTCGATTTTGTGCGATCCATTTCGGTATTCGATAAAGTACCACAATCTTAGTTTAACAAAAGTAATACTGTCTTCTACGTTCCTTTTTTCGAATAGTCATGGAAAGGAAGAAAAGAGGAGCGACCGGGATAGACCTGAGGTTAAATGGAAACGGATGGTGAGGGGACCTCAAAATGAAACAAGGGATTTTACGTCTAGTCAAATTGGAAGTTGAACTTTACAAAAACATGAATTATTTAAGTCGCAGCACTCCTAGTTAATTGTATTTCTCTGAAGGAAAATAACCCAACCGAGTAAACAGATAAACAACTGTCAGCTTGACATTAGTCACGAGTCTTTCTTTTTCAGCTCATCCGAATATAGGGTAAACTACTACTGCCGTTTTAATGCGTAGTGTTTTCGCGTTCACTAATCTTCTAAGGTAATTCGACTTCGACGAATCTATGTTTGTCCTGAATTGACAGCTGTACTGGCCATCGTGCCGGCTCTCTTGACTTTCCTCTATTTTGCTTGCGAAGTAAAGACATAGCAGCAAACAAAGGAAATACGCACCGAGAAGTTTCTTGCTGTGAGGAGGGAGGAAGAAGACGACGGCTGCACCGAGAGCGGTCACTCCCCAGGTAAATAGCGAGGCGACCAACGCTTGCAGGATGGGATCCTTATCGCGTATCATCTCCTACCCACCCACACAAACACCTTCAACACAAACCTCATAAAGTTGCTCATATAGGCATAACTAAATGTCGACAATGAATGCGCTTGACACTGATGGCACAAACACCTTCCATGTAAATTAATAATCAAAATGAGAGACTTTCACTGAAACATTTCTGATGACTCGAATATCGCCAAAAGGCTTACAATTTTGCAAACGAATCTAATGCTGTTCTCATTACACCATTATTGAGCAAAGAAACATTAGAATGCTGACTGGACGATTTCCTCGAATTTTGTCGAAACATAGAGAAATTACAGTTGAAAAATCATCGTTAATATCATATCGGTGAAGGGGCATCCAGCATGACCGCCCAGCTTCTGTGAGCACCGCTACCTCGCAGCAACTTCAGTGAAATGTTTGTGTCACAGATGGAAGACATGCTGAAGTAGGACTTTTAACTGCATTTGCTCCCTTAGATATTCTGTCTTCTATTTACAGAATATATGTGAGCAGAAAATGGGTTTGTTGAGCAGTTCGAATAACATCCGCCAACATCGAATCGACGTCAATTCAGGAGACGCAAACAAGTGAATGGAATCGGCAGTCGTCTGGCTAGAAGAGCACTTCCCAGAAGCAATCAAAAATGCATAACCTGTTTGTGTGAATAAATCCCAATAATCGAACATAAACGCTAGTTGAAGAAAAAAGTAATGAAGTTGTTACCTAGCAACGAACATTTGCTATGATCGTTCCTCGAAGCTGGTGACATTTTAGAATGAAGGTCCACTTAGCTCTTTATCGTTGGTTGGCCTCAATGCTAGCAGTTACCCTTGGTGATATTCTTCATTTTTTCAACATCATGAAGTAGGCAAAGATATAAAGTTTATGTTCATATCACACAGACTATACCGTGAGCGGTTTAATGTTTCAGGTGCCACTAGTTATAACACAACATAGTGGGGAAGTGGGGAAGACCTCTTATGCGACAAACCAACAATTAAAAGAGAGGGTGGAATCTTGCTCACGATTAGTTCTGCCTAGCGAGCAATCACACAACGGAAAAACTGCGCAGTCGAAGAAGAACACAGGATCGTAGAACCCAAAAACTTGCAAGGGCACTTCAAAAAAGTCGCTAAATGCCAACATCTCGCCGAGTGTGAGTGTGAAGAGTGCTGGCGGCACCCTGCTGACACTGGAACCTAGAGATTTGTAACACTTCGTTGCAATTTCTTGCACAATATTGCACTCAGATATGCTAATATTTTCTCTGTTTATGTGTATACCTTTGCATAAATGCCCACCTGGAATATACGCCGGTTTTGGGAAGTTGTAAGGACCGTAAGTATGAGCGTTAGAAGCGAAAAATTGCGGCACTGCTATTCAAATGCCTGCTTCTTTTGTTAGTGAATTAACCCTGACTTATATAGAGCGCACCATGTTGAGATGAAATCGACAATGCCACAACGGATCTAAACGCCACCGAACTCCATTACATGATTTGAAATGCGATCGTTTCTAGTTATAGGTGTATCGACGGAGCTGAAGAATCGATCCTATCAGAGAGCTGAGATTGTTGCATCACCTCAAACTTGCAGGCAACACAAGAGATGAAACTTGTTGTTTTTCACAGCACTCTGCGAAGTGGTGGAATATTCCCGCTGATTGAGTCAGAAACTCAAGAAAGGCATTATTTTCTTGATCGAAATCTCTCGCTATGATTTGTGCTAACAATTTTAAAATGCTCGATTCCATTTGCACCATTCGTACACCTCATCTTCATCACCAATTTTGATCATCTTTCTAGAGATAAAGCAATCCTAAGGTGAAAAATAGTCTTCCGAAGTAAATTCTGCATTGGTCGTCGAAGTGAGTTCCCTCGACCCGATACCTCGAATTGCTCATCTTGCCTTGAAATATTCAATTCGCAGTTGTTGGAATTGCATCACTTTACAGTTGTGTGTTGTGCTCTATCCGAAATATTGTTACACGTCTGACATCTTTATTTTAATTCTCTTTTTGCCCCTATAAAGTTTTCTCAGTTTGTTTGTAAAAGGGAATTGCAATGCATCAAAACTCAATGTGCTTTACAGTTTGCAGTGTCGTATTGCACATATGTGGAATGTGCTTTCTGATATTACCATTGATCGCTCTATTGTGCCCACTTTCGAGCACTGCGTTGCTCTCCGTGCTGAACCCCTCAGAGTCCCCGACTGCTTGCAGAGGAGTTTTTTCCTCCGTTATTTTTGTTTTTCTCTTTGCTTTCCTTTTCTCAATTAGGTGATCTTAAATTTTCCCATATTAAGCATTGAAATAAAAAAAAAAAACGATTGAAACTGCTGCTTGCATATTGCCGAGCATATTGCACAAACCAACTCAGGTGACCGATCCAGTGATCAATGGGGAAAATACTCTTCCAAGATTATCAAAAAATTTCAAAGTGATTTCGCAGCGATGTGCGAAATTCAACTTTACCCTCTGATATGGTCCCCATTTATATTCTAGTACAAATGAAAATATGAAGTATTTCACAATATGGCTTTGCGGACAAAAAAGCAATAGCCGATTAGAATCCTCGTTTAAAAGTTTTTGAATTCGAGCCAACAGAACAAATGACAGCACATTTTGATATCATCGAGTAGCGAATAATTTTTCACACATGAGCTGTTGTCGTTCGCTTTAAAGCATACAAGAGGACGTCACGGTTTCCGTCTTTGCTGAAAATTTTGTCGACTTGTTGCTTCATTTAAATCATTGCAATGTGGCTTTTTAGTAGTAAACAAACTGCTGCCTCATTCTGATGCCTCGGGCAATGATTCCGCTTCATAAGGCGCAGTTGTTTATCACTTACTGATATGCGGATATTGCCCATCATGATCCCTTGTACTTAGTTAATTTTGGGTTTTGGCTTGTTAAGCTTCAAGGTTTGAGGTGAAAGACGGGACGCGAATAAGCGTGACAGGTATGCGATTCCTAGAAGATCATCCGAAATAATGTGCGAGTAAAATACTTTTGAATGTTCGAAACGATTTTAATATTTGAAAGAGAATCGCTCGACTTGGACACACGAGAATCAGGTAGTTAGTTAGTTACCACCTAGCAGTGACGTTCAATATGTGGAGGGGCAAAGCACCTTTACGACTTTGATGTCTTCTGTGCTAATTTCAGAACATTACAAGTCCGAACATCGACTTTCCAAAACTTGAGGACACTTAAGAACGGGAGGGGCCCCTAGTCTGAACGTACCGTATTTCCACGTTTCTAAGCTCAATTATTAAAATCTGAGCGATACTGGAGAGAGGGAAGGGACCCATACAATTCTTCAACTTCGAGGTCGACCTATATTTCGAATTAATTGAAAGAATGGGATTTATACCTGAAGATTATTAGTGAGGGGAGTTGTTCTGCGAAATCTTCATTTTCCCGCTATTTCACCTGTACATAAGTGTGTAGACACTTTCCCGAGTTGGATAAAACACGTCAACCGTGTGCCGACTAGAGGTAGCGACCTGTATTTGAAGGTGAGGTGGTTTGCGGCATTCAGAAGTTCCGGAACGAATGTTAATTCGGATGAGGCGGTTTATGCAGGTGGGGGAGAAGGGCTTATAAACAGAGAGATGCGGTGTTTACATATGATGAGCGTTGAGAAAGCTGAGAAGTATGGAGCAGAGCAGCGTACCGAACCTAATTATCAGTTATTCTTTCACATGCTCATTATGGCGTGTAAGATGCTAGTATGTTTCCCACCTCAGGCAGTCAAACTTTCCCGAGCTTTCTTAGCGAATGTCTCACCAGAAATTTCGAAAGCTTTCCTATCGAATCTTCATCGTACGATCCGTCAAGGGTAATCATAACTTTGCTCTCGCGCTAATTCCATTCCTGCAATATTGCGATAGCAGCTTCGGGGGAAGGAGGTCTCCTGAGGAGGAGGGCAGCTCATCCAGTATAACCGGGAGGCCCCTCACCTTAAACAGGTCAACTTCAATATCATCCATAATTTCTTAGCTAATCGCACTGACGTCACTTACGTCTCGCTGAATCATTCGATAAACTGTGGCACAGCGTCACAACCCAAAACTATGAATCACAGCTGGCTATGTCTCGTCACATTCAGATGTCCATAGAGTAGTGGTTCGTTGGTTGAGTGGGTGATTGGCGTGATGCTGGATGCACAGGTTTATTGTTGAGGTGTTGCGGTCTTTGTTAAACGTCGCCACCTTGCTTACGGGATGTTGGTGTTTTCATGACTTGCAGTGTGCTCTACTAGTATATGTAGTATCCGTGCTCAGGCAAGTGAATCTGACCCGGTGACCTCACAGTCGTGCTCAGCTTTCTGTCACGATCCCCACCTATTTCAGGTCTGAAAGCTTGAGTAGAGAGGTTTCCGAAGTATAGTTGGACACAGTCATATCATCGTTATAGCAGCGCAGGTTGAGGCAAAATGGCAAAGCGAGACGTTGTTTGTTTGAATTGAATATGCAACATATGTGCAGATACGACGTCATCTTGCAAATCTGCAACCGCGAAAACTTCGCGACTCCTTAAAAACGATTTCATGTTTGTGCATTTAGAGGTTCTTGTTAACGGGATGGTGGTTTTTTCTTACTTGGACGGCTCCCAAGTGCGACCTCCCGGCTTGGAACTTTCTCAGCCGTCCTTTGGAAGTCGGACCCAAACATTTTTCAAGGTCGGGGTCGGAGTCAGGTTCCCTTGGCAGTTAAAGCCGGGTCCAAAATTTTCTGAAGTAGGAATCGGAGCCAGAGCTCCATGCAAGTCTTTGCATTGCACGGACAAATGGCAAGTAAATGTTTACAAGGCCGATACGTGTAGGGCATTTCACGTGCAGCAAAAAGGAAGGTTTGAGTTGAAAGTGGTCTGAATGGTGGCCGTGATCTGCATCGGAGCCGAAATCAGATTAAACCAGTGGCTCTAGCAGATTAGCTAAACCCTGTGCCGTGTGGGTGGGGGGGGTCATCCAACCACGAGCGGATTTGGGTATGGCCCGGTAAACTCCATACGGCCATTGGCTGAACACAGTATGGAAACCTATCTAGCCAAGATCCATAGTAGATGTCACGGCCCTTTGGCGAGTTGAGCTGTCGATCGAGGGGGACACTGGAGGCGATGAACGGGTCAGACGGAAGTTTTGGACTTACTGGTTGTTTGAAATCTTTAAAATTTATTCATTCTTCTTTCTATTTTCAGCGGCTCGGTATTATTACTGCCGTTCTGATTTGTGCTTACAAACGAGCAGACCAAAACCGCGCTTGTTTTACACTCTAATGACGTCATAAATAGAGGAGTGCATTTTTCTCCGTAAAAGGCGCTTCAGCCAGTGTAGAAAGCTGGACTGATTTTGCGGGGTCTCGGGAAAATAATGTCGGAAAGCAGTTGCTGACGGCTGTTTGATGCCCGAATAGCTGGCTTTTTCTGATCCTTACAGCCTAAGAACCAAACTGGAATCAAACTTTGCCCCTGGTGCAGTTAGCGTGTGAGCCGTCATATCCCCGATATGTGTGTCGTTTATGCTTCGATCGAAGTTCACTTCCGTTTATCTTTATTCAGCATTTCAGAGGCATCGACGAAGTGCCACTCGTTGATCATCTTTTAAGGAGATGTCTCTTGACAGTAAGCTTTTATGTTTTATTTCTGTCCCAATATTGATTGACAAAATTTTTTAATCGATCCGTCACTGTGCTGAATTACTTCTTACTTTAATGCAGGAATGAGCGTGAAATAAAGTAGAACTCGTTACTTTTACACAAAACGAGTCCCATCTTCGCGTCATTGTCACTTTTAGTATTGTTCGATTATGGGGTCAAATTTCTACGGTGAAGTCGTCTCACCGCATATATTTTTCGTATATTCACCCCTCCACATCTCATCGCCATTTCTTAGTTGAGAGGAGAGCAGAGGAGCGGGAAAGGGATGGAAGGCATTGATAGGACATTGTCAAGTCTGAACTAACGCATCTCTTATTGCACCTTTTTGAGGGTAGATAGAAAACTCGTTTCTGGCAGTGGTCCCATCCACAGTGATACAGATTTGACGACATTAAAATGATATAAAGGGCTGTTAGTTCTTTTAGAGCACCTCTTTAACTTGAAATTTGCGGCGAAGGAGTTGGAGAGGAATGCAAAGAAATGCGAAAAGCAAGAGAGGGAAGAGAAGACGAAACTCACCAACGCCATCAAGGTATTTTATTCACTTGTATTTATTTCCTTCTCTTTTTTCTTTTATTCCACTTCTCATTTGTCATTTATTTTTAGCCAGTTATATACAGTAAACGTTTCGTTGCAGTTAAACGCTAAATGCTCTAGTTAAGAGTAGTGAAAGCAGTTTACTGCACTCACTCTCATTTGGCGGTATTCCGGAAAAGAGGAGAGATGGGACGATTAGGTGAACATGATTTCGCTGAGGTATTGGAGAATGTTTTCTGCTTTCCGTTTACTGTGGACGATAAAACAAAACTATGTGCTCTGAAAGTTTCCACCTACATTTAACCGTAGTGAATGCACTGTGAATAAATCTGTTGATTTGTGGTATTAAGGTGCATGAAAATTACATCCACTGTAGGGTTACAATAGGTCGTTTATGGAATAAGTAACTACTGCCGGTTGGAACCAGCTTTGCAAATCGGTGAACTATGATCGCTGCATTATTTACAGAAGTATTTGAATCTCCAGTTTCACGTTCCGGATACTGCTTGTTATTTAAACGCATGCTGATATGCTGCAGTCTTTCGGAAAGGAAAGATTTGTCCAGTGAACAAACCGGATTATTTTCATAAACGGGAAAGGGCGCCTTCTGCTTGTATAATTGCCATTGCCATGACTTATTGGGACGGACGAAGTGGTTAAGAAGGCGGCGAAAATGATAGTGAAACCGCGTTGATTTGTGGCAAACTAGCTAGAGGTGCTGGATAGTGGGTATAGTGGAGGTGCTAAGAATGGTATGTTGCTTCTATTTGATTTTTTAATTTGTTGTATGGAGGTGTTTCTATTCCGAGTATGTGTTTACCGGGTCATAGACTTGATATGTGTTCGGTGACAGCGGTTTTCTTCCAGAAGGGGAATATGGAAGTGGCACAAGTACACGCTGAGAATGCCATCCGCAAGAAGAATGAGGCGCTGAATTATATACGAATGTCGGCACGTATAGATGCGGTTGCAGCTCGAGTGCAGGTAATTACTGTGGCCTTTACGCAAACGATATAACGGGCGAGTGCCCTTAGGTGTCGCGTGCACAGCAAACCGTTCTATGTTGGCGTTATAGCTGATGTCGTCAAAACGTCTCACTTATACACAGCGGTCAAAAACATTCTATTCGCATTTATGCGCTCTATATAATCACGTGCTCGGGGTAGTGGTGTTCTCTACAATCATGAGAACGGATTGATGTTTTATTGCACTTTGTGATTTGTTGACAGTTTATGAAAGGTTTGTCGAGTTTAGCGAGATTCCGACGAAAGTCTGTACGCACAGTTTCCAGATGGGGAGAGTAATATTTGAAATGACGTTTTCTGGAAAAAGTCTCCTCGATGCAAGAAAAATCCGAAATTCTGGCGTTTCAGAATTCAGTCAACGGAATGTAGTAATTGTGAGCATTCGATCGAGCGTTCTCTCAGCGCAGTCAGGTACTGTTTATGTGTACGCTGGTCCTGCAGGTCAATCCTTCGATTTTTCTGCTTACATTTTGCAGATCTTTCTGCCATCCTCTGCTTCACCTACATTCCCACAATCCTTCGATTCAAACTGATAAAAGTTTTAGACGGCTGCAACACAGAAGCGAGTGACGCAGAGTATGTCGGGTGTGGTGAAGGCAATGGAATCAGCGATGCGATCGATGAATCTGGAAAAGGTGCAGAATCTGATGGACCGATTTGAGAAAGACTTCGAGAATCTGGACGTGCAGTCGGCTACGATGGAAGGCTCGATGAGCGCCACAACTACCCTGAATGCACCACAAGCGCAGGTCAACGCGCTTATTCAAGAAGCTGCTGACAAGGCTGGGTACGGTTTTTGTTTTTAGACTACCATGTTGGCGTTGATTGCACTAAGTGGGAGAGCAGTTCCGCTTTTTGGTAAAAATCAAAGGATGAGGAGTTTCTTTTGCTAACATTTTAAAAGTAATTATGCGTAATTTATAAGTGAACACATTTGTCCTTCTCTTTCTGCCCATCGGTCGGCCAAGGTTTTCGATGAGTTCATTTGTGGTTTAAATTAGGATTCATCTAGTTGATGTTCCACGTGTTCACAAGCCAGCTAAATACCATAATTGTGTTACTGACCATCGTGCAGGCTAACCGTTGAGCGCAAATTCACTACGGACTCGTTGTACATTTATTCGGGATGCGCAGGTCAGACTTTGTAAAATAACCACCAAGTATAAAAATATGTCGGAATGTCGTGTTCGCGTTGCTTTTAACATCCTGCAAAAAATATCATTGGAATTTAGTCTTGCCTCGGCAACTTCGCGTTCTGCATCGGGTTATTCCTACGTTTCACAAAATGAATGAAGCGAGGAGTTTCGGCTTATAACCAGCGAGCGAGTGTACCTCAACAGCAAGTTTGTTCATCTGAGGGCATCTTGTTGTTCGTCGATATTCTTGTACCGTCAGAAGGGTGGAAAGTTTGCTTACTCGAAAGTGAAGCAGATTCTGTAACCTGAATGAAATGTGTTTAATCCTTACGATGGATCCATACGTCCATAATGAGTCACCAATGCATATACATTACAGGCTTGAACTGAATATGGAGCTGCCAGCACAGGCGACAACAACAATCGGGGGCCGTGTGGCGACCTCGAGTGCGGAAAACGACGAGCTGACACAGCGTCTGGCTGCACTCAGGCAGAACTGAGTTGGGTGTCCTTTCTTCGTTAATTGATGCTTCCATCCAACACACAGTTCCTGTGTTTATTTTATTACCGGCCACAGATTTCAAGTGAATAATTGAGCAGATGGCTTTCACCCATACCTTCAACATATGGGAGCAGGTAGGGTAAGGAATTGATGGATTACTGTGCTTTGGGAGGGAAAGGGAGGGTTGGAACGGCCGTAAAAGATGAAAAATTTGGGTCGCCTTTTGAGTATTCTAGCTTGAAAATCAGGTTACTGCAAGAATGAGGGTTGTGGAGGATGTTGATGTCTTCGGAGAAATCTTCGTGATGGAACAGAGCAAGCAGTGGATTAGCTCGGCATTTTTGTGTTGTGCTTTTCATCGAAAAGCAGTTGTCTGTCTTCGCATGAACTCTGAAAGCAGTCATTGGTTCGCTTCTCTTGTTCTCTTGTGCAGTACTCACGTTTGTTAAGTCGTCATGGCGTTTTATGTGTTATTTTGCCACAGTCATAGTGCTTGAATAGCTGGAAAGTATCACCTTCATTTTACAACGACAGAACTATGTAACTCTATCCAGTGGTGGGGGATATGCTAATTGAGCGTTGGGTGGGGAAGGATTACCCATAGAAGCCAAGTCATTCTTATTCTTGTATGTATGCATGCCTTAATTTTGACACGAACGGATGCCCTATTCTTGTCTTCGAGCTACGAAACACACTGTAGCCCCCTCGCCAAGCTTCTCTAAAGATGAACTTGGCGAGGCATCTCTATTAGAAGCGGAGTGCAACGAAAAACTTAACTCTAGATTTTGAAGAACCAAACCGCATAGATGTATCGCAGCGAGTTCTTCGGCACGAATAAATAAAGCTTTCGTGAATTAGACTGGCCACCAAAATTCTTCGGGTCCAAACACTTCGGTTGTGCTGGCAAATCACTTCGATCAGTTTCAGTAACGAGTGGTCCTGTGTTGTGGAATTATTCCCTCTGAGCCTTCTTTTGCTGCATTGTTTTTATCAGTTACCCCTTCATCGATGAGATGACGGTCGGTCATTTCTTTTCTGCAACACTGCGTTGTAAATTCATGCAGTCCCTGTTGCTCTCTCATCTCATGATTTGCTTCACACGACCGCAGTGGTACCACGATCATTCTATATCGGAGTCGGTCGAAGAGGGTAGTGTCACCTAAGCAATTATGTAAATTTTTCATCGTCTTTTTGTTGTATATCTCATGATAAAAGATAAATATGGATGTGATCTTGTTTGAATGACGAAAGATGAGTGAGCCAATGGCAGAATTCGTCATCGATTCTGGCTGTCTCGAGGGCATTGCATCCGCCTAACTCACTCAAACCTCCCGCATTCTCCCACTTGTTTCCTCCGCAACTTGTACAAAAACCTATTCGAGAATAGTAGTATGTGTACTTGCGGAGGGGAGTAGTGATCGGTTGAAGCGCATTGGGTCGTGACAGGCTGTTACAGAGCTTGCACACCGTGAGAGCGAGAGTGACCTTTGCCGGCACTTAGGTTGGAAAGAGCCTCAGCTTATAAGCACCATTTAAAGTACTGTGTTTTTCTTCACTTAACTCTTTACAAGGAGAACAGCTTCCGCAGTTACTTTGAATGCACATTTGAATAAGTAACCCAGCAACTTCCTCTTAGTTTTCGTGATTCCTCATCGATATATATTTGATTCAGTCGTTTACATATTCATCTGTCACAACTACAGAAGTCCATTCCATAAATCCATAGAAAGTTTGTGTCCGGTCTACCAGCCGTTAGTTAGCTAGGCCAGCCGATAAACGTCGGACAGCGTATATGAATGAATGACCAAGTAGCGGTAAACAGAGATTGTTATAAATTTTATTCGCATGCCAAGGTAGACGAGACGACTGTCAACAATGACCAAGGAAGCAGCGGGCTATGATAAAAACAGCTACTTGTACAAACGGAAGCGAAAACTAGCACTGACCACCGTTGTGATTGCTTGTGCGCATAACATGCCCCAACAGTCCCGGAAATCCAAACAACGTATGATGGCAGATGCTCCAACATGCCCCATCTTGGCAGACCAACCTGTCAGCAATATCCACTGGAGCATCAGCCTTCATGTGATCTATAAACTTAACAACCTGTCCACGGTGCTACTACAACATACCGATGTGTCTCTAATTTTTGGAGAACATGAGCGGCCGAAATAAATGGCTTCTGCAGTTCAAAAGCTAAAAGTATCAACAAGAAGCACCGATAAAACGGATACCGACAGACTCGCTCCTTAAAGATTTGGGAAAGAAGCATAAAAAGCGGCATTGATTAAGCGTTGGATTTTCCCAAAATCTGCAGTACATTAGCAAATAGTGTATTGAACAATTACAACCAAATGACCGGGTAATGCTCAGAGGGACGATGCCACTGAATCTGATTTCGCATCCTTCGAGGTGATTCGACTCTCAATCAAAGAAATAACGGAATTCCCGTCAGAAGTACTCTTGAGATGTTGTTTTGATCCGAAATTTAGATACTAGATTTCGCCAACATACCACGCCGCGACGACAGCAAAAATCGTATACTCATAAAAAGTTCGCACCGCTTACCGCTGCGCGAACTTTAACCAACACTGGATGCTGAGGGTCTTCCATGACCAAGTAATTCAGCCGCTCCATGTAAGCGACGATATTTTTTGAGACAGGAGGGGCACCTGAAATTGGCCAATATGCGCTAGCAAAACTAAATCGGGCAGTGCTCTACTCAATTAAAAAACGTTCATGGACTCGAGGAGACTGAACGGGGCAGCTCAGGTTAACAACATGTGTTCTAACTCGAACACGCCATCCCATGAAATTTTGATTTATTTCGACCGGATTCAGCTCCTAATTGCAACGAAATTGCTCAATTAACGGAAGAAAACAAAATCGAGGACTAGTCGTCTTAATCGTCTCAACTACGGCACCGACGTACATACTAACTACTCAAACGAAGATCTGCGACCACATTCACACTTTACCCAGTGAATCTTCGTAAACACTGTTACAAACCATCAGAGAGGGGTCATTCTACCAGAGTTGCTCCTCTCCCTCCTTCCTACCACAACGTCTTAACTAGCACCCATGCTGTGGAACGTTCAACTGGAAAGCGTGTCTGTCTCGTTTAGTGGTCCTGTTCTGAACAGTACGGCGCCTTTCAGTGTTCTCTTTGACCCCGAAAATGAGATCTCCTGCTGTTTTGTTATTTTAATGAGCAAGGACCCTAATGCTTAGCAAAAAACCACACACATTTAACGACGATTAAGCCAAAGCGGTGCGAAACGTATCTTAAAAGAAAAGAAGCTGCTTGAGTTTGCAGAATTATATCTTGCAAAATACAACTCGCATGACTACTCCATTTACCATTCTTATTCCACCGGTTGGTGGTCCAAAGTGATGCAGGCGAATCAGAATCAAGGCTACGCTTGAACGAAGGCTGAGGGGTCAACAATCGAGTAGTTGTAGTAGCCGTACTTTGAGGATTACCTTGCTAAGCAATAAAGCAGCACAGGTAGTTGCAGAACAACAGGTGCTCATTCCGCAATGCCGCAATGAAACTTTCACAGCTGCAGCAAAAATATAAATTTCTGGCAACATATGACAACAGTAAGGAAGAAGACAACAAACCCGAGATGAGCACACCGTTCAACGCACCGGTAATCACACTCGCCCACTTCTCCTTCGTTCTAAGTAGTTCCTGGGTGTGATCCGTTTCTGCATGCTGTTCCCTCTTTCTCGCCGCTATGTTTGCTTTCAATCTATGAAAAAAAAAAACAAAATAAATTGACCTATTCATGAACACGACTGATGCCGGCCCGATAACAGTAAACTGGACTGGCTTCTGATATTACACCATAAAGTAAGATGATTTTGAATCGCCGCCCTCCTATTATCATATCTGGTGAAGGGATACCAAAATTAACAGCTACCATCCTTACAGCCTGTCTAAAAGCATTAAGGCAAAGACAACTCTCCGACTTCAAGGATCGGCGTCAGCAGTTTGATAATGAGAGGATGTGACGCCGCCTGCTAACAATCATTTCACTGTCTCGTTGTCTGCAGAACAACGGGCTTCACAAATCATCGCACTAGCAAAATCGTTGGCGCCCTTTACCGAGAAGACCCTCGACAGTCCTTCAAATGCATTAATTTTGTTTCACAAACAAATATAATCCAGCTAAAAGGAGATAATTTCCGTCATTGCCTTCAGGTTTCGCTAACCAAAGGGATCGATAGTGAGGTGTAAAACAACAAAGGCGGAAGGCGAAGTGGAGCACTCACCTTGTGATATTCTCTTTTAGTAACCTATTTTCCTCCTCCAACGAACTCGACCTTTGACGGAGTTTTTTCAGTGCCATCTCCTGTGCTGAAACACTGGTGAGCGCAGCAAAGTGAAGCAAAATACTAATCTTGTTGCTGTCAATACGAACGCAGCAAATTTCAATTCCGACGACCCTAAACTGCAGGATAATTCCACTCACTCCTCTGCACTTCTTTAACACACTCCACTGACCACTCACTTAATTCACTCAGAAGCGACCCCAACGTAATAAACAATTACAGACAACAATGTAAAAAACTGTAAGGCTTATCAACAATGAGCTGCGATATAAGTATGCTCCAGCCCACTCATCGAAGCTCCGCAAAACAGAAAAAGAAGGTTGGCAACGTAAGACATTTGGGGGGAGAAAGCCTAATTCGTCAACAAAGCCGAATCACAGCAAATGAAGTGGCATGCCACACTGCAGCCGGATGCGTATTTTCCAAATCTCCCCTTCCGACAGGTCTGAGGTAGCACGAACACTACGTCCTTACGGATTATGCATTATGTAAAGCTCAATTTCATGAAAAATCGTCATAACCTGTCGATAACAGGTCACACCCGACCCTCATTTAAAGATCCATAATGTCATGCATGAGCTCATAACATGGAGGTTGTGCAAGGAAAATCACCGAATAGGGCGGAAAGGAACAAATGCAAACATAAGCAGCGACAATCGAAACTGTTCGGACGAAAAATGCAAAGGACAAGAAATGCTTACCTTTGTTATATTCGAGAAATTGAGAACTAAATATAGGTATACCATCTGACTGAGTGGCACCTACTACATCTTCCGCCTGCAACAGACTAGCAAATGCATAACCAGTAATGCCAACTTCCATGGCAGGATCTCTTCATGAATTACTGCGCAACTCACATCTTTATAATGAAAAATCAAGAAGTTTTCTCTTTCAAACAACAACCGACGCAAAAATCCGCCACAAAGCATCAATTGCGATTTGCATGAATGCATGATTTTTATAGGCAAACCTGCTTTTATATCCTTTAATGAATTCATGTTTCGAAGCAGGAAGAAATAATGAAGTGATGGATCCGAGACTGTTGTCTGAGCGTCCTTATGTATCACCTTTAAGAATGCTCAGAGCCTTTTCGACATTAGAAAGAGAAAAGGGATTGGGGGGACGGCTGCATAAGCCGACTTTCTCCGCACTAAATGACAAGTGCTACTAGCGCATATTTCATAATAGAGAGATAAGCTGCCGCTAGCAGTGCGTCGCTGTCTTCCGGGAACTCATAGAGTTGGTTGGCCAAATATGGGAAACTCCAAAAGGCGCATATCGTGAGAGCATTTTATAGATTCGCGCTGCCCCAGTGTGTTTTGTTGCACTCACTTTTTAGTGCTGAGACAATCATCGATGACAAGCAACCAAATCAACAACATACCTCATCATCGCTGTTTGTCTCACCATTTATTTTCCGACGTCGTGACATCCTTCTTCTTTCCTTTATGAGCGCTTCTTTCTTCTCTTCAAAAACCTCTTTCCGATAAAGTTCACAAGCAAAGCGAATGAAATGAAGAAACCTCTTTGATGATCAATATGACGCGTAAATTCAACAGCGAGCATCGATATAACCGAATATTGAAACACGTTCAAAATTCACATGTCGACGCGAAAGAAACTGCTCACTTGACCATACAGAGCAGTGAGCACACAAAAGCACCCAAGCACTCCGTTGTTTTCGCTGCATACTTTTCGCTGTGTTGTTCACATATAAGTCCCTCTAGTGAAATGTTGTATGTTTATTTGTTTATTAAGTAAACATTTCATGCAAAAAGTAGCGAGCAATCCATTTTATCTCAACGATCACTTCCATCAAAGGTTACAATTAATTCTTTGGCGCTCATGTGGGAATTGGTGACTTAATGAGAAAATCTTTTTTTGTTATAGGTCTGAAAACAACTGAATAGAAGATGAAAATATGAATCAGAACCTCGAGAATATTACTTCCCACATATAAGCAGACTCAGTTTGAACAAGCTCTTCGAATCGCTATCAGCAAAATGCCTTAACTTACTCAAACAACTACCTGTTAATAAATATGAACTCGCTAATCACCTGTGAGTACAACTCTTTCCATATAACAAACCTGCTGTACCTATTAGAGATAAAAAATTATGAGCAAAAGCTGCTGCCCGCATTTCGAGTTTTCCCTGTATGTCCCGACGTTTAAACCAATGGAGAGCTATGTGGAACGATCCTACATTTCGATTCAGTTGCAGGAATACACTGAAAAACAAGGAAGTAAGGAAAAATGGGATACCAGCACTGCTATTTCTTCCGACGGCGTACTCGAGCGAAGAACAGAGGATAACTTCAGTAGCCAGCGTAATGACAACAAATTGGCAAAAAAAGCCATATATAACAGAGGCAGCAATATGATGAGTCATCACATACGACCAATCATCGTCACACATTCAAAACGTACCTTTGAACTGTTTATAGGCGTCGGTTTTGCGATATGCCTCCACCAACTTTTCGTATTCCAACCGCTCTAGCTCTGCTCTCTCGAAAAACGGCTGAAAATTCGACAATCTGAAGTACTCTTTCAGAAGGAAGAAAAATCACGAGGAACAGGTGTGCTACCGATGACTTCTTAACTTTTCATCGCTGTCTGCTTACAGCATCACCGGAGACTCGGATGTAGCAGTTTCCGGCATGCTGCTAATGGGTAAAACTCACTACTCGTGATGCATATATTAGTCATGGTTAGCATCCTTTAACAGTGTGTTGAAAACGTGCAGCACTGTACATAAGGGTCGCACCACACAGCCTTCTAATTCCGCAATTTTTCCATGTGCTTCAGCATGTGTAAAACGCAGTATGGGTGCGAAGCAGCGTCCGTGCACACATGTTTCCGCTAACCTCAGTTAAGCAAGCAATAAAGCAAACTTAATGCACTTCATACGCACAATCTTCGACTATCAAGGTGCTCCACCTGTTAAAGAAGCTATTGAACATTTGGATGGGTATCCAAGTTTTATGTATTTTATGAGTAGCCAAGTCGCATTTGACAGTCGGCCAGGTTGGGTAGAATGAATTCCTTGTAAAAGAGTTATGCAGGTGGTCGGATCAGTTGAAACATGAATGCAGTGAAATGCATGGCAATATTTGCTGACAGTTAGTGAGATGAGTTATAGTAACGAGCGGAAATGCAAAAAGGCATATCGTGCCGACTCCCCCTCCCCCTCCCCCCAGCACTCTTTCACAGCTGTTCAAAACTGATCAGCTGGTCCCAAAAACTGAAGATCAAAGATACGATTTCGGAAGAAAAACGGATTTGCAAAAGCTATTGTTTAAATAATAATTCTAGGTCAGCGGGATAAACAGCGGTCATCTTTGAATCCTTCTAAAGGCGACTTCAAAATTTGCAGCGACCAAGGGAAGCAGACGGTGAATAAAAGTGAATGTTTGTAAGAAAGGGACCAGTGAGGGTGTTTATGCACACAGAGAATTTACAGTAAATGGTACGAGTGTGAGGATCATCCATTCTGATCAATTCACTAACTATATGCAAAATGAAGCATTATTTCACTGTTATTCCTGTAAAGCTGAGATTCGGTGCGACCTAAGATTCAAAAATTCTGGTGAAGCTAGAAAAAAAAAACCTACGCGCTTCTGCTCATCACTCAGCATAGTCCATTTGTTGCCAACAGCGATATTTTCTTCAGCGCGCGACACGCCCTTGTTCCTTCCCACCGGGCGTTTCTGCATCCTGCAAATGGTAAGCATACCCTAGTGAAAAAAGCCGATCATCACGCAAAGAGGTCGGCATTATTTAGTGAACATCGTTTCAGGGGATATCACCAACAGTCCTCCAAGGCACAAATCGATGTGGATCAGCAGTCAAGAATTGGCTTTGATGGTGGTCTTGCATACAAAACAATTCTGCTTGACATGACGCCGGAATATTTTTGTGGCATAGACCTATATTCCCGCGACGGTTGTTCCGCGTTCACTCTTGTCTGACTTTTTGCTGACTTCTCTGTTGACAAAAAGTTCCCATAACATTTGTACTCCTCTGTCTCCGTATTTTTTGCAATATTAATATATTTTCACTTGCATGGACTTTAACACTCATATATTTATATTATTTTGCTTTTCGTATATTTTTAATGCATTCATTTGTACGACTGTACAATCTAAATTCTTGTGCAATGTATAAAATGCAACAACACACATATACCTACGACGCTGGAACTGCTACTAAGTGTTACCAGCCGGAGGAGCGAAGTAATGTGCGGTGAGGGATTTCAGTGGAACAACGTTGTCTTGGAGCGGAAGAACAGCGAATAAGCTGCGAATTAAACATCAGAAGGCAACTGCTGTTCGGCGTTATTCTCTTACTGCAGATGTTTCAGTCGGTTTCGAGAACATTTCCGCATTGAGAACGGTTTTTCCGCTGGGTTGCTTTGCGACTCAGTGCAATAGTTCCTCGATGCAGTCGAAAGACGACTCCAAGAATAAATTGCAGCACTGTGAAATAAGCGATCAATGATCATTTCGTTCATTTTGGGGTACTGTCAGTCAGCTTCGAAAATCACATAAACTTTTAAGAAGACTGCGGGAATACACAGGCACTAGCTGCCGCGAAAGAGGAGCATCGCTCACCCGATGCCGGCTTCAACCTCCGTGTCCACGAAAGAACTGAATCGTCGCTAGAGGGTATCGCTTACTGAAGATGAATGAGAATGCGTTCATTTGCCCTAACTGCTATCAACTATGAAAATCGTCTTGGTGGCTCTTCACGCTACGGTACTGTTGCAGTTTCAAGGCGACGTCGTCTGTAGTCTGCGTTAAGTAAGCAATGTTGCGTCTACGCCGAGGAAAGCAGTCACTGAAGTCCCCTCTGCGTTCTCGACAGGACACCCAACGTCGCACATTAACCGTCTACTTCCGGCTGCATCATAGCAGAAAGATTAACTGCCAAATCAAATAAGTGGAAAGTTTCGATAATAAGCTTACTTGAGCAAAAACCTCTTAAAGCATCTAAAAACAGAGAAGACTCGAAGCATACGCTAGGAAGAGCACGTAGGCGGAATGAGGCCTTTTAGGAGCATTCTTGTCGGTGAGAAACTTCCGATAGGGCTTCTTCCTGTCTTCGCGACCCGATCCCACTCCCTGAAAAGATTCGCGTCGATTCGGAGTGGGATTTGATATCAGCGGATTTGGAATGATTATAAATGATGTCTTCGTTTCAATTTGTGTCGCGGTGTTTAACGAGTGAAATGTCGAACAAATACGCAAATACATTTCAGAAAAGCGATACAGACTTATTGAGACAGCGTCGACCAAGCCAACAGGTTGCATAGGTGAGGTGATAATAATCTGCCGTTCACTTAAGGGATGCTTGGATGAATTTCGTGAGGCTGAAGGGCTGACGCGATCCTCTCTACCTTAGGCTGTGCTCTCCTGCTGCCAAAAAAAGCGTAACAACCCTCCTAACTAAAGAAATTGATAGCGTGATTAAATTGGAACCTTTTTGCAGCGAGCAGCTGTGGAACACCTCGCCTGCACAATTTTCGACGTGTTCACAGTATCTGCATTGTTTTCGTCCACCTTCTCCTTCTTTCCTTCTTTCATCGAATTTCTAAACAGATGATGGTCAATGCTGAAAGTTTGAGGCCAAAACGTGAAAATCTCGATGCCCTCATTGCATACAGCAGGACAATATTTGGATGTCAAACACTCATTTTGCCGCCTTTAAAGAGACATTTGATAAGAACGAAATTCAGTGATGCTTTAGACGAATTTTTCGTCGCATTTTGTGACCTTTTTGTCAGCACGTGCTGACCGTTAAATTTAAACAAAATGCATTATTTACTTGTTTATTTATTTCAACGTTCCGAAGTGGGAAAATATATAAAAGTGAGCATGAACAGCAAGAAAGGGCAAAAGCTATAATCCAGACGAAGAGACATTTATTTAATACTCAACAGCAGCAACAGTGAGTAAATCGAAACGATTCAGCCGCAGCTTAAAAGCTAAAGAAGTGAGTGCGTTAAGCATTAACAATATCGGCTGGCAGCAAATCCGAGACTCACGCAATATGCGAAGCATTTTGCTGCAACGTCTTTTGGCAAGTTGAAATGATGTGTACCTCGACTACGAGGAGGGGCAAATTGAAATATTTCTGGCAGCAACATGTCGGAAATGCCAAACACAATTTTATAGTAAAGAATCAAGTCAAATCTGAGCCTGCGATATTCCAGTGATTCCAGGATGAAGACTTTTAGCCTGGCAGTGTGATCAGGCTGGTTTGGAACACGATAAACTCTGCGAGAAGCAACGCGGATGAAGCGTATTTGGACATTCTCCAGCAGGCTGATATCAGAAAGCAAATAAGGAGTGCAGTAATCCGAAATGGGTCGGCAGTAGGCGATGAATGCATTTCCGTAGTGCTCAATACCTCAGGACCTGTACAGCGTAAAGAATACAGTGCAGTTTTTGAGGTTTTTCGGCAAATGTAAAACGCAAATCATCAAAGAACGGTGGGCAAATCTATCGAAGTCAGCCGTACTTGGGCATATGAGCAATCAATGGAGGGAACTGAATCAACAGAGTTTTGGAATTCCTTTTGATACACTCGGCTGTCGCTACCACTTCGAAGAAGACATAAACTTCCAGCCAAAACTTGTAGCATCTGGGACTTCCCACCATCTCCCCCGCAGGAAATTAGCATAATAGGCAACTTTCGGGGAAATATTTTCGCCTCCAGCTTATTACCGTATTAACAAATAAACAAATTCAACACGCACGCTATGACACTCGAACGAGTTCACTTATTTCAACAGCCAATTTTTTCAACATGCAATCCTTGATATCCTTCTTTACTGCTGTGCAATGTCATCACTCATTGCTCTCCTTAGAACCAGGTCATTATACCCTTTGTTTCATGTTAACGCCACTAAACTCGCAGAAAAATAGCTTATACAAAATAAGTGTCCTTGAAAATTTTTGAGAGCTCCGGCGACGGTCCTAGATGCTCATTTTGCAGCTGAAAATTACATGCATTAATTTCGGCGCAAATGTCAACGAATCGAATACACCACTGATAAATCAAAATTCGCTTTTATTGTAAAATTCGACATGGATTACTTCCCGAGAGGGGAAATAACGTTCGTTTTGGAGTGAAGTGATACAACTTCGGGTGCAAGCTTTGTTAGTTAATTACACCCCCATTGTCGAAATAACTGTGTCGTGGCCACAACGACATAAAGAGAAAAATGCGCAAATAAGTGGGCGGGTAGGCGAAAAATAACGAGCCGAGAGATTCTAACTGCGTTACTTCTAACGAAGAATTCAAGAGTGTGACCCGCTTAGCGAGTTTCAAATAAAACTAATCTTGCAACGAAAAAAGGATAAAATTCGGGAGAAAACCACACTACTGATGCATTCACAAGGTTTGAAGCAAACCATAAAGTGCTCCCAATGCCGAGAGTACCAGGCAAAGGGCGACCTGCGTATGGTTCTTAGACTGTTTCAGCTTCCAATAATAAATACTGTGACGCCAAAGGGTTGGCTCAACGAACGCCTCACTCTAAAACACTTTGGCCCGTCCTAGTGCGATGAGCAGCTCGAATCCATAGATTAAAATTCCCTGTCTTTGATCGTTCCAAAATCTCAGTCGTTTGAAACTTAACAGGCGTGGCTCCTCTCGGCTACAGCACAAACAAAAACCAACTCTCACATGAGAACGGGGTGTGACGATAAGTGAGCACCGATGTTGAGCTTCGATCGGGCACAACTCAAGTTCCTGCTAAGTTTAAGTTACGGGAGTTCAAGCATGCAATCCTTTGTTGGCTCTATACTCCCCACTTGAAGGGGAGGCTCCTAACAGGAGTGGAGCACAAATGACCGACGAGGAGGTATGCGATGGCCAGATGACCGATGCTGATACTAATTGCTGTAGTAGTAAAGTCTTTGTTCACTAATAAAAGAGATACCTATAGTTGTAATGAACGTAAGAGAAGGTAAACGTGGACGAGTAGGTCAGTAATGAGGACAGAACAGGAAAAGATATAGAGCGGAGCACGGATCAGTGATATGCACATATGAAACAGTCAAAGAAGGGAAACGGGTATTGACTGCATAGTGACTTCAGTGGCATAAAATGATTGAGCAGCGTTGCGCATAACGATGTTTGTGACTGTGCACAGAGACCGTTAAGTCCTGTTTCTAAAATATATTCGTGGATCGTTACGGGCGTCAGCTGTTCTCTACTCAGAAAAACTATTCAAGGCACATGGAATTGCTGTGTGTGTGGGGAGGGGGGGGGGGGATGATGCTCAGTAGTCGAAAAAGATATTCGAAAGGAAGGCTACCGGAGAGCTCTTTGACGCACCACGAGGTCAAACACAATGCTGCTATATCTTTACTATGTATGCAGTAGATCTTAGAGTGTTTTCCAGTCGGGTCTGTAGGGTAACAAAAATATTCCCCGAAAACTGATATAAGGTGAAGTGTTTTTTGAGCCCCTCCGTAAATTTTGTACCTAGCTTTAAATATGATGAGCGCAGGAATGTGCAATGCTCGAAAACTGAGAGGCAGCAAGCTACTGAATGATTAAGATAACTCATGTTGCGAGTCATAAAATATAGAGGCCATTGCAAGGATATTAGGACGAAGGAGAGTTCGGATGAAGGATGGGAAAGGTTATCACCATCACCTAAAGTTGCAGCACTGCATCCTGCACACAGTGAATTCATAGTGAAAGTTTTGTGCGGAAGAGAAACGACTAATAACCAATCGACTGACCACTCGGAAATTGTTTTTGCTTTAAATCGCGCCAATCGATAGCAGATTCAGTCACGGGGCAATGAATTTTCAGTTCTCCGTGAAGAGCCTGTAATAACTCGCTCAATTTCTTGAAAGATCATTCTCGAAATTTTTGGAACACTCGGCGGCGTCGTTCCATTCATGTCCCTCATTCTTCTCCCCACTCTGCCACCTCCTCCTCCACTCCAAAGTTGCTTTGGGAAGCAACAGACTTCGCCACCTGGATTTCATAGAGGCACATCACAACCATGTTTAACTTGATGGGACGTGTTAGTGAACAATTTCAGCTGTCTGACGGGATAAATTCCCCAACTGCATCTGCACATCGATGTCTCTATGACTGAGAACCGTTGCACTTTAAATGATATAGCGGGGTGTAGTAGGGATTAGATCAATTCTAAAATTGCCGATTTCACCTCCATCAAGGAGAACCCATCAAGTTAAAGGTCACACTCACAAAGGAAGTACCCCACTTTCAGTTCTCAGTGCAATGAAAGAAATTCATGGGTGTTTGGTGCTCCCTTCCCACATTGTCCTTCCTGTTTACTTCTCCCTCATGTGTTCGTCTCACTTTTCGTGCAAAACCCACCTGCGATTTCAGTAAAAAATTATCTCCGATTAGTGTGACCTCTTCACTTTGAAAGGTTTCTGAGGGAATCGTTAGAGATGCGCTATCTGACCGTTTTATGCGAAACGACCTTCTGATTCCTGCAAGCAAGATTAATTCACTGCTCGGTCCACAATCTTGCAAATTATTCTTGTTTAGGCCACAAAGTACGCTTGTTGGACGTGGAAGTTCCCTCGGAAATTATGCACATTGATTATGAGAAGATGCTCAAAAAGATGCTCCGGAAACCAGAAGAATACAGCACCGTCTGCTATTTGCTAGAATGGCTTAGGGCACTGTTATGTGGGCGAATCTGCCAAGTGAGGATTGGCGATAGTTACGGCTGGGTTCGCACTCAAGCCACAGTGTTCTCCCACGAGGAACTGTTTGTGGCTCTCTTTGTTCGCGCAAATACCAGCGGTGTTTCTGATAATACTTGAGTAGTACCAAGCTCTTTGACGTTGGCCTCTAAATTTGCCGTCCATCGCATGATTCCATCTACGACTTTAACTTCGTGAAAGAGGATCCTGGTGCAGTTGCCAGTGATCGAAACTGTGACCGTTAAATTTTTTCCACGAAAACTGTCATATAGTTCACATCAGTTTCTTTCCCATGTAAACGTTTCCTCGGGCTAATAGGCGAGGTTCTTTCTTCTACCGATGGTATGAGCGACCAAGGTTGCAATCGACCCGAATTAGTTTTGGAGTTTGGAGTGTTTTGCTTATTGCTGACCTATTTTATAATATACTTTTTCTTGCGCTATTCCCATTCGTTTTCTATCATTACGTTAGAAGAAACTGTTCCGAAACACTTCGCGCTTACTGCTTCTGGCAAGCTTCGCTTTCACCTAAACTATCCAAGTTACACCTTCAGTTCAAACGTTTTCAAGATGGAGCTTTTCAAGATGGAGCCATTAGCGTATATCGAGCTCAAACGTGACTTGGTTATGTGTTATAAAATTTCGTGGGTACCCCGACATTCCTTACCCATAAACATTTCAGTATTTCTGGGTAAGGAATGTCGGGGTACCCACGAAATTTGATATGTTCCCTTTCCGTAGGAATATTTTTGTGTTATATAGGGAATTATATTGATGGTCGAAACAGTGAAAAAGTTCGGAAACTCGGATGATCACAACATCTTTCTGGGAACTTTCTATCTGCAGATTCTTTCTGGTGGTTGCAAGGAAATCGCTCCAGGACGGTGTTAGAAGTGTCGTGATCACGGCTGAGGCAGTGATCGTCACTGCACTTTTAGCGATGATGCCCTCGGCCAAGACATTTATGGGCACTGCGTTCCTGACTGTGGCTCTTCCAGCTGGCACTTAAACTGCAAAATGGCGCCCATGTTCCCCCTACACAACTTTCTTTCTGAAAGTCGCTCAAAATTTCGAGTCATTATTAGTGTTCTCGAAAAATTATCCCCCTTTCCGCCAAATTTGAAACATCCGCAGATTGTCGCTGAGGTCTATCCATCGTTTCGAATTTCTCTCCGAATTTCTGATGTGGAGGATTATAGGAAGGTCGGCTGGAAACAAAAGTCGGCGGCGTGCCAAAAGAGCCAAATACAAAAATATAAAAAGAGTCTCGATGAGAGTTTCGAGAAGTGAGGTCTATCGAGAGGACATTAAACATCCAACGATCTGTTGACAAAACGTCTTTGATTTATATTGATCTTGGCTGCCGATAAAAGATGTGCAAGAGGTCACCCATTAATGATGGCCAAAGCCACTAGGTTTATAATTTACTCAATTTGTGGCCACAGTGCTCTTCAAAACTTTGGTTTAAAGGAGTAATAGTTAATGTGCGGTCACTTGCAGCTATTCGATGAGGGGCATATGCAAATTCTCGTTTTCAGTTAAAATATATTAATGCAATGTCTGTTGAGGGAGTGGAGAACTCTCATGAACTTATTATGCTGCGGAAAAGACCGAGGAAAAAATGAATCTCATTTGAGGTGCTGAATGAATGCTAAGTGAGAGGGGAACTTCGTCTTCATTCTTGTTGATTTTACTGTCGAGCGGAAGTGGCAAAAAACTTGTTTAATTAGGGCGAATAAGACACAAAATACATTGAAATTAAAACGAAAAAAGGGAGCAGAAGAATTCACTTCTATGGAAGAGCTTCATATTTTTTCAATGCTTGTTGGCGCCTTCATATTTAAAGGCTGCTGGGCTCGACCCTCAATTACCGCTTCCTCTTCTTTCGTCATCTTCCTCTCTTCCTTCCCTCCATACGCTAATGTGGTTGTGCTCGTCGCTGTAATGTCCTTTCGCATCAATGATTTGCCTATTATAATAAACTGTTTCGGGCAGATTAATGTGTGATAAATTTCTGCGGCATTTTTCGATTGGTCACAAACGATTTATCATTCTCTTTTATATAGCGCTTTATTGAGAAAATTTGAAAGATGGATTCAAACCAGCAAATATGCGACTTTCGGTAAGAAACATTTTGGATAATACAGGGAGGATTCTTTTGATTTCAGTTTCATATTCGAAGGACTGCAAAGGTGACCGCAATGAGGCGATTCGCTCCGATCAGCTCTGATTATGTCTCTCGTAAATATTATTCATGCAAATCGTTTAGGCCGATCGTACTTTTGCGCATTCGAAGTCCACATGAGAACATTACGAATTCATTCATCATACCTATGCAGTGCAGTTGTTGTATTAGGCAGGAACGAGGGTATAAGATCATGGCTTAGGTGTACAACGAAAATCCATCGTTGTTAGCGCCAGTTGGGTGTCATGATGATGTGACTTTGGTTTTGCGTATACGTTGGTTGTTATTTCATTCTCTCCTATTCCTCCTATATGAGAGACATACTTTATGAGATTAGTTTTCGACGTACGATCCATTTCAGTGTATAGCCGTGTGTCTGCCATAATCCTCTCGTCAACGATTGGAAATATTTACCTTGATTGTCGACATTTGCATATTACTATAGCAATTTGATCCTTTAGTAGACACGGTCAGTTCTGCTTTTACTTGTAATCTTCGCATTTCTCCGACTTGTTTCTCTATGGCAGATTCATCATACCTCTTTTCATATTTTTATGTTGCTCATTTTCGTTGTCGTTGTTTGGTGCAGTTACAGCAAAAATTAGGAACTTAGGTGATTAAAAAAACAAGCCTTTTGCTAATGAAAGATGGAATCAAATTCAAAGGAATACTGGGATCGAAAGAAGGCACTCAGTACTGGTTTCTGATAAACTCAGAGAGAACCAGTTTCTTGCAAAATTTTGCAATGAAGATGCTTAGAACCGGCAGGAGATTTAGTAAGCGAAAACTTTTATTTTTTCTGCAATTTTTGAAGGGAAACTCTCGGAATAGGAGAAAAAATCAGCCAAGACCACTTTTCCATTAGAGGCGTGGGAGCGGATCGCCGATTAGCGATTAAAATTAAGAAACAAAGACTTGAATATCACGAAAAGAATGGGATTATATATCGAGAATTTCGAGGTGAATAGGATAAAAGGACCTTGTGGATGCAGATGGGGTCCTAATCGTGCTGCCCAAATAGTGCGTTGAAAAGTGATCAGAAAGCACCGAAATAGTTGAGTAAATGAACGTGAGGACGAATTAACATTTATTCATAGAATATGAAACAACTGAGGAAGAACGCTCCTCATAGTGATGCTTCATAATAGCTCTTTATCCGCGACGTCGAGAATCGACGATGATTTCAGGCTTTTCGCTTCTTCTCATATCCCGAAAGTCATGCATTAAGTTACCTTCTAAATCTCACATTATTATATCTATGAAGTAGCAATACGTGCTACTGGGATCTTCATCTTTGCTTTCAATGCCTCTAATTTAATCGCTTCTTGTGCACAAACCTCGAGTGAGCCATAGGCTCGATTACAATTTCACAGACGCGATGAAATACCACAATTCATTGACGACGATCAACAACATGTTATATGAAACAGGTCTTGCTGGGAATATCTTTACATGTGCGGCATTTAGTTTTCCTTTAAGGATCTTTACAGCTGTTTGACAGGTGCATCTTTGGTGTGCGCAGATATATGCGTCTGCTTTAGTGAATTCGATGCTTTGGATTCGATAATAACATGAAATGTCGAATGTTAATTTATACAGTTGGATGCACGTCATGCGAAGCAAAGTTTTGTTCCATTCATGCGTCTGTAATAAAACCTGCAGCTAAGAATCTTTTTGCAAAGAATGATTGCAACTAGATGCCCACAGTAAATCTTTGCCTTATTTGTATCGTTCAGTTCCATCCAGGGGAATAAAAGACATGAAGATATGACGATGAAATCCCAAAGACTAGTCTACTTTATATATTACGAAGAGGTTTTAAGAATTTTTGATATTGTGCGGTTGGCCGCGACTTCGCATTTTCCCAGTGACTTTATGAGTAATTGATTTTTAAATGTGCCATAAAACTAAGAAGTTAATTTCAATCAACAGACCACTCGGATGCGTTCGAAAACGATTCCCCAACTGAAGATTTGTCCGAGTGGATAGGTGCAAGAGGAAGGGCACTTAGAGTAACGTTTCAACGGTTTTCGAGTGTTGGCCAACCGACTGGAATATTGGGCTCAGCTGTAAAAACCGAATTGCTGCCAGTCGTTAAGACAGGCATTTCTACTTCTTTCCAAATATTGCTTCTTACAACAGCTTGACGTAATGAAACATTGCAAAAAACGCATCTCATGCCGCCTTACTGACACAGTTTCCCGTTGGCTGCTTCGACTGAAATATTGTTTGGTTCCATAGTGATATAAGAAGAGGAAGAGAGTCGAAATGAGTAATTTCAGAACTGACGTTTGTTGGCTAATAGATCAATCGGACACCTGGTTTCAAGCTTATCCTCCTTAAATAAAACACACGCCGACAATGACTTCAATTTGAAAGAGAACAAGAGGGGGGGGGGGGCGTTCCTTCAAGCATCACGCTGGGAAAACAAGATTTACAAAATTTCTCCAGGTATATAACTACCACTTAAATAGACCAAATTACCTCCCTCACCTCAACAACCTTTCTCATTTCAATCGCAGGTCTCCCAGTTGTTGGCTTGCGGTTCGTGCTTCATTTAGAAACATTTTGAAGCGAAGCATTTTGCAAAGACTAGATTGACTGGAGTGAACTCGAGAAGAGCTTCTTGCCAAATTTCGCGATCTTTAAAAAGTATTTCTTGTTTAGAAAAGCTCTCGACTTGCGAGCACAAATAACGCGCCACCTTTGCTATATTCAGAATTGTTTTCGAAGCAGCTTGTCTTTGGGAGCTAATAGGAAGCTTCTTTTATGTTAGTAACGAATAGAGCAACGAAGAGAAATGTCTGCAACGATGTGCTCACGAGTAGTGAGTTAAAAAAGTTGCGTTTATTCAATCAGTTGCTAGCCACGAAGACTTATTTAGTAGCGGCCGTTTGATAGATCGAATTGCGAAAGCGGACGAAAACTTTGTTGAAAGATTATTGTTGACACTTAAAACGTTTGGTAGAAACGAGTCGATAAGGCGATACAAGCAAAGCAGAGCAAAAAAGTTTTATGGAACTCTGCTGCGACCACTCAAAAAATGTTTCGAAAGGACGAACTCCATCCCCTCGAGCATCAAAAGAAAACCTAACCACCTCTGTCCACTTAATTCAATCCAACTTCCACCCGCAGATGGTTTGGTGGACGTCTTTTAGGAACTGTTGAGAGGCGCTCACTATTTGTCGCTATATTGATAGCCAGGAATATTATTTCGAAAACTGCACGCACCTGCAGATGACGCCAACATCTGTCGTAGCTTGTCTCATAAACGTAAGCACTGCTGACTGTTATCTAGTGTAAACAACTTCCGCTGCAATCGTTTCGCCATACACCTGTAGGGCTAACAGGTAAGTCAAGTTCGTTTAGAATTAGAGCATGATGAAGTAATTTAGTTTGAAGAGGCAGTTGAGACATCAATGGGGAAGTGACGGAGCAAGAGCAATGCGAACTTTAACAAGCGACCGAGGGTGACGCCAGAGATGAAGCATCTGGTGAAGAGGAAGCAAAATTCGACGCGTGGAAAGCAAAAGCAGCTAGGATATATTTTCATGCGCTGCACCGTTCAGAGTGCAAATGACTTCGTTAACTTTTTTCATTTTTTAATAGACGCATTAGTGACAGTGGGGGTGACATTTCGCTCGTAGCATGGAGACTGCAGTGTTCGACTTCCCACAACGGTGAAGCACTACAAGTAAGGAAGCGGGGGAGTTCAAGCGGCGAAGGTTCAATTCCCTTAGAGGTTTAATGTTGTTGTCAGAGGGGATGTCACCTCGAGCAATCTCGTTGATGCCAAATCGACTCGATGTGGCAAGAAGTCTCTCAACTCAGCACCAATATGAAACATTTCGCATGCCATTTATATTGCCAACTGCAGTGTTTTTACATATTCTAATATAGGACTTGGCGTAAATATAGTCTCAAATCTGCTCACCTTTTTCTCTGTAGTGAAAACAATTGTTTGACAGGCGAATACCATTCAACGTAACGAACCGCGATGAATCTCAGGAACTGTAGGTGGCACTTGGGCGCTTTAACTGAAATAAAGGTTGTAGAATCCTGGTTGCGAAGATAAGCACAATCAAAAATTTTGTTCATAGATGTTGCCAGGAAAAAGATTCTGAGAGGAGAAGAGGGTTCTAGGTGAGGCAGTGAAATTTCAAATCGCAATGCAAAAGGGGGCGAGTGGCATCATAGGATCAGAAGACACTGTGATCCATTCGTAGTTTCGAACGAATCTACTCTTCTCACTTTTTGATAGCTATTCACACAGCCTTCTAATATCCACCGTAGAGGGAGTTTCTGAAAGAGCCTTTCGATTTATCCACAATATGCTGGTGGTTCCATATGTTGACAGTTTTGTTGGGTAAGGAACAATAGAATAGAGTATTTTTGGTCAATAAGAACCGATCTGAATGTTTCATAAATTTTATGCCGATTGGGTACGCAACAAAACGAGCAACCAACAGCGTGAACTTCGCAATAGAAGCTCGCCTTGGTCGACTGGCCTTCAGGAATGTGCACAGCACAGTTTTTGGATTCGGCTGGCTAAGTGCTTAAGGGGATGAATTCTCGAATGAAATCTTATTGAATATGCAGTTTTTATCGGTTTTGAATAAATGAATGAGACCGCCTCAGCTGAAAACATTCCACAGGAGAATCCGATTGATGTGGAAACGAAAGGAATGCTTGGGATCAAACGTTACCTCTGCATTTGGTGACCTTCACAGGGATATAAACGTATACACCCACATGTACACACACAGTGACAATCAATAATAGGCAGGCGAGTTCCGGAAAATTTCTTGCGCCTTAGCAGAAGTTATGGTAATGCTGCACTTACAAAACATGGGAGAATGTCGGTGAATTGTGCTTTGCAAAAGAAGCAGATTTTGATCGTTTGTCTCAGTTGGTTGAAGGAAGCAGTCATTTTGCAGAGATGAGTAAGGAGGACGCGAAGGCCGCATTCCTAAAGGCAGTTGAAGAAGCAGCTACAAAATATGGAATGCAGTCTCAATGAATGTAATCGCTCTTATCTTCTTTGATTGCTGTTTAATTGGAGCAAAATACTTGTAATAATGTGCAAAATTCCATGGCGAATATCACAGACGCAGTATATAAAATTTCTCTTCAGTTTTTCGGTGAACGTCTTGTCATTTAAGAAATACACTCCAAATTGAGACATTTTTATGATCAAACATCAAATAATACCGTTATCGACTGCGCCCGTGATGATGGTGGAATTTACCCACAAAATCGATAGAGTATTATTTGTGTTGGAGCTGCGACCATGAGCAATATGTAAGAAGGATCGTTCTGCAAAGCGTGGTAAATGCCTCTTTGTTAAATTTGTTGTAAAAGCTGCCATCGAAAGAATGTTTAATGGTTTTTTTTCGTCTGGTGCGCTCTCGTCTCGAATAAAATTCAACTCATTGTTGCTCGCTAGAAGCCTCTCTTTGCTTTACAACAACACTACAAGATTTCGTTGAATAACGGCACGATCATGGATGTTAACCGACAATTTGTGGTGCACCAAACCTGTTGCAGATGGAGTAAGTAAGTGCAAGGGAATTATAATCGAGTGTTGTTTGCCAGTGAGGTCAGCTTGAGGTGCGAAGCGGGCGACTAAAAGTGCGTCGGTGCATGGCAGGATCCGCGAGTGACCTCTGAGTGGGAATAGGCAGTAATGTCGCTTTAAACATTTCCGCTCCGAATCTGTGCACGAATAGTTGCAATCAGCACGTCTCGAGCGAATGTTTCCTACCTGCTAAGAAGAGACGAGTCATCGCACCATCGGCGAAACACTCTTCCGAATTCTTTCTCATTCTTACCACATTTCAAACGCATCCAGCACATCCAGCAATTCTCGCTCATCGTATATCTGTACCGACACTTTGCACGTTGCACGAAAAATGGTCTATTTTACTGGAAAGGATGGGGCAAAGCACAAATCACTGCTGCCTTCGTGTACCGATATCCCGACAACTTTTCCAGACAACGCGAAATACATCGCTCATAAGCTAAAATGCAGCAACGGCAGTTGCGCGGCGTTGATGCAAAGCTCACAACGAGACCGACGCTTTGATCAGGCTGCTGCTGCCGTTCTCCTCTGGTGGCATCCGAATTTTGCACTTTATCGAATGTGATACACACCATAAATACATTAATGTGTTATGTATAACATCACACACTCCAACGGTCAGTTCTGCATCGGGATTGATGAGTGTGTGATTGACAACCATTATCATTGACGATCTTCTAGTGCAGCCCATCTCAAGAGCTTGAAGATCGAAGAAGCAAGCAAAAGTTTGAGATGTGATATACACCATAAAATACACTTCTTTTGTTGTGAGAAAGAAAGTTTGGAAAATAAGCATCGAGGACTCAGCGAGCAATTGGACATTATAAGCATTGTGCCGAAGAGATGTTCGCAGCAATAGTGCAAGCAGCCTTCCCACGTTACAGAAACAGAAGAAGGGCACACTATCGCAAAGTGGACGCAACAATGCATCACATTTCGAGATGTTCAGCCACCACGTAAAGTTCCAAATGGTACTCGATTCACTCGATATGGTACTCCCGGTTGGTTAATGCCGTCAAAGTTTACTTACCGCATTAATCCACCCAAACATACGCTTATATTCGGCTGCGACCCATACGAGTGGCTTCTCCATTCTCACTACAACAACTACTAAGGCTTCATCTCGGCCCGATGACACCCTAGTGGTGCAACTTTATATCATTGAAGAACGATTACTCGTATTTTATAGGATGCCTGCAATCTAGAAAATGTTTTAAAATATTTATTTATTCTTCTATTGAAAATCTGAACCACAGGCTCATTTTAATTATGTCAATATATTGGCTGAGTGCATAGTGAAGGTTACCACATATCGTTTCATATGGAAAACATCGATGCAAATACGCAGGAATCCGAACGGTGAGGAGTAATAAACACTGAGGGTTACGCAAGAAACGTTGAATTTGAAGCGGCGTATTGGAAAGTTTTTTGGAAAGACTTAACGTCTTATCACTAGCCCGTTTCGATCGGTCTCAGCGAGCAATGGTCCTCTTTTTTGCTGCACAACGAGTCTTATGACAGTTTCTGCTTTCGATACGAAATATTCCATGAGAAAGTGATGACAATTTTTTCAAGAACTCCAATTAATTTTTATTTCACTGGAGGAATTATGAGGATTGAAGCTGCTGGTGAGCACACAGAGTGCCTTGGGTAGAAATTTGCTACTGATTACCTGATTACTAAGACGGCTGCAGTTCATGCTGCATATTTCCAACTTATTGGTCTATCAACAGGGAACTGTTTGGTGCTTTGGTTTCTAGACCATTGCTTTACCAGTTACTTCCTGTTGTTTTTGACAAGCCATTCTATTAACGAGCCATTTCAATTTTTGATGGGTGATTTTGTTGAAGTCACTTTTCCCTCCCTCGTTACCTTTGCTGCTGTCCTAGTGCACTACAAAGATGCCATAGGTTGCGTGTCCATCTGTCTGCCTGGCAGTGACTATCAGCTGAGGGCACAAAAGTTGATAGCCATAACAAGAGCATAATGCAGTCACAAGATGACTCATAAATCGATTTTCACATCAATTTCTAGAGTTCGCAATAATCATAATCAAGTAAATGTGCCAAAAATTTCCTCAGTATGAATTTCTTTTATCCTGGCGATCTGCCAAAGAGTTTCACCAATTCCAAACAAATCTATACGCACAATGATGTATCGATTTGATCCATCGATCAAATTTCCACGTATCATCGATCAAAAACATTTTTCAAAATCGAGCATTTGCATGAGATTTGCAAGGAAGTCGGATAAGGTGATATATGAATGCACTGTTTCCCAGAATTTAGGTTCGCTGTAATCCATTAAAGTGGTCAGTGTAGTGTGTGCAATTGCCGAAGTGCGAATCGTGACATCTTTTCTTTACTTCTTTTATCTCCAATAACTTCAAAGTAATCAATTCGTCAGAAGAGTGTAAATTTACTGTCAAAGAAGACAATAAAATAAAGTCGGATAATACACAAAACGAATATTACAGGGAAAAAAACCCTTGTAGGTAAAGAAGGTTACCTCAGTAGCTTAAGAGGAAGGCGAAATTTGTCCGCAATTAGCATACTGTCTTCGGACCTATTATGGATGTACGATGGTCTCTGGAAGTAGCATATGTAAGTAGTATTGGAAAAGAATATGAACACTTACCTATCCAGATGGGAAAAGCATGTAGCTTTTTTCAGCAGTTCTTGGATTTCTGAGGCGTATCATGGTGCATGATGCTCTTCGACCGCAGTGAGTTCTAAGCAGCTTACGATATCATGAGTATGAAGTTTCATCTAGCTTAAGGGTTAGTCTAGAGTACGAGATGGCAGTGAAAGTAAATAATGGCGCTTGAAGTACGAAGTAAAACATTCTGAACAAATCACCCTTTATCTCTGGCTGACCGTAAGGCCTCGAAATGTATTCTTACTTAAAAAACTTTTGCACTAATCTGAGAATGTGAGATATATTAGCTGTTACTCATATAAGCTGAGGACACTTAGGTACTGAGTAAAAACCACCAACATTTCATATTGGAAACGGAATAGATTAGGTGTGTTGCAAACTTTTGTGGTTCTGGTCTTTGATTTGGCCCGCTCCCTTAATGCGTGTTGCATGTATCACATAACGACAAGCTTAACGAGGGTGAATTTTATTCCACTCAAAGTCTATTTCGTCAACTGCAAAGTTCACTTGTTTTTTGTGCGCACGAGGGCACATAAAGCGCGCTGATAGAAGCGGACTGCATCAGTGCAATGATGCTTGTTCCCGTGCTCTTATCATTTGTTCTAATCCTTTCTTAATGTTTCACTTATTCTCTCAGACCAAATTTTCAAACGCATTTGTGCTCATAGCAGTCGAGATGCGGCGCGTTTAATAGCGAAGAGCCCTTCTCGCTGCGTCCATCTCTCAGCTTCTAGCAACCGGGTGCACACTGCAGTTTCTTCTTTATTCTTATAACACTTCCTCCATATGTGATGGTTTTTGCGAAGGAAATTCTGTGTAAATTTCTGACACTACGCGAACAAATTTCTCAAATGACCTGAAAAGTGCACAGCTCTATCATTATCTATCAGCGGCAAAAGTGAGTTGGTCGGGTTCTGCAAATTCTCAAGCAGCGCTTATCTAATGTGCGAAGTAATAAAACGAAATGAATATCTTTACGGAAATAGACTGGAGTGCATGTGCTCGTTCAGTCAAGGAAGGGAACAAACGCAGATATGTTATCGACGTGAATGGTGTGAAATACGGGAATCCATTGTACACCTGCGTCGGTCAAATCGCTGAACGACGTAAGAGAGTTATGCTTAGTTATGACATAATTTGAGTATCGTTGTGTTCATTGGGGATGAGGCACGAAGAACTCTTGGCACTGATTTTTTTGAAGCCAGTGAGCGTAGCGGACCCAAAACATGAGGCACGTGCAATAAATTCATCACTAGATACTAACTTTTAGAGCGAAATATAAACAAAAGCTATATCACGAGAACTTTTATCGCTTAAAGTAACCGACTTGCTTCCAAACTGAAATATGTGACTAGAAGAACGCGATTATGAAATATTGCGTTCACTGAAAGGTGTCAGCCACATCACAAACTCGTCAAGATAAAGGCCCTTCTCTGTGGCAAACCGTGTGTCTCGCTTATGTTACCTTCTCAAGTCTTGCACTCATTGCACTCACCCATTGTTTCCGGTTGCCAGTTACGAATACTGCTCGCAAACTTCATCGTTCGACCGGTCGAATGTGATTAAACTCTACAATTTAGTTCTGTAGCCTAAAAAGGAACAAAGATTTTTCAGTTCCTTAGTTGCAATCCAGAAATTATGTCGGGAAAATCTTTTTCCAGGCAGTGCATTTCCGGATTTTAAAAGATTCAGGGGGCGCAACATTTTGTCGCAAAAGGCTGTTAGACAGCTCAAAAAAAGTCAATTTGATTTCGATAAGTCGTTATAAAATTGAAAGTTCTGGTTTTTTCCACACATCAATGAAAGTTTGCAAAATTCAATTTTTTGAGGAAAATCTGCGGAAGTTCGAAACGCTCGACTTAATAAAGTACAAGTAAAAATGTCGCAGTTGCAAAACGCAGATTTCGTTTCTAACTTCTTCTTGCACAAAGTTGTTAAATTTGAGTAGATATCGGGTTGAACGCATCACTAGCAAGTCCGAACGCTGTGAGGGTAAGTTAAAAAAGTAACGATCGTACGAATTATTTTCATTTCAGGTCGATCAATAAACGGCTCGCTCACAATGACGGTGAGAAAATGTTCCGATAATTATTCATTCAGAATAAAACTTATTTACCCTCTCATCCAAACATTTGAAAGGAAGTGAGGCCATTTATAAGTTTATGGTTTTTATAGTATCAATGAAATGAAGATTCCGTGGGATCTGTCACGGCTGCGTATAATTAAACTCTCCATAAATGTGGAAAGGATCAGATCGAGCATCATTGTTCGGATGTCGTTCTGGAAGCGAAGCGCCCCAAATTGATGCTTAAAGTGTTAGACGCAGAAACGAGTGGGAAAACATGCCTCAGGTCCCGGCGTGGTATGTGCTTTCGCACTCTCCTCTCTTGACCGACCGCTTCCGTAAGCCACCAACAAATAACAAAATATTTGAAATAATATGCTGATACTTTAGACGATCCAACTGCTCGTACAAATCTTAAAAATTCCTCTTTCTGCGATGTGGGCGCTGCAAAATGAATGCAAATTTTTGGCATCCGAAAACGTTGTAACTCATTTCGAAAGTGATCGATCAGCTAGAAATATAGGGTACACTTACGAAGCAGATCTCTTGACTCCACGTTGAACTGTTTGCAAGATGGAAATATCGATCAGACAGGCACATACGCACAGAGAGTACTTTGCCATAATGCATTTCTGCAATGCAAATTTGCAAAGGTGCTTAAAAACTCCGGAAGTTATCAGAAATGAGTTGAATCGGGGCCATGTCTATAAAATTCATATGAATGGAGATTCCTCTATCCCTATGCTGTACCGATCGGTTATGCACTAAAAATCTACTTGTCTGGCGTTGTCGCATGGAATTTGGCTAAACGGATGATCTTGCTGTGAGGTTGCTTTCGATTGTCAACTTCTATGCTACTCTTAAGCTTTCCAGGCTCTATATGCTTCCTCTTAACCCTTAGCAGAAGTACGCATTTTTTGCAAGTTTCCAAAGAATGCATTTCGACAGCGATACACATATTGTCCTTCTTTGGTTCCACCTCCCGAACTACAGAAGATATGGCAATAACATTTGGTGCGTGAAAAAGTGGGCACCTCATGCGCGTCTCTAGCATACATTTTTATCCGTTTTCAAAAATATCGTCACTCATAAATCAGCTGGAATTAAATTTCGATTTTAAAGATCAATCCCGCAGCTCATCAAAATAGGCCTCTTTCACTTTTAAGAAACGCCCTGACATGGAAGTTGTGATTGTTTGCGCGAAGTTATTCTGAGAAAGCGCATAGAAGAAACGAAGCATTTATGGCAGACATCTGCACGCGAGCACTTATTCTCCAGAGATAGACAAGCAGTCAGTCACTCGCGGAGCTATCCAAAGAAAGGTTTCTAAAAGTCTCAAGTCCTTGTTAACACAGGGTTGCTCCAACCTCAAAATATCCTCGAAAACGAGCACTATCCGTCACCGACGGAGAGCTCTGCTATAACGAGTGCTTTCTTCAGCAGTTACTGGCTAAGAAACTTTTCAGAGATTCATCGAGTATTACCAGTGAAACTTCACTCCCTTAGGGAACATTGTGCCTCACTTATGAAAGGCTTTTAAAAGCGATCTGTTGATCAGAGCAGATGACACCCTTATACTCTGTTGAGGAATCTGGGGTAAAGTGGTAGTTGGTAGGCAGCGCCCCTTTTTGAGACGTTTCACAGGTCTACTTCAAGCTATACGGCGGCCTGCTGCGAAGAATGAAGGCAGATGTGATTATTCGGCTAAAATTTAGGTTTTTGACTTCGAAGCTTAGAAATGTTCGTGAATTTTTTATTAGGTATTTGCTGGAGATACGGTCCCATTTCCCTTCTATTGGTGCGGTTCCTCGTGCTTTACTTCAAAGTTCCGGTTGTAGTGCGAAATTCGATGCTGCTTAAGCCGTCGGAGTCAAAGAGTTTATTATTCGTTAATTTCCCACATTTAAACGATGGGAAGCGACGGCGCTAAAATTAGCGATCTAACAGTCTCACTGTCTTTTTTAAAATCTCCACTTATACGATTCTGCACAAAATTTTCTAGAAACTTGCTTTGATTGGAGCACGAATCACATAATTTTAACTAGGCGCATTTGTTACTGCAGTTCGAAGAAGCAGCTGCCAAGGTCAAGAACCTAAAGAAGAAGCCAAGCGACGATGAAATGCTCCAAGTCTACTCACTGTACAAGCAAGCCACCGTCGGCGACATCAATACCCCTAAGCCAGGAGCTACAGACGTGACAGCAAAGGCCAAGTGGTCAGCATGGGAGGCAAAAAAAGGTATTATTTAACCTTAACCTATAAAATGAAGCTGATCATCGACAAGGAGACAGTGATAAAATATATGCAGTTTGGAGGTTTAGAATGCTTTGGCTGAGTACAATGCTTTAAGGCACTTTTTTTTCTCACCGTTACACATCCGCCTTCATGTCCTGTGCGCTTTCAGTAGGGCGAACTAGCGTCTTAGCCAGCTAGAAAGCCTCTAAAGTAATCGCCCACCACCCCCCCCCCTTTTTCCCACCTCAGTTCCATTCTGAAGTAGGTGGCTCGAAATTCATTCTAAAAAACAGAAAACATGTAAAGCACTTTTTGGGCATTTTCTAATTTCGAAGCATTTTCGAACTGACTTGGAGAGTAGTTTCAAAGTGCTTTTTTCTGTCATATGCGCCGTTGCAGAAATACGGCCTGCCGTGACGGACTGTAGAAGATCAAGTCGGGCCGGTTAAGAAAGTGACGTGCTGCTTCACTCCTGCCCCAATAAAATCCTGCATGTGTCATTCGATGGAATCCTTTTTTCTCACTCAAGAAAAAGAAAAGCAATGAGGCCTTTCTGCTTCTCACCAAATCTTTTCACACAATGTGCTTACCCCGCAAACGTAAACTATATATTATGGCGGCGACTAGATTACATACGCATAAACAGTGTCTACTATCAGATTCATTTTAAAAGAACATTTCAGGGATGAGCCAGGATAAAGCAAAGGAAGAATACGTGAAGCTGGTTGAGCAACTCGTTACCAAATATGGAGCTTAAATCTTTTCCTGCTTTACCATAATGCTATTAGTCAATGCTGAATGACTAAAAGATTTCCTTTTTTTTCTTGAGTGTTTAATTGAATGTACGATATAAAGTTCAAGAGAAAAAAGATCGTTGCATTCAATGAGGTGGCATCCGGATATACGGCCTTTCTGAAGGCACTTCATCGGACACCCCTCTCTCTCGCCTTCTTTAGCTACCTTAGTGGCATAACGGAACATGAAGCAGTAAGCATGATGAGGGTAGCGTTCAACAGCAACCTTACATGGGAGAAACTATTTTATTCATATTTATAAAAACTAGAGGAAGGCGCATTCAAGGAAAGTGAAGTAAGGTTAGAGAATCGGGAACGAACGCAGGAGAGTGAAAAACATTATGTGAATTTATATAAGGGTCTATTTGTCAGAATGGTTCCATCATTTCTTTTTTGATGCAGTTCTAAAGGTCCAAGCACAGACCTGTTTTGCTTCCAGCGTCTCACTTCACTCGGCCATCGAGATTTAGAAGCGTTGCCACTATTGCGCTAGATGTCATTTGCTTGCTTCTTCTTCTGATATCGGGTCATTTTCATATCCTTACACAACTACAGGACAACTTTATTCAAAACTCAGTTTTGGTCGGCTTGCGATCAAGGATTGTTAAACTGCACAGTCGGGCCTTGCTGGCCGTAGGAATCGATGATGGGTCAGTCCATAGTCCGATTCTTTCATAAATTCGTGTGCTTAACCAACGCCACCTCTCCTGGTTTATCCACATGACGGCTTCGTTGTCTGAAGGATTCACTGCTGCTGCCACGTTCCCGACGAGGCGTGAAACTGCATCATTCTCGTCAACGTAATTCGCTAGTGCACGCATTCCGACTTTGCAAACAAAATAAAAACAAAGTTCTCGTCTACACACCAGATCTGTCCAATCGTGATTGCAATATCAACGTGATATTGTGCAATCAAGTGTTCGCCATTCATGCAATATGCCGTTGAACGTGACATAATAGGTCCTTTATACCGACATAGAAGACCACCTCCGAGGGCATGAGTACATCGATGTACCAAAAAATTGAGGGTTTTCCTGAGGGCACCAAAGCATCTACGAGAAGGGTTTTAGTTTTCGGAGAACGAGAAAGTGGCACATCGGGTACGCACAGAGGCAGACATGCACATGCGCGTAGAGACAAACATGCGCACAGATGCACATACGCACAAGTGTATACTCGAAGAACGACCGACAAGCAAGCGGTACCCAAGGGCGTAACAAAAAACGTATAATCGACGTGAAATCGAAAGTTAAATCCATCAGAGTTAGGGCTCATGAACCTGGCTGGTACCCGACAAAAACTGCAGAACTTGACGGATCAAGTTAATCTGCATGAGCAAAGCAACCTGTCCTTGCTTTGTTCCACTAGTAAATAACACAATTTATATCACAGTTGCCAACCAAACATAGAGATTCCCCGAAAAAAGTTTGTAGTAGGAAATATCATATTCGTGAAATCCGAAATCCATCGAGACATGCTCGGATGAATCGTCCCGATGCAACAGCGCCAACGTCGTCAGCATAAAGAGAGCTCTCATTTCGGCTTCGTAAATAACGCACCGATGAGCAGTATTCGGAGAGAGCTTCTAGTGTAACTAGTTGTCTATGAGTGGTTGGTGAACACCCTGCGCGCATACGCCTCCCAGTCACACTGCTCGTTCCGTGACTGCTCTGCGACATCCCGTCGAAACGTGGCGAAGCAACGATAGTTCCTGAAGGAACGAGAAGACGTTCTGACCGCTTCAGATCGTTAGGCGACGCTCCTTGTTGCGATTCTTTTTCAGACAGCGTCAACAAGTCCTCTCTGGAAAAGTTACGCATGAAAAGAGGAAGATTTGGTGACCGCAACATTTAACATGTTCTCTGGAATTGAAATTTACGATGGCACACTTGCGTGCATGCATGTAGATAGTAAATAATTAAGCAAATAGTAAATAAATACCAAACTTCTAAAACATTTGCAGGAAGTGAAAGTTCCTGGTGTCCCCGGTATCCTGAAAGTTTTCTCAGCTAAAAGAAATTAATGTTCCTGAAAAAGTTGTGATAGTCGAAAAAAGTCCTACAAAGTTTGTTATTCTTCCCACACATTTTGTCCCCATCTAAAAGCTTACAAATAGACAAGCAAAAAACGGCAGAAACTGTATGGGGGACAACCTACTCGTTCAGGAATCATACTGTAAACCTCGAAGCATTCAATCCAAATTGAAGAGTTGCTTACTGTAGCGGCAATTCTGTTGATAGATGGTTTGAGCCGCTTGCTAGGATGACTTTCAACGAATTTGTGCAATTCAGCACTATTCAACTTAGAGCGATGTGTTATAAATAATTAGTATAATAGACTGCCTTTGTTCAATGAATAAAGCACATTGAATGTGAGGAATTCTGTTGATGTTTTATAGAGATATAAGGTTCGTTTAGTCATTCGATCAGAAAAGATTAATTCACATCGACCGGAAATTCCAATAGAATGACTCACGCAAGGCCGACATCTTTAAACGTGCCTTGAACGCTTGCTTTGAGAGACTCCAACGATGTGATGATCCTCGCCAAGTGTTGTTTGAATGCTTTTAAACAGGTGCAATTCCTCGAGGTGCTTAGTGAATTGAGATCGTATAAACAAGACAGTGCTATTGACAGATTATCGAGAAGCTCGGACACTTGCACCTAAGCATTTCATGTGTTTCTGTTATATTCCGCAAAATATTTGACAGTGCCACTCACATTCTTATCATATGTGACGAAGTTTACTGAAGCAATTCGTCCCGAAAGTCATCATTAGAGGCAGAAAATTACTGTTTTGGAGCAATGAATAGGTGGAATCCTTTCTGCTCTCTTCCTTGCAACGAGATGTCTCATCGCCGCCCGGATATGGCAGGCAGTCGTTGAAAAAGATCTTACAAGAGTGAGGAAATGTTCTTTAAACGTTGAACATTAATCCCTCAGAGGCGAAGACATCTTTTTTATTTCCGCTCGAATTTCCTCTCCCTCGAATTAGCACTGCCCTTCGAGATGGGCGTTTCTTAATTCCATTCTCATTCAATATCTGCTTAACACTACTGATGAATTACTTCGCTGCAATGGTCGTCTATGTTATCTTAGAACTCTTCGACCATGTCGGCAGCGGTCCTAAGTAATCTGTTATTTGGCATGGTTTCACTCCTGCGCTGGATTCAACGCGTATATCCATGCAGTACTTTTCATGATAGGCAAGTCCTGATCTAAACAACCCATGCCTCCTTCTCCTCACTTTTATTTCCAAGTGTCACTTTACTCAGCTTTTATAATGAACGTCCTAATTTCGTACCTTGCTAGGGGTCCATCATTACGCCATACAATTACGGTTGTTTGTTTATCTTTTTCCACGTTAATGTTTGTAACTGACCATCGATTTGTTTGCTGTGAAGTGCAACACCACTGATCAAGCAAGATTCTACGCTATCTTTGTGGCAAAAACGCGTTAAAAGAACTTCGTTTAGAAGCCGAAATTTCATTCGGTTTTGCATCAGGCTGTCGGTTTCATTGCTTTAAGTTTCTGCAGGCTGTCGGTTTCAAATTCAGTTTTTCCCCGAACGGTCCCGGTTAGTTTGAACGACATTTTTGAAACACTGTCGGTTTCAGCCACATTTTCGTTGCAATCAAATGTTTCGATCAACTAGCTACCGGAAGAATTTAAGGTCGGTTGCTATCCATGAGTTTAGTGGACGCCAGTCGTTGGGCTATACAGGGTAACAACCACTGCAAGCCAAGACCCATTAAGCTGCAGCGTGATGTCGAGACCATCCCGACAGTGCAATTGTGCGTGATTCAGATTTGTAAACTGCCATTTCTGGGATCCGACATTCTTTTGGACATTTGCCAAACTTGAATTTGATATCCTCGCCATGTTGTTAAAATTTCGTGACGTGAAGCTCTCCAATAGGAAACTTCTTGACGCCTATGACCTGAGGCATGGAAACTTATAGAGAGAATATTACCTCGAGCTCGACTACTCCGTAGAGTTTTGAGCTCAACGTTGAGGGTTCAGGTTGCGTTGGGATCTCGATTACGTGTTCCGATGAGACGAGTGCCATTCTGGGAACTCGGCGGACGATATCAGTGTCCTGAAAATAATTTTAGAAGCGTTCCATTTACTCCGTATATATCAAGTGATTTCGCTAGCTCCTTTTAAGAGTCCTAAGCAAAACTGTGTAGTTGATTTTGGCTGACTAGCCCAGTTTGAAAGTCCTATTTGAGAACCTCAAGGGGACGGCGAAAGCAGTAGTGGCTGCCGCTGCCTCCTGCCATTTCAAGAAAATTTCACCCATACGGTAGGTGACGCTCGGTCACGTTCTATTTAACTTCTCGGCTTCTCCGAGAGTTATCTAACGTTTTAGTGTCTTCTGCACTGCCCCTTCAGAATTTTTATGGCTACATCCCTGCTACATTCTGCTGTCCAAGTTCCGGCTTGACCGGAAGTAGGGATTTTCTGGGTTCCCGAATGAACTCGGTACCGGAAGTAGGGGTTTTCTGGGTTCCCGAATGAATTCGGTCACAATTGGAAAAGATATCGTTCGTTGTATTCAGATTTCTCTCACTGAAATATGTTGATGAACTCCGCAAGCGGAAGTGGATAATATTTCTATGACAAAAGCAGCGTCACTGACGTTGTTTAAAACGAAAGACTCCTAGCCAGCATGTTTATAAGAGCATACAAAACATCAAAAAGGATCCGAATAAGTGAGTAACGATTAGTGACCATTGAGAAAAGTGAAAAAATTTTGGTGAACATTCGTTGAAGCAAGGAAAAGATTGACGGAGATCGAGAAAATCACGACAATTGCTGCTGAATTTGGGAGAAGGAAGGCGAACGGACCTATCTTAGAGCAGGGGAGGGATGGGGTTGGCGAGACACCACAAAAAGTTAGTTCCAACTAGTAATGAATAAATAAAGGCTTAGGTTTGTGCTTAGGCTAGAATGTAGCACTACCACGCTATGCTTGGCACACGAACAAATCTATAAAGTAACAAGGTTAAAAATTTGGTACATATGAAACTGTGGATATACAATTAATAAAGCCGAGGGCAGACACAGCTCGGCATTGACGGCCAGTGAAAAGATAGAGTACGAAGCGTTGGTATGAGGCACCCAAAAAGTCATGCCGTATCCATCGCTGTGCAAATCTGAATGTACTCGAAAGCTAATAAAGGTATCGATGGGCAGACATGACTAAACATCGCCCTTTGTGACCACTAGTGGTCACAAAGTGACCACAAGACATCACAACAATGCGATTGCTTTAGTTGCACTAAAAGAGCAAAATAAGCGCACTTCTCAGAATTTGAGGATTAGCGTGCTCTATAACGGTACTCACCAACCCAGTGAACAAAATAAGCAGCAAAGTTTGATTACTACCTGGAAATCCCTAAAATTCAATAAATCCGAACTGACAAAAGGCACTTTGAAAGTAAACGCGCAGCGATTGCAAATTTATCTTCGCAGAGACTTTCCCTTTTTTGAAGCAATTTTTGCCCATTTGATCAGTATATATTACGATGCAGTGTTTGTTTATCTGTACTCTTATCCGCATATTCCAAGTAGAGAGATGCACGATAGCAAAGCGAATATCGCAAGTGGTAGCCAAGGCCATATTGTGCGCAGTCAGGGAAAACACTCTTCATCTCAGATTTTTGCCTTGTTGAAGCAGCAAATTGCCAGGTTCAAGTCCGACAAGGATGAAATTTGCCACTGTTGTGCCTGGATCGAGTAAATCATCGAAGTGGCCAAACTGAAGGATTTCCAAAATGCTGGGACCGCCATCAATCATCACCAGTGCGTTTGCGACAGCGGAGATTGGAAAAGCGATGTTTTCAACCTGCAGGTGACGACGCGAAGGTATCCCTTCAGAGTGACCACATTGTAATCGAATGTGCGCAAGCAAGTTCAGCGTACGAAACGCAAGGTAAGCTTTGATTTCTGATATTTCGGGTGCTCAATAAGGCAGCGCGGCGCAAGTTTTCCTCAATTTCTTATCGAAACGTTTTATCCGTGAAAGAAATGAATTCAAACCCAACATTATCAGGATAGGGGGTCCCCGTGATGAAATCTGTTGCGGACTTGTGCAGCTTAAAGCGTCAAACGCACTGACCCCGCCGACGCGGTTTTATAAAGAGCAACGTTGCCTCCGGCATCTCCATGCTCGAAAATACCCGCTGGTGACGTTTGGAGGTAATGTGGGGGTTTCTTTTGTCAGCGTCAGTGATTTGACCATTCCATGTACACATTCTTGCATATTGGGTTCCACTGTAGCAAATCTAGCGACCCACTGTCACGGTAACGTGGGCTAGAAGAAACAAGTGGTGAAATGAGAAGGATCAGAGGGGTTTTTAATCCGCTGCCAGATCGATCTAGCAACTACTTAGATCGCTGCCAAACTTCGCATTTAGAAAGCTTAAAACTACAAATACGTCGGCCATTTAAGGCACAAATATCTCCGCAGCACCTTTTCATAGAGGTTTCTTAACGTCTTGGTGGCATGGGTCTGAGGAATTTCCAGGCTTCCATCAGGCTTAAAAACTTGGGATATTAGGCACAGAGAGAGCTAAAACAGCATGCAAAAGAAAGAAACTTTTGGTTCGTTCGGCGTTGCCAGTGCATCTGTGGTGCTAACAGTCATCGGTCTTTATACACATTCGAGTGCGCGGGAAAAAGAAAAAACAATAGTGGCATATCTCTTCCACTTCTCAGTTTCTTATCGCTTTCGGAGAATTTAACGCATTACGACGGTACCAAAATGGTAGATAAAAAGAAGCAGAGACATTGAAGCCATCCTAAAGCTTAGATGTGGCGAACACTTGCGCCAATATTATATCGCAGTTTCACCACTAAAGGAACACTGGAAACACGAACCGTATTGGTGCACGATGTGTAAACAATGGATATTTCTATTAGGCTAGCACTGAATCTTAAATATACAAATTCGTGAAGCATTCTGCTTTTGTGCACTTTCGCAAATTTCTGCGGTGGGCGCAATAAGGCGAATGCATTTGCGCATCTGTCTCTCACTCGCCTTCAAATCATAATTCACAAAAGCTGCGAGGATGAAACTTCGTGGGTATAATGTGGTGGTGTTGCCACAGTCCTCATGGTCATCAGATGCTAGACCTTCCCATCGTCTCATCTCAAAACGCACCAAGAACTGGAGTCTCAAAAATGGTAGCCTCGAAAGCCTTCGTCACTATGCACGTGAGAATGTAAGAAAGTGTGCCATTTCTTCAGCATAGTTTTACGAGCACGGAGCTGCAGAAAAATTACTATTTTCCGGTACGAGTATGTAGGAGTATTTTTTCTTTGCATAGGAGCGAGTCTCACTTTGTCCCTGAAGAGGAGAGGTAGCCATGCAGGAAAGAATGTGTTTTTATGAGTATGGATACGCAAAAAATTTTTACGCTACCATCATGCTGCACGTCGCAGCTGTCTGTTGACTGAAGACCTCGAGAACCAAGTGTTTCTGTGATCCCGTCACGAGGAACATTACTGCGCTTTTCTCACTACCTCCTCGCAAGCAACAAACGGGTAAACAGTAAATAGGGGAGCATGTGGTTGGACTTCCTTTCGACTGTGACCGAGTAATATTCTCCTTCCTTCCCGTGGCTCAGATGACAGGAACGAACCACGTTCTTATGGAAAAGCAGTCAACTGACCCCTTGCTGTTTGAGTCCTTCTAATACGTCTCCAAGAATGGGAACAAATGGTCACCATACTTTTCTAGGAGAGCCTAGCCACGCTTGTCCCTGATTAACTCAAGTCTCAAATCTCCCACTAAAATTGCAAATCGCACCACACCTCGAATAAGCCAGCTCTGGATGAGGAATCAACGGCCATCAGACAATTCCAAGGCTGTTCCGATAAAATAGATGTACTGAACCTCATCAGAAGGCATTCGTTATCTACTGTCGACCCATTTCGGAATAATGAACTCCTATATGGCCCCTCTCTTAAGTTCCTGACTCAGATTTTAGAAATCGTCCAGAAACGCTCCACTCGCTTTGCATTTCGCCAAGGCTGCCGAATCGGATGCTAGCCGAATTAAACATCGGGCTAAAAAGATTATAGGATTATCGCCAGCTGAAAATGGCGCTGATTTATCATTATAAGATTGTAATCGTGCCGTGATGCCCCTTCTCGAAGTCGACGCGGGCATCACTTTCAGCTTCCCAAGAAGTATTGTGCACAGACAATGCTCGACACACTTTCGTTTCCAGGATCTGTGTGCTTGGAGTGTGCTTCCCGTCGGAATCATCAATGCACCACTCCTTCACCGTTGAGCGTTTTGAACATCCACACTATTGCTGTTCTTGCGCATTGCATCCCCAAGTATTTGATATTGTTTACTTGAGTGCTAAGCGGCCACTCTGCTTCTTTCCTTTCGTTGCTGTTTCTTCTGGTTATTCTGCCTTTTCATTTCGTAAGCAAAACAAAGAACACACAAAACATAAAACCAAGCAAAAAAAAAATCAGAGTTGAGACTTGCGGCAACAGTTGAAACAATTAAAAGCTATGAGCTCCTCATAAATAACGTCGATCGGAGTAAGGGAGTGTCGAATCACATGTGATATATCCTTTCTTGAATATTCTTACTCATATACTGTTTGTATATGTCGCTATTTAACGACGTTGAAGTAATAAATAAAATGGATGCTATTGCATCTAGGTGCTATTGCATTGCGACTGTCTGCCAATAAAAGTACATAAAAATCACAGTGAAATCTGCTCTATTCTCCTCCGTGATTTTTGCGTACAGGTAATGGGGGCGAGGGTGGAGACGAGGAACCAATGCAAAAATTGAGTTCATCATAAATCTAAAGCTATTCGCCATCCAAAAATGGCCCTGAGCTACCCGAGTAAGTTATTACGTTGAATTCAAATGCCTTGAAAATTTTCTTTATGTTTCTCACTTCGTCTTCCCGATCACTTTTAGATGCAGCAGTTTTTCCTTTGTTTGCAACATCACTAGTTACTCACAGCGGTCGAACTCTCTAGTTCTGACTTTGATTATTTAATCACTTATTAGGAGTTTGGCTCATGAGTTATCTTACATTCTTTTGCTTTCTCGGTTCCTGTGTGAGAATTTTGGAGTTGAGGAAATGAAATTCTCGAATAACCATATCTCAGCAATGAGGCGGCATTCTTGCGGTGAAAATAAACCCGTATTTCTTGTCAAATGTTCAGGCAAACCAATTCATAAACGTCCCGAGATTCCCAAGATTCCCAAAGGTCTTTTGTTTCATTAGAATGTGAGATTAAAAGAACAAATCCTTAGTGAGGTGAGTCCCTGCAGCACTTTGCCCGTTGAGGGGAATGCGATACCCAAAGACTTCTTATGTTGCTTTTCACCGTAATGAAATCGTTGTGTATTGTTTTCAACATGTTGAGTACTCACGCGTTGGTTTCTTGCAGGCAGTTTCTCCCTCTTGTCTGTTGGTAACATGCAAAAGCTCCTTATGTTGCTTTCCAACATGAAGTGACTTCTCTCTGTCGATTGTCAACACGCAGGAAACTCGAAAGTTCATTTTGAGGACGTAGAAATGGCTGGATGGTGAAAGATGCTCCTTCCCATTTCGTCCTTTGCCTCCTTTTCCTCCTCTTCTCTCTGCTCTTCCTTTTTCCGTCATTCTTTACTCCTCCACATTGTTTACGTTGGTATTCTGATAATTGGTGGTTTAAGGAGACAGGCAACTTCGTCTCTCCTTCAGAGCAGAAATTCACTTATCGAAGATATTTAGCGCTTTTCGTGTATAGTATTCAAACGCATGAAACATTATTCATTTTTGATGCCTTTGATAAGGCTGTCATATATTTTTCCGCCATCTCCATAACTATGCATTTAGATGTAGTTATCATTTGCACAGTTGTTACAGAAAGTTGCGTCCTTATCTCAAGAGAAGTACCCCATTGGCCTCACTCGGATCGCTCAAAATACCAATATCAGAATCCCCTCTCCTACTCTGGCCCATACGCAATCGAAGGAAACCGACTGTAGGCCACAGTCATTACTAAGTGGTTTGCAGGCCACTGAAAGAAAATTCGGCTCCCCATCGTTCAGCGCTAAGCGTGAATCACAAATGAGAGTAACTCGAACATCCCTGTATGACGGCAGTTCGGCAAGTTTAGTGCTTCGAATAATTCCTTAATGTTCCTTAATGATTTCAAGTTGATTAGGGAGAGGATGGATCCTAGGGACTCCATTTAATACGGATAGCGATCTCGCAGCTCATGAGATCTGCTAGGCACAAGGAACCTTCGACGGTCCTAAACGGCGGATGTTGTTATAGAGGTTCGGGGCTTTCGGAGCTATTCCTGGCAGCTGCCGGCCCAACCTTATGTTGTGCTCAGTGGGAAGGCATGGCAGTAGTCCCCTTCTGTCAGAATTAGCAAACATGGGAGGGAATTTTGGAGCACAGAGAGTGGTTTGATGTTTTCATCACCTATTTCCCCTTTCTCTTCGAGATTACTCTTACACTTGAAAGAAGGCGTCCCGTCATCAGTACTCGGATTAATAATTTTTACCAAAAGCTTCACGTATCTATAGTGAACCTGAGAGGCAAATAAATGGGTTGAGTCGGCAAATGCGCCATCCGTTAGCTGAATGATTTCCAGGTTTAATGCTCACATGCGTGTTAATGCATGCGGCTGGTTGTTGGCTCGTTGAGCACGAATTACGCCTGTGATTCATCGCGTGTGAGATGACTGTATAGCAGCGATCGATCGCTTGAAGGCCAGTGCAGCGACGTTCCATTCGATTACTATAGGGCCTAAATTTTGTTGTGAACTATGGTATGAACAGCGGTTACCACTGATAGAGTGTCAGGTCGTGTAGTATGTTTTTCAGGAGAAACTTGAGCTAATGTTTCGACGTAACATGTCATCCTCATGCCGACTGCCTTAAGTTTTGGTAATCATTGTCGCCTATGATGAGTTGGAAGGCAAGCAACTATACTTTGGTAACATGGCTCACTTCTAATCAATTCTTTATTCTTCTTTAAATTGTGTTCCAAATTTCAGTTCTGAGTTTATTAGAGTAGCAGCAGTGGAACGAAGGCCTTATGAAGCATACGCCGACCGACGATCGCTAATGGCAACCAAATACCCTGAAAGAAACCTCGAAAATAATTTTCTACCAAAACACATGCACACTGTCGATAGTGCGCACTTTTCAGGAGGTGACGAAAATTGTAGACTCTATCAAAAACGAGTTCCCATCCCTCTTCCTTTTTCCTCAGGAACATAGCCATTTTCGAGGAGTACACTTACACCGATGGAAGACTGACCAAAGTCTCCACGAAGCGCCTTTTTAGAAGGCGCCCAAATTTTCAAGCCGCCTTTTATGTCAGCCCCCTCCATAATAGGCTTTTTCAACGGTTGAGGGCAGTATAGGCTGAAGGTCTTATTTTTGAATTTCAGCCTTATATCAAAGTCAGCGGAATAGCAGAAATTATAGCTCGCTAAAAATTGCGGTATTCCGGCTAATTTAACCGTATTCATTTCTGTATATCTCAAATATATATAATATTTGTCTAGGCGATTATGAAGGAAAATAACGTGAACGTGGAGATGTTGTCTGAGCATTGTTACGGCACTTTAACGTCTTTGAATGTTTTGTGCTAAAATATTTGATTCCGAAATAGATAGATAGATGCTCAAAAATAAAGCCGATGATTGAAGAAGTAATTGCAAAATTGAGGTGAGAAGAGTGTCATATCGAAATCCCACATATACTGGATTACAACCCCTATCCTCCTCCCCCAACCCCGAGCCTAGCAATGCGGGGTAAGAGCGAGATCGGTGCTTGCACGAAATGAGGACTCATTGAAGTATAGGTGGAAACTCGCTGTACTTTTGCATCTGAGCGTCGTTGCAAGAAACTTCGTTGTAAGAAAACAATCCAAATGGGTCATTTCAGAAGGGAACGTTTCTTAAATAAGGGGAAGAGGAATCGTCATGACACTGAGTTCGAAAACAGTGGTCAGTGCAGTTGTGAGCGTCTCTATAGCCCAAAAATTTATTTTTGAAGTTAAATAACTCATTATTTTACTCCATTTTGGTGATATGATAACAAATCCGTATCGTTAAGTTGGTGATCGCTTTTATCAGTGATTGTTTATTCGATATGATGCAATAAGCGTAAGGAAATTAACGAGATGGCAGATTCGCTATTGCACGTCAAAAGAAGTGAAGTCATTAGGAAGAATCTGCTAATTAAATGAGCGATTCATTGTGTGTTGTGCCATATTCCGTTATGGTCCATGTGATTTTCGAGAGGAATGAATTCATGATGCATTGCAAACAGGCTGCACGCATAGAGAACAGCAGCTGCAAGCAGCCTTTCATCTATACGACAAAACATTCAGTCATGTTGTGTAAAAACAGCGAAGCAACGGGCATTCAGCAAATCATCTGCCACTCTCACGAACTGCTAGCTCTTGCTCTAGTCATCGTTTTCCCTACTAGCATAAGAATGCGTTCAAATGCGAGTACCCCTCTCCTTCTCTCTCTTTCCTCCTCATTCTTCTCCTTATGCCTTCGTGGAGGTCATTTATGTTCAATCCATAATTTTCGTGCAAATGAATTTCACTCTATAGTAAGGTATGAACTATTGATTATAAGCAACTTTATGGTAACCGATTTATGCAATATTTATTCAATCTCGGCCAACGTATCGCTCGTCATTTTCATGTGAAAGCGCTGTCACCAGCAGAACATGTCGACACAGCACCATAAAGCACTTCTTATGCAGGGACATCACATCAGCGAAATTCGATGCTAACCACTGTTTTGGTCGAATAAATTGGCCTCATATCAATATTGGCCATCTGTTTGGACAAAAACAAAAAATGCAATGGTCGATTATGTATTGAGGAGAAATCTTTATTGTTTGGCACGTCGAGCATGTCTGAACCCGTGCCGATGAAAGGCAGCTTCACAGTTTCACTTTTCCCACTTGAGGCAGAAGGAACTGACTGGAGTAGTAGTGAAAAGTTCTCACACCGAAGCGGTGAGAGATTTAATTGATGGGAAAATTATTGATATGATGAAATGCCGAAAACTTCGATAACGTCGTATCTGTCGGCAAGCAAATACGCACTCCTCCTTTCTTTCTTCCTCTTTTAGCTATTTATCGCCATCATGAATGAATAATTTTCAGTCGATAATCACAGCCGACAGAAGGAGGAGGGTAGTGTTGAACTTCGAAAATAATGATTACTGAATTGGCTGTTTTAGAATTATTTCCAAGAATATGCTGCAATGGAAGCAAAAGTTATATGCGAATCGAGCTTCTCGAAGCTAATATTCCTTTTTTTTCTGCACACTTGTTTTTTGTGGTCAGCGCTTTGTCTTTTGAATTACTGCTGTTTGCTTGACGACAGCTAGCGAAAGAATTCTCAAAAAATCAAGTTTGAGTTCTCTGCATTGAACGAGCCTGGAAATGGTGTTGCTTGACAGTAATGTGAGGATGCGATCTTCAGAAGTTTACGTCGAATGCTCTGTTTTTAAATTCATTTTTGTTCTGGTGTTTGGTGAGCGCGCTGTGATAAAGCTGACGGCGTTCAGGTGATAATTGAATGAGGATGCAGTCGGAGATATTTCTCTCGGATGCGCGGTCTGCAACGCATTCATCACATCAACTGCTTTCCTGCACCGCTGCATCACTCTACGAGCTGCTTTCCGCTCATACCTCGTCAGGACGTATACAATCGAAAGTATTTCTATCCCTGATAGTGGTTAACTATAAATACCGCTTATATCACGATCCTTTATTTTCGATAGGTTTTTTTTTTCACTGTGGCTAATTTTTCTTTTTTGCACAACAACTTTACCAATAAGCAATTCCAGTATTCTCGGATTTGCGAACGCGTGGTTGGTGATGCTGACCAATGGTCAATCATGCAGAATGACTTTTGCTCAGTATGGCCCAAATCACACATTTTATATCACTCTGAATCCATAAAAGGATGTGTTTAAAATCATAACTGAATCGATTCGTTACGAACTTGTGATGGCACATACCATGTGCAGCACCCTGTAGAATTTCGGGAGAAGATGCGCCACCATTTGAATCCATAATGTGGCAGAAACTTAATAGATGCAACTGTAGATTCAATTCGCTTTGGTTTTTTACTGTTATGAACATTTACACATCGATTGATCTACCATGAAAAAGGCTTGCTTTCATTTAGTTAATCGGCGGAAGATAAGAGCTCAGGACTGTTCCCATCGCAGGTTTCCTGATCTCCGTGACCCAAAAATTTTCTGGAACTTTAGCTGCCATTGGAGCCCTTTAGGCAGCAGTAAACGCAAATTTCCATAAAAATGGATGGTAACGCTCGAAAATTGATTAAAACTGAAGACGCAGTTGCATAATGGGACTGATGCCTCAGAAGCCGGAAATGAGCCCGCTTCCTTTATTCGTTTTCTCAGCCAACTTCCATCATCTAATTCTAGCAACTGCCTCGATGGATCGGATCTTGTGGGCACTATGATGTGTTGATTGTAGTGAGAAACGAGGGGGGAGCCATGAAATAAGCTGACATAATCTGTGCTTTGCATTCATCTCAACTGACCAAACACTTGCACTGCTTATCAACAAAAGAGTTGATATATACACAATGGCTGCGATTTTCAACTGTTCCAATCACTGTGATTTTTTAAAGAGCAAACCTTTGTAAAATGCATGCAAAAATTTCTCTCCACCTTCAAATGTTCGCATGTTGCTGGCACATCGAAAACGGCTAAAAGTTAGTCATGGCACATGAGGGTGCTATTTGAGAAACGCCGTGCGAACCAAAGTTCATACGCCTTGCGCACTGGTTCCTGAGTTGAAGTCATCGCGCGGACAGACAGATGCACACAAAGGTCCGCACAAACACGACGTTGCCGTAGGGTATCCTTGAAAAGCAATTTTTCAAAAGCGGCAATACTGACGTATTGTCAATCTCTTTGCTCCACCTTGTCATATACAGAAGAGAAAGCATAATACAAATTTTCGAATTTGGGTTAAAGCGAGAACGGCAGAGGTAGATTTTGAGTAATCATTCGTTCTAGCTGTGCGTTACAATGTTCTGACTTTTCCTGGATCATATCCTGGATTATCTTTTCATTTTTTTCCTTTGTTCTTTACGTTTCGCTTCGTTAATTTTCATCTACTCAAAATTTTGAAGTTCAACTGCTTCGAAGCGCAATTTTTATTAGCTTGCTTCCTTTCAACTGACGTTTTGCTACTGCACACGTAAAGTTGTTTCCAGTCAAATATATCATATGAGCTTTTATGAGTAGTTCGTTGAGGTTATTACTGCTGTTTTATTAGCGAGGTCTCTTTCCTGGAGGCGATTTAGTCAGTCACACTTGTTCACAGGTCACCGATGTGCTTGTCTTCCTTCACGATTTCCTTCACGACCCTCAAGGCGAAGGGTCGTTAAGCCTATCGTGTTTTTTATTTTTGCACATTTCTTTGTTATTTTTGGAGCAAAGGAGAATACCACTGAATGCGTTAATTGTAACAAATATTCATCAAGTATTAGATTTCTTATACTCGTATCGTTATTACACATCAACTGTTTTCTAATGTAATGGCTAGGGTGTCATAACGCTGTGATATAAATGCGCAGTGTTATTACTAAACAACGTTTCTGTAATGCTGGAGGACTCAATAGCGCTGCCATACCTCGTGTTTGTCTTCCTCGAGCGTCTTTCTTCCTGCATTCCAGTTTATCCATAGAGCAAAGCACAAGTTTTCTTCAAAGCAATGTTTTCGCTGAGTTTGGCCTTACGACGAGCTGTTTCCCTTCAACCTCGTACTCTGAAACTTGGGAGAGTAGCTATTTTCTGGTCGCATTCATAACACTTTTTGGATTTACTGTGGAACGGGGAGTTTTTTTATTTCCACAGTGAGCATATGCTTTCATGCGATTACAATGGGTGCGTATCATAGTGCAGCCCGCTAAAGATTTCGGTCGCTGCTTCCTTACAACATTTATTTCCAGTATCAGTTTTGTCCTTTCAGAGGCGTACAATTTTCGACGCGTTCTACAGTGATTTGATTTGTTCATGAGGTTGTTTAGGTAGTTGCTTGATCGCTTCGCAACAACTTTCGTTTATATTTTTCATTGTTCGCCCTCTGATGGGCTTCATTTGATTCTCACCTCATATATGGAAATATTGTCGAATTTTCTGAATTTATAAATATTTCGGACGCTATTGTTCATGATTTTTCACAGTACATAGATTTATTTTCGTGAAGTCACTCCTATTATTGCTAGAAACAGTCTTGATTGGAAGTGCAACCGGACTCTTCATGAGCAATGTTGCGTTGTTGTCAAATAGTGGTGATCTTAGTGTTTTTAAATAATAAAGAACATTGGAGCCGTCTTTTGGGATCTTGATGAAAGTCTCCTAGTCTCCTTTCTTGCAGTAATCTCAGCGCCGTTGTCGAAAGTTGAGTTGCTTAGAATGGCTTTACAGATTCGGTGTGGGATGCAGCATGTGCAAGCAATAATCCTAGCTTGGTTTATCTTTACATCTTCCTCTCTGAGACACCCATCAATTTTTACGATGGTTTGCTTCGCTTAGCGTCAGCAGTACTCCATTTGCCTACCTTTATTAATTGCTGTCTTGACGGGCGGATCCTCTTTAATTAACTATACGTCATCCACGAACAATATGGTTCCCCTGCAGATTCTAAGCGACGTATATGGAAGCATATACGTAAATAAGAGCGGAGATAATGCGCCCTGTCCCCCCCGCAACATTTTATTGACTCTGTTAAATGTTGTCTTTATTGTCTTAGCTCGAGCAGATTTAAGGCTTCCTTTTCCTCTTTCAAATCGTGTGTTCATGCATGCAGCAGTCAATCCCATTTATAGAATCATATGCATGAGGTAAATTTATTATGCTATAAAGGCTGACTTGTCTCAATCCATTGCCTTATTGATCTTATCCGTAATCTCGATTAGTCCTGCCTATCGAACGTACCTTACGGAAGGCGAGCTTATTTCCTCGTAGAGTATTTTCAAAATATTTGAAGACATCAGGCAATAGCATGATTGAATTGACGTTTAAAAGCTCGGTAATCCTCTCATTTTTCTTAAGTATTGCTGCTTCTTTTCCTAGTTTACATGACCGAACTGGATGCTCTGTGTTAATGATGCTGCTGAAAATGAAACAAAAGCGAGGTATCATGCTAAGCTTACCGAATTTCCGCATTTGTTGGAGAATTCGTCAATTCTTGCCTGGAGCTGACTCTCAGGAGCTTTGTTTTCATTAAAAGTACCTTGCCTGGATGCGATCAAAGCTTCTTCACTAGAAAAAGGCTGTTTATATCAATCGCAGGCGGCGTATCTGCTTTGAGTTTCCGCGCGCCCACAAGTTCGTTCAGAAGTTTCGATGTTTCTTTGGATATTTCTTTGGAAATTACAAAGCTTATCATTCAGACGGTCCCTCTGATATTCATTTGAAACGCCATCGGATTTATGCATATTCTTTCTCTTATTTAACGTTTTGTCTCTTTTGGCAAATACATAGTTGCTTCATTTTCCCCACTAGGGCGCTGTCGTTGATTCGTTTTTTAAGACTTCTATGCCTTATAAGAATTTTACTTTTCTGAACTCGTAAGAATTCATTTACTTGCCAACGTTTTTCCAACAGAATCTTCGAAAGAAACTCACAAAGATTAATTCCGTCCACTGCACAACTGAAATTCTCGAAACAAAGTTCATTCAATCTCATTTGCAGCTGAATGCAACTCTGTCATCTTCTCGATCGGTTTCTGCACAAGAAGGTTCAGGTCTGTTCCATAAAACCTGAGTCGTAATTTGCTGCTGCGATCACATAGGTGAACTCCGGAAATGATATGCAAGTGTCTGACACTCGCTGACTCGTTGTTCGTGAATTCTGATAGTTTGTCGTTTTTTGCGAGATGCGTAGTAAGAAGGCGGGAGCGCTTTGAATCGTCATTTGTGTCTGCGATGAACATCGGCATCTTTTGCTAGAACACTCGGTCATGAGAACGATGAATCAGTTTTGAGTTAAGTCGATCATTAGAGGAAGTTAGAGAGACGGCGTAAGTAGAAAATGACTTGCATTTACCGACTTGATTTCCTCACCTTCCATTATCTTCTAACCTGTATTTCAGTGCCTTCCCGATTCTCTGCAATTCAGATATAAATCAGAGCCGTCACTGTGGAATAGAAGAAGTGATGAATTCTCATCACCCATGATAATTACGCATGCTTCTCTAGGCAGACCGAGATGCTGCAGCTCGATAAATTTATCCTCTCTGTTGGATCTGAGGTTCGTAAAATAAACGAGCAGCGAACAGTCGAAACCTTCACAATCCTATTGATTTGATGGGAGTAATTGTTTCGGTGGGTCGTTCGTTTTCGCTTTTCATTCTGCTGAGTGTTCTTCTGAGTATTTTTTCATCGATTTTTCGAATCGTCGTTAACCCAACAGATGTAACGTTTTTTAAAAAAGTTTATCTCACAATACTGTTGTTGGAGTTGGTATTCGTGCTGCAACTTACGCATTATCACATCGTTGTGAACTCCAAATTCGGCTGCTAAAACTTTGTGGAAAGCCTTCATTCACACTTCATTGAGAATGTATCGCAAGGTGCGTGATTATTGCGAGAGCAGATTTTAATAGGGCTGTTTTTTCCGGTTAATACTGCAAATTTCTCTCTAGATAGAAATTTCGGTGCCTAAAAGTGTGAAAAACGCTAGCTGCTTAAACCATTTTTCCCACACAACACAGGAAACCTCGGTCCAAAATATGCGGCACAAATAGACCTGAGAAGAATTATATATTACAGAGGAGATCCTAGACGAGTCCCTCAACTCCTGAATTTCTCGTACGGAGAGGAGATATTCACTGGGACGGGTCGCGCTAGGATTGCTTCTTTGAGTGCGATTTTCCGCTTAGGTCACCTATTGTTTTCTTACTATGAATGATGGTGACATATAGTTGTGACCGTTGTTGGGCAAAGTTAACTGAACTCTGATTTTTGACGCGCTATGCTTGCTTGAAGGTTGTAGCGCGATTTGCCCGCTTCATCAACGAAGCGAATCTATGGATTGGGGAAGTCGAGGCTGTGACCGCTGCCTAATTGCTTTAAAAAAAGGTGCGTTTCACTATGCTCGCCTTCCCAGCACTCAAAGATCATTTGCTCTTTGGTTCCGTAGGTTTGCGAACATTCTCACATCAGTATTTTCAGCAGGATTGTAGCTGCAATGAATGTGAGAGAATATGAGTTGCTGTGCTGTAGCAGCAAGTCTTTTCTTTTCTCCCTTTATAAACTTTCGAGGAACCAACGTCGTTGGCGGAAATGTCGCGACCAGATTCAACAGTCGATAATTTGATTAAGATTGGAGCTAAAAGCTAACGGGGATAATTTGATTTTTCGCTTTCGAAAGAGAAGTGTGTTCGAAGAAAACTGCATCGGCAGAATAATCCAACGAATTATATTCTCAACGAACATTTTTAGCGGGTTTTTACCGGTGCCAACTCAAATCACTTAACCTCATCCTTTAGGCGATAAAGGATGCTGCCTCTGTCTACGTTTTGCTTAGTTAGAATATAATTTTAAAATTCTTTTGTGATATCGGAAATAATCTCATTATTTCTGAGAAAAAATCTTTATTTGAGACACGGAGAGGGTTTTATCCTCTAATAAGGGCGGGACGAATAACTGGAGTCAGCCACGTGACTGGAGTCGATTGCCGGAATCCATAAGAACCGTACTAATAACCGGAATCGGCTATAGTATTCTAGCTGTCGGTTCTGGTTAGCGGAGTCCAAGTGAATAAAACGTTTAGAGGAGTTCATCGATTCAGAATACACAGACTCATTTCATCTGATTTGATGGTAATGAGTGCACAATTCATTGCTGAAGAGCAAACGACGCATTCTTACAGTCGGTTTAATTATGCCTGCATTTAAGGTGTTTTTACGATGAATCCAGATGCAATTCGGCTCAGCTGAGATCCGTCAGCTGTCGGTCCTCCTACCTCCTTCGTTTAGAAACTGCGCAATATTAGTTTCATGCAGTGCTATGAATTTCTAACATCGTCGTGTCGTCCATCATTTCAGCTTTTATGCATTGTGTAATGTGCATGCATGTGTATGTGATTTGCGTGTGTCCGTGTATGCGTGTATACGCGTCCATGTGTATCTATATATATACATCTTTGTGCGTTTGTTGTCCGTTTGCGGATGTACGTTTCGATATTTTTATCCGTCTAGCCGATGGCTTCAATTCGCAAGGGTTGTGCATATCTGAAGATCTATAGAGCTTGAATGTGCAAATTTTATTGAACGGCTTCGCGCTTGCGATTTTTTTCGGTGAGGGTTTGTACAATGGTCTAGTGACTGAAGAAAAGGCAAAATTCCCGAGGCTAATTATTTTTGCTTCATTTTTGCATCAGCTTGATCATAGCCACTGCAGTGCGCATGTGTTCTCGTGCTTGTATTGTACGCTTCCCACCTATGCAAGCCTTCACAGGAAAGACCCTCCTGAATTTCCCCAATATTTCTTCACATGTCCTGTGACCATTTAGCACTCTTCGGCTCTTTCATCGTCTAAATATTTGCCTTATTTATGCCTCAGATAAATACTTTAATACATGCAATTCAACGCGTTATTTCTGATTCCTGATGCTGTTTTTGGCCGTTTTTGGAAAGCATTAGAGTAAAGTCGTTTCTATGGCCACAGAAATGCCAATATTTTAAAAAGATCTATACGCGTATGGATCAGTTAAAAATATCAAGGCGATATCTGGAATATTTTGTTATTTGCCATGCACTCCGACGAAATCGCTTTGTGAAAGTGGATCATCGCGCTCTTTTTTACGCACATGCATGTGTGCTTTTGTTTCCTTGATCGGTATTATCAACTTGAGAAAACAGAATCCAAAGTTGTTAAGTTCAATGAGTATAATTTATCGGTGAAAGACCTCCTCTACCATATTCAAGGTAACCACCACCTTCGGAAAGAATCAGGGATATTCAAGGATAAGAAAGTGTCTATACATCTCGCACCGTTTGCAGTTACAGAAAACCGAATATTTTGTGGATGGTGTGCATGAACAGTGACAGATTAGAAATATGAAGGCATCATTTTGGCTTATATTCATTTTATACCGACAACATATGAAATTGATTGGCCAGACGAGTGGGATGCAAAAGCGCGCATTGTGCCAGCTACACTGACGCGCTTCACCACTTGTATGTTTGTGAGTGTTGTTGGTCAGGTGAACGGAATTGTAGAAGTGCGTTTTGTGTTAATTCTTCTGAATACTTTTCTGTTTGTTTGAAGGGCGGCAGCAGCAAAGTTAGTCCGCTCTTGGCATTTATAGCTGTAATAGATACGTGCAGTTATGAGAATAAAATTCAAAACGGTTTTACCAAAGTGTATTCATTATTTCGTGAAAAAAGTTTGAAAGATTTCATCGGAGAGGCTTTCATAATGTTGGTGCTCGCAGTCGCTTACAGAAACAGTCTTTTTGCTCGGCTGCTAGCAAATAATATGACATGTGCAAAGAGCATTTCTATTTCAACTGCACTGATCATTCCTACAAATCATTCTTTTAAAACTCGTTTTGTCGCGTTTTTCACGACTCGACGGCGTGCGTGATGTGCTTCTCCAGCAAGCTGTTCAATACTTTCAAGTATCTGAAGCTGCTGTCAAACTTGATGAAGTAGCTTCAAGATAGGAGATCATCTATATATATATATATATATATATATATATATATATATATATATATATATATATATATATATATATATATATATATATATATATATATATATTTATATATTTATATATTTATATATTTATATATTTATATATTTATATATTTATATATTTATATATTTATATTTATATTTATATTTATATTTATTTATTTATTCATCTTGTTGGCTACTGAACTGGAGTGGAGGGCCGCGTTGAGCTAAGTATCAGGCATGGAGCGTTGTATGCACACTCTGTTGTTCATTTATCAATGCCAGTGTACTTTCATAGGCACAGCCTTCGGAAATCCTAAGCACCCATTGTGATATGTTGTGTTTGACTATGAAATGTTTGAAACACAGTTTAGTACATCATTTTAACTGATGTGTTATCTACGGAATGCTTTTATCATATTCAACTATATCTCTGTTTCACTGGGTTCCTTCTCGTCGATCTAGGTTCGATGCTCGTTTGTGATCTCTCTTTTTTACTGACATTTAAACAACGATTGCTTCTAACAACAATAACTCCGAAAGCGACCAGAAAGTGAAAACATTCATGAGGGAAAGGGACTGCTAGCGACCATCCAGCATTGAGTTTTTTTCTAATTGCCGGCTGTAAAAGACGTAGAATGATGTACTGGATCGCGAAATTCCGACATTTGATTGTAGGATTGTATGTAAGGACTCTGTGGAACCCCGGCTCCCCTTCCCTTCTTTTCCCTACCTTTAACATAAAACTGTCCTTCTGTTTCTTTCTAAAATATTTGCTACCAAAAGGCGTTACCGGTACTACTTACCAACACCACATTTTTCCAGACTGACGCCCTGCTTTTTTTTGGCTAATAATCCCTCTTTTTCATTAACAGTCCTCTATCTGCAATACTTACAGATGCAATATATAGCTGTCCACCTGTACAGTATAACTGTCGATGTTGAGCAATTTTTTTAGTGATAATAATCGGTGGAGAAGAAAACACGAGAATAGAGGGGATCGCTTAGGAAATTGCAATTATGGCAGATTCTTTCAGTCCCTAGCATGTGCTAATGCAATGCATTAGGTGGTCTGGAAATGAGTGTTTTGATGCAAAAAAGCTGAAGATATATAACTTGGTTGGAATCCATCGTTTTTCTTCATAAAGCAATTAATATTCAAATGAAAAAGCTGTCAGCAACGTGGAGCAAGCTAGTTCATTTCTTTTTTTAAACAAAAACTTTAATTTCAAGAGATGGTGAATTATTGGAAGAGGAAATCCATCTCCCCTTCCTTTCTGAACCTTTCCTCTCGAAGAAGAATATGAACGTACTAAACTTCGCATCCACCACGACCCTCTTCTTAACACGACTATCACCTTCAATGAAAACTGGATTGTTTTTTGCGATGACAAAAGAGAATCTTCTCAGTTGCTTGACAAATGTGAGCAAAAAGGCTATCTCCACGTGCAGAACGATATGCTGACTGTTTGCTGCATTGCAGCTCGATTCCTTAACACAGTTTCTTGCCACATGGTGGAATAATTACAGCAAAGTGCTACAGCGAAGAATTGGAGATAATTCACCAGAGAGTGAGGATTCGACAAGCAGCACTGGTTGATGCGATAGATATCACAAAAATCGAATGAGTGCTAAATTGAATGTCACTCATCGTCTTATTTCCAGGCCTCCTGCCAATACATTTCCACATCACCTGCTGTCTGATAATTTGCTTTGAGAGGAGCGATTTACTAACGATGGGGACGTTGAGTTGTCTTCTAGCTGTTAATCACCTTAGAATTTAAATTTTTGCAACAACAGAGTAAAATCGCTTTCTCATTTTGATGATAATGTATTCTGCTTATTTTTTTGTATATGATATATATATATATATATATATATATATATATATATATATATATATATATATATATATATATATATATATATATATATATATATATATATATATATATATATATATATATATATATATATATATATATATATATATATATATATATATATATATATATATTTGGAGCCATTCAATATATTCTCCATGCATACAGTCCACAGTGGTCCATCCTGAAAACAGCCAGTGGTTTGTAACAAAATTTTTGCACACATACACAGTTGATGAGGAAGAAACGCAATGAATAATAATTGTTATGTATGTTGCGTATAAAATTCTTTTCTACAACTCTATCCACAACGCAATCAGCGCTGACTGCGTTCAAATTAACGATGCAAATTGCAAAAGTTAAGTTATATATCCGTTTCACAGGTTAAGCGATCAACCTTGTGGTGATGGAGGAAGAAGGCTTGCGCTATGCGAACTAACGTCGACAATTCTTCGGTTTCACTCTACAACCCAACAGGAAGAGTATCACCGAAAGAAGTGTTTATATTATCCATTCATTCTCTCCATTTCGACAATGACGATAGCTGCAGATATCGATAGTATAGACATTCTCGAAGGAACTGAGGAGGTTACTTTCATTATGTCGATATCGATTTTAGGTGATTCTTATTTTGAGTTCACTCGCACTTTTCTTTTCGATGGATCCAGTTCCTCTTCTGTTGTCTAGTTCGTCAAGGTAACTGATAAACTACTTTTCACCGATCTGACCCTGCTGTAGAAGTTAATGAAGCCTTCGATCCTAAATGTAGATTTGAGTGCATCAGCACGACCTTTGGGCCGCAACAGTTTTATGGCGTCAGCACAGAAAAGAACAATTTTCCCTGGATTCAACAAATCCGACCTTTCGACTTTGTGGTGTTCGAAATTAAACGACTGTTTGAAACAGTGAATTGATGCACTGAAACTTGCCTATTAAAGAAGCAAAAGCAGGTCATCGCAATAATTCTCAGTAATTCTTCTTTACATTCCATTTTTTTTGAAACTGACAGGGTTGTTCTTATGCAAAACGGCAACCTTAATTGCTCTTATAGTAGATAAGTCAGTAGTCAATATGAAATTGTTTTGAGCGGTGCAATACACAAAACATGCTCTTAATACCGACCAACACATAAATTGTTGCTTTTTTCTCTCAGTGTTTTGGAAATTTTGTTATAATGCACCAAAAACATGTGGATTTATTGAGAAGCAAGCTGATAATTCATTGTCAAAAGATCGGCTGCTTTTCTCTGGATTAAAGGACGTGTAAGAACAAAGACTCAAACTGACAAATGCGACCATATGGCCGAACCTTTGTAATTTGTCATCAAGCTTTAAAAAGACGACAACATTTAATCAACTTTGATTCAGTTCCTCTTTACCTCTTTAAAATATTATGCCAGTTTTTTGCACAAACGAAGTTATCAGTCGCTAAAGGGTCGGCATTAGTGCTAAATGGAAATGACACCACAACAATATTATATATATATATATATATATATATATATATATATATATATATATATATATATATATATATATATATATATATATATATATATATATATATATATATATATATATATATATATATATATATATATATATATATATATATATATATATATATATATATATATATATATATATATATATATATATATATATATATATATATATATATATATATATATATATATATATATATGCCTTAAATCTGCGTTTACTACTTGAAAATGGAGAAGAAAAGGCTTTATACATGCTTTATAGGGTCAACAAAAAAGTCTTTACAATAAACCTTCTAGTTCAGAGTTTCGCACATTTTCAAATATCATCAGAATCGCCCATGGAACAGACTTTACTGCAGCCTTGGGCAAACAGTGTATAGTGATAGAGTTTCGACTGGTAGTCAATAACTAACGTTATTCTCAGTGAAACATTTTCTAGTTCCTTTGAATGCATTCGAATTTTGGCCGTTTCTGGTCCCAAATTGATCCACTTTTGAGCCGGAAAATTTCCTGTCGGCCATGACTGCCAATGGGATGTTCCAATGTTCTCGATCTCCTTTTACGGCTGGTCACTATATAATCGTCGGTAAAAGATGTGAACGCTGAAGCGCTTACAAAACAGTCACTTGCAAGTATGAAGACGTCATAAAGGAGACCTGCAGCTGCGCATCGATGACCTTTCCTTTGAAAATATTCTTGCGGAAATCTTATTGTGCTTCATCACAAACTCAATTTTATCTCATTTTCTTGCTGTTTTTTAAGCGTTGAGCAGCATGAATAAATTTTCTAATAAGAACGTCAAGGTCTAACCGTGATCTTGAAGAAGAGATCGTCGGCAACACTGATATGATTGATAAGCATCATTTTGTTCAGAAGATAGTTAAAATGATACTGGTGATATCGTTAATGATAGAAGTGGAAGAAGTAATAACAGTTGCAACTGACTACGGCGAAAACGCAAGCACATTGGGACTATGGGCTGGAAAATTTTTATCGTGTATTGTGCGAGAACTCAAATGACTCTACAAGGTCAGGTTCCAAATAGTGATGACCTATTTGGAGTTTTCCAAATGATGTCATTTGTCTACCTCCTTTCTGCTTACATTTTGCACTTGTGTACTTTTTTCAATAAGCTTTCTGCACTTTTGTAATTTTCTATCTGTTTTTTGTTTCGTTGAGATTTGCTAAAATCATCTGTGCTAATTGTTTGTTGTAAAAGCTTATTTGTTAGGTGATTTCACTCTACATGCATCTATATATTTGCATCTATATCTACATCTATACTCGCATGCATCTATATATTTGTTACCTGTGAGGTGATTTCACTCTATATTTCAACAAGCAAAATTCCATGCAGATAAATCATCTCACAGTGTTAAAGGCCTCAAAATTAAACTCAGCTAAGCGGATTTCAGATTTACCACAATTCATCGTAGCACATTTAGTCTCTGATAAATTTAAAATATATCGCAGCCGGTGGTCGTTGCATTTCCGCAAAATCAGCATATTCGCATTGCGTAATTAACCAATTTACGACCAGGTCAATTAGCATATTCAGATGTGCTTATTTTTTAAAGTTTTGCTTAACTATCCACAATTCTTTCTTATTGTGCACTTCCTAGGAACTGCTCACGAGTATGTAGCAAGCTAATAAAGAACTAGTATGAAGACTTGACAAGTGCCGTTGCACCTGTCAACGTACTACTGCGGCTTACTTCTAAAACTGCAAGAAGCAGCTATTAGGGTTCGATTCAATTAGAAATAAAGTGGATGGCTCTCGTCTTCTTCAATTTATGGCTATCAAGGATAGGTGGTACTCTCGCTTCCTCTGGCCTAATTTTCCATTCAAGAAGCTCTGGCGCTGAAATAGTTGGGCCGTCGTTTGGTGGTAGTGGTCACAGCCCGGTTCTGTGAAGATTTTGATGGCGGGTTGTGGCCAATGGCATTGTGTGATGATCAGTTTGCGGAGGGTCGGAAATGCAGGATTAACGAGCATTATAGCCGCAGTCGTTCTAGCACAACAGTTACTAAATTTGAGAGCAAGTGCTAGAAAGAGCGATCGCTAATTTCATTCTTTTGGGACCTTCTAAACTTGCCTCGCAAAGAAGTGTTATGCTTGTCCACATACGCACGTGTCTGTCTGTCTGCACTTTATGAACCATATGCTCAGCTATATACTGGATGGGAACAATTCAGTTTATCGGATGCTTCCTTTGCAATGTTTCATGGTGACTCATCAGCATGGAAAAGCTCCGGACATTCAACGATGCAAAGCATTTGCGCTTCAGACAAAGCTTCAGACACACAAAGTATTTGCATAATTTTTACACGGTCGGTTTATATGAACAAGTGAGGAAGGATGTCAAAGGAGCTGGCACGCTATGTGCTTTGCATTCTCGCAATCAACTGCAGTTGTAGTGTGCAAGAAATGTTTCACTTATGCCTGCAAAGTCTCACTGTCACCCTTTGTGGAAATCACTAGGTGAACGAAAAGATAAACAAATGCATGGCAGAGGTGCTTTCGTGCCAGTTTCTTTAGCACATTTCTCTTATTTCAGTTTGCATCGCATGAGCCCACTATAGATGCGTTTCCTTATTCTCCATTAATTTCACTACTGGCCGTTTCCCTTCCCATTTCCTTTTTCCTTCCTTTTCTACACCTATCTTTGTTTATCCAGTACCATTCAGAAACCTTTAGACCTCAACTTTTGATGGGTGGTGAGCTTTGAATTTTATTGATGAGATTGGTGATTCTGAACCAGGAAGACTCATGCTTACTAACTTTTATCATAGTGGCTTTTGTGAACTTTCGATTGCACCTCAAATACGTACATCCACATAGACGATAGGGTGATCCCACCAATAACTAACTGCAACATTATCACTGATAGTTGGCGAAGCACAAAGAAGGTAGCACGAATTGCAAACGATAAAATAAGTTCACGATTGGTGAGCGCGTGCTGCAATGGGTATTGAATAGTGGCGAGTGGAGTTTGTGCGGAGTGCTGTTGGGGGACGGGATGCATCGATCGCTTCGCTGATAGCCTCGAGGTGCTGCGTAGTTGAGTGGGGTGCCACAGAGTGGAAGCGCGTTTATCCTCGTTGCAAGACTCACATCATCCCAATCTCTCATCGATCTTAAATCCCCTCCCCCTTCCAACCTTACTGGTAACTATCCTGAAATATCACTACCAGTGCCCCTTTTTCTTGCCTACTTATGCTCTGCAGTATTCGATGAATACGTCGAGCAAAGACATCGATCTACTCGAGGGAGCCGATGAGGTAACTTATTGCATTTGTTCAAGCGATCCTTTAATGAGTGAAGAGAAAAAGGGCAATCATTTGATGAAATGTTCTCGTCGCGGGTGCGGAGGTCACTGTGAACGAAGCACTGCTCGGTAACGTTGGCGCATGGGGTGTTTTGTTTTCTTGCAATGTTTTATGTGATGTTTGTTTCCCGAGTCGTCATCCCTCACTTCCGTTTCCTTCCGTGAGAACGGTGAATCCCTTCGATGCTATGAATTGTTTAAGTAGTTTTTTATTCATTTAAAGGGAACGAATACATTTTTTCGCATAAACGTTTTCACCATTCTTTGTAAGGGTTAATGCCGATTGCATGTGAATGTCACTTTCCACTCCGTTCACTTACTTTTCTTTGCATTCATCTTCAAAGAGAACGACATTGGCTGCATGCAATTGTAATGCCAACTGAAAGAGTGGGGGGGGGGGGGGCGCATCGGAACTGCAGTGTGCAGCGGGTAATGTTGCCACTCTATTATTTAGAAATGACAAAAGTGAAGTGGGCAGACCATCGAAATTTGCTCGCTCATAGGTGAATAAACGGGAAAAAATTGCAGATGTGCTCGGTTTCGAAACCTCTGCTTCCTTCTCTCACTCATTCACCCCTTCCCACCTCATCTTTCGTTTTAAATTCCATACTTCGCCACGATAACTAGGAGGACTGGAAGCTGTGGCGTATTTAAGGATTCTGAACATTTCTGAATATGTATCATTCGTGTAAAACATCGACCAATCCCAGTCATCACTGGCCAAATCCGTCCACATTTTCAAACTGAGCGCTAATGGTTGGAAACATTCGTGAAGAGCTCCACAATTATTGCGGAGTGAGGAGACAGCAGTTGTATTTCGTTTACTCTCAATGCGCTCACATTTCATTATTATCGTACGTGCCCAACGTGTGAAGGCAAAGTGGCGCATATGGCACATAGAATTTACACAATGAAGGGAGAGTATTCTATATGCAAGAATGTTTCGACGATACAGTCTGCTTCTGCCTTTTGCTTGATTGCTTTTAAGTGGCTTGTTTCTCTTATGCGGTCATGCTTATCATCTCATGTTAGCTTTGCACCAAAATATCGTTGGTTGCATAGATGGCTCGTTTGAAGTGCTTTCTCCATACGATTTGCTCAGTTCACACCTGCGATTGTTGTATGCTGCCACACTCGAATGAATATGTAAGTGTTAAGTGGACTGGCACACACGAGTGACCACATCTTTTCTGAGCTTGCCGATAAGCGATTTGAGCTTTAAGTGGCCGAACATCGTTACCTCCTGGAAGGCTTCATATATTGTGCCGCTGTCACGTTGCATGTGAGGGATCTTCTGAAATCTGACCAGTCGGTTTTTGATCGTAAAGTTCAGCGACGTATGTATGCTCAGGAATCAAGGAACCCAGTTTTTTACCCCCACCTTTAATGTTTTTTAAATCACTAATCAGCAGTACTCGCGTAGTTATAAAATGAGTTGATCGGTCCGGTTCATTTATTGCGATGATGTGATTCCATAATTGCATACTTTTTGCTCAATTTAGAGGTATATAATGTGACGTAATGTTAAAGAAATAAAGCGAAACAAAATCACCACTCTCTGAGTCTTCGTAAATGCATCCGCCTTCTCAACGAGAGTCCTTTTTCACTGTTGTTATCTTTTCCTATCGGTATCGCTTTTAGTTTATCGCAGAAATGTTCCGAGAGTTTCTACGTAATAATTTAAACTTTCGATTTAAGAGAGGAAACCACTTTACTTTGCATGCAAAGCAATAAGTCGATGTTATCAACGGCATCAATCCTCTCTCCCTCGTTCGTATTTTTTCCTGACTGCCACTTTATCAGATTTGAGCGTTGTTTTCAAGAAAAAAAATGAAAAACGTGATAGAGGTGTACGATATGTGCTTCTGCGTTTGGCTCATGCGACCAACCGGTTTCAAAGTCATCAGCGAAAAATGATATGCCCAAAAAGTCCTTTATGTTACATCTAAATCAACAAATGCATGAATCTTCCAAAAAAGATGGGTTTTTCTGCGAGCCGACAGATGTAAGATGCGTTCTTATCCTATGTGGATGCCGCCAGCTGCTTTCGAAGATGAGGAATCACCGATGCTGTGCACTGTGCTTGACAGATTTCATATTTCTACGCCCAGTGATTCTCGAAACATTGATGGACAGACACGCCATCATCTGTGTTCAGCGACGTATTTTTAAAAGCGGTTTGCAGAAGAGTGTAAAAGTGTCACAGAGATGACATGTCTCAGTGATTTGGTGTTTTCTCGATGGACCAGTACATTTCAATCGGCACTGAACCGAATTGACCTGCGGAATTCATTCATGCTTTGACAACCATTGCTGTGCAAATTTTTGTGCTGAACAAACTTTGCATCTTTGACTACCCTTCATTCATTCAGTTGAATCGTCGACCATATTTATATATGTCTGCCCAATTATACAGTGTTAGAGTTATTCAGCTCATCAAACACCACATTTGATTGAACGTCTCCCATACGTTTCATTTTTCGCTGTGCTCGAAAGGGCATTGTTCAAGGGATGGCTTCAGCTCAACGGGCTTATATTTTCCCTTATTTGTAGCTCTTCAGTTATAATTGCTAGTTTAAACTGCATTTAACCAATCTTTGTTTACGTGGTAGAGATGTAGTTGGAGGGGGGAGGGAGGGAGGGGTTGATTTGATGTCTCTCGTTCCTTTATTGAAGTTTCAACGTCGTTAAGCAGGAAATTGGAACACTTCATTATCTTAACTCTCCAGAAGAGTTCGCATATATAAGAGAAAACTTTTATTTTTCTCACGCTCCGGCAAGCGCTGTTTCCGAGGGAGAAGCATTCAACTGCTAATCGAAAGACCATTCAGGGATGATGTTTATAGCACCCCATCAGCTTGATATAGCATATATTAATGACGCGAATACTATGTACCCACTTGTCTTACGTTTACTTCTATCAGTCTATTGCAACACTCTTGAAGTGTAGTGAGGTCTTGAAAAGTGGTCCAGCTGGGGACAGCACTCCGTGTTCTCTTCCTCTTTGAAATAACGGCCATGAAAGGAATGCCTATGCGTTTCGGGAGTGCGATAAACGTTTAGATTAGGACATTATTGAACGGAATCAATGCTTTCTAACTTTTGACTATCAATGCTTTCTGTAGTTGCGCTGGATTGCCTTCGTTTGTTCGCAGGTGCTGTGATGTGATGTGCGCGCCACGAGAGGGCGAAACATCTTCGTTTCTTGTAAAGTCTTATGATGGATTACCCACTCGCATACAACGCTAGACAGGTATTCGGTCATTACGTTAAAATATCGTACTATTTAGCGTGAAACACCGGCGTTTTTTAATTCCCTAGGATCTTAGGTGCTTCTCAGAGTGAAAGTATTGAGAAGAGGGATTCCTTGAAGCAGCTTTTATGGGGAGGTAGGGTCCCGTTTGAAATAACAAGGTAGCTTAACAGGAAGTTACGAGGGAAAGTTCCTTGTCCCACATGATCAGCTAAACATGTCCACTGAACATAAGAAAACATTAAAAAAGAGGATGCGTGATTCACTGCTCACTGTCGGGCAATAGTGGTTAACATTGGTGACCCGAGAGTGAGGTCCAGCTATGCATAAAGCGTATTGCCAGCTTGAATAGAAGAGGAATGGCCAGTCATTCTTTTCCCCTCTTTCCTTTCTTTGACCTTCTCTACTCTGTGCTGGCTTGCGCTAATTTTCGTTTAAGCTTTTCAATGCTGTAGCAGTGCTGTGTAATTGTCTGAGAAGACAGAAAGGTTTTAATTCTAATTGATAGATGCAGCCGCGTTATTATTTCTCCTTCTGCAAATTAGGTGTTTTTCCAGATGTAGATAACCGAAATTTGAAATCGAATCGTTTAATTGTCAGAATGATGTAAGAAAATGCGCGAAAGTACTCATAAACAAACCCGTTTTGCCTTAAGTGCGCCGAGTTAAATTCCACATCGAAGCAGAGGCTCGATCGTCTTATGACACATAGGTCAACTTTGAATTGACGCAACTTATTGGCAAATTCCATTGCAGGTGCTCTTTATTTGCAGCTTCTCTCAAAATGATCTTTCCAGCCGCTGTTTTATTTTTTTCTGCATTATCACTGCTGTTCTTCAAGTGAAGAAAAGATTTCAATGCCTTTTCACAATCACGGCCACATCTGAGCAAATTCTTTCTGACTTTGACATGAATTTTGCAATCAAGTTTTTATTGGTGTTAATTGCAGAAGTTAGAGATATATGAGAGGAAAATATATTGGAATTTTATCATTTATTAATGCCACTGCCTTTATTCGTAACGAAATGGGGAATTTTTTGAATTCTGATTGGTTTTCCCCAAAATTTGCATGTTCTCCGACGAAACACAGAAAATTTACCTTTAACAGCAGAAATTTTCAATTTGAAGGTTTCTTCCCCATACGAGCATTCGAAAAATTATCAATTCTGGGTTCTTCTAGTAAATTTGGGCAAGCCCGGGCACAGCGAAACATTTCTCGTTATTGATTAGAGCAGTGTCTCACGTCATGCAACCGTCCCTTCGATGTGTAATTTATATGCGGACTACTCACCTTGTTTCTGGTTTCCACGAAAACACGTTTACGGCCTTACTTGATCGCAACGATTTCTGGTTGATTCTTAATTAAAGAGGAGGAAGATCGAGCTGAATTTGATGAAGTGCATATAATCTTTATTTCTTGCATTAATAAAATAACTAGCTGCAAATTCATCAAACCTCAACTTTGTCATATCCGGCCGATAGAGTTCCCACGTAACGATTATATGATACCTGAGTGGCATTAGATGTTGGGCAACCGAACTAAGCGTTGATCACCTCTCCGAAGTGTTCACTTAACCGACCCAGTCTGGCATAATTCAGACTTACTGCGTGCTTTGCAGTAATTTTTTTTTTGCGGTTTTCGGTTTTCGTAAAATTTTCATGAAATTCGAATTTGCATATATAATACTGAATGGAGGTGAATTCTTCGCTGAACATACTGTTTTTCGCTTATTAGAGGAGACATTTATCTTTTTTTATGTATTTGAGAATGATGCTGCAATTGCACTCATTTCACTTTTCATTCATTCCACTATTTCATTCCTTCCAATTTTTCATTAATTCCAATATTTCTAAGTGAAAATGTCGTCTGGGAAATGTTTTATTTGATTTTCCTCTCATATAACATGTGTGGTTTTATTTCTTCAGTCGTCTGTTCCGAGGAGCCTCTCAGCAGTGAATGTCGCATAATTCTTGCATTGCGTCTAAAGTGTCGAAACCGGATCGGGAAACAACGTCAAATGCGTTAACGACCGCTAAGAGCGTTTCATTAACGATGTCAGTTGATCGTAAAGTGAGTGTTAGAGCTGTTCTAGGATTATCGTCTCGAAATTCTGGAATTGCTTAAATAAATAAGTTCTCTCTTAGACAGATCGTCGTTCTATTAACACAGGAGGGTTTGAAACTCTCGAACCTCCCAAAATTTTCCACAAAATTAGTTCTTTGATCTTTCTGTCTCGTATTTTGCTGGATAATTTCTAACAATATGCCTATTTTGTGGACTCTGTTAAGAGGACGAGGACTTTTTGACTGGACTGGATATTTGTAATCCGGATGACGATAGGCACAGTTTGTTGTTGTAGTTTTATTTACGCTTTAATTTGCTGCTGATGAACGGTGAATGGTACCCGTTGACGCGTTTTTCGCTTTCATTTTGCAGTTAGATCTCCCTATCTAGCACGCTAATGTGGTCTTCGTTGATAGTTCGCAAACTTTTATGAATGTGAGCTCGTCATTTTCTGTCCTCACTGTTCCATATTGGCATTTTTTAAGCAAAAGAGAGGTGTATTAGGAATATTCAAATTAGCTACTTCCCATCAAACTCTTTCACAAGTTTGTATAGTAGTGATGAAGAAGGGGGTAGTTTTTGATTTCGATGATGCGCTTTGTACGAATGAAACTGGAGTGAGTAACGAGAGCGATTGGGCAGGATTAAGGCGTTTGCTTCTTGGATTCTCTTCTTCATCCTTTGCAAGGTATCGATTTTGAATCCTCTTCATTCAGCAGTCATGCGATAAAAACGATTTCATTCACTTAGCACATAATTTTCGTTATGAATCAATGTGCGTTTGAACGCACTCTTTGCATTAATATATTAGCTTTGCTGAATTTCTGCGTTTCGACAGCCGAATTTTGTGATTTGATGAGAGCATCCCAAGGTAATGCTGAGTTGATCCAGGTCAGTTCTGATCCAAGCTCGGGCATCAAATTTTACTACCTTCGGCAGATTAAGGGAATTCATTCAATGAAATCATCGCCCATGTGGACACTCATTATTGAATTACAGTGAACGGAAGGAAGAAAGTCGCCCGTCCATGTGCATGCGTTCACACAAGCCGGGCGGTTGTTTTGGGCGCTCGGGAAAATGTTTTACGGTCGCGCTGCGTCTCTTATAGCAATAATAGGATGCTTCGTTTAGCACAATAGCATATATTTATTTTTTGCACGCAAACCGATCAGTGCTGAGTGATATTTATAGAAGACGTTCATTTGAAATACTACTATAAATATTTTTGAAGACGTGGGAATATGCTGGAGTAGGAAGGAAGCCAATGATAGGCACTCCTTCTGAGGAAGTGTGGTTTAGAGTTCCGCAAAATCTCACTTTAGGCGTCGGTCTGTTTGGTGGCGTAAGGACGTATCACCATCGGTTTGTCAGAATTACAGTTCACGTCAGGACAGGGAATTGGCGCGGGGCCTTGTATCGCAAAGAGGATTTCATGCCAAAACCCCTTCTGGAAGGAGTTACCCAATTCAGGGTCTAGAGTGTGGCCAAAGAAGCGCTTCTTTAAAAAACGCAGATGTCAGAAACTTGGGCATTCTTAATTGCCGTAAATGACGTCAGAAAATTTTTATGAGCGCGTAACAAGCAAAACTTGTTAAATAGTAAGAGCGAATATAAAAAGGCGACTGGGAGGAAGCGAAATTCGAGAGAGGAAACAAGACAGCCTGAGGGATACTAAGCGAGCTTTTTATTTTACGTTTGAATTTCGTTACCTCTACTGAGTTAAGTAGTTGTCAGAGCGTAGCGAAATGCCGGGTAATCGATAGTGTTCAGTGTGCTTTTTATCGTCGTGCAATCAATCCGATGTTTTACTAATTTCCTTAAAATCGATATCGTTGAAGTTCACTCAATCGAAACGCCATTCAATAATTTTTAACGATGCAATCGTGAGTTCACATTCCTTTATGGTCATCATCACAGTCGCAGTCGCTCTCAAAACAAAAACAAACTTTTGTGAGTCTAGCTAGTTCTGTGAGTTTTGTGAGTCAAAACAAAAAGTTTTGAGAGCAGGCTTCGATTATGCTGAGTCTAGCGAATTTCACCCCATCGCTTGGATTGTCAGCGTGAAGGGCCGTTATCAGGAGTCTGTTTTTTGTATTCAAGCGGTTCCTCGTTAGAGCATCGAGTGGTGTACCATTACGTTAACGGTTAATGATGGAACCGATCGACGCGAAGCGCAGGCCAGCGATACGGCTCCGCCTCGGTTCCACTTTTCAGAGACTGCGACTGCCAATTCACTCGATAACAAATATGCGATAAAAACGGATGCGGAAGGAAGACACAAAAACGGTTGACAATTTAAAGCATTGACCAACATCAACACTATTTTATTTCAACGAGCGATCGCTGAAGTGATTTATCCATTAAGTTTCTCCAAACTAAGTAGAATATGCAAACTAAGCAGAAAACTTTTAGTAGCCTGAAGACTCAGCTAAATACAAGTTGCCTACTGCAGTAATCAACACGGAACATATTAGAGGCGTCTGTCGAGTTACTGCTCAATTTTTAATGCTTTATTGCATGTTTTCTTGATTTCCATATATTACTGAAAATGGTCCGGCAGTGTGTCTTGACGTAGATCAGCAACCTTGATCGTTCAAACACCCATCACGCTTTTTATTATTTGCTGCACAAATGTTAGTTTTTGCATTGATCTGTGAAAGACGTCTTATTGCAAGGCGTCTACATTTTTGCACCAAAATGTCATATGGGATAGCAGCGTGAGGCTGCCAGATTTGCTCTACTTTATGATTCTTTCACGTGGTGTTTCACCTTATAAAAGTGCCCTAAGATTAAGCGGAAAACTGCGCATGCTTCAATGACGCCTTTATGCTGTGCAAAAAATTGCGCGCTTCTGTTTGCATATGCTGGTCACAAAGCTGCTTCGAGGAAGTTTCCACAAAAGATGTCCGTATTTAAGCCTATAGGGAGGGAATGGAGAATGAAAGGGAGGGAGAGGGAATGCGTAAGTTATTTTTACGATGAAGATGTAGTGTGAAACCACTTTCTGTGCACCATCCTTGTGGAGGAAGGTTTATGCCACTGCTGCTAAAGAATTATGCGAGAATCGAAAAACACCGAAGAGAATATAATATTCTAGTTCGAATTTTGCCACGGTCCTCCCGTGCACTTCTCCTCATTAAGCCAATATCAACAACAATAACTCTCTTTAATCGGCTGCTTTTATATCGTATTCAAACATTCAATTCCTTCATTTTGGAAGCAAGCCGTGATTTGCATTTTTCAATGCAAATTTTAGTGTCTGAAATTAGACCAGTGCAACCAATAACGTTTCATTCGCACAGTAATCGCAGATTTAATTGCACGCAGTTGTGTGCGAATATCAGTTTATCTACAGAATGCAATGGCATTTTTCGATCGGTTCTTCATTCACATATATTTAATAAGACTTTATCTCGCAATCGTTTGTTTGATCTTCCGGTGAACAAAGAATTAGTCACATGTCATCAATCATTCACTCGATTGGTTGTCTTTTTTGATGGGTTCATGTCATTGCACAATATTGACTCGGGCATTGTTTTACATAGTAGTGGGTATTTAGAGACCGATAAAACGAAGTTAAAATATTGGTTTGGGATTACAACAGTAATGTAATGACAGTAATGATGGTTAAATGCCAGCTTGTATTAACGGTACTTTGCAACTTACGGCAGTAAGGCGAATAAGCGAATACATTTCGACTGTTGCTAGAGGGCGGTGTTTACATGATCTGCTTATTGGGCACAATAAAAGCAGTGGAATTTTTTTGATTTATTTGGACGAAAGGGGACTTGAAGAGCAGTCTGAGGGTAGGGAGGATGGCACATTTTGTTGGAAGCGGTGATCTGCTGGTGAGTGCATTGTTGGTATCGCAATGTGTTGATATGCCGGGGGCGTTTTACATGAAGAAATGCTCATTGAAACACATGCGCTGATACATGTTCCTTGTTTCATTGCATCCTTGAACACACATTCACTTTACGCATCCCACTATTTCGCTTTTCTCTGCCTCCTACTACTCCTGTGTCTTCGTTTCTCGGGATACAACAGGACTGTGTAATTCGCAGCAATAGATACTATATGTATATATTTGTTTATTTATTTATTTATATTCATATTTATATAATTGGGCTTCATTGAGGTAGGAAAGAAAAAAACGTTTTTGGTGGCTAGTTTGTTCGCTTCACTTATGGCTTATTCATCATGTGCACGAGCATTTGTTCTTGCTGAGTGGGCAATTGACCGCTTGTAATAACAAGTACGACGCGTTCTTCAATTCTTAACATTCCACCTCCTCAGTTCATTTAGTTAACTACCCAGATGAATGGTGCTGTAAATGCCTCAAAATAGCAACCTTTATTTGAAAACCGAGGAATGGAACGGAATTCAATAGCATTTTCACTGCCTTTTCATTCCTTTCTGTCTCCTTTTCACTTCAAATGAGCACTTGAGGATAACCCTAAAAGCTGCAAAAAAATAATCGTCAGCATTTTTTGACTTCTCTACTAATGTGGAACTTTTGGAATCAACTTTGAAGACTGTAGCAAAGCAGAAAATTTGTTTTTCGTTAGTAATTGTGGTATTTGGTTTTAGCTCGACGACCTACTAGGATAGTAGGTTTATATCAAACAATGAACAAACATATTGTTTCTTTGTTCGTTTGTCCAGTTTGCTGCTCCTTTTTGTTCCTTTGAAGTTAGTTCTTTATTGCCATCGAATTTCCAGTTTTCGTGCTAAATTTGTACAGCACCACACATTCAGAATTCTTAGAAATCATTTCTGAAGTGAGGTGAGCAATGAGGATGAGGAAGTTACTGTTCGATATGATGGATCGAAAGAGAAGTCGTTTTTCGTGATTAATAATATATGGCAATGCCGTCGTATATAACTGCTGTATTCCTTCTCGCTATCAGCAAAGCGGACTGCTCGATTAGTTATATTTATTTGTTGATTTTTTGTTTTTGAGTTTTCATGAGTTATCCTCCTGCAGAGTTTTTTTTCTTTGTTCAGTTCATTATTTCATATTAGCGAATTCCAGGCAGTGAGAATCTATGAAGAATTCAGGCATTGATGAAAGTTCATAGTGGCATTATGCATAAGTATTTCTCTTAATGTCTCTTAATCTGGATGAAACAATTGGCAGAGCTTGTCTATTTATCCATCCGAATATTTGCATTTCGAAGTCAGCCATCTTACAAAGTATATTAGATGGACAGCGAGGATCGTTTTAAACTCCACTTCCAAGAATCAGCTCACTGTCGTTTAATGCGGCCGTTTTTTCTTCTTGCGGCTTTCTGCGAGACAAACTTCGTGTAGCAAACCTCACAATTTCACGCTGACGGTGCAAGTGCTTCGTATTCATTGCCGCGTTTCTGCTTTTTAAATTTTTCATTCCTGCAAAAGAGACAACTCGTAAACGTTTCAATACTCATTATTTACTCATTTTACGAACTTCGGCTAAAAGAATGGAGAGTTTGATCAGGTGCGCTCACCAAACAACGAAGTGCCAACATCTTTGTTAACGCCAACGCCCACTGGCGTGTCATTGTCTTCATAGATTTGCAGATACTTTTTCGATAATCCTCCATCTTTCCTTCTCCACCTCACTTTTCTTTTGCTGGAGTTTAAATAGCTCAAGCTAGGAGCATTCAGTTTCTTCCTTAGCATCGCATCACTTGTTTGGCCATTCTGGAATTTGTCCAGAGTCGCTTACACCATTCGGAACATTTGTAGATTCAAAAAATGGAAATCCCTCCACATCTTTTCCTTCATAAAGTTGAGAATTCCTCCACAAACATTTTCTTCGTGAAATATGCTTCGATTTTGGAACTTCTGTATTACACAGCGTTATAAATGGGCGAAATATTCAGCTTGGTGAAGTTGTTAACTTTCACTTAAGTCAAGTTGAGTTTCTACCACTGCAAAGCGTTTTGTGTACTTCCAGCAGCAGATTCGAAAGCGATTAAACGTTCTGTGTGGTGACTCGAGGGTGGATCAATCCAGAAAGTCAGTTGCATCTAAAAGTCGTTGCTGGTTCTTCTTGCTCGTTTATTTTCTGTGAAGGGGAGAGGGTAATGTTAAATTGTTGCGAAAATGAGGCTTGACCCATCTGTTACCTACTAGAGTTCGTTGCTGACGAAAATACCATATTAATATCAGAAACTACGATGCGATGATGCATCCTTGAAAGGCGCTATTTCAATTCGTTCTTTGGGGAATGTTGTACTTCGTAATCGATGTTTCTCTAGAATCAACGTATTTGCAATTAGTGGTTCAGGTTAACAGTGTCGGCTAAGCATGGTGAATTTGAAAACTTGGGGTCATGTAAGCGAATGATGGAAATCGCATAACTTCATGTAACGCAAAGGTGTGTTGATGTGCGCATTCATGGCTGCGGTAGCCTAGAAAGAACAGCGAAACGCTTTTTAAGAATTTTGCCGTCAAAGAGACTTTGTCACTAATTGTGAAACTTGGTTTATTCACTTTTGAATCGTTAAAACACGGATGCCTAAAAATCATATTTTCTCATATCGTCTTTCTTACCGATGAGTTGATATCTTATATTCGTTGCCCCCTCCCTTTGAATAACTTCTATTGCTGCATGGTCAGTTTGCTGTCTCAGCTAAAGAAAGGAGTTGAGGAAACTTGGATGGTGGGATTTTCTTCGCTGATTTCCCTTTCTCCACAATTGCCTCTTTTTCTACGATCTCGGCCTAAGTCCACCGACTGTTCTCTTCCATCCGTAATTGGGATTATCAGAAGGCGGTAGATTCATCTATGCTGCTCTCCTTCGCGTTCCTCGAGTAACTCAGTAAGATAAGTCGTTTTACGTGCGTCGAATTAAATTCCAGGAATGCGCTGAGGAAGGTGGTAGGGTACGTGGTTTTTATACTCCAGCTTTTCGGACCGCCTGGTCGTGCCACCATGCTAAAGAAAAGATTGAGGAATTCCTGCTGTTCCGTTTTTAAACAATTAGCCGGTTTCGCTTAGTTCGGCGGGTAGAAAACATCTAAGCACTGACGTGTGCTCTCGAAAAGTGAAAAATTAAGGAGCAGTTTTTAATGGACGATCGTTGACTGATATCAAGTCCTTAAAGGTGGGCTTGACAGCAGTTCACTTTAGAATGTGCCTTTGTCGACAGCAGTGATGAGGAGACTCTTTATTTTGCGGATGGAATAGTATTTGATTGATTCCTTGCTGCTTTAATAAGGGTGCTGTAAAATCAATGCATGCCTGCCCATTCACTACTTATGCTTTCCGTTGCTTTCTGCTGCCAGTTTTTGGCGTGGTGCGAGGGTTCTTTGAGTTGTCGCTTTATTAGCCCAGCATCCCCATGATGCTTGTCGCATTTTGTTCAAATCGGGAAGTGTAGACGTAGCTTCTTAGCATTCTTTAAAGTAACCAAAGGTGTCGAATTTCCTTCCAGCAGTACCCGTAACTTTCCATTCTTTTGTGGACAGTTGTCATGCAAAGGCCTGACGTCTGCTTATCTTGCAGACTAATCTCTACTGATTTTCCTTGTCAATGCATCCGCTATTCCAAGTTTACTATGATGCATTTTCATCACCGATGTCTTGTCTCTATACAACAGGTGCATTCTGTCCTCTTCTTTCTGTTTATTGTCCTTCTGCTAGCCTTATTTTTATGTCGAATTAGCAGTTCTGCTGGCGGATCGTTGGCCGCATTGCCACACAAGCAAATAACCATACTTAATAATATTTCGACATTTAATTACTCTCCTTACCATCCATACCAGCTAAATTTGCTGGATTGAAATTCAGGTCAAGCCTTTGTTGACCCTTCATTTGTTGCAGTTGCAGTTAATCTGATATACAAAGACCGCGTTGCAGCCCTCGTTGCCTCTTGCTGTGTGCCCCCTTAGCAATCATTTGTGTATAGAATCAAGTTTTCAACAGGTCGGACAGTTCCTAGTTGCTTTACTTAGAATTTAAGCATCGGAAAAGATGTCACTTTCAGTTCTCTCCTATCCATCTAAAAGCCCCTGAAGCAGATTTTGTTGAGGAGGGGAGAGGATGTTAGTCTTTGGACGTAGCGGTGCTTTTTAGTTAGCAATTTCTAACAGGAACCTCTGTCCCGATCAAAATAGCCTTGTTTTCTTCCTGGGAGTAGGCATATGCCGTGCTGGGCCGCCATTGCAAATGGTGCATTAATCCCCCTTTGGAAATTTCTTTGCCAAGTAAGCACGGCAAAGGGTTCTCTGGAAGATGGCCGATATGTAGACGAGATAATTTTCGTTGAGGAAAGCTCTCACTGCAAGAATTGGCTGGTTTTCTGTCCGGAATTGTTTACATTATTCGGCACATTAAATTGTTCGCTTTTCATCAAAAATGTGGTCATTTGGATTTTGATGGTCACGTCTTGCGAAGATTATGGACTGAACAATGTCGCAGCGGAAGTATCTGAAATGGCAGATGCGTGCATAAATTCACATAGACAGTGTCTTCAAGGCACGAAGTCTCGATCAGAGATTTGCACTGGGCGCTTGAAAAGATCATAGCCATCATTCGTGAACTGCATTCAAACAACAGTCTATTTCTTATATTTACATAACTGGAAATGGATAGGACAAGAGGGTATATGGCATTTTTTGAAAAGAATTTCGTTTCTGCTCATGAAATTTGCCTCAAGGTAGCAAACTAAAACAGTGCAAGTGCTGGTCTGACACGATTTGGTTTATTCAAAAACATTTTGAGGCATTGCTTTGCTTGAATTCATTATGTGATCATATAATTTAAGGAATGCCTTGAAATTTAAATCGAAGAATTGCTTTGCGGGGTCTTTTCAAAAACATTGACGCGGTTTTGGAATGAATTTAGATTAGCGAACCAATATCTCTGTTCGTCATGTGAGCACTGCGAGTGGGACATCAAATGAGTGGTTCCTTTTGATACTTCAAATTTACATTTCGACGCTGTCCAATAATCATTAACTTGTATGTTAGCGCGATAATCAGTTAAAGTTGTCGCCACGATGGCACTATAAATTCGATGAATTCATAGACCGTGGTGGAAAGAATCGAAGGATTTAAGCTGTTTTGTTGAGCAAAATCATATGGTGGGCACCTCTGCTCGAGGAAAGACAAATAAGTATCACAAGTTCGGCCAATGGAGAGAGAAATGCTCTGCTCTCAGTCAGCATGACTGGTGGCAAAGGGATATGGTAATGTTTTACATTAAGGGGTTGAATACATGTAAGTAAAATGACTATAAGATGACTACTGATTGGGACGAAAAATGAACTATTCGTATTCTTTATTCACCACAATAAATTGAAGAGTAGGTCGAACATGTTCGAACAGCCACAGAAAACGTTTTGAACATAATTTGATGCAAGAGCGCTCTTGAAATAACCGTTGTATAAAAGGGGTAGAAGAATCTCTTGAACATAAACCAGCTGGGTTCACTTCAGTCACTAAGCGAGAAATTATAGCGTTCAGGTGAGAAATTCCTGCGACGGAACCGTGACATTCCATAAAGGGGCACTATCCATGGTGTCACTTCACGGATGAGTTCGTTTAAAATAAAAATAGAGCAGCTAGTAAAATGAGTTCGTCAGAACAGGTTTATCTGAACCATTCAGTGAGTGCACGTCAACATGCTTATTTAAATGATCATGTCAAGCGAGTTTTCGTATGCAGCGTCTTTCACTTCTGATTTATGTGTTTGCCGTCCTTTCGACTATTTGCCACATTGCAGTAGGCTTACTATTTCTAAGGAGTAGAGTGTAATGACCGGACATTTTAAGGATATTTTGTCCTCAAAATATTATACTCATATATTACGTTTTTGTGAGGTGTTTGAAATAATTTCTTACGGATATGTAATCTGGTTGATCGCATTAGTGTTACACTCAGTGGCACAAATGTGCATATTTTTAGTGCGCACTAAACACTCGCTTCTAATTAGTTGTGTCATGAAAGCATAGTGGACATGAAGCGGGGTGCTGCGATTTGCGGCGCCTCTGTCCCTCTTTCTAATTCGGATAAGTGTCTCACTGAGTTGTGCACCTGACTGTGATGTAATGCGGTTGTCGCTGGAGTGCTTGCATAACTTGCCTGCAATTGCGGTTACCGGAGTATTGCTAATATGATAGAAAGCGTCACTAGCTCACTCGACGCTTTTTTCGCTGTGCCTCTTGAGGCATTGCTTCTTATCAGGATGTTAAACATAATAGACGACTGACTGACCATCGGAAGCTGTTAAAACGAGCGGTGCTAATAAACGATACAAGCCAGTATTGAGTTGAATATACTGGCATCATTCAGTGGTTGGCAATATAGCTTTCCCTTACTATCAAATCATCTCATAAAAAAATATGAGATGAATTTCACCTTCACCCTTGGTTGTCGTACTGGTTATGTTTTAACTGCAGTGTGGGTCACATTTGGGATGTGTTTATGGGTAAACGTCAAGCTGCCAAGCTTGGATTTGGATTAATTAACGTGCACTCTTACAGAAAAGTGTCTAATGCAGTAATCTTAGTAGATTAATCTTGTGTTGTATCAGCTGAGGAAGTGGATTTAAATAGGGATTACGTCCACCTGTCAGCCAGAGCATAGGAAGAAGATCCGACAAACAGGCAAATGCATATCAGCGTTTATTAACAAACCGTATACTGAGACACTCCATGAAGTACGAATTGAGCCTCTTGTTGCAGAAATTCCTTTTTCCCGATTAACCGTCGATCACTACACGTATATGAAATATTTGCAGGAGTTGGTGGTTGCGGGCCCGCTGGAGCGCAATTGGCGGGGTATTGGCATCGCACTTTTCGTGATTGCCGTAATGTGCTCCCTCATCGTGGCCGCAGTCTTCCTCTTTACTCCATGTGAGTCGTGTCGGTCTGATCACTTCAGAATCCCATTTCCAACCAGAAGTGCCGATCTTGGCTTTGTCAGTAGAACTCTCATCGAATTTCGCTTGAAAGTGATTTTTCACCAGTAAGGAGTTTACTTCAGCAGGGATTAGACTATATCACATAAGTAGTCCATATTTACCTTTCGGGAAGCGGGACTAAATTTTTGCTCGTTTACGCAGCAACGAAGATCCCGCGCTCAATATCGTTCACTTATATTTAAAACTTGTCAGGGACAACCGATTAGCAGTGATCCTTGCTCGCTAACAGTCACTCGATTTGGTTGTTTACACAGATTTCCATGTTATTGTTTCAAGATGTTTTATGGTATATTGGCGTATTTCTCTTCAGTTTTCAATGAATTCAATAGTCACTTTTTTTGGCCAAAATTTGTTTCTCATCATTTGATAAGCTGCCAGATATTTTTTTCCCGTAAAGTGGAAACCCACTTTGAAAGGGAAAACTGTAAAGCACGATCCTATTTCAGCGATTCGTCAGTGATGTTTCCGGTTAATCCTTAATTCAGTTGGAAAAGACGCAGAATTCGTCAGACTGTTTTTTGGATGATTTTCTTCTGGAATTTCCGAAATATTTAATTGTTTCCCTCTCCCCGTGCAATTTTGCAGAGTCTTTGCTTCGTTGCATTGTTTTTTATCACTTGATATGGTTCATTTTCTGAAAATCGTGAAGTGTGAGGTTAAGCTATTATTTGAAAAGCATGGTTGGAATGGTTGTCTACATGTGACTCTTCATTTATTCATCTCAGGAATGTCGATCACAGCTGGCATGAACCTACGAGCGATGAGGGGATGCCGTGGGAAGAAGGGTGTCCCTTTTCTCCCTCGCGCTACCGCCTTTCAACGTGGGAGACGATACGTCTCTTCCTCCTCCCCTCCTACCTTCCCAACTTTTCTTCCCTTCCCCTTCCTTCCCCCAAATCTAATTTACTTGCTGTAAAGCACTTGTTTCCTCCTTTCTTTTTTTGAAAATTTCTATTCCGTTCTTCTTTATGTGAGTTAATTTAGTAGGAAAAACTCAGACAAGCAAGTTTTGAAAAAGTTTCTTTTTTTCGCACAACTCGTTAACCATTATGCAGCGATAATTCTCAGCGTTGCGTATACATCCTACTAATATGTAATATGTGGTTCCAACGGAAGAGAAATATATTTGCTGGGTTACTCAGTTTTGCGGTTTGCAAGAATTCATCATTGAATGGCCCTTTTTAATCGGCGAAAGTGACTGCGTTTGACGAAGTGCAGCAAATGGCATTTACTTTTTTTTTTTACTTCCTGAGCGTATTTTTCTGTCTTCATTTTCATAGGTCCATTCTCGTAAGATCTATTCGAAGTGTGTGTCCCCCCCCCCCCCCCCACCATTCACCTCCTGCTCAAGCTACATGGCAATGAGGTAGGAATCGCAAGTTGGCGCATTAGCTGTAGCCGTTCAGCGAAGTAACTCGGGGGACGGCACGTATTAGAGACACAGCGGGCGTGAACTAATGGCTCTGAATATGAAAAACGCTCTGAATCACAGAACTTGCGATATAAAGTTGAATTTGCACTGAAGAAAGCACTTAGCGCTCAGAAACGCCCTTTAGAGCGGCGTGCACTCTAACAGCGCTTGAAGGATAGTGGAGAAAGTGGAGGTGAAGACGGCGGAGAAATGAAAAGTCGCATAAAAGCTCTCCAAAGGATCCCAGCGTTGCCGAATATATCCAGCTTCTTCCTCATGCAAGGGTTTGGGAGATATTCGACTGAGCTGACCCTGCGACTTGTTCTGTCAAATTCTTGTGAAGGACTTTGTTTTCTTTCTGACGATATATTGAAAAAGATCGAAGAGAAGATTGTGGAAGACGCGGAAGCGTCATCTGAGGCGTTCGTCATTGCTGACGTTTGTGGCGGTGGATGTACATAGTGTTATTGGGACAACGATGAGATGGATCTCTCAAGAATGCATTCTTGGCCTTCAAGAAATTATCCAGATATGATGATGCGCGTACGGATAAATGAGCTTGCATGAAAATTTTGGACGGCAGTGATGTAAGTAGAACTCGGGTTGTGGAAAGTGCAATTTTTTGGCCACAAAAATAGTCGGCACAACATATAAAATCTGCAGCCTATATATATATATATATATATATATATATATATATATATATATATATATATATATATATATATATATATTGTGCTATATATATTACTCTTGCTCTTTGGAAAAGTGGTATAGGTAAAGTGCTGCGCCGTAGAGATGAGTACGAATGCACTAACGTACAAAAAAGTTTGCTAATCACCGATAAAGGACTAGTCTTAATATTCCTCCCGCATTTATCAGAAACCAGTGTGCAGCAAACCATGCGAAGGTAAGAAGAACGTTTATTGGATTATTACGATGTTGTCGTTGCTTTTTAGTTAGTATAGCCGTATACAACACACGGACTCCGGTTACTCTAAGTGATATCTTAAACAATGGTCTTCTGAGTCCGATCGAGAATCTCGAATGGTTGGATGCTGACAGTATCGTTATCAAATCTTCTGAGAAGATTCGTATCGTAGATACGACAGTCACACCTCCTCACAGCAGGGTTTACGCCGGTGAGGAAGTTCTGGTACTACTTTCGAAGTATTATTTTCTTTCTGGATCTGTTTTTATTCTTATTGTTACACAACGATCTAAAGATCACAGCAGGCGATTGAAATGTCGCACCCATTGCAGTAGAGGAGAGGGTGGAGGTGTTTCGAGCGTTCATGACTAAGAAAACGAGAAGAGGTGCATTCAGTCTTAATTGTGCGTCCATGTTTAATTTATTGGAACGACGACTATACTCCTTTCCTGGGAAAAAGTTTGTGCAAAAATCGCAGTGAAGAGATCCTTACAATCTTTTCAGTGATGAGTTGATACTGTAGGTGAAATCGGCAAAATACTTTTATTTCTGTTCTCGTAACATTTTGCGGATAATGAAAACCCTTCAATGCTTGCTGATTTGTTTATAGGCAAGGTACGGTAAGGTGAACTCATGGAGTTTATCACATGATGGCAAATACATGGCAATGTCATATGATGAAAGAAAGGTTAGCATTTTCGTTGTTTGCTTTCATTCATTATAGCGGTGCGTTTAACGTTTCAAGATAGGCGTTTACAACGAGGTCGATGATGCATCCTGCAAATGTGTGAGGAACTCTTGTGGACGACAACTCTGTATGTTGCAGTCAGTGTGAAAAGCCTTTGATTGAAGGGGACTGCAAACGTGAAAACCGCTAACAGCCTTATATTCACTAACTCCACTTAATTCTAAGCAGTCGGCATTCGAAGAGAATGTTTTCCACGTTCTCATTCCATCGCACTTTCGTCTTTATAAGCAATAATGCCAGCAGTTCTTTTGCTTAATGAACCAACACAATTGTTTATTGTGAACGCTATATAAATTGACACAAATCAAGCTGCATTCCATCGAAATCAACTTCGAGCTGTCATGAATTCTGACAAAAATGGGCCGTACTTTAAAACTTCAGGTGTGTAAGTAAATTACTTCAATGGTTGTAAGAAGAGAGAGGTAAAACCTTGCGTGTGAAAGTATTGAGATAAAGCATTGGCTTACGGACGTTCATAGATTTCTTTCTTTGTTGCTCCGCAAAAAAAGCTCACCAAAATGTTCTTTATTATGCATTCGCACTATATTTCACTTCTCTTTCTTTCTCTTATTCTCTCTTAATTCGGATACTCATCTCTTTATTCAGCCACAAATCGCTCACTGATCTCTTTCAAAAGCATTGCATTTTCAGCGAACATATTTTAATAATTTGCCAAACCGATGAACATATCTGTTATGCAAGGCGCGTAGTGTGGTGGGAAGAGATATTTATGTGCGGTATTCTGTATAGAAGGCCTCAGCGCAGAAGGGAACACTTTACTCACTGTTTTCGCTGTAAGTCATCATCACGAGGTGAACGTCTGCTGGTGATGGCACGTAAACGAAGCATTCAGTTAAAGTGTTCTTTACTGCGCTGCGATTTATCAACACATAACATCGTCGTGGATTCGAACATCGTAAAATCGTCGTCTACATAAAACATGTTTATTTATTTATTTATATTTGCATACGTGCGGAGCTCAATGGCAAATCCTATCCGTCGCTCCTTAGCGGAGCCCTCCAAATCCAGTTACCAATCTGGAGGCGCTACTTAGCGCAAGCACCCAGCTTTCACCCATATTCAACCCTTGGAAAGCTGAAGTGCTATACTTCCTGGAGGATGAACTTGAGCATTCACAGTACACGTTGTTTATGCTACCTGTATTCGTCGTCACGCCACGCAGGAGAGAGGGGACTCCGAAATAAAAATATCTTTCTTTGTGTCTGATGGAAAAACGTTTTCGATATTTTGATGAGGAATTTGTTCTTTTCATCAAGAAACGTATAACTGCTGAAAATGTCTTACACATTTAATGAGTGACATTTCCTATTCTTCTATAAAATCTCACCTCGTCACAAACCTCACCCGCATATGACCACTGTGGATGGTGGACACTTTCCACTTTCGACACAGTACTGCCTAAGATGTGAATCTCTCCACTTATACAACGCGCATTCCAGTTACACGAAGTTTTGCTAGCTGACAGCTAATACCTTCTTGTGTAGATGGCTATGGAATGAGCATAAGGATGCTAAGGTTGTGTTTGTTGATGCCTTTGATGCAACTCACCAATGCGCATCTTTTTCTTGAATTAAAGCGCAAAAATTCACATGAAAAGCGCTTCCTTCAATCCCCCTTCCACTAACGCTTGTCTTAACTCCACTTAGCTTAGGTCACCATACAATGTTTTAGAAAACAACAGCGAGTCTATAAGACGGTGCAAATGTTCTTTGGACTTTAAAGTTGCGGTAACACCCCTTCTTATGTTGATGTTGCTGCTCGAAGTGATTTGAAAAAAGTGTTTTTTGGAGCTAAGAAAATGTAATTTTTTTGTGAATCCGGTAGGTGCGGATATCGCAAATTTTTAGAAGCTGTGTGACTGATCGTGTGAAATGGAATACTTTTATGTTCCACAACTTTTTATGAGGAGATCCATAACCGAGGAACACCTCTGCTGATGGCTGACTAGTTTTGCTTTGAATTCGCGTGGTTTTGAGCAGGTAAACCAGTTAGAAAGCCGTCGCCAAAAAAATCTTGCGCTCATAATAAAGAGAGAAGAAAATTGGTTGTCAGAAATCGGGCTGAAGAACAGTTATGAGCACAACAACAAACCTTGCCACTGAACACTTGCTCTTTGCACCGCCGATTCGAACTTATGAGGGTCGACAACTCTGCTAGCTCGGCTTAAGCGATAATAAGCCTGGTACAAGAGGCTCACGACAAGTTTTGCTCATATTTTGCAAAGCATTCTCACTCATAACCGACTGTGCCTGGAGCTGATCATCCTGATTTCCATTCTTCTGCTCCGGACTAACGGAGCTAGTCGTAAAACCTAGCGCGTCGTGCTGAATTTCTGTTTTTCCTCGCCTTCACAAATTAGCACCATGCATAAAAATTGTTGCGCGGAAGTTTAATATCACCACACCTTATCACGGCCTATGTAATGTGTGCGTTTGCCTTTTTAGTAGGTTGAACTTGAGCCATTGAAATTACAGTAATGAAATTCATCGTTTCATGCGTACAATAACCTTCTGCAGCAACTTTCGTGTCAATCCACCAACCTAAAAGGGACTTGTGAGCGTTTAAAAGTGCCGCAAATTTTTATGCATTTTTCTGTGATGGAGTTTTCGCTTTACATCAGTCGAGTCATAAAGGACAAATTTTATATAAGATGCAGAAAATACGAGTAAGTGTCGATGATGTGCAAGAGTGACTGTTTAGAAAATATTGGATGTTGCCTCAAGAAGAAGATATAGTTCAGAAAGGGAAGTGAAAAGAAATATGTTACACAATCCGTAGAAGGGAGGAAGGGGTTATAAAGAATGCTGGAAGAAAGCTCGTGAAAGCCGGTTGAATTTTTCAAGAAGATCATGGTTAAGCCTCATCACAGCCGGTTTCGTTTATCGAAAGTTTACAGAATTGCCAGATCCGTTAAAATATGAGAGAATCATTCTGTTATTCTGTATGCCTTACCTATTTTTTGTTGATAACTTGTGGAAGTGGTTGGCGAAATGAGTACAAGCGCAAATTGTGGTACCTCTTTTGGTACTCTTCTCTGTTTACTATTGCAATGCACTCTTTGTTAGGAAAACTGTTCAGCATTTCAATAAGTAACTTGTGACAAGCAGATAGCTCTCGAATAGTGCACAAATCGCACACCTTGAACAAGTAGTGATGTGAGAGGAGAGTGGAGCAAACTTCAATTGTTGTTGGTAAACAGGTTGCAAAGGTTGGCTGTTTAGTCATACAATTCAGGGTAAATCAAAGAACGAAGGCATGCTAAGGTGTGCTTTTAAAAGTTTGTCACAGCCATACGAACCCAAAACAGCGGTGCTCACTAATTCCTTTCATTAATAACTTTTCATTCATTCAAGAATATCAGACAAATATCATGAGCTTGTGACCGGTCAAATACGTATAATTTCGATTAGTGAAATCGTCGTTGCTTAAAATATAAAGTGAAGTTTTCAAGTCAAACCACGTTGGTTATTTAGTAGAAGTCGACTCGTTGATTTTTTTGAAAGGCCCATAAGCCAGCTAGAACGTTTGGTTCTGTTAGCCTATGCGATAGCCTAAAAATGGTAAGTCCTCTCTTGTCATTCATAGAAGCTTACTGAAGCCAATCGTTTTGTTTTAAATCTTTCCACGAATATTGCCTTTTCTTGTTTCGAATACAGAGTATGTTTGCCACCCTTCCCGATTGGGGCTTCTGCATTGAAGTATCTGCTGAGTTGGGGAATCGTTCTTTACATTGTTGGCATATTTCAGCAAAAGCGATATCGGCATTCACAATGGGCAACCTATAAAATAGCTCGGATACCAGACACATATTCTGACACTGACGTCATGTGCGTTCCTACACTTTAAAAACTCATTTATTCATCTTCTCGTTCAGTTTTGTTAACTTTTTTATTCATTTATTTCCGCTTCAACCTATTGACAAGACTTTCATCGTTTTGGCTGAAGTTTTTCATCAGTTCATTAATAATTTTTTCTTAGAAGTTTTTTAATGCCTACAGTATTCTAAAGGCGACCATCGAGACAGGAGGAGAAGGTTGCTTGGAAGGCAAAGGGAAAGGGGAGGGGAATGAGAGGAGAGGAGAGAGTGCAGGTGCAAGGTATGAAGTGAGAGAATTTCCCCATGTTCCGCGATCTCTTTCAATTTCTGTGATCCATCTTCAACACGAACGTAAGCATGCTCAGCACTAATGCCTGCATTAACACTCTCTAACATTTCTTATGTTATTTCTCATAAATTTCTAAATCCTCTGCTTTCCCTTGCAACTACATTAAGTTGTTGAGTTTTGATTTATTCTATTGTTTATGCCTTCTTTGTTATTCGACTTTTCACATCCGTGGACAACGGAACGGTCAAGACTGATTGTTGTTTGTTACGGCGGCCTGGTGAGGCGGTTTGTGAGGAACTAGAGCGAAATGAGTTTGAACGGACAGGCCTGTCCCTTTGCCACTCCCTTCTTTGATGGGGAGGCATAAAGCTTTAGTCGCAATGTGCGAAATGCACGCAAAGATCTCTTACAAGAGATGTTCTGATCGAATTGATTGTTGGCTGCGCAGTGGTATCCCTCACATGAGGTGTCAACGTCTATCCCAAACCCCTTCGCTAACCATAAAGCTCGAAAATTTCGGCATTTTTTTTTACCGTTTTGATATTCCTTTTATCGCAAAAGCTTCAGCAAAACAACAGAAATGAAAAAAAACCTAATTTTTCGCTGCCGACGCACTTTTCTTAAATCAAATAATATCACGAGGAAATAATTCTAAAACTCTTCTTCACATCAAATGTAGGCTCACTCATCGCGCGACAGGTATGTCAAAGTCGCGGTAGCTGCTCTCCTCCCTTCTGCATAGACACAAATCCCCGTACGCAAAAAACGCTTTCGTAATGCATTTTCGCGAAGCTTAACAAAGCACGCATTACAAATGATACTGCATAATTCGATCGCGTAGGGCTTGCAATATTTGCCAAACTTTTTACAATGGCTTTAACGACCTGAATGGGATTTAAATGTTGACGGAGGGAGGGAGGGGAGAGAGAGCGATGTGCATCCTTATTACTTGCGGTGCACTATTGCAAGATGCACTTCGCTAGAGATATAATCGAATAAGTTAGCATGAAGTTAGGGTCGACGGCAGTCGGAAGTGACGTCGCAAATACTGTCAAAAACACGTTTTGAGTGATCAGGACAGCGACTGTTCTGTCTATAGGCCTGGGAGAGTGATTCGGGCATCTGACTCAATCCGTTGGTCACCTATCACCTCAAATTTCAGGCTTATTCTTTAAAAACAATTGCGAAAGAGTTGCTTCTTTTATTATCGACGGAATCACAATTCTTGGTTGTTTAATCCCAAATCAGGGTAACTTGAGTATATAGTCGAGCCTACCCTGTCGTTTAAGCAGATATGCCAAATTTCCTATCAGAAATGTTGGGACTAGCGAAGGTAGCGTTCGTTGAATGCTTCATATTGTTGCCGTTGATTTCTTTTTTTTTTTTTGAAAAGGGAACTGTTCTTCACTACAGTTTTAGTAGGGAGTAGAAAATTGAGGAGTAGGGCAATATATGCAAAAGTAATAAATCCATGGTCGCACAGTAATATTTTTTCAAGTTTGTTTCGCGTGCATGTTATGTGGTGTCCCATTATAGTTCACTTGATCACGAGGACAATGTGCTAATCATAAAAGCGCGACCTTCAAAACGTCGAATATATTTTTGAAGAGGTGAAAACAAAGCTTTACATTCTTGTAACAGTGCGGTACAGTATTATTGAAGGTTTTGCGTTTTCATGAGAGAGTTTGCACTCCTCCTTTTGATTTTTGGTTTTTTGCGTTCGCCGTTTTGCAGTACGCCGATATATCTTTGCAAGCAATAGATCTGTGATCCTTTCCCCACCTCGCCCACAGTCGCCCATCAACTATGTAATTTTAGAATGGACAGCGGTGTTTCCAACTGCTGCTATAAATTTTTAGCTGTTTCAGATCAAATCGATTTTCGGATCGGAACTCGCAATTAAATTGTCGAAAGTATATTTTATTGAGGATAAGATATTACAGAAAATTACCAAGAATTGCCGGCATCTTCCTCTTTCAATCTTGCGGTTGTCTGTTTAAGAAAGTAGCCGGCATCTGTTTAATTAGTTTTTTCAGTTATGTGTCGACTCCTTATCGTTAGCAGTTCAGCGCTCGTTCATAAATTCCGAACCGAATTGCGGAAACCGGTGTCCTCGACCTCAAGATCGTGCGTTGAGTTGCATACCACGCAGTTTAGCTGCAATTAGAATTTTCGTCTGAGCTGTAAATACAGAAATTTCGGCGATTTTAACGCGACATTTCCAATTGTTTGATGTGAAATTTGGGTAACGCGATAGCTACTATACATGATGTTAATTCCTTACTTCTCACGTTAACAGGCACATCGACTGTTGGAAAAAGATGAGGAGGCGATGTTCTTTGTTTGCTTTAGAGTTTATATATACAGTAGGGATAAGCCGGAATAGCAAAAGTCTTTCCTTATTTTATTTATTCTCCGGCAGTCACCACAATCATCGCTTTACCATCCAGTTACGGCATGGAGCTTTCTACATTTTGGCTGCCGTTTATCTCACTTGTCATAGCTCTATCAGCCAGAATCTGAACCCTATTCTTCAACTTGCGGCCGACTGCTTACCATCACTTGCCCTCCGTGCAATCCGCCGAATTCTCTAGACGTTACAGGACAGAAACCGAACCGGATTATTAAAAAGTGGAGAAAACTGGAGGTGGGGACATACAATTGGAACAGCGATTGAGCCAGAACCGGAAAGCTAAAAAACACTGCAACGTTCCGATACATATCTAATATGTACATAGCACGTAACTGATTCTTATGTGTAAGTTTATGTTATGCATTTATTCGGATCGGGACAGTTATCTGTTGAAATAATTTCACTGGAGTACAGCATGTTGGCTATTCGTCGGAACAGTAGAGGGCTGTGCACAGAACAAGTCTGTGAGAGGGCACTTTCAAGCGGAAGCACTTCTTGTCAGAGTGAGTGCTTCTGCAATCTTCTTATTACTTCACCTTGTGCAGATTTCATCAGATGCTTCAGTTTAGAAGCACCCTGAACTGCTGTATCGCATCTACATGGCTGAAACGTCGTAAGTGTTTTCACGGATTGCACACTCTTTGCTTGTTATTTATTACACATGCTTGAATAATTCGCGTCTCTCTAGAATACTGTTGGTATGGGCATGTTTGTTTCTTTACCATCTTCTGATTTTTGTGCTAGCTGATCCAGTGAGAAGCGTTTAATTTCTCGTGCATTTTGTTAGTTTTCAACTGTTTGCATGTTGGTGACGATACAACGATATTACGTGATACTTGCTCAGATACTTATTAGTGAGGTATTTCGACACCTGGTTAACCTATGACTGAAAAAAGGTAGAAGCGGGAGGGGGGTGGGGGGGGGGGGTAGTCAAGTGAGACTGCTCAGTATTCAGTATTTTCTCGTTCTCAATGGAGAATTAAAGTCGTTAAAGGCTATCGCTCACTAATACTACAATTGCTCCTAAAACGCTTTTAGGGATTTGCACTGGATAAATGTGCTATTGCAGCGCGCCAGTCTGTATGTCTGCGTGTTTGTTTGTTTCTGGGCTACCATGCAGCTGCGATGCTAAATTTGATGGTGTCATGCGCAGTGTGCGCCATAAAATGACCTTATATGCCATCTTTCACTTTGATCCTTCTGCATCTAAGACAGTTGTATGCATTCAAAGATGTCGAGTGTTCTGTGTCTTCACTCTAGACTGGTCGGGTTATAGGAAAACATATCTTTTATGGAAAGTCCGTACGAAGGACTGGATGAATTGTTTGCGGTCAGGTGAGGAAAATATTAATTCGCATACCGCTCGAAATCTTTTAGCCACACGTCCTAACCGGTACTAAGATGCGTCCGCTGAAAACGGCTTCATAATAGTGCATAAAACAGTAGGCAAACAGAGGAATGAATTAAGTTCCCCACATATCTCTTTGCTTGTTTACTGCATGAGGGATTATCCCGAAGGGGTACTAATTCAGGAAACAACGTGTTTGACATATTGATGGCATCATTGCCGTTGCTTTTCTCGTTCTCCCATTTTAGTTCATGCACGCTTTTTTCTATTGGTCATCTCGTCGTACCCGTTCGGTTTTATGACTCACATCTCTCCCTCCCTTCTCCGCCTCCCTCTTCTCTTTGTTTGCATGCTTGCATGGTTACAGTCCTGTTATTTGCCTGATACTGCATTGTGGACGTGTTGTGAAGGAATTATGCAATGAAGAAAGTCAGCTTTAATGTTTGAACGTTCGTATTAATTAAACAGGAGATGGTTTAACGAAAGTGTCCGCTTCATACGACCTCGATGACACACAAAATGAGTTCATAAGTGCATTCATGCGTCTATATTATCCATGTACATTTACATAGTAGAAATTTATAAAATGGAAAATGCACTTTTACATTTATTGGCTTATGAAGTTTGTTTTATGTATATGTCTATGAGTTGAGTAGCTTCACTTCGAGAACTGTTGAAGTTGGAGCGATGAAATTTTAACCTCGAAGTTGAGGCTGGAGATGGTGGGCCTCGTAGAATGATCTCCATTATTAGCATTCTTTTCAATATTTCAATTTAAAGGGAAATTAGTTTCACTTAAATTTCATTAGACAGCAATTCTTTATGTGAACGGTCGGAGCAGTAAATATAGGAATGTGCATTCTGTTATTTGTTGATTAATGACGAAGGCGGTTGGCTGTATAGATGAAATTGCGCTGAGTCGGGCACGTCTGGCAAACCTTCACGCTTGTTTCCTATTCAGCACTCATCAATTCGGCTTGTAAAATTTGTGTTCCTTTAATTGCAATCTTTGTTGCATGTCATTTGTTTTCACCTTATACTTACAAATATCTATGCTTGCTACGTTGATTTAAACCCCCTTTTAGTGATATCCGATATGGGGATTCGTGCGCTGAATACCTTATCGACCACATGGCTCTTATCGTTTTTACTCTCTCCATGGAGATGCTTTTATTTGAGTCGGCTATTTCGTTCCCACCTTTTCCCCAGCCACACAGTATACGTGGAAATTTATACTTTGATTTACTGTGAAATTTTAATACTCCACGCTCGTTGGTATTTTTCCATATTCTTGACAAATTTGGAGGCGTATATTATGGCGACAAAAAGAATAACAGTGTAGCAGTGATTCATTTGCTTTGGCTAAAGAATGTTTATGCTGTCTCATTCGCATATTTGTAGAAAAGCTCGATCGCTAGTGGACTGAAGGGGGGGGGGGGTGGGGAGGGGAGGTTAAGGGGGAGAAGGCGAGAGGAGAATCGTCTCCAGATTTTTTGGGGAAAAACTTCAGCAGTTTGTTCAGAGAGATGTGTTTCTTTCAACAAGAAAATATGAAATAATTTTGTCATTGGCGACATTTCCTCCTCTAGAATTTCTCTCAAACGCGAAATGATTTTGTCACTGGAGAAAGTTTCCCTTCCCAAACTCTCAAAAGCCATCAGGAGCACTGCCCTTCTCTCCTCCACTGGCAATTTTGCTATGCTAGTAAGCTTATTAAACATGATTTGTTACAGAGTGACTGGCATCCGAATTTTGTCAAGCTTTTCTAATTTTCAGAACATTCGAAAACGTTGGCCCAAATCGGACAGGTGATGAGCTGCTGTTGTTATTTAAGTGGAATCCTAAATCGAACGATTTCGTAAGTGGACCTTGAGTAATTTCATACTTACTTATTTATTTATGCCCTCATCATTAGGTGCGGAAATATCCAGAAAGTAGACGAACAGAAGTGAAACTTCAGCAAGGCAGCAATCTGAGCGGCACCATCATGTAAACATCGAGACGGCCCGGTCGCACGTCAAAAGCTAAACAATTGGATGCATTGCAGCCGTCAATAGGGATTCATTAACGATGTCAGTAGGGAGCGGATTCGAGACCCGCTAACACTAAATTGGAAACTGTGCATGACTCTTTGTGTTGCAACATTACTGACGAGCTAAAATTGGTCGCCATATTAGACATGGTGAAAGTCGAACTGAAATATTTCTGAGAGCTGAATGCCGGAAAAGCAGTGCGCATTTTATAATGAAGATCACGTTGAGTTCGCGATATTCCACTAATTTTTTCAGTCCGGCAGTCTCATTTGGTTGATGTGGATTGCACTAAAATTTCTAAAAAGCTGTGCTGGTGAGGTGCTTCAGGATGTTCTCTAACAGTCTGATATAAAAGACCAAATAAGGAGACCATCAGAAGTGCAGATCGCATAATAGCTCAGCAGTAAGCAACGAAGTCCTTGCGATAATGCTTGACATATTTGTGCTATAAAATGCGGGAATACGTTTAACAATTTCCGACCACTTTTCAGCAGCGGCGAGAAACTGGAAGCATCAGTGTGGTTCAGGGTGGACTGTGACGCCAGAGTCACGAATTTCTTCCGTAAAAGAAAGATCCTGACTCCCTAGCTTGGGAAAGCAGTCGTGTCGGACGTCGTATGAGCCGCACGTTATTTTCAATGGGGGGGGGGGGGGGGGAAATTTGATTACTATAATTTCGACCATCGGCGAATACATCGAAGTTCCCGTGAAAAATATGGAAGCCATAGGTAGAATCATCGGGTGGACGACAGATTTTGAGGTCATCAGCAGTGAGCCTGCTGTCGCTCAGAATGTCATTAGAAAATAGGCAATGTACGCAAGGATCAAAATAGGACCCAGCACACTTCTTTTTAGGACATCATTACGAATTGGGTGAAAGACGGGTTGACTACTACGAAGCTAAGTTGGAAATTTCTTCCTCGTAAAAATGCTCCGATTCGTTTTAACAAAGTGCCGACAACGCACACTTTCCTAATTTCGAGATTTGCTTTTCGTGACAGGCCATTTCAAAACCTTTTACACTATCACTGTGTACAGTTTCGATGCGAACTTTCACATTCATCGCAGATGTCCAGTCGCATTTTCGAGAAGTTGCTGCAACATCGTTGACGGACCACAAATGAAGCAGAACTGTACGAATCTTAGAAGATCGTTTCGCAAAAGATAGCTCTGACCGCATCGTTGTTTCAGAAACGTGGCTCTCACTTTCAACAAGTGATTCAGTCCTCACAATAAACCGAGACTGTGACGCGAAACTAATTTGAAGCGTAGGGGAGGTGAAGTGACTCTAAATGGATGCGTACTCACTAACGAGTTGCTGCCATACTCAAATGCCTTGCCTATGAATTGCCCTCCTTTTACACTACTTCTCGCCAAAAGTTGTTTCATAATTTCTGTCTACCTAACACTCGATATTCATACTTCTGGTTCTGAAGAATTTGTCGAAGCAGTTTTGCGCTGTTTATAGTTGGCCATATAACCGCGATATTCGTTAGCCTAAACTTTAGTTTTCAACTTTTATTTTTATTTGCCGATTACATCCATTTTATTAATCGATTTAATCAGTGCCGTTACTTCAGCTACTGTTGTTGTGGCGATTTCAGGTTTTTGTGCACAGCAATGATATATATTATAGCGAAGGTCCGGAATCGGGCTCTGTGTTTCGTCTAACCAACGATAGTGATCCACTAATTTACAATGGGCTTTGCGATTGGATATACGAGGAGGAAATACTCAGTTCGAATGCGGTTCGCTGTTTAAGCGAGTTTAATTCTTCGAGCATTACCTCTTCAAGGAATTTGCCCACTCCTCGTTTCCTTCGTCATCTAAAGTGAATGGCCTTGAAGGCCGTAAGAAGTATTGCATGCGCTTTAATATTCATGACTTGAAGCAAAACAACTCATAAATTTGACGGCTTCTGCTTCTTCTTCATCTTGTATGCACTACTCATTGTTGTACTGTGCCACCCTCCGGGCTCTCAGTTCAGTTGTTGCTCGTATTTGTGCTGCTTGAAGGTATAAACCACATTTATTACATGAGAACAAAAGTCGTAGTATTTTTATAATCATTCCCTACACATTAACGAATTCGAAAAGTCTTACTCAGGCCAGGTGGAAGGATGCAAATGCAAGGTCACTGTCTAAGCAGAATGTATTGTTTGGAAAGGAATGTGGTGCCTAAAGTATGCTCGTCATTTTGACAATTCATTCCACTAAAGAGACGCAATCCGCAATGGTTGAGCAGGTGGAAAAGATAAGCAAACCTGTGAAGAATAAAACACCGTGTTTCTTTGGACAGCATTTTTTAGCCCTTTTTTTGAAGCCTATGAAGGTAGAACCCCTTTGAGATTATAGTCTTATTTGGAAGCCTGGGAAGGACAACTGGACCGTCCTGTCTGGGGGAGTACAAAGTAACTCACGGAGCTCTATCTTTTGTGCTCAGGAGCGAGGGAGAATGGAGGGATGTATATTTTGACTTGGCGGTTACCTACCGCTCCTTCGATATTTCACCATCATGAATGGCTGCAATCAGCCAAGTGGATGTGGCTTATTTGTGAATCAGCGAAACAATGCATGGTTTCATTTCCAATTCAGGCCTTATGGTGGTCGAAGTCGGGACAGTATCTGGCTTTCCTTACGATAGACGATCGTCAAGTGGAACAGATCCAGTTTCCGGTGTTTCAGCGGAAACAGTATCCATCGATGAATAGTGTCCCTTATCCTAAGACCGGTGTGGAGCGATTACCTCGTATAGCGCTATCGATATGGAATAAGGCGACAAAAGAAATCAGGCGGATGCATGTTGCGCTGAGGCATGAAAGGTGAGCATTCTCGTCGTTTGTAGCTGATGATTACAACAGGTAGTTGAACTAGAATCTCTGTGATGGCCGCTTATGCATTGGTAGCGGGTGCTGCAGTTGTCAAAGGTCAGTCGAGAACGGTGGATGTCAGACAATTCAGGGTGTACCATTCGGCCACCAAAGCCACACAAGATAGAGAGTGTGAGAGACGAAATTAGAATTGCATTCTTTGGCACTTCATTGGATGACTCAGAGAAAGGTGGCATGTTCCTTCAGGCTGAATGCTGTAACATGCCCGAAACATTTTCTCTAATTTGAATTAATCACCAATATTTTAGCGGATTGTTCGAAAATTTGCATCTTTTCAAAGAAGCGCTTTCAAATACATTCAGTGCAAAATAATGCAGCAAGTTGTTCTGCCGAGGTCGTTGATAAGAGAGTTTTCTTCGAAAAATGAAACGCGATCGCGACTGGGTCTAGGTCAACGTTTTCCAGCTGTGCTAACCTTTGTTTGCTTTGAATCGCTTTTTTGACTCACATACGGTTTCCATGTCCACTTCATATTGCTTTCTTAATGTATCGTTCATTCAGCCTGATGGCCTATCTATTTTCGGCATCATGGGTCACTCTATACGGCAGAGACCACCTTATCGCTGTTTTCGCAAATCGCTATCAAAATGTCACCTCAATAACCATTTGCACATTTGATTCTTCCAAATGTGTTTTGGTATGTCGATTCTTCATTTTTATTGCCTCTCTTCAAATTTCGATCATCGCAATACTAGCCTTATCTTCGGGATACCTAGCTACTGAGGAAACATCAGTGCAATGCACCCGATTCCCATTATCATAGGGGTTCATGAACTCGTTGAATACCAGCGTCCATCGATGTATCTGTACATATGCGTGTGTGTATGTAATAAGTACCCAAATTTTATTTCCCAGCATACCAAGACGAGTAATGGTATGTTAGATTTGCGCTGGACCGAAGGAATGGTCTTTCTAATATCTGGTTTTTTCGGGACGGACCTGGGATTCCCCGGGGCGTGGGAGAAACGGTTTTCTCCTCCTTTTACAACAGGGAAAGTAAACTGTTGCATCTCATGAACTCTTGCAGGTAGGTGAGAGATTTTTATGTTTTACTTGATACATCAAGTGTTTTTAAACTTGCAACATTTTGATAGTACCATGAAACCTCGATTTATTGCTTAGGTTTAAGAAGACTGCATCTGTGTCTTCTGAGATATAGGATAATGGAGTTAAGTTCTTTAGAATAGTTTGCTCGGATCTTAAATGCTGCTAGTTTATATGAGTTACTTTATAGCAGACTTTGCCGTTGAGATACTGCATAAAATTTGGCAATAAACTTTCATATGTTGCATCCTATTGGACGTCAAGAATAGTTCTTGATGATGCATTACTCGGTATTGCAAATGTCCTTAACTTACATGAATAATTTCAGTAGTATGCTACACTGTTGAGAACCTTCATATTTTGTTGCCTTTTAGTGATAGGGAATAGAATTCTTGGGGTGTCTTGGCAACCCCGCGAATTGAAAGTGACGCGAGCGATCTTTGCAACCTTTTTGCTATTGAAGCTTGAGTATTCACAGTGTTAAAGAAGGTGCGGGAAGGACTTCGATTGCTTAGACGTTGTGTTGTCTCCTTTAAGGCTAGCTGAACGTAGTGCGTTCATAGTAAGAAGCTTTGAGCAGTATAGAGGAGTCGACGAGAAAATTGATGCAGCGTGATTGTTTAGATGAAAGGCAAAGTAACCATAGTTGCTTAGATTCTCTCAAATTGTGAAGTGTTGCTTAAATAACTCTTTTACTTAATGCGTTAACGGTATATTAGCACAACGGCATATGCATAAATGAGCAGAGTGCGCTTAATTCAACGATATGTGGTTCAACGCCCGCATTCTGCTATATCGCCTTCAGTACTCGTAGCATTGCTGCCCCCTCCGGTATCGGCGCGTTACAACGCACGTCGTTTGCGTCAGAGCAGCAGCGATATTGCCGCATATTTTGCTTGAACCTTATTATAATAAGCTTCCGTGGCAAAGGTATCTCACGCAGCAAGTGTTCATCTGTTGCTTCTGGCGTAAAAGCCACTTATGGCGGAAATGACCGAGGGGCTAGTTTCCATCCTTACTATTGTCCGAATATTGAGTTTTACTTTGCTGCTGCAGAACTATGACCAGCGATATGCGATTGGACATCAGCGTTTATGGGCTGAACCTGAAGATTACCGTATACGATATTTTACGGACGATGCATATTTTGTGGAGTTGCCACATCGCAAACCCAACGGAGAGGTTTTCACACAAGTTGCTAAAATTATTGTTGCGGTATGTTTGCGGGTCGCTTAGCCTAATTTCCTTTATTTTTTTGTTTAAACTGCCTCGTGTTTTAATGTGTTGTGTAACTTCTGAGTCTCTGTTATAGTCATGTGGCTACAGGCCTTATTCGATCCATGGCCAATTTCACACTGCAGTAAATTTGCGCCTTGAAATCCATTTCTTGAAGAAAGCCCGTAGTGACTTTTTAGACCAAACTGTTTCTTACGGCTACACTGCGGCGATCTGAGGTGATACAGATTTTCAAAGAAGTATAAGAATGAGACCATTGAGTTCAATGGTGTCGCCGTTTTTGTAGTCCCGTTTAATAGCGAAACCATTCGTCCTCTGATATTGGTTCGTTTTCTACTTATAAAGATTCCACTGGTGTCTGTGATTTTCAGCTAACGATGGCTGCTCCACAAAATATCTTTATTTCATCGAAAAACTCTGCGCGTTGAATTATTATCAACTTCCCACTCATTTTTATTCGATTTTGTTACAATTTTTCTCTTTCATAAGAACGCAAATATTTATAAAAACAGTGAAGCTTGAGGAATATATGAGCACCGTTTGATAGTCGAAAGTGTTAATAGTGTAGGTTTTATCGAAGCACGCTTGGTGGTCTGAGTAGATATTTGAAGGTCTTTTTCAGCCGCACCTAACAGACGGTCGTGTGACATTTCTTTCAATGGGCGATTACGATGTCGTCAATATCAATGCATACAATAAGCACAAAAACTTACTGTAGGTTCAATTCACCTTTCATGAATGTCTTTATATCTTGCTAATGGAGGCGATCAAGAATTGCAAATGCGATTGAAACCAATATCGATTAAGTACCTCATTTTTCCTGCTTATGCAGACACAAGATGGACATGCAGTGCATGCGCTAATGATATGCAAATTCGAGTGACCAGTGGAATGAGTGGCCGACTGTTTGAGTATGCAAATACATGATACACGTGCAATTCAAACGCTGAATAAGTATGCACAATCGAATGGCAATGGAATTAATGAGCTGCCGTATGCGATTACCTCAATATTACGCAGATATGCGAACTTTGGCATTTACTGTATCCAGCAAACGAAAGTGATTCGCTTCAGGTTGTGCAGAGTTATTTGGCAGGTGTGGCTCAGAATAGCTCAGAATTTGACTACGCGTAAGAGAATAACTCAGCAAACGCACAGCGCTATGTAAAGTTGATCTCTTCGAGATGTGAAGTCAAGAGTGGCATCTTCGGAATCCGATACTATTCTTAACTGGAAAACATTGAACTTCTCAAGTTCCTCACACTGCCGCATTGAATGCGTTTCTCCGTAATTGCTGTGAGAGAAGCAGAGCGTTCTTGCATTCCACAAGCAACATATTTTCTTTCGTTGTTTTTCAATAACATATTTTATAGCACCATCGAAATATCTCTTTGCCATTCCAGAGTTGTGCTCATGCGAAGAAGGGTGTAAGTCAATTACTTCTGATGTCTTTTAAAGGCGAACTGAATATTCCAAATAGTATCTGCCAATATTGCGACTTGCTTTTTTTCCTTCCTACAAATTTACATCATCACAACGCCCTGTATATCTCTGTAAGACTTATCCGTCTGCCAGTTTTCTGAGGAATTCCTCAAGCGAAAGTAATGAAATGAGCGGGGATATAACATGATATGCGCCTTTGGTGACATCCTACAGCATCTTTCATGTCGGCTTCAAGGGAAGTTGCAGACCTTCGAAAATTCGAAAAATTTGCTCTCACTTTTCACCTTTTGTGTCTTTTCTTTAGCATTGTGGGTGGGAAAACAAATGGAAAGACATGCAGAGGAGACAACACAAAATGCGCATTTCCATACCCTTACTTGGCCAAGCTGCTTCACAAACAAGCCGCCACGGAAGTTGCTCCGATTAATACATTTCTGTTTGAACTGACCTGACTGCCCATACAAATCTAGCTTTTTTCTGTGATCCAACCGGCGTAAAACGAAAACCGGCAGGCTTAGAATGCATTCAGAATTTTGGGGCACGAAAAGGTCTACGTTAATATGGTATAAGAGGGCCATCAGGTTTTATCACTTCAGAGTTTAAACTAGCGAGCACACATACACGTGTGAATAGGCACAGATTCGAAGTAACCGCACTCAACTTTTGCTGAGCAAAACTTTCGACTGCGCACGGAAGCGATTCTTTTGTAGGAAATTTGCGGGTGCATTTGAATGCGTTATGCGGATTGTTTCATTAATTTTTCGCAGGTCATATGAAGTAGTTTAGAAGGACATACCGTGACAGCTCGTCTAAAATGCTGCTTCATTTGTGCGCAAAACAAAATACGGAGACATTATTTCTCGTACTTATTGCTTCTTGGTTATTTATGAAATTGGTCGGTCGACTGAGCGGTATGCAAAAGCGCATATTGTGCTGGTTACTGTGGTCTGCTTCTCCACTAATTATATTTGTTCACGAAAAAAAATGGAATCTTGATACAAAGTTGTTTGTATTTTGATACTGCTGACTTCTTTGGAAAACAAAGTCGAACGTTCTTTCACAGAGCAGAAATTAACGCATGGGGGGCGAGTAGCCGGAAGAAAACTCCCAACTTCTCTTATTTGTATAAAAACTGTTGAAGATGAATGATTTCTTAAAGAAATTAGCTGATGACTTGTGGATTTAGAGAATGAAATTAATTTCACAACAGTCTTTTCTAGGTATTTTCTGGCAGCCGCTCCACTTCCCTCACAAAGGCATCTCTACGTCACTTCCGGATCATCGGTTTGTTCAGCACTTGTATTTGAAAACTTGTTGACTGATTCTGAAATGTAGTCCTTTAATATGCCGCTCAGTTTTTATTCCCATTTGCGTCAAATTTTATGTTATAATTTCAGCCTGTTGCAATGAGCAGCTTTTTGAGTGCAGTTCCAAACATTCCGCTTTATAAATTCAGCAGTTTATCCATTGGCAGGAAAGAACTATTGAGCCGTTCCCCATCTTTCGGAGTTATTTCTTTCGCCTATTTCTTTCGCTTCGAAGTTTGTTAGTATGCAGCATGTTACAGCAATTCAATCAGGTTTACCGTTCTTGTATTCGTTGCTGAATAGAATGCATTATTTGATAATATGTTATAAACTAGCTTAGATGCTGTTGTGCTTTTGAAGGCGTGAGAAGGATCTCATATGTTTAAATGTGACTAATACACATAATGTTTTTTGCCAGTTGTTTCTTCTCAATGAAGTGCCTCTGAATACGGGTTAATGTGTGTATGTGGTTAGTGCTTCATGCCATCAATTATGTCGGCTTGAAACTTGTGTTATTTGTCTATTATTTTTAATGATAAAAGTCTGTCAATTTCTAGACAACTCATACTGCTGAAGCGCGTTGTGTGACGTGTGGAATTGCACCGAATTGCACTTTCCAAGAAGTTATCTTCTCCGAAGATATGGACAAATATATACTGAACTGTCGCGGTTTCGGTTTCCCGCATGTCCACCTGTCCAGTATTTCCTCAAACAATACCTTACGTAAGTTAAATTGAATTCATGAAGGTGCTAAGAGTTCTTGACGGATGCAGCTACCAACTCCGCTAGTGTTTAGCCGCCTCCGTAAATTGCCTTTTTGGGGAAATACTTTCCGCGATTGATTTAAAAGGTTATTTTCTATGAACGAATGCAGTTTACAGTTCATATTACTACTATCGTTCATAAACTATCTATAAACAATCAGCACTCAAACTACAGGCGAAATCTCGTTGGAAATCGATGAAATCTCTCTTGTAAAAACGAAAACGTTTTGAAGGCATTGAGTGGCGTTTTATCAATCGCTGTAGAATTGATTCAAAATTGTACTACACGCCCTTCATCTCCTGTTCTTTTCTTTCGCTAAATGCTTGAGTCCGCGTTCGTCGATTCGTTTCACTTTGATTTTGCTTTCTTAGCAGTGTTGCTTCATTCTGATAAACGAAGTGAGGGAACCATGACAAAGGGGCTGATGCGGTAAGTCCCAATCATCAAACCGTCCAGTTCTTTTATGTTGCCAACAAATAACAAAACATGCTTAATTTTGAATTGATATATTTACTGAAGCGCACTCTCGTCTGAACTCACATAACACAACATGTAGGATCATTTAGCTCGACCTGTCGTTGAATGCGACACAACCAGCAGACATACGCATAGTCGCAGGCAAAGCGCCGTCATAGTGCACTTAATTCGTTCCTGGCGATAACGAAATGCTCGTTTAGTGAAAGTTATTTTTTTCAAGAGGTTTCCGCGGCATATTTGCGTTTCCAAAAACTCTATAAAAGGAATCGGGTCCTAATTATTGTGAAACTTCGGCTGTGCACTCCTTTTGCCCTCCCCTCTTTTCTCGGTGTATCTTTGTTGTGTTTTAAATAAATTTGATAAAAACTTGGACACTGTCACATGTGTTCCTTTCAGGAAATGTCACCCATTTCTCCTCCTTCATTCGTTTAGAGTGCTGTGCAGAGTGGCTACTCGTTTTTCTTTCTTTACGTGCATTTACCCACATCTTTGAGCTGTATGCAGTTTATGTGCGGGAAGACCTGGAAATATTCGTCTTCAATAATGCGTCGTTCCAGAAAGTTCGGGAAAAATGCAACTCTTACTTGATTGTGTTTCCTCTTCCAGAAATTTCGTGGATCAGTTGATCCCAAGGCTAATACGAGAAGTTCTACGGTATTTTGATTGCAACGAAATTATCTCAGAGACAATTGCTATGAATATCGTTGTGTTTCAGTGAAGGAATTCGCCGAGAGCGAGATGCTCGAGCAGAGGTTCAGTGAGAAGGCGTGGCCAACACCGCATTTCGAAAATGTTACTCTTCGTAACGGCTATGGTGAGCACTGCTACTAATTGGCAGTGTATCACTTTCTTCTATTGCCTATTGTTTGTCGTTCCTGATGAAGCTTTGTAATTACTGTCGACGCATTTACAAGCATGCAAATTTAAAAGTGCTTTTCGTTGAGCGCCGTGAAACGTTTTATTTCCTCAAGTTAAATATCACCTAAAGCATTGTTTCTGAAGTACATCTTGCAACGTCTGTTCTTCATTCGTTTTCTTTCAAATTCTTCTTTTTTTTTGGGGGGGGGGGGGTGAGGGGTGGGCATTGTTTCTTTCTTTCCTTCGCCCACTTTTTATGCGCCATTTCTAAAGTTAAATATTTTTGATGCTGCGACGTCGCTGAAATAAGGTTCCTAAAGTGTCCTGTGAACTTACAAGTAACCAAAGTCTATATATATATATATATATATATATATATATATATATATATATATATATATATATATATATATATATATATATATATATCGGTGACTGCAAATCAACAATTTTATTTTCAGTTGCATTAGTGAAGATGTTACTTCCGCCAGGTTTTCATCAAGGCGCACTCGATAGCAAATATCCAGTCGTCGTTTCCGTGTTGGTTTTTTGCTTCCAGTGAAGATTTTCGCCATACTTCACTCTGCCACAGCTATTGGTTTCCAAAATTTCGATTTCAGAAGATTTCAGCTGTTTGTGAAGGCTTTTACTTGTTCATTACGCGCCTTTGTAAAGACATCTGTGCTTATTTTTGTGTGAGCTAGTCGCCCAGCCAATTGTTTTAACTGCCGGTGGACAAAGTCTAAGAAAAGTGGCTGGTGGAGTTAAACATGAAGTGACCCTATACTCTCGCTTTCGCAAACAGTTGCCATCTTCTGCAATAGCTGTTAACACTTTAATGACTCTCAATCCGCGGATCAATCCGTGATTCCACAGTCGATCAGGCGGGATATATGAACAAGTTGTTTGGATATGGTTTTGTACAGTTGTCGGTTTCATGAGACAACGCGTGAAGTGCGTTGTGCATTGTTTTTCGATGTTTGAGCGGGATGGATCTTGGATTCATCTATCTCCGCAGCCTCCTCGGCATGCTTTCTCAGATGTTAATATAAACGATTATTTATGTGAAACATATCAGAGATTTCGCTTACCAACTTCGTATTAATAATAGTGATAGTATTGCTTATTTCGTTTAATGTCCGACAGTCAGCAGTTCCCTACGTATGGCATAGGAATATTTTGCGCTTCGGCTACGCTTTCTCTCAGCTAACGCCGCACTTATTAGACCTCTTGCGAACCGGCGGCCAAATTCCCGCAGTTATTTATCATCCGCGTAGCTTTCTATTAGTTCACGTGGGCACTGGCGTTACTGTTTACAACAAAAATGTGATGCGAGGCCTGTTAATCCAACCGAGAATGCGTCTTTACATCGAAAGCTGAGTGATGCATTGGTGTGCAGTCAAATGTGATTCTTCATTTTCTAGACGATTGTTTTTGATTTCTGCAAAACCGTTGCATTCAATGTTTGATTTGCAGCTATGGTGGTCCAGGATCACAGAAGGTTACCGAAGACTTCACTCCAAGTCATTTGGATGTTGTACTTGCGTCGACTTTTAAATATGTGGTCATCTATATTGACGGGAGGGGATCAGGAATGAGAGGATGGAAATATAAGGCACCGATTTATGGAGCATTCGGCACCGTTGAGGTCGACGACCAGATCGAGACTGTTAGGTGCATAGATTTTGAAAAAAATTCTGTCTGAAGAGAAAATATGAGAAAAGAGAGCGGTTGGTGAAAACTGGAAGACGTATTTCACATGCTCTTTCCTACTGGCATTTCGGCCTTGTCAACTCTTAAGCGGTCTTAAACACTCTGATTGGAAGCTTAGACTTTTCTCAGTTTCTCCGCTTTTACATTGTGTCATCTATTTCACCTTACCTTATCTATTTTTATATTGGCGGGAATTCAATTTGTTTTGCATTGTTGCTTCCCCCGTTCGTCGTTTTACGTGGACAATTACCCGTGTGGATGAATTTCCTGCAGTGATTGTTTAGCTCATTGATCCATGAAGCGTGATGTAGAACAATCACTTTTATGGGAGTCACATTTGGTAATTTGTCTATAGCGATGTTCTCTACGAATCGTTCACCGAGATTACAAATTACAGTGCTCATCATATTAAAGACTGCCATAGTGCTCAGTAATGGAGACGTCAAGTGAATGCAGTAAAGGCTATTTGGTCCTCTCTCACAGAACTTCCGCGAGCAAAAGCATTTTTTCGAATGTAAGGCTACAGCCAAAACACTCGTTTACAACCTTGCCAGCCACCATCCCAAAACATACAGTCGGGGGGTGCTGCCTGTTATCTCTCGAATATCATTTCAATAGTTCTATGTCTAAATTGTGCACTCATTGCAAAGTTTATTGAATAAGACGTCGAATTTGCTTTGGGCATCCAATAAAGTTGCAGTTTCATTCAAGTTGATGAGGGGTACTAATATTATTGAGAAATTGTGTTATTTATATCATTGGACTCTTGCTTTCCTTTTTTTCCATTGCAACTTCCCCCCGTTCCTCATCCTTCCTGATCAATTATGTTTGCTCAGTACATGTCCATTGCACTTCATTCATTCCATGTCCATTGACCTCGACTGATGTTTGACGTTCAAATGTCAGTATCATTCTGATAGCGATCGACGACTTTTCTAGAAAACATTCAGGCGCATTGCTGCACTATGGTGACTTTGGGCGCTGTATGTGTATAAGTCTCGTTTGTTGTCTGCTAGCTTTAACTGGAGAGCATCTGAAGGTAGAACTGCGAAATTCGCTTCATTTAATCACTCTATAGAACTAACCCGTTGATCAATTTCGTATTGATTCATCACCTTCAAAAAGGAATGGAAGTGTGTAGAGCCAAAAGAAGTTTACCTGTGGGAGAGCATACCACACCTGAGCTAGTCAGGAAGCGGTCGGAAAGAACGAATTCTTTTTAAATCATTTGCTTAATCGGATTTTACGTGAACGATAACCTGAGTGGGCGAATTTCCTGCAGTGATTGTTTAGCTCGTTGACGGTTTAAAAATGCATCATTTTGCGTATTTGAATCATTTGATGGAATTAGCTGATCTCGTGAACGAAATTACAAGAGCATACATATCTTACACTACACCTTTTGATCCTACTTTCCTTTTTTGAGTTCCTCATCCGTTTTGTTGGCGTTTCATCTGGTTATATGACCAGGGTTTGAATGTGGGATCAGTAATGCACAACATTGATAAAATTATCAGAATTATTTACCAAATTTTTGTTGAACTTTAGGAACAACTTGTCTTTCTGGTTATCACTGACATTATATGAATTCTATTCTTCAGAAACATTATACTTTATACTTGATAAACGTCGTACTTCATAACATTACTTCCACTTATCTGCAATGCGACTGAGATTTTATATAGTTTTCATTGGCGATATTTGTTGCAGAATTTTGGCAGCGAGGCATAATTTCATTGATGCGCGGCATATCGCCATTTGGGGATGGGTGAGCCTTTTTTTATTCCTTTCTAGGCATATATACAGAATATTATGAAGTATCCCATCCTGTCTGCGTTTTGTGGGCGACTTCAAGAAGGTGTTTTGCTGTGGTGAAAGTTCGGCCTCAGGTTGCTCATTGAAACGTAGTTCGGACAAATAGCTCGAAAGTCAGAAATCACTGGTGTATATTTGCGTCGGAGTGAAATTTATGCGGTTGGTGAAGGGAGGAGGGGTAGGGTATAGGTGCCAGTCTTTTCACTGTACATTAGCTGAACTTTGCGTCAGTATACTGGGCGACCCTCCGAAATGCATCCAAGTGAATTTCTCTCTCAACTCCATTTGATTAGGTAGGACATCTCTTAGGTTCATTTCCCATGAAGTATTTTTGCTTTGTCATTGGGTGTAAATTTGTTAACTTGCAGTCATATGGTGGCTTCGTCTCTGCACATGTTGTTGAGCATGACAATAAGCAAATGTTTAAGTGTGCCGTCAGTGTTGCTCCGGTGACCAACTTTAAATACTACGGTCAGTGATCTATTTTCTTCCAATTTTCTCCATTTATTTTATAATGCTTCTTGGGATGTTTAATTACAACAGAAGCTTTTTAAGCTAAAGTCGGTGCTCAATTCGCGGTGCTGTTTTGGCGGTTTGGGATATAAGATTTGTAAAGTGCAGCTTGAAGATTTTTTCTCTTCCAGCGTGACTGAGGTAACAATTGTTTCCATCGCTGACGCCGTGTGCTGATGAACTGATTGATTTCTTGCAGGTGAGGCATATTGGAAAACATCTTAGTAAAGGGTGCACATTTTCGTTGACCGTCATTTTTACTAACGGTGTTGAAGTATATTTGTTGCTGTCTTATTTTTAGTTGATCTGTTTATATGATTTTGCATAAGGACATATATACTCATTACTTGTAATAGTAAGCGAAATGGAATAGAATTGCAGTTCAGTCGTTATGCGTTATTTTATGCTTTAAGACGCGACGTATACGGAGCGTTACATGGGTGCCGCAAATGAACTCGCCTATGAAAGGACTGACCTGATGCGCAACGTCAGCAGTTTCAGGAATGTTCGCTTCCTGTTAGTGCACGGAATTGCTGACGGTTAGTTTGTTCAGTAATATCCTTCGAGGGTACTGACGATGAACGAATCCTTCTTCACTTCTGTTTCGATAAAACAACTGCAACCATTTACACAGGAAATGACCAGCGTCCTCAAATTTTGGACTAGTTTATTCTGCGGTTGAGTTTTTTGGCTTGAAGGTTTATTGAGATATAAAAGAAAGCTTTGTAATTCATTGCAGTGAGGTGAACAAGTTCATCTAATTGTATTCCTTGTAGTGCTGTTTCTTTTGTGAACGCAGTGAGCGAGTGCAAGCATTGGTAACATACATCACCTTAGGTATAAAACCTTTGAAGTTTCTGCGATAAACTTTGTTACTTCATATCTGTAATATGGTGGTTACCAAATTTTCCAGTAAAAGGTACTTCTGAGTATGTATATTTCTGTCGTCTACATAATAAAATAGATAGCCATCCATTTGGAGATGCAAATTACACGTAGTATTTCTCTTTCGTGCCAACAACATACATCCCAGTAGCTCTTGGATTGTGCAGTGACTATTGAAATTTGAACAGGTCTATTCAAAATTGCGACAGTTATAACTCTTCGCTTTTTGCCATCTTCGTACGCTTTTACAAATTTTCCTGTGCAAAGCGCATCATGATGAGGTGCAATTTCAAACCAGAGTTCCTCTCAATTTGGAGTGAACTCCAAGTTCAAGCAGCAGTTGTCTTCCTAGTGTGCAGTTCACACGTGAAAGATTATCACTCTTGTTGCATTATTGCCGTTGCCTGTGGAAACGAAGGCTGTGCTACCCAGTTAAACCAGATTGCTTTTTCAAAGTGGATTAGCATCTTTCCTGAACAGACGGTACGCTAAATTGTTCTTACTCGCTCGTATAATAAGAAAGATCAGTAAAAGGATTCGTTTCGTAGATTACTGGGTGTAAGGCAACTGGCAACAAATGATGTATTATAAAGTGTCAAACGTTTCAGACAACGTTCAACTACAGCATTCAGCGGAATTAATACGAGCGCTTTCTGAACAGAACATTCAGTTCCAACTTATGGTATCGTTATTTATTTCAGTTTCGCATTAACGGCAAAATATTTTTGGTTTTTGTGAAAGGAACAATTGCCCATAAAATGTGAAAGTTTTCACCTCCTCTTTGTTGTTCCAATCGTTATGTTTTTTCTGTCGGAGTTTTCGTTCATATAGAAGAAAGGTCGAGCAGCACACAGCGACCTTCAAAATTTGATTACGTTAAATAATTGACATGCAAGAAACATACATTCCTATCTGCCTTCAAAGAATGGGGTGGAGGTTGATTCTGAAGTTACAAACAGATAAGAAATCTATCGAATGGCTCGATTCATTGTTTTGTTTGCTGGTTACATCTTATTGGCAAAAGGTAGTTTCGGTATCGCAGTTGAAGATTACTTTGGTGCGTCGTTCAGTATGGTCGGCACACATTCCTCGCTTCAGTAAGGAGGGATTTTCGACATGTTGAATGTGGTTGTTGATGGCAACGAATACTGGGCTGTGTGCTTGCAGATATATCCGGACGCGAGTCACGGATTGGCGTGGGCTCGCTTGCATCTCTTCACTATGCTCATTGACTTCTTCCAAAAATGCTTCCAAACTTGACGCTGCTACCTTTCGATTGCATTGTTATTGACGATATGTGGTCGTTCTCTTGGAATACACGCTCGGGTCGTTGCTACTAAGTGAATGCGGTTAAGAGGGCACTGTACTATCCAACGATCAGGACGCATGGTGCATTCAGCTTGAAGATTCTGATAAGAGTTGTAGGCGCGGAATTTATAATACATTCAAGTACGCATTTACGATCCACTCAAATACAGATTAATATATGCTCGATTCAATTATTGAGGTGCTTAGCTCTGTGGAGATGACGGTTGGATGAAATGAGTTATTGAAAAGCCATTATGAAAGTGATGAGGAGATATTGAGATGTGGTGGTGTTGAGAGATTCGTAGATATTTCACTGTCTTAAACGTTTTGAAGTCAGAAATAGTGTGATATAACTTTTCATTGTGTTATTCTTCATTGTTGGCATAGAAATGTTGGTGCGCTCTGAACTGTCCCTTGTTTCTGCATAATTTGCGGTCCGTTCACTAAGCACATTTTAAACACTCATTCACATGCTCAAGATATTCAATCACTCCTCTAATGCAATATGTAAAGTTTGGTATGCGCCGCACTCGTAGGTAGGGTTAACCATTATTGAGGCTTTAATCTTATCAATAATAAAAGCTATACATAATAATTTATACATATTTTTTCTTCGTTTCAGTGCCAAATTACAGTTTTACTAAAATTGTATGACGAAGCTTTATGAAAATATTGAGTAAAATGAATAAGACTTATTTTATATGTTTTAAATTTCCTTCGTTGTTATGTGTAAAGCTGACCAGAATACCCGGCGATGCGTTGTGAGGAGTGTTTTTGAATTTTGTTGAACCTTTAATACTGAATTGCTCTTCTGTTGATTTATTTTGGATGCATGTTGAGGCATTTCAAAACAATGTTTCTCTCCTTTTGTGAAAGCGTTCCTAGAAATTTGCTTCTCCGTAAGCAGTTTCATTATTATTCTTGTTAAAGATGTCTCAGCTCACAACATCTTCCGATAGTTCAGGCTTTCAGCGTTTGCTTTTCAGTCACTGATTGACCTATGATGATTAAAATCCCTTTCTCTCACTTCTGAGATGTCGTGTGATAAAGCAATTTTGAATTAAATTGACGAAAATTAAGTGTTTAAAATGAATGCGTATGCATTCTCCTGTAGATAGTGCGTATCTGAATGCTATAGATTCTGTGGTTTCTCTAGCTCGTGTGCAATTCGAAGCGATCGGAAATCGAAATATTCAATCCTACAGCTCGCTGAGTTTTCCGTCCGCTCTGCACTAGATACCACATTATGCAAATTATCCGTATAGAGCGTTGATGTCTTTTTTCTTAGTGGACAGTGTTTAGTCTACGCATATCGAAAAAGTAGGTTTATGATTAAGATGGACCGTAGAGGAAGTACTTTTTAAAAGGGTTGAACTTGAATGCATTTTATTTTCGCTGCTTATGGCTGCATTTGTTTCGTTGTCGTTCGACAGTGGATGAACTTAGACCGTAAACAAAATTTCACATCTGATCGTTTTTTAGAGCAGTTGAATGATCACCGAGCAGGCGCCGTCACATAAGATTATAGTAGTGATTTGCTGTGAGGAAGGTGGTTTGTGCTGGAGGGAATAGTGCAGGTAGATGAGAAAATAGAAAGAACAGGAAGGAGAGTCGGTGGAGGTAAGAATGTGATCCGGGAGGTCTCAGTCGTGGAATCCAACACTCGTTTAGATCCATTAAGACAGCTTCTATTATTGTAACGTCCACAATCACTTAATGCTGTTCGGGTGCTCTCTAAGTTAGAACTTTGCAACATGAAAGTTTACGAAACTTTTAGTACTATCCATGAATTGGTCTTCTGGCCAGGATCTTGGCTAGAGATAATTCATGAGACTATCAGAGTACACCTTGAATAGCTGTTTCTAGAAAGTCGAAGTAGGTCCAACATGGGATTCAAAATTAAAAAAGAATTGAAACTCGTGATCGGCATATTCAGTTTCTTCAAAGTGACGTCACGTCTGTGCGTACGTTTGTCTGTATCCGTCTGTCTTCTGTCGCTCCGTAGCTGTAATCCAAGAAGCGCTGCAGCTGGGGTTATAAAATTTGCTCAATATAACGTACAGCATTGAATGGCTTTCTGTACCCTAATAGCCGATGAATCATCAATTTGGAAAACATAAGCAGCTAGAGGCGGAGAAAACTGTATGCGTTTGCGCCTGTCGCACCACAAAGCAGATGAGAAGACGTGCCAGAAGGGCTGGTATCATGACACGTGCGCTTATGCATTCCGCCGTCTGGCCAACTAGAAATCATCGATTCATCCGCATAAAACGGCCGTTGCTTGCCACTCCGCTTCAGTAAAAAGCACACAAGTTTTCGCTTGTTGTCAATTCCCATCACACTTTCGAAATTTATGAATCAGTGTGCAGCAACTTATAGTGCACGATATTCTCTAGGAAGTTTGCTCTTCTATCTTCTGCGGTTTCCCAACATAAGTGACCGAGTGGACACAGAGACACACAAACACAAATAAAGTCATGATGTCGCCATAATGCGCTTTTCCGCAACCAAATTTGCAAAATAGGAGTTTGATCTTTGCAGAATATTCTTGTGGGCGGTCGAGTTGATTGAAGTTAAGGTGGCAATTTATATATTTATTATTTTGTTGGCAATTAATGAAATTGGCCGGTCAGATGAAGGGAATATACATCACGCCGACTCCTCTGGCGCGTTTTCCCTTGAGTTTGTAAAAAGAATCAAAAAACTTTTGTATCAATTCGAAATGTTCGATAGAAGAATGCATCGCGGTGAACATGTTTCACCGACGTAAATCTAACGTATCACTGCTGGGTAGACAGTTAGGTGTTAAAATTGGCAATTTCTTTGGAATGACGTATTGTTACATAGTGAGCCGTATCACCCACTTCGTAAACACATCCCGAATATTCACCCTTTTTGGAAAATTGTTAACACTGACAGCCAAATTTAGGCCACTGACGTGCTGAATTTGGGAAATTGCCAGAAAATGTGCATTTCGTTAGCGGGTTTATGATACTAGAGTGAGGGTCTCCTCGAATGGAGGCCTCATCAATTTTCTCGATTACACCAAAGCCATCTCATTGTGTTAGGGTTAAAACATATCCGTTGTGAATGCTATAAACCTCGGGGCTTATAAGGGGAAATGCGGCACTCAAAAATGTCACACTGCGTGCTCACTTCCGTGTAATCGCCTATTGCAGGCCGGTTTTTGTGTTTAGTCCGTAATTATGCAGGCTAATAATTTATCAACGATGGTCGATGGTCATAAAAATAGAGGGAAGGTGTGTCAACTTTTACTGTATCCATACGTGTCGTCCACTGACATCAAAACAAAAGTTGCGTCAGTGGTACACTGATAGCGTGTTTTTTGTGGACTTACTAACCAGTGATAGAGCCATCTTGCTTTGGCAGCTTCCTATTAAATCGTGCTGTATTTCAATGCGATCAGTTTTTGCAACGCATTATATTCCCTTTAGTATTACTTCATCATAAAGAATAAAATTGAGCAGCAATTTGATGTTGCTAGTATATATGCCAAACGATTGTTGCAGAAATTAGATGAACTATGAGAAAGACTAGAGAAATGTTAGTAATTGGTTCTCGATTACGGGCGTCGCTTTGTTTTATATGTTGCTGATCTTTTTTTCAATAATTTCTTAGTGGATTTTGCTTCCTCTCTTATATTTTATGTTATGTTTTAATTCTGTACAAATATGTTTTGAACCGATGTTGAATAAATTCGGTGGTTAAAATGACTCCAACATTGAAACTGACGAGATATGTGGATTTGTTGAATTTTCAGTGTACTCGGGAGGGGTTTTCGTAAAGTCGATCGGGGATATCTTCTGGCAAGTGATCGCAGCTTGGTGAATCGTTTCTTAAACCAAACAAAAACGGTTATTATTGAGTCTGGCGAAAAGCAAAAATTTCATCCCCAATGTGGGAAAGCGCATTCCTTTATTAACCGTTATCATAAACTGCGAACAAATAGCAGAAAATGCGCAATAATGCAGTTTTATTTAACCCAGCCGACCACTTCTAGAAACCTCCAGAATGGTCGTTCTCCAGCCCTGTCGATACAAACTCAATGTAAAATGTGACTTGAGTGATCTCAAAATGCGACTGGTGTAGGGGTCATCCTCTGGCACAGACTACGTGTTTGGGGTTGGCATGGTGGGACTATGGGATGCGATGCGTTTCGCAAATGCAACTTTTGCAAAGATACGTAAGAACATGCAGGTGCACAGACTGAGACTAATAGAATATGGGTCTTATGCAAAATCGTTAATTAAAAGAGTCTATTGCATCGATATCGGAAAATAATGATGCGTTTGTGTGCGTTTTCTTGTACGAATGGCGAGCTAAGTAATCATCTCAGCTTTAAAAAAAAAAAACTCGGCGTTCCTCATGAATACTCCGTTAAAGACGAGTTGACTTCATTTTGCTGCTCTACACGAAATTGGGATAATCTGCACTGTAGGCATTCAGTTCCACCATCGCAGCTTCCTTTGTTTGCGATTTGAAACCACCGTGGAATCAACACAGACGCATACAAATACAAACACGTCGTCAACATAGTGACTGAAGAAATATGCCAGGGGAACCGCAAAAACACCTTTGCCATTCCGCTATTCGAATCGCGTTCGCAAAACATCAGCAGGAACAAGCGCATAGTGCGCTCTTATTACAAATAAAGCAATGGCTCAAAAGAAACCTGAGAAGTTATTAGTTTTTCGAATTCTACTGATTACTTGCAAAGACCGGTTGTACACGAGCTATCACTGTACTGAAATGGGGTCGTCCTATTACGTAAATTACAATCATCTATTCCCGAACCAGGTAGATAGGTTTGCATGCACGTACGTACATACATACACGAAAACACTCATGCATGTAAGCTTGACTTCGCCACAATGGTCTTCACATCGGTGAATTTTATCCAGGAGATCGGGAAGGTAAGTTACTTAAGAAAAGACCAATAAGTATTTACCAAAATATGACGGCTGGAGAGCAATCTGTTTTCAAATTTAGGATACTGTATCGAAGGTTTCACTGATTTCTGTAGTTTTGTGTCCCCCAGTTCCCTCAGAAATAAGCCAGTTTAGGCGATAATTCTTATACTTCTCTAACGAGGAATTCTCACAAACTAAGCCATAACTACAGATTATGGGCCAGCCTATGAAACTGGAAAGCCAAGGATGGCAATGAGGTGTCCCCGAGAAACAACCATCGAGTGAGGTCCAAGAATCTTCCAAGGATGACTGGATTTAAGTGTCAAATGAGCGATGAAAGTTCAAGCACTATTCCCCCTTTAATTAATTATCGAACTCTGTTGAGAGAAGTCGATAACAACTTTTGATATTAAAATCGACCATGATAAATTCTATACCACTATTTGCCATTTATAAAGCATATTAAACGGATCAGCCGATGAAACGCGATCGTGATGTTAACATTTTAGCCAAAATGGGAAAAGATGTTACAACGCAATCACTGCACTATCCATCCGATTGTCATATGTTTTCAACGATCACCTTCTCAAGTATATCTTCAGTCAGTTCGTAAATTCGAGCAACAATGTCACAGAAGATGGGCTTTTCCCATCTAACACAATCGACCATCTGAGGACAGCTCTATCTTGGTTCTGTGTTTCATTCTGACTGCTCACAGCTCGTCTTCAGCCCATTCCTCTTCATCGTCCTCTTCGTTCTCCTCCTCACTGGCTAGCCTTTCCAACAATTCTGTAAAGCTCATATTCATAGCTCTTTCTCTTTTGTCAATTTCAATCATTCATGGCGCTAATGATACGACTGCAAGCGATTATGATGCAGTTATGAGGTATGAGATGTAAGCAGTGATGATCCAAAACGATAGAGGAACCCACATGTATTATGCTTTGCGATACTCGCCCACATCATATCGGAGTACAGAGAGCAGCTTAATGTTTGCTCATGAAAGGGACGGAAACTCAGTTTTTCGCTGATAGGGAACATGATCAACTTGGTATTTGCAGGAGAGAATATCCTTTGCAGCCCCTTTTGCACCGTTCTCGAGCAGTGACACTACAGAGCCTTTCAGAAAAATCTTTCTTGAAGACGTCGGAAAGAACTGTTCGAACTTTTATATTGTTAATGAATTTCGACTAAAAGTTGCCGAGTTGGCAATTAATAATTTAGAAAGCAGATCAAAGCTTGTGGGATTTTTCAACTTAACGGGACCATCGAAGCAATTTGAATAAAAGAAAATCGTAGAAACGACGTCAGCAGTCCATCGCATCGCGTTCTCACCTGTATTATATGCTCTCGCAACATTGCTTTACAAAAGTGCAATATTGTTATGCCTGTGTGTGTGTGTGTCTGCCTCTTTGTCCTCTCGCCAGCTTCAACTCGAAAATCCACAAAGCCAGAAATTTGATGAGCATAATGGACGTAGTACGGTGATCTCGTATACCAAGATTCAATGTGATTCGTCAAAATTGGAAGAAACATTTGTATGCGGGAAAAATCCGCGAGCGTTTAACATTTTTCTAATCTGACAGTGGTTGAATTACAAAACAGCAAAAGAGCGAATCAGAAGAGCCGGCGCAATATGTTCTTTTGCGTTTCGCGTACATGACCAACCGGCTGCTCAATTTACATACAAATAATAACTCTACAAAAGAATGTCTTTTTACATCAAGTGACCTGAACGAATACAAACTTCCTACAAAGGATTCTTCCCGTTCTAATTCCCTGTAAATGGAAATCTAACCAACGTAAAATGCAGGCAACTTTCTCGAGCTTTCAATTTTTTAATCGTCGCTTTCACTTTGCTCGATCACCGTGAAAAAGTGTTGTGAGGAATCCCACGATGTTGCACATTATATCACTGCATTCCCTAACTGCAGTTCCTCAGTTGAAATAACCAGGCACACAGACAGACGGACAGACGGACAGACAGACACGCCCACCATACGCCCAGACATAACATCGCGGAAGTGCGTGAAAGTGCGTAAAGGCGAACCAATTGTGGAATCGTTGCGAGCGATTGAATTAGTGAAGGTATGAAGGAAAAATCTCGCACATTTATTGCCCAGTGCTTACTTATGCAAGTGAATGATGATGAAGCAAAGCAAAAGGCAAGCAATGTCACCTCTTTTGACTGCTTTTTTAATATAAGCTCTATACGGTACCAAATATGAACACCTGTCTTTGGGGATGAACCTGATCAAACGGGAGGAAGCCCGTCACATTACACCCTCTTTTTTATAGCGAATAATTAACAAATGAAAACAAACTTGCTGAAAATAAATCAGAGAAGTCAACAATTAACAGCAATCTTCAATAATAATAGAAGTATCTAACTTTGATTCGCGCAACAGAAACTGATCTGGCAATGCGAAGCGACACACTTATATGGCGTAGGACATTTTCTGCTCGGATCGGTCGGTTCGCACGTCATCGCTGCGTATTCCTTACCAATTCGTTTCACAGTCCAACCCCTTGGGCAATACTGATCTGCAATCGAAGAATAAATCATATCTTAGTGTTCCTTGTCCTTAGATGCCCGGACAAATCTATCAACATTTTTGGAGCTTGCTTCTCTGTGAAAAGAAGTTAGCAGAGAAACTGTTCAGAATCCCTAAAAAATTTCTCTTAAGGTGAGATGCTCCCTTTTCAAGTTTCGAGAGAGTCGTCCTTCTATTAAAGAGGTTCTTGCGACTCAGGAAAAAATAATAGCTTGTTAAAGAAGTCATAATTTAAAGTACCCTTAAAAGACAAGTCGCTTAATGTCTTGGAGATTGCCACCTAGCAGAAATGGCGCCGAAAGGTGGTCGTGTTCAGCTGCAAAGCACTCTCAAGCATGAATATGGAGAAATCAATAGAAGAAACAGGAGTCCTCGATAGCTCAATTAGGGAGCATCTAGCCGCTACTTTAGAAGTATCAGTTCAACTTCCTAATGAATTTCAGCTTTTAAATAAACACTTTTCTGAATGACTCCTTTCGTTTAATTTCTTTCCTTATAAAGCAACAAATGCGACTCATATTTTTGGATTCCAGCCACTAAAGTGTGATTCATTCAGCTCACCTATAAGCTACATCATAATGGAATCTTTCATCTCCTGGAAAGCTCCCAGGGAGAGGAAGGTTCGTTCATCGATGCAGCGAAATGCCCACGTTTCCAAATAAACCTTCTTGCATTTCGGTGCCTTCAAACATTAGCAAAATTTTGCATCGAACTCAGCAAATTTGAAGAACGTTGTCACGCTAAATAATGCTAGATAACCGGAAGAGACAAAGAGCCAATATTTTTTGATTTTCAACCAAACGACCGACAGCAATCACCCAGAAAATTTTGACACTCAACCGCATTTCCCAAAGCCATTGTTTTCAGCGATGGCATGGTTGTGTTTGAGGGCCACAACTGAACTACTTAGTGATTTGAGCAGCAAATTCATTTATAAATGGCTTCGTACTTCTAAAGTTTTCTATGGTTTCGCTTTTGCAAGACGAAAGTTCGCTTTGATTTTTTTCTTTTTTATGCTTCGACTGCGAAAGAATTAATAACTACGCACGAGAGATTTCCGTGCGTAAAAACCTATATTGTAAGGCAGATAGCAAAGTTGGAGAGTAATGCAGTGTAAAGGTAATACACCAGTGGATTATAGATGGAGAGCTTGATACTCTATGGATAGTATATTCGTGAACAACTCGTGATGCAAACTGTGATTTCTCTAAACGGATAAGGAAAAGAAATGGGTGAGAAAGAGTGAAGTAAATTCTACTACAACATGTATTTTTGCAATCCGCGATCACCGGGCTAACTTTTACGGACCGCTCATGCAAAACAGAGTGTGCAATAAGATTGTTCGCAAATTGCAATCGTTCATGAAGTAGATACTACTCTGAATATGCCGTCAAATTTTTTCGCGTGTTCACATGTCTCAAAAGATTCTAAATTGGTATATATATATATATATATATATATATATATATATATATATATATATATATATATATATATATATATATATATATATATATATATATATATATATATATATATATATATATATATATTGGTACCCATCAATTTTAATAACTCTGAAGCAGGTTCCTAGATGAAACCACCGGGTAGACGGACGGACACACAGCAGCATACACATTGCACTATGCCACCGACGTCATGTGCTTTGCAAATACAGAAACAGCATATTAAGGGCCGTAAAAGCAATTTATAAAAAAGGAATTAGTTGAAGGAAGTGGATTTAATTTCAGGTTTAATTATAAGGCAATAAACTGACCTGAAGTGCATGTGGCTGCATGAACAATCGGGAACGAGACGACGAGAATAACGATCAAACAGCGCATTGTCAATACTCCTATGAAAATGGATCTCTTCGCAAGTCAATGAGTGCCAACTGATGTGAGTTGCCAACACAACAATCACTGCTGATCTTATCAGCATCCCATCTCTGACTGACCTTCATGGTGCCATCTAGGTGTTCTGCAATGCATTCTAGCATGGGTTTTTGGATTGCGCATTACACAAGGATTAATGCCAACTGCGACAAGCCTGCGATCAGTTGAGATTTTATGGGTGAGGGGGAAGGGGGGGAGAAGAAGACGAAACCTCTGCCTCCCCCGTGCAGATGATGCACATGTGGTGAAGTCTGAGCCCCCACTAGTGAGGGTGGCGATACCGAAATCACTTTCCGCTCTTTGCTGGTTAATTCACCTTGACGACTTTCTGTGTAAATTTGGATAAGTCTTACAATAGATCACTTGAATATGAAGTTTTCGTCTAATCCATCGGAAAGAAGCCCGTTTGCCGTAAATACCGAAAAGAAACCTATTTTTCTTTCTCTTTTTTACAAATTTTGAGCCGCTTTGTCAACTTTATTCGCATTCCCGCTCCCTTACGCCTTATCGCCTACCCTCCCTGCTTGAAGTGGCCTATGTATAACCCGGAGGTTCGCTCTAATCCCGAACCAGTTGTTTTTTGAAAATACGCATGCATGACTGGTAAGGTAGCATGAATGCCGTAGATGCGTGTTTACTATCCTAAGCAGAATATTTCTACCAGTTTTTCTTTCATGGTTAGCGAAACTTCCATGCTCGTGTCGGTCCCAGCAGGAGCCCTTCTGGCTCGAAGAGATCATCAGTTCCTGCCTAACGAGAAGCGTAAGGATGAGGCCGCCCCTCTCGCCAAACCCTGCGGCCTCCAAGGATGAAGGATTCTATGTAATCATTGTGTGTGCGTGTGTGTGTCTGTGTCTCTGTGTGTGTCTTTGCGCACTTCCCATTGCGTACACATATATGCATATCTTTGTATGTCTTAAGAGTGCACTTAAATTGTAATATTTTCGTGGAGTTTCGGGCTCTGGAATTTTGAACAAAACCAGACTTAATCAACGTTACTTTGGATGACGGCGAGTGGCTCTTATTCCAAAGACTCTATATGGATCATTGACACGCCATTGGGCGCGCTTCATACCAACGAAGCTGCCATATATTTTCAGCATAATGCGGTTGCTAATAGGAAGGATGTAGGGACGGCGTGGTTTGTGGTCACTGGTGCTATGTGAGCATGCATAGAGGCGCAAGTCTTACACATCCCACTGGGACACTTGTAACGAAGCGCATTGGAGTGATAATTTCGGATCAAATTGCAGAGGTTGTTACCATCATGTTGATGCCTTTATGGGTGGCAGTGAAAAGAGATTGCTCGTTAGGCTCACAGTCAAGCTTAAACTGGCGCTAGAGAAAGTTGTTGCCATCGCTCCTCAGTCCATTCTCTCGATTTCTTATCACTTCAGCTTCCCACAGTCAGGAATTCAGCGTAGGACAGCACTCTGTTCTGCCATCATGAAGAGCAGCTGCTCGTGCAACAATTGTTTTGCAATTTTCGAATGAAAAAAGCCGTCGATGAAGCAGCATCAAACATTGACAATGTGGTATTTGTGACGATGGACGGCGCTTTAAAAGCCCCATGAATGCGGATCGATCGCATTGTCCAAGCACTGTAAAAACTGAATTGCAGCTATTAGTAGCAGAGTCATTTTATCTCGTGTTCTCAGCCGATTGTCTTCGTTCCCGAAAGTGACTTGAAGTCAGCACTTTTCGCATAGTTGTAGACGTGGCATCCCCTTCCATATGAAATTACAGTTGAGGCTACGCCAGCTGTGCTGGGCGGGGAATACATCTGCTGAAGAGTACATAATTAGACAACCTTAGAAATTCCTCAATATAAAGTGATGGAGGATTGCTTCCACAACAAATTCACCAGGCGTGGTCCTGTTCTAAGATGTCTCTCCACAAACACATGAACTCAAGTTCGTTAATACCTTTGAATCGAAACGAAAAGTGATACGTCGCTCTGTTGAAGTCGGTTTTCCTACATTTTGACTTGATTTTATTTACACCTCTTCCAAAGCTGACCTACTACTGCATTTCCATCCAGGTAAATATGTGGCGATGAATTTAGCTCTCGTCTTTGTGAACTGGGAGCATAGGTTGATAAAGATGCACGTGTGGAGAAAAATGTGCAGTTTTTTATTTCATTTTTTTGGAGCTGTAGTCTCTCTCATACAGTTTGAAAAGGCACTCGTGTCAGGCAGTTCAAGCTACCGTCGTTGCATTCTGAAATTTACCAGGGAGAAAAAATACTTGAAAACTTTTAAAGAACAAGAGTGCTAGAATGAAGATGATTTTATAAAAGATACGCGCTGAAAGTTTGGTTGGCAAATCTGTTCATGTATTTCATCACTGATGTAAAGCTAGTATGGCTGATTGAGGTATACCGAAAAAGCTTTTTGTTTGTTCTGATCTGGGAAATGATGGAATATTCGTACCTATACTTCATTAGTTATCAGGTGTTACATCTTTACGAGCAAGTGATAACATTGACTTACTCACTGAACACCTTTCTAATCTAGTAGCTTCTGCGATCTCCTATCGTTCCAAAGAGTTGGCGAATTCCATATCCATAATTTTATCTATTTATTAAAGCATTTATTAAATTTACAAGCAGTGTCTCTAGTAACGCTAATAGACTATTGCAGTTCTTCCTGAAGAACTGTGCTTTCTCATGCTCTTCCTATTGTCATAATATTCCGCACTGGCTCACTTGGTATTATGTTGTAAAGAAGGTGATAGGAATCGGTTGGGAATTATCGTCCTGTACCTGCGGCTTCTGCTCCTTATTATGTTCTCGAGAAGGTCGATGCGTCCCTCATATGCCAACACTTAATACGCTGTCGGTTGCGTCCTGAGAAACAGCATTGGTATGGTATCGAAAATAACATCTCGCAGCTGATTGTGACTATTAGTGGCTGGTTTTGCAGTCTAGAAAAAACTCGAAACTGGTCATCTTGGTTTTACTTAACCCGGGGCCAGCTCACTGCTTACGACTTTGAGGGCTATCTTCCTGGACGGTTATGTGATGTATCCGAAAACTACACTCGGCAAGTGGTTGTTGGTCTGTTCACCTTATTCAGTTGTTTCTGGTATCGTTCAGAGGTTGTTTGTATTTCCTAAATGGTCCACTTTTTATATCAAAGAGCCAGCCACTTTGTAGTTTCGCGGAAATGTAAATGTTTGTGTTTGCTGGTATTGCTGGATGCTGTCGTCAATTTTAATAAGATCCACTCTTCCGTAGATGGTAATCAAAGAACCTCCAAAAAACTGACAACATTTGATGATGGAGAATAGAACCGCTGTTTTCCACCCAGCTGGGAATAATCCTAAATTCAGCTATGATTTGAGTGAATCTGATATAGATTGTATGAACAAGGTTCGAGATAGGCGTCTTTTGATAAATAAGACTTTCGGCTCGAAAAACATATGCTAAACGTTGTGCCGTCGGCACTTATCAGGCCAATCATGCATTAAAATGTCTTGTCTGAGTGTCATCTGTCCGTTGGATAGTTTCCGTTCTGTGATGGGATATGCACCGTATGATAACCTCCATATCACCTGTCACGTTGACAAGTCAACTTCGAAAAGAGCTATAAACATCTGAAGGTGTCGGAGACTTGCATGCGTTTCACATTGGTCTGATTTTCATTTTAAGTGCCCGTTGAATCGCTGAGAAGAGAATATTTTATAAGTGGTGTGTAGCAACGGTTGGATCAGTTGAAATGTGAAGACGTTATTCGGCAGCTTCGAAAACTGCTGACGAACTAAGCGGAATGGCACATGCTGATTTCTTTGTAGCGTTTTCCATTTCTTTATTAATGTAATGCTTAACTTGCAATGTAAAATAAGAGCAAATTATGCAAAGATGCAAGAGGAGACAACGCGACATTCGCATTGCATTTCGCTGACCTCATTCACCGCTTGAGTAACTCAGCAACGCATAATGCACGATTGAACTCACCGACCATTCGTGTAAATATGACTGATGATAAAAGCATAGAAATTATTTCAATTCATAAATGCCGCTATTAAGGAGATCGATGAACGCGAATGAACATAAAGGGCTGCATCTCACTCGTGCATTATACCCGTGTAGTTGAGTGATTTCGGGTTGACTGCTTCGCAAGTTGAAATTATATAAGGATGGACATGACAACACATATGACGCCTTACAGATAACGACACAGCTCATTATTTGTTCTGCAAATATGCATAAAGAAGCAAAGCAAAATGACCACCTAACGAAGCGATAGCTCCATGCAACGAACTTTTGCATACAACAAAGTAAGTCTCAGGTTCCGCTTCACTCGGGTTACAGCATTTCAAATTTGCTTCGGGTCCTTTTTGAGCAGCCCTATCCACTGCAACCCTAAGGTATATGCAATCTTTAGTGTATTCACAATTGTAGATCATCTAAGGTGAAACGATGAATTCGGTACGCATCGCCTATGAAAGGGACTCATATCCAAAACTCACTTCATATAATACTCTTTTCTATGTGATCTAGAGAGGTAGATGTTGCATGTTCAAGTTCCACGGTGGGCAATTTTGTGGGCAAATTATCTTGCAGGATGCTCGCAGTCCTCGAATTATTAGTTTAATTTCGCTCACTACTTCTTGGGCACTTCGAAACTTTTTAAATCCTTTGTCTTATTTTGTTTTAGGTCGGAAAACTTTCGTACTATTACGCCAAAGTATTCTGCACGATCGGCGACTACAATAGATTCATGTCAGAAGGTGTGCGCAGAGACAATTTTGACATTCACTACACTCGTGCGAAAAAAAATTAAACAAGTGAAGAGTTCAACATTCTGCTGAGTAGTTAAGGATGCCTTGAAAAATAGGGCCCCAAGATGCAGCGTCACTATAATTGGGTAGAGGGGCTACAGGTGCTCGGGCAGGGATGTCCTATTCTAATCTAATGAAATCAGCAGGCATGAAGCGGAAGTGAACGTGACTTCTCATCGCACCTCATGCACAACCGACAACATCATCGACAAATAACGAACAGCTGCGTCAAGGTGCATCTCAGTTATAAAGATGTACTATGTCGCACTAGCGTTTGCAGACTAATAATCGTTCGTTGGGAATGGAACTATTCCGCTCGACGGTCCTTCCTGGCCGTCGGCTCAACCTAGTAACTAGTATATGGGACAATACTGAATATAGTGCTGTTATTTTCCTTATTTTTGGTGTTTTCTTTGTGCGAACTATCTCGATGAGTCATTTGTGTCTGGCGAACTCTCGCGAATGCACACCAGTGTTTCCGGCGTGGCTGAGCTAGGAGGAGGGTCTTTGCTGTGAGATTTTAGCGAAGTTGTTTAATGTCGATTTGTTGGGTGGTTGTGCGTGTGCAGTGCTCGAATCTATGTTTGTCCGTCCGATTGTTTGAACTGAGAAGGCATCAAAGCTGCAATCACAGGGCCTATGACATGCAGCTCATCGTACCTGTCCCATGTCGAATAACAACTTATCAACATTTCTCACATTTAATAGGTGTTTTGTGCAGTATTCATTAGCAAGAGGACGTTTCTTAAGTCTAAAAAACTGGATTTATTGATGGAAGGAACGCTTATCTGTAAGATATGACGGATGTTTGATGGATTCATTTGCAGCAGCGAAATTAGAGTGTGAACGTGAACGTTGTAGTGATCGTGACCATCGTTTTTCGAATGTGTGCTTTCTTCACGCGTTGTTTGTTGTGCTCCCCTCAGATATGCCTGTAGCGCAGATTGGAAGTAATCATCTCGGACACACAGGTGACACTTTCGTTGCCTTCTTATCATGGAAAATTGGTGATCCCTTGTACCGCGAGAGTTATTCAGTTGTTACAACTGCCCCCTAGATGTGTTTCTGCTCGTTCCATGATGGGAAATTGAGGTGAAATTTTCGTAGCCATTCACTGCAGTTATGTCCATCAAAGGTATAAATCACGGCCACTAGTCGTTTTTACTAACATAGTCTTATTTTTGCCACTGAATATTTCCTTTTCTTCATTGTGTTGTGCACACTCCTCTTGCCTAATATTCATTAATGACGAACTTCCTTCTGGAGTCATTGGCAGAAGTGTATGTTGCATCAGAGTGAGTGGACAAGAGAGGGGGCTTTTTTGGTTTCTCAGTTTATATGCATCATTTTATGGTTACCTTAATGGAGACCTGTAAAAGCAGATCCCCTTGAATAGAAATCGCTACCAGGTGTACACGTCTATCTGTTCATTAGGTTCGTCGTAGTTGTTGTCGGCATAAGGTTGTATGCTTCGGATGTGTCACGAATCAGTCGCGGCATGAGCGAGGACACCGCATTTTCCTGATTTTTCGTTCATAAACAGCTTGGATGAGCACCGTTCCGCTGCATGGAGACAGCATTTCGTCAGTTGCAATATGCAGAATATGCTGCACTGCAGCACATCAACAGTATCAGCAAGCGGAAACCTTGAGGTTCACCTGCATGCACGATAAATCAACACACATGCTGCAGCTGCAGCAAAGATGAGAAACAAATATGTGCTGCCTATCAAAGAAACAAAGGTTCTTTACGCTGAGCAACGATGATTTCTCGCTACGTGAAACGTTTAAATTGGATCACTTGTAGTGCTCAGTATATTCTACTATGATTAGGCTTTTCAGAATATTTGGAGGACGGTTAGTACAATAAATTCACAAAGTAGGACATATTTAGAAGGAAATAATCCATCCCCTTCCCCACCCTCCATCACCTCGGTAGTGCGAAATTAAAGGTGCAAGATTGGATGCGTTTACGCAGGTCGGTTGTTCATTTTGCAGTGATCAGACTGCAGAAGAACGGATCTTTTGTAGAGGGCTCGGTTGATAAAAACATAAAGGCATTACTTCGCGCATTTATAATTCCGTAGTTATATTCTGAAGACGTTGAAGATTGCAGTTGAGAATTTTACTGCAGAAATTGTTGCGCAGAAACGGGGATGTGAGAAGTAAATATTGGAACCTTTTGTAACGTCTCTGAAACATTGCTCCATATGGTTCAAATTTTATTAAAAAATTGGCTCCTTCCGCACAAATCTTTCATTTGGTGTCTTTACTAGTCATGTGATGCTCTTTTTCATAGTTATTGCCTTCTGTTATGCACACTCTACTTCTCTTCACTTCTTTCCTGTTCCTTTTCCTAAGACCAATTCCCAGTATTTGTGAGGTTTTAGGTGTTATTTCCGTTAGAGGAGTCTTCTTTAATATATGAGAGTAAATATTCGTATATGATGTTCCCGTTGCAGCATTAATTTCTGTGGTTTCTGCCCTTCTAGCATTCGTTTCTGTTCCGTTGAAAATACTTTAGTGGGTTTTTGCCGTGCAGAATCAACCCGAATATGTTTTGCATTCTCAGTTACGTTTACGACATGAGACACACGCGCACATCCCTCCCAACAACAAAAAGGAGTCTCGTATGTGGCTCGGCGTCGATTTTTCGCTGACGCGCTGCAATTCCTCGCGACTTTTTTCTTTTTGCGTCGGCTGCGCTCGTCAATCGAGACTCCGCGCGGATCCATATTTACATGGACGAGAGCGTGATTCACTTTGCTCATTTGATTCCCTTCTTCGAAGTCGAATGACCATGCTGTTAGTTGTATAGTCGAGAAGGTACTTTCCCATCAGGTATAGCCAGGTCATGTTTTCATGTGCATAATCGAATCGCTAGGAATAGATCGCAAATCGACGCGGTGGTATTTTCCCCTCTCTCACCGGAGATCGAGGACCCACATCTGAGAACACATTTCTCCGAACTTTAGCCGATTCACAGGACGCCGCTGTTGTTTTCTTCACTCCCACCTGTTCTTGTAAAAATTATGCAGTTTTCCGGCCTTTCAAGAACTCTGACGTTTCCAGAGTTTTCGTCACCATTTTTTGCTCAGTAGACTGTCTTTGTAGAGATACATTTTCATTTTTCAGCACTTCTGACATATTGAGCTTAAACAGTTTCGGGTTATTATTTAACCTTTGGTCATTTTGATGTCGAACATATCTTTTTACACACCTCTTGCAAATTGTATGCAAAAGATGGCGCCATTACCCGTCACAGCGCTCGAAGAAGTGAACGAAGAAAAATTTGCAAGCGCAAGATTAGCGAGAGCCTCAACTTGTTTCCCTTCCCATAACATTTCACCAAAGTTTTTCATTGAGGACAAGTTCCCTGAATTCTTGCGGTGAATTGTCGCTCGTCCAATAAAATTCGATAAGCCATTAACGGACTAGGGCTCACCCGTTTCGAAAATTAGACCTCTAAAAGAGCGATTATTTCTGAAACACCTGTTGATATGCCTGGCCCCTCAGAACATTTTGCTTCTTTCACTGAAAGATGCAAAATCACCATCAAGCAGTGGTTCTTGCTGCCTCGATTTCCCATAAGCGCGTTGAGTCCTTACCCTCCGCCTGTCATAGGCGAAGGCTTATGCCTGTTATATGCTTATGTATGGGCGCAGTGATTGTTCATACTACTGAACGATGAAGACTATGGCGATGAAATTTTTAATTTAATCTACACCGCGTGAATCCTTTTGTTGTGTGATCATCATCTTGATGAGCGTTATCGAACAAAGACTTGTTTGTTTTTCAAGATGTCCATATCGATACGAGGTTTTGCCAACTGAGGTTAGCGACTTTGTGGGTCATTAAATGTCATTTTTAGTCGGGAATTCTTGATGCCCATGGGCACCACCTAGAAACTCTGAAGTCATCTCTCCTCCTTTGACAATCTCTCATTTTGGTCATGTTTTGATTCAATAATTTGCAAAACACTCTTTAAATTCCTGATCTGAGCATGTGAACGATGTGCACGGTATTCTGAAGTTGCGCCCTGGTGGGCAATTTCCACCATAAAAATGGTTCTCATAATTCAGATGTCATCGACGTTTCTGGCTGTCCCTTTAAAGTCAACAAATGAGGTGGACTTGGCAAAGCCACTCACGTCATATATAGAGACGATCTACCAAACATCGGATGATATTGGTTCCGAGATCAGAGAGGCGGTGCAGGAGTTGAACAAACTCCGCAACAAGGCATGCAATCAGCCACTCGACAAGCATCAGAGTGCTCTCGATGTGTTGACGCGGTTAGTTGTTTTGTCACCCATTGTGAATATCTGTAGAAATTTTGCATTTATTGACTCAGTAAATCATAAACGATTCGTAAATAGTTTTCTGCATTTGAACGTTATACAAATCAAAGTATTTGCCACTCCCAGTGCGCTACTCGATTGTGACCTCGCTGCTCACCAAAAGGTGCGAACTTCCTCTTCTTTAATTTCTTCCCATTCTTTTTCACACCATTTCGACACAACCCCAACACGAGATCCGGTTATGACTTACGACTGGCCGCTCTTCTCTTCTCCACATTATCTGCCTTCCTCAAAATAGAAGATTACGGGAGAGAATATCTCCATCATTAGCACAAATAAAGGTGCCACAAGCCAATGACGATCTGATAGCTGCTCTGATGTGGTAAATGTTCATGTGTTGATGACTTCGAAACAGCCTCCTTGCAGTAATAGTTGCAACGTTATTTTTCCTGAACGCAATGTTGTCCTTCGAGAAAATCTCATTTTATGTAAATTCACTGCAGCATGTCATTCGTTGCGCGATGACGTATCGGACCGCAGCTGACTGCTTCCTTTCTGCTTCACGTGCTGTGTTATCACCGCAGTTACTCTAATTTTGAACCATAACAAACTGAATCATTTTGAACCATAAACATAACAATCTACGGGCTTTTTTTTTGAAAACTCATTCAAAACCTCTTTAATAGGGTAGTGCAAACACTTGCTGACAAGCAATAAGGACGACTTTAAAATCTTTCCTGTGATATGCTATGATTCAGTCAAAATTTAAAAAAGAAATTATTTCTTGCTGAATTACGGGTGATTTATCCACCTCACTAGAATTCTTTCAAATAAAAACAAGGGTGATTGACCAGGAAGTTTATTTTTTCAACCAGCTTTTCCCGTTTCATCTGTTGTGCTCTTTCCCTCGTTTTTTGTTACTTTTTCTGCCCGGTCTCATCTTGAAATCAACTTGAAGTTTGGCACTAGCGCCTCTAACGGAAGGAGAGTTGATGAGAAAACTAGCTGCATCAGTGCAAAGGAGTGGCAGGGTTTTTCAGTGATTGTTTTTTTTTCGATATATGCGATTGTACCTGACTTTGAAATTTCTTTATATATGCATTTTGAATGCCTTATTTTACCACGCCGCTGGAATATTCAATCTCTCATACAGTTTTTGGCAGAATGCACCCCTTTCTTTTTAAACGTGCACGCTGTCACTATCTTAAAGGTGGTATTTGCATTTTCCATTCCTCCAGAGGAGCTGTTCTTCGTCCTTGTGACGCTTGGCATCTAAACCATATATATTACTGGTTGATTCCGCTGTAAAAACTTTGCCTGTTATTGAGGAGGTGAGAGGAGGGAGGGCAGGTGGGAAGTTGCAGCAGTACCGGGAGTTTTTTTAGTGCCACTTCATACTCATCTGGCCATGCACCAGTTGTGAGGAAAATCCTCACCAAGTCAATTGGTGCATTGTTATGCTTTTGCAGTGTTCCATTGAATTCCTCATTGTCTAAAAATTCAAACACCATATTTTCCATACATTTAAACACATCTTTACATGTAAACACGTTCCCATTTCCATCTAAAATCAGTATGTTTATCGTTCGGTATTGTTCAATCGTAGGTTCTCTGCACCGATTCGAACATAGTTCACACTCTGTTCACCTAAGACCATTTCGAATCTCAATTGCTCAGATCTGCCAGTGAACCCCTGGCCATGCTTTGTTAAGGACCCTCAAGTTCTTTCCTTTATTGAAGCCCCGATATTCGAATTCCATCAGGGAGGATGTTTTTTCGGAAAGCACACCGGGCTCAGCATTGCACGAATTGGTGCCAGAATGCCAAATAGGAATTGTTTGCATCCGAAAGTCAAAGAGCGCAATAAGGAGACATCTGTTCATCCTCTAACAGGATCTAGCGTGAATGTGCGCAGATAGCCAATAAATTCCACGAAGGGAAGGGCTAAAAGTTTTTCTTCGAAAGAAAAGTTGATAATTTTTGGTGCCATTGGCGTCGCCATCGGAGAGCGCTTCTGAGCGTCGTCCGGAATGCACTGAATTGTTTATGCAAAGTACTCATTCTAATGGAAATATATTGTGTTATTTGTTGAAGCGTTTTGGGGGAAGAAGCATTCGGGTGTGCTTCGCCATTCGTCATCTTATTAGGTAGCCACTTGGTGAGGTAAAAGTGTGGGTGCTAGGGTATTTCTTTTGGGAATAGTGTTTCGGACGGTCTGAAGCCTGAGTGTAGTGGTCACTGGAGACTGCCTCAGTTCACCTTCTCTTGTCTCGAAGATAGTGTCGATGCCTGGATTAGCAAGCGGTCTTCTCTTCGGGTTTTTCTCTATGCGGCAACGCTTTATTATCTGCCTGTCTTGCTTTGTAATATCTTTCTCTCGTATTCATTCACACGCGTTCCTCGTATTCTCTTTGTTTTCATGACTTTCTTCAACACTTCTACGTCGGGTTCTCGTCTTTCGACTTTTTTGTAGACTTTTTTCAGCAGTCAATTCCAGTAGACAAAGAAATGGGAGAGTGACATTGAGTGCAGAACGCGAACGATGAGCTAAGATGATTGGGATGAAAAGAACATCACGGAGGGTGTGAGTCATCCTTTGACAAATGTTTACCTGGGCAGTGTTTCATGCTGATCTGATAGCACAGAGAACTTGAACTAGAACTCGAACTAGGGTTCGGAGGAAAGATGTATGTCGAATCTTGGTTGATTAAATCTCGGGGGGTGTGAAGAACGTTTAGTGGTTTATTTGGAGCAGACAGGAATGCGTTGCTGCCATAACGTTTGCGAAGACAACATAGTGACGCAAGGACCGTATCGATCTTTGCTGATAAATGGCAGCTTTGAAAACTTGTGGTGTGGAAAGTGGAGCTTGGCAGACGCTTAGAGGCAAGGCGGAATTGATAGGTATTCAAGGAGCGATGTTTTTAGTTTACGAGAATGTGAGCTCGTAGTTAGCAATTGCTTTACCCCTATTTGACCATGTCCTCTGATGACAGCCAACAGAAGGAAGATCGGAGGAAGAAAAGTTTGTTTGTATAGATTTCATTCTCTGTTTTCTGCTGCTTCCAAATTTTCATATCGTTTTCGTCCTCCAGTTGGACACCTCTCGGTTGAGAGTAGGCAGGGAGGGGGAGGAGAAGGATTGTTGGTTCAAAGAATGAATATCACTGAACATCGCTGAAGCTACCGAAGCATTTTGAATAAAGACTTCAGTCAGGAGTCTAAGTCACGATCAAGACCGATCGTCGTAGGGGGGGGGGGGGGGGGGAGGAGTGGAGAAAAGGAATCGGAGAGTTTAAAGAAAAATTCGCGAAAATATTTTCGAACAATCATTCTCCAAGGATTGTGTTAATTCATGAGCACTCAATTGCATGACATCAGTCAAACGTTTTCCAATATTGCACGAAAATCTCGAACACAGAGCCTGACATTATCGTTCATAAGTCCGCATAGAAACAGTTAATGATGATTGATTGATCTGCAGAGAAGCAAGTAGAGCGAAGGTTCGTTCTTAGCAGATGTGGGATTGATGAACTTGTGAAAGCGCTATGTAATTAAATTCATCTCTCTCGAGTGAACTTTTGTTCAGTGGCAATTCAACAAAAGGCTCCTGCCAGCAATGCTTCGTAAATTTCATCCAGCCGTTCGACACAACTTAGCAAATCGCATGACGATTCGGCATCGGTGAGGGAAGAGGAATTCTCCGTTTCCATCCCGACCTGCGGGTCTGAATGGATCAACAAGGTCAAAAGTGATCAAGCGCCATTAGCTAGTTTAGGTATACGATATTTATATGAGTCGCTGAAACTTTTATAATCTGCGAGATATCTTTCTTGAATGAACCAGTTGGGTGCATTATTGAAATAAGTGAATGCATATATCTGGGAGTAAAACATCTTTCTGGACGCCAGGTTCAAGTTTTGTTGAGGTTCCATTGAAGTATCTTTCTTATTGACAACCGCATGTTTTCATTTTCCGGGTTTCTTATGTCCTCCGAAGCATTGACACCTCTAGTGAGCTGGTTATGTGCATCGGTTAAATGAAAGCTCCTCTTTATAGTTCCAGAATTCGGAATGGAATATTTTTAGCTTTTTTAGTCGGTATAAGTTGTTCCACTATTAACGATTAAAAGGGAGGCTGAATAGCGATACTTGCAACCCACCATTACTGAGTACTTATTAAGCACCTAGTTCTTAAGTGCTTTTAAATTGATCCTCTTTCCGCGAAAAGCCAAATACCTTTCAATAAACAATCACTTCTGATTACATAACAGCCGTGCTGGTTGCAGAGAAGCTCAGGAACTTTTTCATCAGGTTCGCTTGAGGGTTATAGAAGACTCCCACGTTCTTAAAGGAGCACATGAAGGAGTTCTGATAGTATATTGGAGGAAAGACTCGTTGAGACTTTTATTCAAGAGGAGAATTTTGTTTTTCGCAGCACTCAGATGAAGGGTTCTGCTGCAGGGAAGAAGGGACTTCCACTGGAAGGAAGAGGCGCCTTCTTCGAAGAAAGAAGGGCTTTTATTCAATGAATGAAGGAAAGGCTGAGAAGATCCTATTGGAATGTATTTTACAGATATTACGACCAGCTGGTTGCAATTGAGAATAAGCTGCCAATTACGGCAGCGCAAAATCCAATTGCGTTTAAGTGGAAAGACGCCTTCGACAAAGGATCCCTCTTCTTCAGCAAAGCGTCACTTAGTACGTTTTCTTTCGAAGTTTCAATTGCCGTATATCGTCGAACAACGTCTCGCCCAGCAGATTTCCTTCTCTCTGAAAATAGTGTCCTGCTTTATTGTGAGGCATGCCAAAATTGATGAAAAATAGTGCTGTTGTCCGTTATGCCCTCATTCCGAAAAGCAAAAACCTGAGGAAGCACCATTAGGTCACTGATGAAGAACAGTAAAGGACGTTAGACAAGCAGAACAGTAAAGACAAATCTCTCCTTTGCCATGTTTGACTTTCCACTCGCACACACTCTTAGACACCAATTGTTTTGATGACCACATGGAACGTTTCTTCTCTTCAAATATATTTATTCGTCAGTGTTTTTATTGTGTCCAGAAAACTGCAAACTGTTTCCATAAAACAAATGTGTCTTATCTGGGAGTCACTTCCAGTAAGTCTTATTTGGCTTTTGTTCGACTTCAGTTTCTCTGATGCACAGAATTGTAACTTCACTTTCTCAATACGCCATTCTTGTGTTGTTGTCTTCTATCACGTACACATGTCACTAACTAGACTAACGTATTCGTCCCCTTCGGAAGGATCAAGCATGGGTTCCTGATCCTGTATGCATCGGAACCATTTTATACCTTCGTTATATAAGCATAACCTTGCACTTGCAAACGGGCTCAGCAGTTCTTTTCCGAACTTTAGGAGGGTGTTTCCGTGGCGAGAACTTTTCGCCTCAAAGTTTTATTTAACTTCAAAGAACATTAGGGATAGTGTCACTTCATGAATTTGATTAAGATGACTGAGCGTATGCGGTTTACAGCACTCACGGATGGGTCGTTCGAGCGTGCAGCAGTGCTTTTCAACTGTGGTGCGTTGATGTCGGCGATTGCTGCTTCGCAGGCGATGCACACCGATGAAGAAATGAAGACATCGGCCAAGTTGTTTCAGCAAGCGGCAGGAGTGTTCGCTGCTTTAAAGGACACTGTGCTTAGTCTTGTTCAACAGGTTTGCTATAGATAATGCGGCGTTGATATGCAAATATTGGGAAAGCAGAGGTTATTTTAAGCACTTTAAATGGTATTCGTGGGGACTGGAGCACTTATTCGGATTGAAGACTGACATCAGCTCGAAATGTATTTCGAATTGCATGATGATTCCTGCTCCGCGGAGATAACATCTCGATACCTCTAGCCTTCGAAGCACTTCATTGAGAATTTGTACTTTCCGACGAGTTATAAAACGTTGCAATAATTGTTGCTAAGCAATTCACCAAAATTGTTTTTTCAAGTGGAGAGGTCAGGCCAAGTACCTGCTAATACGGAAAGCGATTTTTAAAGTCGACGGCAAAAAATTGAGTGGACTAAGCACCTTGCTGATTTCTTCCGCCAATTTCATGGATCTCCAGATCAAGAATTAATAGGAGGGGAACTGAAAACATTTCGACCATATTAACGGCATAGATGAGTATCCTTTCGTCGGCTTCAAAACTTTTGGTGTTTCGTTGTGCGTAACGAGGCAACATGAAATGCTGTGGGCTGCGGCGAGGAATGTTTCTTGGAGTTATTCACGACTGAAGCTTGAGAGTTACTCATTGTTTTCTTCTATTGCAGTCTCGACCCTTGCTTAAATTCCAAACTTTTGCAGGAACCGACGCCAGATTTAATGCCGGATACGTTGGCCGTACTCTCTGCAATAATGTTGGCCCAGGCACAAGAAGCTATTTATATTAAGGCCGAGAAAGGTACTCGTTTATGGCGGGGCTTCATTATGAGCTCATTTTTGGAGAGGGATTTGTTGAGACGGTTTTATCTTCGAACAGTGCCGTTTTCGACCAATTTTAAGTTATGTTGACGTTTGCAATTCTGTTGCGAATGGAAAGTTAATGAAATTGGGGTCTGAAGTCTGCCTACCACCCTTCCTTCTGATTTCCGGATTTAATGCCGACTGTATTCCATGAGCTAAGGTAACTGGTCAGTGCTATGATTGCATGGCGTAACTTAATTTTTTTCAGGAGGCTCAGCTCCAGTAGGATAGTCTTTCCCATGAGAAATCATCATCTCGAAATTCGATTAGACAGTCTCACTACCACCTCCATGACTTGCTGTTTGAGAAGGAGCTCCCTCTGGTGCATCTGGTCAACAATGGCATTGCAAATTGCTCGCCAAGGTGTTGCTACAGTGTGACAGCCAAATATTTAAACTCTTATGAGCATACTGTAGTAGCATAAAAGCACTCTACTGAGCAGTCTTCAGACCCGACCGAGCACGCTTGAATGGGGCTGGGACTGTGGTAAAAAGTCGGGGGAGGGCGAAAGTGAAAGAGTATCCTGGCAGGAGCCAATTTTAGCAAGGCGGGACCCCCGACGAAGTGGTCCGGAAGAAAAAGACAAGAAGTGTTGCCTGTCGGGGACACTGCCGAGGATTTGAGGGTATACTGCACCACACTAAGCTTGGTTAATGGCGAGGGAGTTAACAGGTGCTTCCTCTCCTTTCTGCATGTTTATGATTATATATATGCATTCATTTGTGTATGAATGGTATTCATAATTAGCGTTTAATCTGCAGATGCAATGAAGCCATCGGCGTTGGTTAAGATCGCATCTCAGTGTGCTGAATTCTATCAGGAAGCCCAGAAACAGCTCCATAAGGACAGTGTTCGCGGACTTTTTGATAAGGTTGTTTTCACTGGCGTACTGCAGGCGTGTGTTCCCTGCGAGGATGTGTGTTCTGTGAATTATCGAGTATTGCGCTGTTGGGGTACTCGCCATTAAGGGTCATGCGGAATGGGCGACCACTCACAACCAAACAAATGTTTTGACAGTTAAATATCTGAAAGCATTCTGATCAAAATTCAGCGCGTCCTGTTGGCAGGTAGGTTGTAATCAGGAAAGAAGGATCCTTCATGCAGTCCCGTTGCTTTCTATATTTAGCAGCTTATGTAGTCAGCGCGTACTCTGTCGCTGTCACTCATTATGCATTGTTTTTTTGGAAGGAAATTTAGGCGCTGCTTCCATCTTCGAGTACGAGAATTGTGGAAGAAAAAGGTCTTCAAAGGTAGCTGATGCTAGTTTAAGGGGGAATAATAATCCAATAGAAATCTTCTCATGTTTCCCATTCGATAATTTCTTCATAAAATTTTCTGGCAAACATTTTCCCAATCAGTCGAATTAAAAGGTATATCTACCCTTTTTTTTTTCTGTGGGCGTAGCAGGAAATGAAGTCTGTAAGGAGTGATTTGAGTGTCATTGCAGGAATGGGTAAGTACTGTAACGGGTAAATCTTTGGCGATGTCAGCACTTGCCCAGTATCATCAAGCGATGGTCAATGCTGAGGTTAAGGATATCGGTTTGTTTACTTTGTCCATTTTATCCACTGAATTAGCCGGAAGTTACGAGAGTATCTGTTGTGCCTCAGGCAGATAGCTGGAAGTAGCATTTTACCGTATTGTAGTGATATGAAGGGGATGATTGCGACCGGACGGACTGCAATCTAGCACATCTCTACGACGCTGATTTAGAATATCAGGTGTTGTACAAAATTTTGTGACATGCTTCTTTCCATCCTAAATGCCTTCTTCATCACATCAGTGAAAGCAGTGGCAAATTAGATAGGGTCAAGAAGCAACAATTTTCAGGAGGTTGTCTGCTGTCATGCCATTTTTCACTTCCTGGTTGAATTTTGCCGCATTAGATGTCAGATGAAATAAAAGTTGCGGTTCAAATTTGAGATGAGTAGACGCAAGTCCACTTCCGTGAAAATTGGCTTGCTTGGAGTCCTTTTTTAAGGGTTCGATGTTTTCCTCACTTATTCATTTCTGATTTGATTAGATGGCACGGAGAGCTTTCTTTTGAAAGTGCATCCTAATAGTGCAGCTCCTACGATGCTATGCACTTATTATCACTGTTTTGCCCCCATTTTATTATTCATTTGTTCAGGTTATAATTTGTGGGAGATGTTACAACGTTCACGATTTCCACTGTGTTACAGGTGAGCAGTTGAGCCGCCTTACTGAGGCACAGTCGCTAATAAACCAAGCAAATGGCTATTTGCCCTCATCGGCGTTCAGCGCGCAGACTGCTCTCATCCAGAAAGCCTACACATCTGCCAAGAAAGATAACGACTTCATAGTGGGTTCTGTCGCTTATTTATGAGTTTGCTTTTCAGGTATACATCCAGCAATGTTTGAGATGGAGTGTAAAAAAACGATTTTGAGGATCATTGTACATTTGTCTTAAGCAGTTTCTTAAGTAGATGCATTTTTAATTAGCAATGTGTGTTTTTTATGATGTGGAATTTTTTATGGATTCATATGTTTTTGAAGTGCAAGAGGGTAATCAAAGACTTTATTAGTAAAGGTCGTAAGGTAAAAAAAGCATGATGAGAATTCATATCCAAGCAATTCGAAATCCATCACAACAGGGCACTTCGCAATTTTATGCTTTTTTTCCCAAGAAGCAAAACAGCATCGCGTTGTGTTTCGATTTATGTGTTTCCCATAATTTGGCGAACCTGATCTGTACACTAGGGAATCCTTTGGGAATTTGAAGGTGCGTAAAATTTGCGAGTTAAATTTTGTGTTGTTCGCTTGCGTAGTTGATGAATGCGTTATTCAGTGTTCGAGTTTTATTTCTTAGTCATTTATGCGGCCGACTGTTTAAAATTTCCGAGTTTTGTTTGCGCAAATTTGATTGCTATCAAAATTTGCAAAAACTGCGGCCTTTTTTGGGAAAACTCCAAAAGGTATTATTGAAGGACGCTGATTTATTTTCATAGTAACTCATCAGGCTTGCTTACAACAGATGACCTAATAATGTTGCAGTATCATGAACGAATCGCGGATTTCCGTTCACTGCCAGCTCTTCCAAAAGCGGCACTAGCTAAACCACTGCCGGTCAATTTCCCGTTGACACCACGCTTTAAAGGTTTGCATCGAATGTTACAAGAAAGAGCTATAACGAGAGAGATATTTAGAGGAGAACGCTATATAGAAGCAAATTGCAGATTTTTGTATTGCCCGAACGTGTTCACTCGTCTCTAATTTCTTCACTCAAAGAGGTCTGTGCATCGAATTTCCCTCGTTCCGTTTTAGATGTATCCTTTTCTGGTACTCGCCTATTTTTGAAGAAACGCTGAAAGCTCCATCTTTGATGTCATCCATAAGTTGTCGAAGATGGAAGATGTGGCTAACATATATTGCTCAAATGATCTTCGAAACTTTTATGAACAGAAAACGTTCCACTAAACTCGAACCTATTGGGCAAATGTTTTTATTTTTATGGAATAACACCTTTAGCTGACTGTTGTTTGCAATTGAGAGTTTTCCTTGTGAGTTGTGTCGTTGTCTAATGAGAGTATGGAGAGTAATTTAGTGACGTGACTTCTTCGGAATGTCACAATGAAAGATGGGTTCAGACACTTAGTTAAAGAGGTGTTATCGGCGGTTAATTCCCTCGTTGCAGATATGTTCTCATCCTTGGTACCGGTGCAAGTGCACTCGGCGATGGCATCCTATGATGCCCGTAAGGCAGAAGTCATCAACATGGAGACAGGAAGATTGCGCGAGTACACACAAATTATGAACGGGTTTGTGATTCGACTTCTATTCCTTTCTCATATACACAAAGGTCACTCGGGTATTGCACAGCCACTCATTTTATATACATTGACCACCTGCGTCGCCTACTGCTCCCCAGTAAATTGTTTTTTTCGGTTAGGTATGAGAAGCGAAGGAGCTCTATCAGATGTCTCAGATACGCAAGTTTTTCCTGCATAAAAGTAGTATTTTATATACCACATGACATGTCCATTACTTGTTAAGAAAGCAGAAATTTGTTCTCAAGTGGCGTTCCCTGAGAAAGCTCTGAAGTCGGGTCTCGTTGTGGCGGAACCAATGTTCTTTCTACCAAAAGAAGGAAGTCGACTGGTATCGGTTGAAAGTTCTATGCGTTACTTAGTTGGCTGATATCTGTTGTTTTATGAACCACACTTCGCATTTTTAAAAAATGTTTTTACGGAAAAGCTTTATTGCTCGACCGTTCGGCCGTCGATTTCTGGTGGATGGACATTTTTTATTTATTTCGAGCCTTTAATCTGACGGTTGAAGTTGTCATATATCTGCCTGGAAATCACGAAATGAAAGGTGAGGAGTGCGCTGGGCAAATCTCCCACGTTTTATGTCTTCCTCAAAATTCTGCGAGGTTGGGGCCCAACACTATGTGCCAAAACTGAGTAAAGGAGGCGGAAAAAGTTTTTTCAGACTTGTTAAATAAAATTCAGTTAATTGAGGTTGTTCAAATCTCCCTGTGAAAATTTGGGAAATGAAGTTTTCAGCCTGCGGGCATTCGGCCGCCGTCGTCGGCAACCCGAAAATATTATCGGCTTGGAGATATTTAGAAGTGCAGTTGAACTTAAACGCTCAAGGCTAAAATTTGCGAGTTTTTTGGATGCAGTCTGCTTGCAGCCATTTTGAATTACAATTCCTATTAACTGTGTTCTAGTGAAAAGAAAGAAATGAATTTAATGGGCTACCGTATTTGCAACGATTGTTGAATGTTGAATGTGGGACGTCTGATATTATCCTGCCTCGGAGTAACAATTTCAGTTGCTTCGAGTGCTCAGGTGGCCACTTTGTGTGCAGTTTCGATGAAAAATAAACAGTGTTGCCGTTGCGCTGGTTTTGCATCCTCCTTCCGGCTTCCTGGCCAGCCCGCTTTTCCTTTCGCTGCCCTTTTTCCTCATTTTAGAGGGCACATGACCGTCATTTGGAAGTAAATTGCTGAATGTTTCGATGCAAGCTGCTGTGGGAGCTGCTCTGCTTTTTTGCGGTGAAATCGAAGATGAGACTGGGAATCGACAAAGCAGTGTGGTTTCAGAATCCTTGCTTCGCAGAATCTTCCTGCAGCGCTGGATGACGCGACTAACCAAGAAACGTTGCCCGAGTCGATCAGGCAGAAGTCTTCAAAGGTAAAGTCGATGGGTGGCATAGACGCTGTGACGAGCCTTATCGCCGATCTGCCCAACCTCTACAAACGCAACCAAGAGATTCTCGATGAGGTTAATCGTTTATTTACGTGGATTCTCCACGAAGAGTTTCCGCAAAACATTGGATGCGTTCAGTTTGGTGAACGAGGAACGTCTGATATTTGATCGTATTGGTCAGACTAAATTGCAGCTGAGGTGAGCTAAAATATCGTACAACTCAGATTTTGAATTCCGGAGCTTGTACGCCTTCTGGTCTTCTAGGAGAAAGTATAGTCGAATGGATTCACGATAAGGAAACTTAACATTTTTCTCACTGTATAAGGGTGATTTATAAGATGTGTTCAATGGGTGGTTGTCTTGGAAATTTTCAGTAAATGTCATCATGACGGGCAGGTTTATCGAGCGGTTGCTTAAATTTCCTTCAGGAAAGGGCGGAGAGGGGTGCGTTGTCCGATTGCTGCATAATTCACATCTTCAGTTTGGCGCAGTGGTCATTACCACTCTAAAGTGCAATGAGCGTTCTCTATGCATACATATCTTAAATATAGACATTACGTCTTCTGAACGAGGAAAAGGATAGCGACGATCGTCTTCGTGCGCAATTCAAGGAAAAGTGGACACGTATGACATCGGATAAGTTGACTGCACCTTTGCACCAAGAAGTCGGTAAATACCGCGGCATTCTTCAAGCGGCTACAAACGCCGATCAGATTGTGAAGCAAAAAATGGATGAGAACAGAGAGGCCATAAAGTTGCTCAGCTTACCTGAGCCGGAACTCAGGTACGATATTTTTTTGTAAATTCGGGGGTTCTTTGCTTACTTATGCATTTTCCGCAGTTTCTCTCTTTATATCTGCTCGAAATTTCCAGCTCTTGTTCTTGAGCTTGTCGGTTGATTTTCAGCTTCGGAAAGTTTGCCATTACAAACAGGTTGCTTTTTACGCGTTTATCTTTTTTTTAGCAGATATAAACACCGAACATTTGTTGCGCAGGAGGTTTAGTTCTATTTTGGTCGCTTACATCGTTATTGCACGCGGAGTTGAGGCCACCCACCTGAAAATTCGTTTAGACGGGGGCAACTTTGGCGTTCCTTCTTTTCGCCAACTGAAACAGTGTCACAAATCTGCCAAAGAGGTCGGCCGATTGTTTAAATCCACCAAAGCATTTGCCGTTTCTTTATTCCTGTCCTGGTCATTGAACTTCTTTTACTGGTCATTGATACTTCATCAAAAAGGAAGCTCAAATCGCTTGTGGTAGTCGTTTCTGTCGACGATAAGCTATTCCTTCACTGTTCTCTTCATTTGTTTCCAAGCTTCTCCTCCTGTGCTAGTGTTATCTAAGGGGACATCACGTCAACAATTAATATCTCTGCAGTACACAGTGTTCGTTATATATGTGTGAAATAAGGGCAGAGTGAAGAAAGGAGGGGATGCTGTAAAAAATAAGAATGTTTTTGGATGCATTTAGTGAACGTAAAGAATAAGCATAGGAGATTAACCGTGAGGAGCCGAGAGGATGTGAATGGAATGTGCCGTTTGTTGGCATCAGGATGTGCATTCCCATATTTTAGCCTCGTAAATTTTTATGTAATTGTTTTAAACGAGTTTTTATAACATCCGTTCTTGTAGCATCGGCACTGCTGAACTTTACATTTTATGGATCACCTATTGATTGAATATTAAATACTTTTGTGTTCAAATAAAATAGATTTTGCACGTCTTAAGTGAATTAAAGTGAGCAGATCTGAAAAGAAGGAGAGCAGGACTCTGCCCACTCAAACGAAAAGAAAGGGCATTTCGAAATTAGCGACTTTCAGCGAAATTGAAATTTCGGCCAAAAATAAGTAGTGAAAAGAGTAAATCATTGTTGTATTTCATCATCTGCAACCAAGCCAGAAGCCGGAAGTGATGTTGTTTTGCTTGCCTAAAGGGCAGCGATGCATGGGTGGCATATGCGTTCCCGTTGGTTCGATGGGAGGTTTATAGTATTGAGAAGAGCATGTGCGCATTTGGTGGTATTAGATTTTATTTCAGATTTAACGTAGATTAACCGGAACGTTAAATGAGTTATTTACATATCTCAAGTATTAAGTTGTCGCATCATCATCCTTTCAGTTATTTTTGTTAACGACTCTTTTGGTTGAATGGGATGTGTGTTATATTTTTGTTTAATAAATATTGCTGTAACAATTGTTCTTTCAGAGCAGCGATTCCAGGTTTGGATCCAGCGAATGCAAACAGAAATTCCGAAGCCGTGAAGAAATTACGATCTCTGATGGATACTGTTCAGGAGATTAAGGCAAGTTTTGCATTTCGTTTTCACTTTTATTATATGCAAACGAGTGCTTTATGCCTTCGAATATGAATGAGGCATTCGTTGGTTTGCAAAGGCGAATGAGGACTGAGGTTAGGAACAGAACATTTTTCAGTGAGTTATGTTGTGGTTACAGATTGAACGTGAGCAGTTGGAGAGGGAATTTGCGGATGTGCATTGCGACATGACGACAGTATTCCTAAAGGCGATGGCAGATAGTCAGATCCTGAACGAGGAGCAGCTTTCCACTGCCAAGATCAATGAAATATATGGACCACTGAAAGATAAAGTCAGTGAGACTATCAAAAAGCAGGAGAGCTGTCTGGCTGAAGTCGAGGTAAATACAACTGTTGACCATCTTGGAGCCAAATATTTCCTTTCTCTTTTTTTCGTTTGTTTGATTATGAATGGATCGTAGGTAGTACGAGCTTGTGGAGAACTTTGAAGTGGGAAAGGGGTTGTTTTCTTTTGTATCAAGGCGGCAGTGATCCAGTGAGGTCTTTTTTGTGCTAATAAAGGAACTCATGGAAGAAGAGAAGGAATTTGATTCAGCTACAAACGAAAGCCGTCTTTCAAAACCTGAAATGGCGCTTCAGACAGGCACCAGTTTTGTTTAGGTGTAGGCCGCCCACAGTAAGTAATTGCGTAGTAAAAGAGAAAAGTTTTGAAAAATGAATCGCTCATTTCCGGAATTTTTTTTCAGCCGGAATGAAGAGGCGTCTAGTATTAATTTTACTTTTTACTTTGCAGACCTCCTTTCGAGAGGAATTCAGGCTTTCCTTATGAAATGAGATGGAGGACTGTGGACGGGAGTAATTGACTATGGTGAAAATGGTTTTGGAATTGGGTGCTAATTCCACCTCCCACCACAAGGAAGGAGGGGATCTATGATTGATTTCATTAAGATGTGGAACAAGAAGTTCTGTGCGGAGAAAGCAGGTAGCTCGGGTGCTGCCGAGCGTGAACGTATGCTCAAGATGCTTGCGATCGGTCACGACAAATATTTGGAGATTAAGTCGAATCTACAGGAAGGAACAAAGGTTGGTGCGACTTTTGTGTTTCGGAAACTGAGTTCCCGGAAACCCATAGAAGGAAGTGCTTCAGACCGTCGTAGAACGAATAACTTTAAAACTATGTCAGTATATTCGATTTTTCGGCTTCAGCTGAATCCATGTTTCCGCGAGGAGGGAACGAGAAAGTATAGAAGTTAGCGATCTACTACAGCACTTCGCTAAAACGCTGATTTTTCACCCGTGTCTCCTCTCCTTTCTTTCTCTTCCGGCTATACCCTTCTCCATGCCCTCATCTCTCCGAGCTCGTCTCCGCATCATACTCATCGTTCCATGCGTTTATCGGTTCTCCCTCCAAACCCCACCATAGTTATCTTTCCCGCACCTCCATTTTGAAAGTCTAGATGCAAGAATCGGATTGCTTGTTAAAATCGTCAGTTAGATTATTTACTGAAAGTTGTTGTTGGTAATAGTTCAGTGGAAGCCGAGTCGCTTCGGAGTTGTTGCTGTTGGTTTGATTCCATTCTAAGATGGCGCGCTTGCCAGCTAAACTTTGTTTCTGGTTGCATTCATTTAGGAATTATGTCGAGTTGCAGTTGAATTGGTGGGCAGCGATTTGCTTTATTTCGTGTGTTAAATTCTTTTCTTTGCTAAATAGTTGTGCAGTCGGGTTTGGGGCAAGGAGTCATAATTCATCGGTTCACGAGTCGGCTGCATTGCTACAAGAAAGTCATTAAACTCTTTAATTTTAAAGGAGGAGAAATTGCAGTTCTACAACGATTTGACTCCTTTGCTGGTTCGTCTGCAACAGAAGGTTTCTGACTTTTGCTTTGCTCGGCAGACTGAGAAGGAAGATCTCATGAAGCAGCTCCAACAAAATATTGTTTCCGGTGCGTTTATTTGTTACTTCCTTGTGTTTATATAAGGAGTTTGCTTCAGTCAAACTAATAGCGCATATTTTGGTCGGTGGTGGCTTTGTTGTGCTTCAATAATTGGCTGCATTGCACTTATCAGCAGTGATGCAGTGAAGAATGGCTGAGGTCTGCCGTTCTTTACATGCAGAAGGTTTGAGGTTCCTTTGGCACCGCTGCCGTGTATTTTTTAGAGCCTATAGGCGGTTATCCTACGCTTACATCTCCCTTCAAAAAACTTTTTCGTGTTGTTCTCACGGCATCTTGCATCTATTTTTCATGTAGAACTCTGTCTGCAGGAGAGGTGGGTGGTGCTTCATTCCACTTCTTTAAAATTCACTATTCGTGATGGGGCACACGACCACACTGTTCATTTTTCTTCCATTCATCGAAGGATCTTTTTGTATGTTGTTTTTGTTTGAGTTTGGTGCTGTTATCGATTTTGCTTGATTTATTCATAAGAGGAAGGAGAAGAGAGCAATGAGTGGGCAAAGGTAGACAGGACAGAAACGTCTTCGCGAATAACGTGCACTGTTGCAAGTGTCTTGCACTTCCTTTGCATATCATCATCTTTTGCTTGCACTCCCACCAATCTTTATATTGATATGTGCGGGTACCTGATGAGAATGTAAGTTATGTTTGTGCCCTTTCTTGCAGCAGTTTTTAATGACTAGTAGAGCCATTAGCGGTCTTGGTGGTACTTGCAGCACCGATTTTCGCACTTTCACTTGAGACATCGGAAAGTGAGATTTTTGCCGTCCCTTGCGGAGAATGAAGCCGATTGTTTTAGAGTATTTTCTTTGAGAATTGTCACGTACATGTGATCCGCTAGAGGAATGAGCAACGAGTCTTTGCAGACTTTTAGCACCTTTAGTACACTTTAGCACCGCATATGTACGTACCTATATACATGCATGGAACCCGACTAATTGCTGCTGTCGGTTCCTTCCACTAAAGCTCGCAACCCCCTCCTCCTCGCCCGTCGTCGATTATTTGTCCTTCCTGATAATTGGGGGGATTGCTGTAAACGCGACTTTACGCCGCTTCTTTGTTCTAAATGTTCGATTTAGGCGGGACGGGTCACGTCTAGGTGGCAGCAGCTCCCATCGATTTTTCATCCCTTTGCACCAATCTACCTAACTATGAATTTATTGATTTTTACGTGTTGAACAATGCATATGAGTTCAGATCATGCAGATGATTCACATTGTGGGAAGTGCTGAAAATATGAAAACGGTCGCTGTGAGGAGAAGAGCTAACAGTAAGGAGAGTACACATGCAACTGGGTTAACGATTTAGGCTTAGAAGCTTGTGCGGCAGTGGCGGCCAAAACAGTGCAGCGGCACTTGGATGAGCTCGCAAGCAAAGTCAATATCCCCGGCCTTAAGGAAGGTGGGCATTTATATAAACTCATATATAAATTTTCTCGAGCACTTTCCATTTTATATTATTCAGTCTTTAATTCTCACTTTTATAGTAAAAAAGTGCAGAATAGATGTGCTTTGAAGTGCTCCTTGCAAGCATTTTTTAGTTCACCTTAATCTGTTCTTTCTCGTTCCATTCCCATTCCCTTCATACGGTTCCACTTTCACCCATTAATCTCTTCCGATAACTGTTATGAACGAGATAACTACTTCACTTTTAATTCGGTATGCTGCTTGCTACTCGCTTATGAACAATTTAGAGAATGACTTCTACTGGCGAAGCGAGAACATTCCATTGTTTTCGTGACAGATGCTCTCAGAAATATCTGATTGGTTTGCGTTTTGGAGGCCTCGCACTTTTGGATATTTCTTTGGATCGAAAACTGGAATCTTCCGTTTTTTTTGCATTTTTCGAGACTGGATCTTCTATCCTAACAGTGTTCTTTCATGAGGATATTTAGTTCAATAAAGGAGGGGGGGGGGGGGGGGGTGGGGGAATAAAGCCATACATTTTTCCACATTTCCGAAGGGAGTCCTTATGCAATTAATTTGTCCTTTTTTCCCCATAATTGAACGGGTCTTCTGTTCTTTAGTAATGCATCGGCCTTTACTAATAGCGGATCACCTCGGATTAATTTGATATGAGCGGCACTTTTTTGTTTTGTGTGTCCCATGTGTCTGCACTTCACTTCGTTTCTTCTCCGCTTTTTTGCGCCAGAACACTTTTTGGTTATTTTTAAAACTTGTGCCTGAAGTGGGGAGGAATGAAGACAGTTAACTAGAGCACTTTTCATCTTAAAATCAGGAGAACATATAGGTATTCATCGAGGATGTGCTGACGAATATGCGAAAAGGCTTCAAGTTTTGAAGTTGCTGTAACATTCATGGGCAAGTCTGTGTTTAAATATGATTGCATCGTTAGTGAATGAGTTCCCCTTGCGAGGAGTATGGTTAGCTTTGGATGAGTTTTCAATATGTGAGAATAGAAGAGCATTGTGTCTCCCGGATTCGAAACCTGTTCGAATTTCCGCCGCAAAAAGAAATCGATCGAAGGTGTTGAGGTGTTGTCATTGTGATTTGTGTTAATAAATTCGTTGGTTAAAAACAACGTTTTGTAATTTTCACGAAAGTTTTCAGGTTCGACGTCGTCGTCGGCTTCATCGGCCCCTCCGCGACCACCGCCACCGAAGGTTTCGCAGCCTGCAAGTAATCCGTTCGATGCCATTGATGAAGCACCCATCCCTCCACCACGCAATGTGAACGCCCTTCACGGTTAACCCTCGCTTCTCTTATTATTTGCTAACATTCCCTTTTCCTCACTGCAATCCTATTGATATCCGGTGGTCTCATAAGAAAAACCCTTGGTGGATACATTTTTCTTCCCGGAAGTATTTCTCGCGGAAAAATGAAAACGTTTTTCTTGAAAGGCATTGATATCGAGATTGACGTACTGTTTTTATTGTTTGGTTGGTCAAAAGGCTTGCAGCGAGCAGCCAGACGTGTTATAGGATGTGGGTTGTAAATTTAGTTTATTCACCGGAACATTCGTCAGGTGATTGGTGCTCATTGGGTATGGTGTGACCGTCGTGTTGTTCCCTTTGGAGCAATCTAACCGTTCGTGGAATAACATAGAAATTATTATTGCTCTACAGCGGCATCTTTTTGCTATCTGTTAGCATGCGTGCTGGGTCAGTTTGCTAAATATACTACAAAGGGAGAACACAGTTCCTCTTCCACACTTATAAAACTACAAGAATATATTGAAATATGAGTGCCGCGCATCCCAGCAGACACCTTTTGGCGTGTATTTGACTGTCTGTTGGTTACTGTCAGCCTTACAGTTAAAAGTAGCGATGAGCAGAAAAGTTGAAGAACAAACGATTCGCATGAGATTGCAACAGTTTCATCTCGTTTTTGATATGGTGATATTTAGAATGAGGTGCAGAATTGCTGCAGCGAAAAAAGCGAAAAACACTGCGAAAACATAGGGAAATTTTTGCAAACATCGCATCGTTAGTTCGTGAACGTAATATTAACACTTCGATTGTGCTCGAAAAGAGGTTGAGGGGCCTTTAAAGGATATTGTGTTGGCTTATGCGGGTTTCGGGAACCACGTACAGGATGCAGATGGGGGGGGGGGGGGAAGAAGAAAGGAAGTAGGGAGGCGATCCATAGATGGTCCACATTGAAGATACTTAGTTTTGCATAATGCTCACGCGTTCCTATCCTTCTCAATTCCCGCTGAGTACAAAGCTTCTCCGTCGACGTGTGCACTTGTATATTTTTTGCTGTGTTATCTGACGTCTGAGTTGTTTCCTGAATTGAAATACTGCCTAAAATTATGGAGTGCTTTAGCTGCGTTTCAAAGTTCATAAAGCCGATGTTCTGCTTACGCAGCGTGCTGCCCTCGTTGCGCATTTATTTTTCGAAACTGTTTTAATTCGGCGACTCTTTATGGCACGTTGCGACATCCTAACGCTACATCAGCGTTTGCAACTCGATTTCTTACACGAATAGCTGCACTGTCTTTTTTCTCTGCTCGTCGATGTGCAAAATTTGCCGACCGGAGTGCCGAGTGCGGCGATTTATTATTTAGCGAGGCAATGCTCATAGTATTTTCTAGGAATCAATTAGGAAATGTAGTGTTATTTGTGCAGAGTGTGCAGACACGTTTGAGTGAAGTAGCGGTAGTGGAGTAGTTCTGAGTGGCCGCCGTACCAATTTGTGGAATTGGGTCCCACAAGGGCGCATTTCCCCGTGCCCGGCAATTTTTTAGCTATTTGTCAACTAGTTTGATGGAAAAGTTATGAGGCCATTGTTTTCCTTCTGAAATATCTTCAGAAATCGAGTTTAATCAAGCGAGTGGCATTAGCTTTAAAAATGAAGGCATTACGTTCCATGATTTATTGGTACATGTCCTCATCCTAATGGGAGTGAGTGCTTTGCTTTGCTGAGAGTATCCCGCTGACACGTTGGTCATCCTTTATTTCAATCCGTTTAGCAAGTATTTCTGATAACAAGGGTGAACTGCTCCGTTTCTATACCTCTGCTCGTCTCCCCAATCGATGCAATAATCCAGCAATGTTTTTTAAAGCTTTTGCTAAGACTTCTGACTCAACCTCCGTTCAGTTTATCAAACAAGGTTCTTTGCGGTCACCGTAGTTTACTTTGCTTAAATATTCTTCTGAAAATAAGTTCCGTGTCGCTTATATCCCTTCGCTCGGTCGAAGAAGTTGCTTCATCTTTTATTTATATTGCTGAATTTGTATGTTTTCAAAGACACCTTAGTTGAAAATTTGAAAGGGGGAGGGAAAAGGGTGTGAAAGAAAGGATAAAAGCGGGAATCGTATCGAATAAGAGCACAGTTGCATTAGAATCTAAGCCTGTTCGTGATATCAGAGGCTAGGTCTGATTGCATTTCTCTTACGAATGGCATTTTTTATGCGGACAGTTTCGAGGGATGAATTTGATATTGACGGAGAGGTGAAGAGGGCACTCATTCAAACGTTATTCTTTAGTTTCTTCGAAATGTAAGCCACTGAAGTTTTGCATAGATCACTTATTCCACTCACAGCGGTGTTGGTTTGCAACTTCATTCCAGTTTGAAACGTCGCACGAAATAATTTAATGTGAGGTTGAGAGTTGGGGAGAGGAGCACTCAAGCTGTGGTACTCTCTTGCTTGGTTTTCTATTTGCAAGTCCTTCGCGGTTTGTTCGCATCGCCTTCAAAAATTTGAATTTCTAGCGATAGAGCCAAGAAATGAAATTGAGCCGTAATGGGGAAATTGTATAGTGTGAGGTAGAGGTTCGTGTTTTAAAGTATGACAATGCTTGTTCACCCCAGCTGGCATGCGGCATTTATTTTGCACCCCACTACAGTTCATAATTAATTGGCTTATGCTTTTCATATTTTTGCATACTGCAATTTCTTCTTAGATGTAGACTCGTAATTCATTCACAGAAGTTTTTTTCTAAGTTATTCCTGTTCGCAAATGAGCCACTGTTTCAGCGTTGATTAATATGATTAACATGAGTGTTGAGTCTTTCTATTTACTCATTGCAGGTAGCGGTCTTTATTGTGATTTGGTTTGCGCGCTGCTCTTTGATTTTGATTTGTTCTGATATCTCAGATAAGTGTTCTTGTGTACGTTTAGTTAATCGTTACGTTTGCAGTGTAATGTCTTTTGAAACTTTCCTCTAAAAGCATAATGCACATATATAATTTATCGTCGGCGATTTGGAACCAACCAAAAAGTGGCCAATCATACCAACTTATCACTTTTTCATGAATTTGCTTTACTAAGAGCCAGGCAAATTGCGATTTAGTATCGTTAGGTGGATTCAAGCAGTTTAAGGGTTCACTTTTGGAAATTGCTCCTTTGTTATTCAGAGATCATTGAATATTAATTTTTTTTTGATCGCCCATTCCGAAATGCCTCATTCCGATGCTCATCTTCATAGTGGTGATGTGCGAATTAGTTTCGGATTATTTGTTTTGTGTGCATTGTTTCTGGAAAGAAGGATGCATTTGTGTTGTGTGATGGTGATTACAGCTCGTTATTTAGAAGCATAGATATGCACGCTTTGCTTTATTTCCTGTATCGTTTTGGCTGTGTGTTGCAGCAACCGACAACTCTACAAGTGCGAACGCTCAATCGGGCCAGGCATTGCCTTCCGCCTATCAGCCTCAACACTTCAACCCACCATTTGGTCAACAACAGCAGCAATTTCCACCATACGGTAGATTACTGTGGATTGATTTCTTCTCAGGTTTATGCTGATTTTGTGTGTTCGTTGGGTTGAATGAGTTTTGACATACTTTCATCGACCAGAAAAGGGTTGCATGCAGCAATCGATGCAGGAACCGAGGTTTCATTTGATCGCTCATTGCTGAAATCACCTCTCTTCCGTTCCTGTAATTGGTGCAGCAGCAGAAGAGTCGTTTGGGACACCACACCTTGCAATCGAAAAAGCGACAAATTTTACAAACAGTGGCAGAACATGAAAGTTTTTCTGAGGTTGTTATGGGGATGGAGGAGAGCATAGCATGCGAGAAACGCAAGAGGGGGGAGGGCAGTCGGATCACATTTCAAAAACGTTTTCCATTTTTGCAGCTGAGTGCTGAATAATATAGTAACTTAACAATAACGTTCTGTGAGTGCATTTGGTCTTTCTCAATAGACAATATTCACGTTGCTCGATTTAGTCCACAAAGATTTTCAACGATTTTCGTGGCATCGATCTACGTTCGAGCTCCTCGATGTTCTCCGCGCACCTAACTGAAATTCTGCATTCAAAATGCTACGTTGTATGGACGACGTTAATGACCATTTGACTCTTTAGTCTTTCTAAGACGGTATTGTTTTCCACCCCTCTAATTTCCGGCTCACTGCAATCGTTGCTTGTAACGATGTTGCATATCGCGCTTTCAGTGATGCTTTTGTGAATGGCTGAAGAGTGAGGACAGGGAGACACCTGCAGATTTTTTTTAGTTTGCATGCATTCATTATTTTTTCTTTTTTTTGTTCAGTTTGACCGACTTGGTTTAATCGATTAACACCACAAATCTTCCTGTTTTACACGGATTTTGCGCGGTATATCATAACGACTTTAACCCCCTGTATTGCCTTCGCCTTTTTTCGTTTTTGCGTTCGTTTGTATTTGCGGAATATTTGCGATTCGCCACATCAGCGTTCAGCAGTTGTGAAAATGCATCGTACGATTTTCAGTTTGCGTTAGAAGTTTGCACAAAATACACATCGCATTCTTGAAATTTGGTTATGCATCGTTGCATGTGGAATGCATGTTTTGTCTAGAGTTTATGCATTTCTTCTTGCAACTTTCTGTGAGCGGTCGATCAAGGAAATCTTTTCACAGTCATATTGCTTTAATTTAAAGGTCTCCAGCTTCTTTACGCTTTTTAAAATTCATGTAGCTTGGCTGACTACATCGACGCAGTTGTGGAGTTCATATTATTTGTAAGGTTGCATCATGGAGGTTTATTTGTTTTTGTTTTTTGTGAAACTGCACCCACTTCACTTAACAGACTCTGTTTTCGTTAGAGAATGTATCCGAGCGCATTGTGTCTCCGATCTTCTAGCTAATTGCTCATAACTGTATAAACGGCCAATGAGCTCTCTCTTATAAATTTTTTGAGACCTTCAAGTGTATTTTGATTTATATTCAGTTTTGATCGGTATTTTGCTTAAACAAGAGAACAAAAAATAGTGTTACACTGCGTGAGAGAAAATTAGGTGGGTAGATAGAAAGAAAGAGTCGAATAGGACTCCTTGCATTGCAAGACTCTCGGAGGTAATTAAGAATGTCTGGACGGGTTTGGCTTGTTGTAGGCTTGTTCGATTCGTCGCGCCGTTGTTGTTTTGAGTATAAAAAACATTTTAATTTTTGCCGGTTGCCGCTCGTTTCCCTTTCTCATTTCTCCCCCTCTTTGCATGCCACCTTCCTCTTCGATGTGAAGAATAAATTTGTTTCGGAGAAAAGGGCTCTCGATAGGATCTCTGTGGCTGATTGCAGCAGCTGATCACTGAATCGCGGAGAGCAGTGCTTTTAGTCCTATCTTTAAGGCGTCTGTTGCAACGCTCTAGGTTGCTGAGCAATTGCTTACTGCTACCTTATATTTCCGAGTAAAGAAATGGCAAAAATGTTTTTCTTTGTGTTTTATTAGTGCCGTTGCGTTTGGTTAAGGTGTTTGGTGTGTTTTGTTTTCATTATTTGTAATGCGTTGTAGGACAACCGATGCCGACGCAGCAGATGCCTGGGCAGCCGATACCGTTCATGTACACTCCTCAGGCACCGTACATGCAACCACAGTTCAACCAAAATTATACGACACCATACCCAATCGCATATCCAGGTACCTACCCGGGCGCTTTCAATCCACCTCCGCATGGTGAGTGCTGATGTGTTTGTTGTGTTGTTATGATTGCCTTGGAGCATGGCGTGTTTTTGAATGATTATCTTCTGTTTCTTCAATGCTTATCTCACAGTAGGAAGCGGTGCGTTGGTGATTGTATTTGAGTGAAGGCCCATTTCTGTGACCATTCTGCCGTTAGTGATATCGTTTAAACGAAATAAATTCCACTCAAGCTCCAAGGTTTCATCGCTTTTTTGGCGTTCATCTGTTCGGAAAAAGGCTGAACCACTTCTCCATTATCAGTTCAAAAATTACTACACTTATTTGGAAGCCTTTTTCCGTTTTCTGTATGTTCCTGCATCTGCACAATGCTTCACCTCTGGAACACTCGAGCTAGAGATCGAAGGTTTTCAGGTTTAATGCAACGACAGGCTGACATTCTCTCCTATACTTCATGTTCCCTCGGTTTCGAAAGAAGTTATAGTCATCAAAATGTAAGGAAAAATATAGGTGCATTTCACATCGGCGAGATTTTCACTTTACAGAGATCGGGTTTCAAAGAAACGAATGTTTTATAGATTTGGGCGAGAGGCCAGAATAGTTGGAATACGAAGACATGTTTCGTGTATTTATTAATTTCCGAAGGTGGTTAGTGAAGTGAGGGGAATAGAAGACCGCATATCGTGCGACTGTTTAATATGTGTCTGCATCGAAGTGATTTTGTTGAGATTTTCCCTCGGATTAAAAATTTTCTTCGTTGAAGATATTTGTTTCCAGAGTGCAACTTTAGCATGTCAGTGCATTTGGCACAGGCATGCATTGGGCATGGAAAGTAAAGGTATCAGGTCTTTGAAGGCGGTGTTTTAATGTTGGAAGGAGGGATCGGGGTTGGGCTGGTTGGCCTCGAGCATTTGTGAGTAAGGCTTCCTTTCCAGGCTCAGTTCGAGGCACCATTTGTCTCCATTGTTCTAAATATCCCTGCGGTTCTTCCAGGTTTAATGGATTATCAGAATCTTCTGGATTTCCGCTGACCCTTTTAAAATGCTTCGAGAAAGGGTTTTTATTCATAGGAATCGTTCTCTTGTTTGGGTTGTTGTGTTGGTGCAGTGAGGCATTTCTTATTTCATTTGATGTTGTGTTAGTCGACTAAAGAACGTTTGCAACGCACTTTTTGTTGCTGGACTATTTGAGAAAAAAAAATGGACTAATAAGTTTTGCACACATCAATCCGTCCTTTATGCGATGCTTTGCAGCGGTATAGCGAATTGCATTTAGAGTGAGCTAAATTAGCAAAACAGTCCTCAAGCTCCTTTCAGAAGGATATGCTGCCGCAGATTTGCCTATAGGTAATGATGAAGTCGGTGAGATGACGGTTCAGTCACGGGTCAGTTCAGCGCTCAGCGAAGTAACTTTGTGCGGGTGGTGATGGGTGTTTAAATCTAATATGTTGGGTCCGTAAATGCTCGTCGACGCACGTAGTGCATTGCGACGCATTGTTTGTTGTTTTTGTGGAAGATGACTGTCACAGCACTGCATATATTCTGTTTCTAAAGCGAAGACTTTGGGTTGCAGATGCGGCTGCATATTGTAAGTTTTCGTTTGGGGCTCAACCGAAGCGCGTTTCTAAAAACGCAACTCGCGCCTCAAGATTTAATGCCATCTCATCGCCGTGAAAAATGTTTTGCAGTTTGTCGTCATGTGTAGCATGCTCTTCTAAACGTGTGAGAGTTTTTTGTTGCGATGGAAACTCTGCCTGCTGTTCCGATACTGCTGCGTCGTGGTCCTACTCTTCGAGCTTCTACACGTCTATTTCGACCGACCGCTTAAAAACGAAGAAATTCAATGCCGACCTTTCTAGGATGTTTCTCCAACAGAAGTACTATGTGCTTTGTGTGGTTCTTTCTGACAGATGTTTATTTGTTAGATTGAGGCTGAACGTGACCCCCAGGCCGAGATTCAATTGCACGCCTTCAGCTTGTGATTGATGAAGGAATCAGAATTCGCGTGCGCCGTAGTGACGTTGCCTTGCTGGATCACATTTCACAAGGGCTGACCGTATTTTGTGAGAATTTCTTTGTTGAAATTATTTTTCTTTTCCTTTCTCAGTACGATATCGCTCATTCGAAAGCATTGGTTTCAGGTTATGGCCAGTTCCCCGCACCACCGCAGCAGCCACAGTGGGGTAATCCACCAACTTCGCAGTAATACAGCCGTGCAGCCAGCCATTCGTTGCTGTCGTCGTAACAACCCACTCTCACCTTGAATCTGAGCACTTGTTTTTGTTCCCTTCATTCTGCAAGAATGTGCGCTCCATTTTCCAGAAAACAAAAAAGGGATTCGTTTCATTTAGATTCAACGCGATAAAATATTGCAGAGCAGCGACCCGGCTCCGAATGTTATTTGAATATTCATGTCATCGATTAGTGTGCGTTATTGGGGCATTATCGTATCGTTGCGGTCAGGTGGTTGGCTTGATGATGAGTAAAATGTTTCGAATGGAGTCCGGCCACTGGATCGGTCGAAAAACTGTACTTGTTTGGGATGCCTATGAAACTTAAAATTGCATTCTATTTTCTAATTTATCCTTCAACAAGGCTTTGTTATTTTTGGTCACCGTTATCATTTCGCTTCCTCGTGTATATTTTTTCAATTTTTTTAAAACCTAAGCGGGTGGTTAGTGTCCTGGCAGTTATTGCTTGTCTTGTGATAGAGCCGTTTGCAATTAATAGGACGTTGATCAGTGCGGGAGTACAGCTTTTTACACTGCAACCCTTGCCTGCAGCATAGTTTAACTCTTTTGTACTGAGGCATTTTTGTAAATGCATACCTTTAGTGAGAATCATTTGAGGCACCATCGTTTGCAGGGAATATATGCAGAGAGATTGCTTTAAGGTATTACAAGCATGTACGCACTTCATTCAACCTGCATCAGTTTTTGATGTGTTGTGCAATTAAGACGGCGAACGATCCGTCCTTAAGATAACAGTAGGGAGATGCTTCGTGTACGACATTCTTTACTTGTCGCTCGCTGTTGGCAAATATCAGCACTGATGCCTTCTGAAGCAGCGTTTCTATTTCTTTCAGTTTTAACTATACTCAGAGAGGTGATTGCCTCGAAATCAAGGTTCTTTTTGCACCGCTGATGTCCCACGTATTTGGTTCGTGTTTTATTTTAGTGAAGTGGAACCACCAGGAACACTGTGCCAACAGTGCGATTTTATGCGATTACTTTGAAGGGTTATCCTTTATAAGTCTCATAAGAATGGCTTTTGGAGTCGTGTTATCGTTTGCTAAAATTTTATTCGAGGCAACGAAGCAACGAACATAGTTCTTTAAAGAATGTTGGAATTAAATTCTGCGAAGGGTGCTTCACTCAGGAAGTTCAATTTGAAATAAAAATTTCCACATACTGACATCAGAAATCATTGTATATCGTTTCGTCTATTTATCTTATACGACCAGTAGTCGTCGATTCAACCGTATTAACGCATCGTTTTGTTAAATAAGTTCAAGTTGTGAAGTCAAGCAAGGAGGAAGTTGCTCATAAATAAGAGCGACCACATTTCTAAAAGGGGGGGGGGATGTTAGAATGGAACTGTGTTTACAAGGAGAGAGGTGACAGTTTAACGAAGAGGTTATGTGTGTAAAGGAGGAGGCTATGAAAATGAGTTCTTTTTAGCAATTGGCTTTGTGGGAAATGTTATCGTTTTGTTTTTCTTGGTGAAAATAAAAGGAGTGTTTAAAAGCTGAAGTAGTATGGAAGTCTCTCGATGTCTTTATCAAACAGCGAGGTTTATATACGAGTTTTTGGTTTTTGGCGCTCAATGTTCGGTTGTCTTCGCGGCAACTGCTTTTCGTTTGGTGCGGTTTCATTTCCGCTTTCCGGTGTAATTAATTCGTATTCCTATGAGTATGTCGTATCGGATTTCCGCTCACTGAGGTTATGACTGTTCCGTACTTCTTTGTGATTTTAAACAAACTTCATGTGCTTAATAAATGATTTGTCTGGTAAATCATTTTGTTTTTTGCCGGATGCCTGTAAAACGACCTCTGACCTGGACTATATGTGGTGATGAAGCAAGAGGCTTTGGGGGCAGCGAGGGGAGAGCGAATACTTTTTGGTATTCAGGGATTATAGGGAACAGGGAGTAGGGACATGATGTGCGCTCAGATAACCTCGACAATTAAGCGGTCTGCCCCACTGCCATTCCAAAAAGTATTAATTAATGCCGCACAACTTCCTCATGCTCTTTTAACCAGGTGTACAAATATATGATTACTTGGCGGTGGGAAAGCGAGTGACGTCCTTCCAGTGGGCACGGGTCTGCGACCAATACCCCGGAACTCAGCACAACGGCGGCGCCGGACGGGAAATCCCATGCGGCACTGGCGCAGTCTTTCATGTTGGAACGGTGATCTTTTTTCATAAGAGAACCATGTCGTCATGGTTACACCTATCTTCGAAGGACTACAAAGATCGAAAAGACTCATTTAAAGGCTTTCCACAGAGCGTTCGATGTTTTACATTTCATCAATATGTGGGAAAGACGACCCCCTCATCCCCTGGTGCTCTTCCGACTGTTTTGGAGCTCTCCGCCGGTAACTCTGAGTGAGCAATTCGAAAGCAGCAGAGCATTAAAGGTCATCGGTTTCAGAGAGTGATTTCGCGCAGGAAATGGTAAAAATGAATCCAGGAAGGTGCACTATAGCTCTTGAATCTTATTTACTCTCAAATTTTCCATCTACGGTGTGTTGATCTCGTCACACTCTCGACGTCTGCTGTATCGATTAGAGACTCACATATACAGAGCCTTTTGATTTTTGGAGTTACCGTGCTTCCCAGTGCTCGTTTAGCGTCGAAATGCGTTCCTGTAAACTGTGGATTTGTTGGTACTTACCAGGTAGCCTTCACTGTTTGAATGTCGTTCATTTGTGACTGCGAAATTAATAGAGTGGACATTCGACTCAATTCGGAGGCAATTTCCAAAAGTCGGCATGATATCCTTCGGCTCGGCCCTCTATATTCCTTGAATTTTCCCTTCGTCGGTTCCATATCTTTTCAGAGATGGAAATTTGTTTGCAAAATGCTGCCCTGCTCTGGCATGCTGATCCCATTCACAGCAAAAAAGTTGCATTCTAATAGGTGGGTTTTAGCAGGTTGTTGGCCATTCAGTCTCATTATAGACAGCTGGGCACCTCTAGGATTCGTGGTCGTGTCGATTGTTCTTCGTGGCTGCTTCGCGCCTTACCTAATTTGGCACACTGGTCCCATTTACGTTATGGCAACAACAAAAATGAATGCTGATTGACTGTTAAAACGGATTCTTTAAGCACGCTGCTCGGTATCTTCGATACGCGCTTCTAATAGAACTGAGATGTTGGAATTCCGACTGCTCCTAAACGTTACTGTTGGAGAGGTTTTTCCTTGGTCCGCGAAAGAGGGAGGCATTTCCCTTCTCACAGAAGAAGGGGTGGGGAGGGAGGTGGGATAAGGATGAGGAATGTGCCGCACTAATGGTCTAGAAGAAGGGAATGAAAGCACTTTTGAACCTCAAAATGACTGGTAAACAGAATATGCCGAAGACTGGGATTTGAAACTGCGACCGATTCTGGGGTGAGACGGCGTTCCGGTGGAGCAATTAAACTCGTTTACTACGAATAGCAGATTCATACGTGGTAAGTAGAAACACACTGATTAGCAAGCAAGACACAGCATACTTATATCTTCGGCTGCGGCCCCGAAAGCATGGGAAGGTCATAATCCACGTGGTGGAGATATCACATCAAGGAAGATCACCGTGATCGCTGTGTTCACAAAACAACAGGTCAGTCGTTAACAGAAAGGATATGGGCAGAAAGAAAGTTCCGACGAGTCCCGTGAGTAGCCGTTTTATGGTGCTCTTTGCGGCGTACTGCTTCAGCGATACTAAGAAACATCTCATTCCATCCCGCCCATTTTTAGGGTTATCCATAGTCTTGCGATTTAGTACTGTTTAATTCTAAGAATATATGAAAGAACGAATCCTTTACCTTACAGAAGCGCACCACCCTCTTCACTGATATCCAGAGAACCCTGTCCAAAAACTCGCCAACCCTTTCTTCTACGTGAAGTAAGCTGCGCATTGTGCACGACCTCTGGTAGGATACCAGATTATGATCGGGGCGAAAAATGCATTTTTGGGGACCTGTGCATACCTAGAACTTTTCTTCTAGTATATCGCAGTCGTGGAATGTGTTGAACCAATTTTGCTCAGAGCTCCAAGAAGCCCATTTCCCATTCTTGTTGTACTTCGCATCTTAGCCTCTGTTCCTCTGCTCCTCACATTCTTGCAGGGCTGAGGTTAGACCACCTCCTTCCGCCATGTGTTCAAAAAAAAATTGGCCTGGAAATCTACAGCTTCGTTCAGTTTTCGAATAATCCGTTGTTAATGCAAGCGGTGAGCTCATTTGATAAGAGTTCAGACTCTCTGAATATAAACTAAGTCGGGATATGGGTTTGTAAATGTTACTTTCAGTAAACATACGTTTTGGAAGAAGTAAAAGTAAGCAGCAAAGGAAGGCAAATAAAAACACTAAAAAGAAAAAATACACAAATTTCAACGAATGCTACTCCACCTCTGAGCGATTCTTTCCCCGAAAGCATTCTGCGCCAAAAGAAATATGGACAGTTCGTCGGTGACAATCAGTTCTTTCCACTCCTCCTGTCGGGGGGCATGGCTGGTTTGCTGATGCGGCAGATTACGGCAGAACTCCAACGATGTAAGTGATGTCGCCGAATACTGAAATTCATATTTATATAAGAAATCGCCGGTAATTTAGCTTTATTTAAAGTTCGAACTTTTATAATAAATCTTGTTAATTAAGAAAAAAAAATTTAGGAGGTTCGAAGAGGGAATGAGAGGGAGAATCTATTTCAGGATAGAAAACTGCAAATAAGCAGTCGGGTACACAATTTTGGCAGAGAGTGATTCCGGAACTGCAACAAGCACAGCACACATGACACCGGCAGTAGTTCAGTGGGGCCAAAATGTGGCAATGCCCAATGATGAAAGAAGTTGATGGAGCGCTAGCGCTCCGTCGATCGCGGATTCTGCGACAGTCGCCGAGTCAGGCGGAGGCCTCGACGTCGGGCGACCTGAAAAAAATGCTATTCAACGGTACATCAGACAACCACATGTCGATGGTAAAACATAGGGCAGGGCCGAAATTCCGCCGGGGATAACCTCAGGCTTAAACAATAAAACTCTCAATCGAGTGTCGCCTAAGGAAGAGGGCTGAAAAGGTATTTTGAGAAACACACACTAACATGGTATCTTGCATACCTTCAATAAACTTTACATCAAGCATGAGGTGAGGTAAGGACACCCGCATAGTCTTCAGTACACCTTATTTACTTTAAGGTAGTGTTCCGTACCCATATGTTGCAAATAAAATAGAATAGAGACTCTCAGCTGCAAACGACGTAAGAGATTGGTGAGGTGCTCTTTGGTTGTTGTAATTTAAAACGTTGATCACATACCAGGGATACCAACTGCGCTCTTCCCCGATGGCGAGGCTTATAAACGAGGAAGTACAGCAAGGGTAAGTTGTGCGCATCGTTTATCATATCTAAGCGACCCGCCATCAACTCTAGCACAGTAGTGGTGCCATAGACCCGTTAACCATATTTAAGCTGCGGCTTTTAAATATTGTGCTCCTGCAGTTGTAACACAACTATGTGAGTCCTTCCTCTCCTCTGACATTTTTTGTGCAAAAGTTTGAGGCCCCAATGGAGAAACAAATTTACTAATTGGCGACCATTGTGATTCGACCATCATAGCGCTGACATCTGGCGAGCAAATACTGAAGAACGGTCAAATATGTCTATTTTGCGAAATTCACTTTGGGCATTTGAACTGTCCAGTTAACCCATAAAGCTCGGCCCCCACATCGTCAACGATTCCGTGACTAAGATCGAGAACCGCGTAAAGGGTGGCCTCAGGCTACCCCGAGGGCCTCATCTAGAGGTTGGCAGTGCATGTGGTTTTGCAGTGTCTCAAAGCCGATTGTCTGAAAAAATGCTGCAATAGTCGTTGTTCAGAGGCAGCGGTCGAATAATCCATATTCCCTGAAAAAACTTCAAACGTTCGGTAGCTGCGTGATACGATTGGGCGGTAGAATCCACCTGGCTTTTGATTTGATGCGCAACCCGTCCAGGTTTACTGCATCTTCATCGCCACTCCAGAGAAAAGTGGGTGTAGGCGTGGTGCACAGATGTAGCAGTGTGTTTGTTGTTCGTTTGCGTCATAGTGGCGGTATCGTTCTATAGGTTTTCCCTTCATTTCTGCCAGCATCACTACTGTTTCTAAGTGAGCGTCATTTCTTGTCACCGTGTTTCGATGTTTTCGGAGTCTCACAACTCACTAACGACGCATCCATTTAGAGGTCCCATCGTGCAATCAACCCTTCTGGTGCGCACCACAGTGCACGTTTCGTCTAGAGGATAGAACTGCTGATGTTGTCAATTTTCAAAGCTCGAGCTCAGAGTGAATAGTTGTATTTGACTGCATAGCTCCACGTAGCAGTTATCCGATTTGGGTTATGAAGTGACATACGGTTATAAGTTTGTCAACAACGGGAGCAAATGACACAGAGGTGCAAGATTTGTCGACAACAGCATGTGCGGAACCAAGTTGTTCCTCAGGTATCTGAACACGTGAAGTGTGAGGGTGAAGCGGTGTCACTTGATGTCCACAAATATTTGTGTTTCGAGACGCTTATGTTCGCACAGTTCCGGAAGGCGCTTGTGCTCACTTTTCATTGTTGTCGTAGAAAAAAGCGGTGCTGTTAACAGAGTGCCGTACTTGAAGAAGAGTCGCCTAATAAGCCCTTTTGCGATCTAATTATCGTTAGGCAAGCTTTTTATGCGTAATTTGTGAAACAGGTTGGTCGAGTCAGCAAAACGTAAAGTCGTGTATTGTGCTCGTCTACCTGTCAAGCCTTTTCACCTGTTTCTTATTGAGCGCTCGCTGTAATCGACTCCATCCCACATTTTCGAATGTTTCACGCATCCACTCTCCAAAAAGTCGCTGTGCGTTTTACATCTTATCTGCTGAATTTTAAAGCATAGTTCGCAAGTTCTTGATGAAACGCATTATGCGGTCGTCCTCAAGTTGCATGCCATTAAAGTGTGGCTTTATTTCCATATATTTATTTCCATGTGAGGAGTTTGGGATTTGCGATCCAAACAGTTCACAGTGAGGAGTTTTTGCAGCTGTAATGTACCTGACGGAGGGAGAGCGGCTCAGGTGGGGGGGGGGGGGGGGGGGAGCGAAATCACAGAATGGCCCCATCCACTATAATAAATTTGAAGTCAGTCAGTTAATCACAGAGGGCACTGCACATTTCTACCCATTTTTATACGCATCTAAGAAATTGCATGCCTCTTGCGGCGAACTAATCGACAACTAATCTCTTATAGCAGTTTGTGGGAGCGGTGGATCAATCGAAGTATGAACAAGTTTTCGGAACGTTCTATTGTTTGTTGATAAATTATGAAATTGCTAGATGTGGTGAGCATCACTGCAAAAAGCGCGTGTCGTGCCCGCCTCACCGGCACACTTTTCTTGTTGTTTTTTCTTGTTAAATGCACTCTCTGAGAGTTTCAAAATTCAGGTGGTCGACGTAATTGTTTGAAGGATACGAAGCGATAGCGAGTGCACAGGATGTCCTCTTCAGCGATCTACGTGCTCGATCTGAAGGGAAAGGTATGGTGATTTTCGAGAGGTTCTTCCTGCTCACGCGGATAGTCGAGGACTTACATGAGGTATCTCTGAGATGGTTTCTCTTCGCTTCCCCATATTTTAATCTGTGAGCAGCAGGGCGGGTATTGGCAATGAAATTTATGATGGGGAATATTTCATCGGTATCACAAGATGGACGTAATTTCACGCAGCAGCTATGAGACTGTTTATGCATCAGATCAGATCAAAAAGGTGCCAACGGCAGGTAGAGAAGAGGAGGGTGGGAGCGGTCGTCCTGTTAAAAGAAGCACGGGATCTTTTCCGTCGTATGTGTCGTGGTCACTCGCGCTTCTAATATAATTCAAGTTGACTTCTGGTCTGCTCAGAACCTTCGAAAAAAGTTTATAGCGTCTTAAGCGTCGCATTCCCGCAGTCGCTTTCCGAACATCACAGTTACAAAGTTTCACGGTCGTGCTCTTCTAAGTTGCCGTGTATTGATTGTTGGTGCAAAAGCCAAGCGACATGTTTTCGTGAGTGGTCACCCTGCCACGGCGCTATTCTTTTTACCTCTGAACGTTCACATCATCTTCAGAGTGCCTATGCCTCTAGTTTGTATTTATATGCAGCATGCATCTTCTTCCGCATCTTTGATATATTTTTCGATTAATGGACGGTAAAATGAAAGTTGAGTCGTTTTCTAAATTATTCAGTTTAACTCACGAATGACATGTCAGTTTCCATGTGCGCTCTTGTGATAGTTTGACGATGGACAAGTATCGGCGGGGAGGCGTGGCACTTCACTTCTTCCTCTCTTTCCTCAACCTCTTTGTATATTCATTTTCGTTGCGGCTCATTTCCCGTTTGTTGTTGGTTCTCATAAATCCTGTGACGCCACTAACGTTTGCTTTGTCACAGTTGGATCATCATCAAGAGAGAATGTTGGCAGCGTTTGTTATCTCAGACAAACCTCATACCTCGACCTTTCCGAATCGAACAGCAGCCAGCTCTCTTCACTCTCATCCATCAAACCTCACCAGAACTTCATGCTGCCCCTATTCACATCATTACATATTCGCCTCTTCAGCTGATTTTGGTGAAAACGAATCAGCTGCCCCCACCACGAAGAATAATGCGATTAAGTGAAGAGAAATGTGATAGCGGTACATTATGTGATTCGACAAACGGTATGCACACTGTTGCTTGGACTTTCCGGTCGCGACGATAATGCATAAGATGGGTAGGGAATGATTGGTCTCGTTTATCGTTCATCGTTATCTTCAGAGGTTTCCAGAAAGTGTTTGTAAGGATGGAGGTGGTGGGAATTGTCGCTTTTATCACACCTTTGTCCACTTTCCATCTTGGAAGGATGATGGAGCAGAATGGGACGGGGGAAGGGCTAATTAGAGGTTAATCGTATAGTAGATGCTTCCTGAAAGGACGCTATTTATGGAACGGGCCCCGCTCTTTGCAGTTTAGATATTTGCGGCCGCTTTATAAGATTGTAGATGCTTTTTCAAGAAATATTCGGGATTAGGAGCATGACTGGGTATAATTGAAGGTAAGTTCAAAGATTTTAACGCACCCTTTTCCTGAAGTGAGAAGATACCGAAATAGTTTAATCTTATTTATGTATGCAGTCCTTGTCAGTCTTATGTTACTTTCCTTCTCATCCTACCCGAGTCCCTGCCGTGCTTTTGATTTCAGGCATGATGAAAGCAAGCAGTATAATAGCTAAGATTTAGATTCAGCAAGAATGGAGGGGAGGTGTTCGGAGAGCCATGCATCTGGAGAGCAGCGTTCTGCAGATAAAATAGTCGTATTTTTGTAGTGGCTCAGCAGCTGCTTAATCAGATGAACCGATAGCCGATTGAAAAGACAGGCGAAAGTCATTCCCCTATACAACACTTCTAGCCAACGCGTGTCTTGGGCGGAGGAAGTTTCTTCTTTTTTTCCTCTTGGCCATGGCCGTGATGTTCATTTGTTTTGCAAGTTCGTTTATGTATTATTCCTTACCGCTTGCAAATCAAAAGTATTGATGACTTTTCCTTGCAAGAAAGATGCTCGTTCCTTTTTTTAGTCTCCATTTTGAGGAGTTCCCTGTGATCTTCATGGCCGCAGTCGTCGTTGTCGTTTTGGCATATCGATACTCGATTTCAGCAGCATTGAAGGTTTACAGGAAGGCCTTGTGATTCAGAAGGGAGGAGTATGGAAAAGAATAATTTATGATTCTCATCTAAAACAACAGATTTAGAAGAGCTCTGAGAATATTCTCTAGCGATGCATAAAAAATATGCGAGGGTTTCGAAGAATTCGAAGCGAGCCGCATCTCTTGCATTCATTGATTGCACATTCATTCTATGCCTTGCAGTGTCCGTTAGCATTTTCCAGTTTTCTTCTCGCTGTATATTATCATTCTAATTCTGACATCTAAGGTTTTGGAATACAGAGGAATTGCTAATTTTGATGGGTGAACGCTTGAATGGGAGAAATTGCATGTTTGAAGAGAGACGCGAATAATATTGGTGAATCTTTGCAGTGGACTAGGCAAGTTTTTGAGAAATGCCATTCAAGCGAAGCTTTTCTTCGCTGCTCAAGCATAATGCTCGAACGCATCACTTCTGCTCGCTTCCCGCAATCAGCGTTTGCTGTATCAATGTGAATGAACGTAGTCGTTATGTGTATGGCTCATATGACTATTTTTAAGGGGCGTTTATATTTGCATGTGAATTGTTGGTCGGGATTTATTGCGATTTTGAGACGTTTTCTCTTTATCGTTGCACTCAAACGTTCATTGCAGTCGTTATTGGCCAGTTATTTCTCGAGGATGAAAGGAAAGAGGATGAGATGATTTAAACGGATCGAAACTGGGATTTATCGTAAATTAAGAAGGAAGTATTTTCGACGATCTCTTCAAGAAGTAGCTTTGTGTCCGAAAATTTTCGAGAAGCTAAACGATTTGCACTTCCAAAGTTCTTGTAGAAAAAGTCGAGCATTTGATGTTCCTCGAGGAATTTTTTGGATTTTAGCTAATCTCTCCCAAATCTGTGCCCACTCCTGTCATTCCTTCACTCTTTTTATAGTCGATTCATCCATTATGAAATTTGCCTGATGGTAGGAGGCGAGAGAGAGAGGAAGAGAGAGTGAACGGGCCGGAAAAGTTTTATAACTATATTTTGTGCAACATGCATCAAGTGCATGATGTAGAAATATTTTTGAGCCCGTCGACGCAAGGAAAGGCGAGACTTGCCCCACACAAATGGTTTTGGATTTATCGCATTTAGGTCACAGTTACTTAGGCGCTCAGCGTTGCTTAGAATCTTCTCTCCAATGATTCCTCGAAGCAGTATCGACATTTTACACATTTGGAGGAGGGGAGAGGGGGGAGGGACTCCTCGGATTCCCTGCCGCTCCACATGTATCGCATGTATGACGTACATCGGTCAGTCCTTCAGTTGCTATTGATATTAGCACCGGTCACTGTTCTTCTCTTTTGGTCGTTTTTTTCCTGGGAATAGCGGTCGGCAATGCTTGCTGTCCAGCAGCTGTGTTTTAACTTTCCTGTTTGCTCTGCACATCTCATTTTACTTCGTCTGTTTTGGACGAAGACCTCTTTCATTGCTCGGCACACAGTTCGTTTGTGATGTTGTCCGAAACAATACGATCATCCTTCCGTGACCGAGAGTAGGAGCCTCTTCTTGTCAACTCCCATATTTCGATACTACAAGGCCAGCAGGTGTGAAGGGGTTTGCTTGCGATGTTGTGTCTATTTCCTCGATCAAAATATCTTTAATGAACTGTGTGCGCGTCGTCCCTATCTGCTTCTTCACGGAAGTTTTCTGGCTGCTTCCTTTCTCGGATTCATGCAATATGTTTTGCACTTGTTTTGTAATTTCCAGCAAACAACATGGTTTCCTTTGAGAAGGTTGTGTCTGATTCTTTCACGCAGGTACGCTGCAGAATGGTATATGAGGAAGTATTAATTGTGTTGTACATCCTGCGTGTTTCTACTTCACAGGTCTAATTTATCTCGTGTTGATACCGTTCATGGACGAACATCAGTTATATTGAAGTTCATGCTGCCGAATATTTTTTCATAGTCAACGAATATCACGCATAGGGAAAGATTGTGTTCATTTGCTTGCTGCAAGGCTGGACAAGAGCAGGTATGTGATCCCTCGGGCAGACGTTTTTTCCAGAAAGCTGCCTGCATCCTGGATGGTGCTTATTTAAGCTTTGCGGAGTCAATTCGTTATTGCCTTCGTGAGCAGTTTGCAAGTATGAAAGAGTAATGAGATAACCCGTTTGTTTTTATGACTTTATTGGTCGGTGTTTTTGTGCAACACAAATATCTTTGACTTCCATCATAATAAAAGAAGCTTAAAATAGCAGCTGAATTTTGAAGCAAAGGTGCTTCAGCTTTCATCTTCTCTTTGCAGCCATTGCAGCTATTGTTTCTGTTGTTACGAGAGGGATTCCATTCCTTCATGAGGGAGAACGCCTTCCGGACTAACTAGGATGGACAGGATGTATAGAAGTGGTTCTTGATGCGCCGAAATAAGAACGTCTACTTGCAGATCGTGCAATTTTATCCAAGAATTTTCGCAGATTTGTTACATTCTTGTTCTTCTAATAACTTCTTCCATTCTCATTCTTTTCTTTCTTTTTTTTCTCATTGCTGAACCACTTCACGCCCACTGCATCTGCCTCCTTCAGCACTTCATGACGCTTTATTATCTCTCGCGCCTTTTGAGAAGCATCTTGTTTCAAACGTTCTCCTAATCTGCTTTCAGTTTTCGCCTTATGAGAACTTGATTGGGTTTTTCGAGTTTCTCATCACACTATTTCTGATGCTTTTCCTTTATTTTCCTTCAACTCTCAGCAAATTCGATGTAATCATTGTTGCACTCCTCCAATCATACTCACTTCCGCCTTGAAATGGCATCCGTTTTTTTTTCACGAAACACCTTTCACCGTCTCTTCTCATTCATGACTTGCACGATCTTCTCGGTCGCCTCTCCGTATACGACTTTTGCTGTGATCAGAGAGTGATCACTACCGATTTTGAAAGGCGGAGACCGAGAAATCTCTCAAGATGTATACCTTATGTCCATTAAAGTATAGTCAGTTTCATCTTCACCTTTTGCATTTGCTGCAACGCGGGGTTCACATTCTTACCGGTCTTTCTAGTAAAGAATATTCGTTGCTGAGTATATTTATGTCGACGATCGACACTCACGAATTTGTAAACCGTGTTATGAGAAATGTGGCCGTTTGTTTCGCGTGATTGCGCATTTTGCAGCATCTCATCAACGCCGAATAGAGAAGTGTCCATGTAAGTCGGTGATGGAAGTTATGTAAACTCGAAAGATGTTAACTTCATGGGATTGTGCAGAGCAATTTGACGAGGGGAAGAGAGTGACAAACGAAAGAAAGACGAATATCGGGATTGGGAGGGTGACAGTGAAGAAGCGAAAATGAAGACGATTATTCTTAAAGGCCGAAATGCTTGCATCGACGCGCCTCTTTTATTAGTGGATGGCTTCACTGTTTTTGGGTGTTGGTTGCTCCCAGTACGCATCGCACCGTGCTGCTGCAATTCACAAAGGCTCTCAGCTTTTCATCGGCGCTATGTTCATGCGCTTATGGGCCAGTGGCATATCCACAAAAAATTCAGGGCTCGATCGGTCCATTTTCCGCAAGCGTCGAATCCACTTATTTCCGACTTTGAACATCTCTGTTTTCTCTGTCAAGATTTCTAGCGCCCTCTTTTCTTCTATATTCATACGGTTCGAGGTTGTGAGGCGTAGATGTCAAATGTGCCTGCTTGTGGCTGCAGTTCCGCCGATAGACATTTTCTTTCTGTTCGTCCGCAAATGCTGAACTTATTGCTGAGAAAGAAAAAAGCATTTTCTATATTGATGCTGTTCTCCACACTGCACATTCAGCTGATGTCGCCTCCGTGCGTAAATAACGTCCTGTCCAGCAGACTCGTGGTGTGCGATGTTTCGATAGTTTCACTTTTGGAACCGTCTAAGTTCAGTTATGAAGTTTAGTGTATAATGCCTATATCACAGAATAAATTTCTTCGCAGATTTCGAGTTGTTTCACCAAATTAAAAGAAAACATTTTATTTACTTGAATACACATAAAAGTTGCACTCATTTGTGGGTCGGATGTCGTTTCTCCATCAGTCATTATGCAAAAGCATATTTTTTGCAAGAGATTTCTGAGGGCGGTCGATTCAGTAGCACTGTGAATGCTTTATTGTGCATATTTTGTTATTTCTGAGCAGTGTACGTTGCCTGTTCGGTTACTAAGTGGGATGGACAAGAACCGACTTCTCCAATTCTGGAAATCTTTTTTTTAAACTTACTATGAATTCACAAGAAATGACAGCAGGTCATGTGAACCATCTCTTGATGGGCACTCGCAGGTTGGTTGGCAGGTCGAACAACGGGCGGTGACCACTACGTGAACTTACGAGATATGCAGAGTCGACCAGCAATGAACTTAAAAATGATTTCGCTGGCTCAGAGCTAATTAACTGCGCGGATAGACGGACGTATGCGGTTGGGCGCTAACAGTCAGTTGTTATAGGGGTGATTATATGTGCAGTTTCGTTCTGTTAGTGAAAGAAGATTCCCTTGGAGGAGCAATGTGCGGCGTATTTGAATATGTGGAAGGTGAATAGCGGGTCCAGCAAAATGTGCAAGCATCTTTTGTAGATTAACTGACTAGGCTAGAAAGGAAGTGATTGTTTGAATTCTGTGAAAAGTTGATTCGCAAAAAACTTTGCGCCCATCGGTTGCTTTGCTGCAGTGTACGTGGATTGCTAGAGGGAAGGATGTGCAGCGGCAGTCGTTAGTGTATCTCTGTGGTTGCAGATGTTTTGCAGTGCTGACACCTCCACTACAGTATTACATCGCGCTGCCCGTCCTTTCCAGTTATGCTCTATTCAAGTGATTAACATTCCTTCACACAACTCTTCCAGTTTTATTTCCCGAGAGCAGATCGCCTCTTTGGTGCAGTGCAAAGTATTTTTCAGCTTGCTGATCTTCGTGTTCATTAGCACGTGTTTTGCGTTGATTCACTGAACATACGGATAAGTTGGTGATTCGGGAGGGTTACTTGTTCGGCAGCGGATGGGATGGGAAGGGGAGGGGAGAAACAGAAGAGGGATTGTCTTCATTATTAGTTGCTCAGTAGCTGTCGTGGCAGTGTCGGCATATTAAAAATTAATTGACTGCGAGGTGAAAGTGATGTGTGTTCTCGGCAACGCAAACGTGCAGTTTTTGTGTCTCGTGCTTTGCGGAAGTTCGTTTAGTGATTTTGTTTTGAGGGAGAGCATGACTAACGCAGGATTGTTCCATTCCTCATTTTACTTAGTCAGCGCATTCTTACTCGTTCTCATTTTTGCATTTATTTTCTCATGTTTTTTATTGAATATTTACTGAAAAAAGAGCGGTTTTGCGTTCTTTCTTTCACCATTTTTTGGTGGATAACGAAGAGCTGCTTTCATAAGAGAGCTCCTTCGTATTGATGGTTTAACCGTTTTGGTTGATATTTGCAGTGCTTGCAGTGTTATGTTTTTGAACGATTACCTGAGAATGGCTACCCATTAAACAGTTGATTTTATTAGGTTCTTCGGGAATAGAGGGCTAATTTTGTTTCAACTTCAGTAAGTTAGGCGTCGCTGTAGTTCGTCAGCAGAAAGCGCTGCCGCACAGTTCGAGTGTTCCGAAGTAATTGAAGTGACAAGTCACCGATACTGCAGATTCAGCACGCAGCTCGTCATTCACCAACTTTTTAAACCTTCTTTGCCGAGTCGAATTACGGCAAGTTCGCAGCGTACATTGCATCAAACCTGTTTACACCGTCACTCGCCAAATGAGCATTATTGGACTACTGATTTGTCAGAGCGTTGATAAATGGAGCCGACTTTATCGTCGTCTTCGCTGATATAGACTGGATGCGTCCCACACAATATTTTATTGGCACTTGCAAACAGCGCGTAAAGGCGCTGTTTTGAAATCGCAGTATTCTGCACTCAGCCATTTCGCATGCACCGTGCATCTTCGCATATCCTAGGCGTCTAATGATTTGGTCGACCTGTTTCTAGCCACACTCTCGGGTTTTTTTGATATGACCATTCGGATACTTAAGCAGTTGGATTCTTCCAGAAATTTTTTAAACCGGTTGCAGGGAATTCCTTCTTGTTGTTTTCACCTGCAACCGTCAATTTGTTCCGCGCTGCAGATTTATTCCCTAAGCGTTTTCAGCTTAAGGCAGATGGCAATATGTTCGCGGTGCTATTAGCATGCTGTGATAACAGTTTGATAAAGTGAGTATTACCGCAGTAGTGCACTCGGTGTTTGAACATATTTTATGCCACAATGAGGGAGGCACCTACATGAGCAACAAATGCACCGACACGTTCGTGTCCTTCGAAGCATAATTTGCGTGCATCATATCACGCATTAGAATAAAATAAATAGGGGGATCTTAGATTGGAGATAGTTCCTCATATTGTCGTTAAAATTGTCTGCTTGTATTTCTCTTTTTTCCCACATTTTCTATCTTTTTGCATAACTATATAAGGTATTGTGTTGAATCAGCATGTTACCAGTGCTGCTAGATGAACCGCCATGTGGTTTATCGTGGACTGTTTTTCCGTTTGTTGCGTAAATGGCCTAAACATCGGAGAAATTATTGTGGCCACTGTACATTCGACCTTCATCAACAGTAGTGTAAGCATATTTTGTTGCTTGTTTTCTGATACTGGTTGATCAACAATTAAGCATACTGATATCGACCAGTCAAAGTTTGGAATATTTCCTGCTGGATAGCTGCCAATATTTGCTGCGTGTTGGGCTATGGTTAGTTTCGATCGCGGACTCAGTCGTGACCAATGATAGAAACGGGATCGGATTTAATCGATAAGCGTTGGAAAAAGATGAACCTGATCGGCATCGAAGCGTTGGAATAAGATTGCCCCACCGGGTTTGGGTTTAACCGAACTGGAGGAGAACAAACATTTATCAGTTTGAGAGGAATGAAGTAAACTTCACATGCACAGTAAAACGTTTGTTTGAAATCGAGGGACAAAAAAAAGAAACATTCTCTTTGGAAAGGACTCGTCGTCAGTCGTTTTCTCTGATTCGTGTCATAAACGAAGCTTTACTCACAGAACAAAGAAAGCTGTCTAGATGCTTCATGTGACGGAACGAAACTTATAGAAAAATAGCAATAAAGGCGCATCGCTGTTAGCGATCGGGCAAAGAGAGGAAAAGGCACGGCGGCCTACAGATAATATAAAACAAAAAGGTGCGGTCCAAAGAGCAAAGGTTAGCGCACGGATCATTAGAATCATGGAACAGATAGATTTGGGCGATTGCGAAAATGGGAGTGTCTTTTACCTCTGCAACTATGTTTGGGGAGTTGGGGGGGGGGGGGGGGTGGTTTATTCGAAACGCTTATTGCTCTATCATGGGTTGTCCTTGAGCAACAATTTTCCTTTAGCCGATATCGACGTCGGTAGTGTTCGTTTGGTGAGCAAGTGAAGATGTATTTCCGGAGTCCACATTGGAAAATATTGAATAGATTTGAAAGAAACTTTTAAATCTGTCTTGAGATGATATCACTGTAGCGTTTCAGTACGGAAAGTTCGCAGCTGACTGATATAATCTGGCTGATGTGGGGCGAGGTGAAAGCTTTTTGAACGTTTCCGAATCAGTTGATTGATATCACGACACTCTGACTGCGTTTGCAGCAGTTTGCGAGCACAGCATATTCCATTTTAAGAGGGCAAATTCTGACTCCTAGATCGCTGAGTCCGTCATCTGCTGTTTGCAGCCGCAAGCGACCGATTTTCAGGCAACATTCATAATGCAGATGTCATGAAGACTGTGGCACTTATGTGGGAAAAGTTCTAACTGCTTTGTTGTTGATCTGCTGCTAAAAAGTGAAGTTATACGACAGCTCGTGGAAATCACCCACAACGTCTCGTAGCTGAAAGCACCAACAAACAGTCTGCACACATGTGAAATGTAATCGAAGGTGTTGTTTCTGTGAGTCAGAAAAAAAGGAGACCAAGAACTTTTCTGTGAGGAATCCACTGCCCATTGCACGCGTATCCGAAGCGATTCTGCAGTTTTGCATGACCGAATGTGCACCTGGCACATCAAGTTTGCAAGAAAAGCTCCAACCAGTTTCAAAAGCGGTTCCGTTACAACTTCACTGTCCAGGATATTCGGCAATTTCCTGTGACTAACCATCTCAAAAACCCATTGATACACGCATTCTCAGCTTGATATTTTTTGTTCACCACTATGAGGCAATGATTGACACGAGATTAACTGCCACATGATTACCCATGCTGGGAGAAAACCAAATAGCGGTGCGTTTGGAAGCTATAGGCAAACATCTGATGCAGATTTGGGTCTTTACAGCTGTAATAATTACAAGGACCTTGCTAGACTTTACATTTTACCAAATAGTTCTGTAAGATCAGGAAAAGCAAATGGAATTTCATTGAGGGGACAGCGAGCTGCACGGCTGGAAGGTCGTGCTTAACGGTGTTGACCAGACGTTCGATAAATAGGGGTCGATTATCATTCATCACTTCATTGATATGTCTCTATCCTTAACGGCACTGTCCTTGCCAGTATTCCGTCTAGTACACCTCTGTAGAAATTTGAATATTTGAATGTCGTCACTTTTGCTTACATTTGAGGACGAATCGGTATGAAACGACTTTCATCAGTATTCGCACTTCTGTCCTCATGTTTTAGGGCGTATACTGACCGTCGCCTTCTCAGCTCACCGCTTACATAACTTTCATCCTGTGAAGAGGTCAGTTTCTTTCGCACTCTTCTAATTTCTTTGCATTGCACATGCTAATTCTGCACATATCTCCTTAACTTCTCAAGTCTTCTAAATTTAAACATTTCTCTGCTCTCAACCTGTGTATGTAAGTCGGGAATGATGGCGGTCTTCGTGAGGTTCTCTTTAGCGCTCTCATAAATTCGAATAAATGGTAGTGTTAATGCTGTCAGCGAAATACTTCTAATCTCATCATTTTATTAACCGATTCGTCTTTAACCAGTCACAGTTTCTGGAGTGTCAGTACTTTCGAGTGGGTGATTCTACTTAGAAATATTGGATTGTTTGAAGCTGCGATTAGCAAAGCTTACATGCTGGAGGCGGATAGGGCTCGATGTTTTCTCGGTCAAGGAAAACAACACAAACAGAGGCAAGTAGATATGACGCGAGTCGATCCACTGAACGCGATTCATATGAAGAGACAAAATTCCTTTATCGTGAATACCAGAAAGGACACGGCATTTCGCGCCAATTGATTCATACTTTTCAATTGCCTCTGCTACAACAAAAGCAGCGAGCGCAACTTAGCAAACAGATTGCGGAAATTGAGGGATATTAACAGCGAGGCCATTAAGCTTGTTTGTCTATACTTTCGGCGACCGTTTGGCTTTTATATTCGCGCACGGGTTTGTCCAACAAAGTTTTTAACACAGCTTTGCTCTCACTTTAATTTCATTTCTGAGAGCAGTTCAATCGTGCAGCCTCTTAATGGACATTTTCGTAAAATGAGCTTACAGCTTGACGCACTTCCACTTGCAAAAAGGCTGTTGTATTGTGCTCAGCGCTTGGTTGTATGTGCACAGTCGCACATCGATCATCTCCCATCCAAATAAACTCCGCTTAGCGGAGCAGTGCATCTGCTTTATATTCACCAAGCAGCAGCTTGTCTATTTTTACTCCTCAAATACAGCGAATGTTTGAATTTTTAGCTTTTTTGTGCGGCACGATTTCGAAATGTAGAACGGGCCCATCGTGATAGCACTGTGGTGTTCTGCAAGTGCTTCAAAGTTCAACTTCCTAGAGGCGACAGAAGTGCTGTGTTCTGTCTCTCAGCACTTCTATACCTTTATGTTTAATTTTTTGCGGAAAGCAAAGAAAGATGTCCTTTGCTTTCTGCAAATGCATTTCATCGATGGTATTCTTAACTCATGAGCATAGAATTTATGCCGATCATATTAGCCGCATTTAATCTGCATCCCTCATAGGCCACCTCAGCTGTACATTTCATTTCACGAATCAACTTCTTTGTGCGTTCTTCGCATTCAAGTACACTGTAAAATTTACAAGTCGGCCTTGTTCTGTGATCCATCGAGTGTGCCATAGAGCATTTTCTCGGTTTAGGGTTTCAGTAACGAATCGGTTTCACAGGAGCGTCACTTCGACATTAGTGGCATGTTAGTGCAGCCGGTTGGTGTGTTAGTTGCAAAAGGCACATGCTGTGCCAGTTTCCTCGATGCGTATTTCGCGGACTTTTCTTAGATTGGAGCAGTTCGGTATTGCTTTATGAAGAGAGTCCTTTTTAGAAAGGGACTAGCCCGCTTATTCGCTGAAATGACGTCCCTGTTTTGCTCTGTGAGAAATTTGCGCTAATGTTCGAAGGATGTCCTTCTTTATCGGCTGTTTCTCGCATCGGTTCTCAGCGGTTCAACAGCGTAGCATATAAACACCGATTATCTGGAAATTCGCTCTATTAAAATCATTTCATCTGCTTTTGAAAGTATTTCCTATATTCTCTGTTGGGTCAGCGGACTTCTTTGACCGCAGTTTTATGCATTACAATAAAATAAGGCAGAGAATGAAGTATAAAATTCTCTGGTGCTCTCTAACTTGACAGCTTTCTTTTTCTTGCTGTATTTTTGAGAAGCGATGCTTTATCTTTCGGTTTGGCTAATTAGAGCGACTGAAAATCCAGTTATAATGGATGTGTATTAATCGATTTGTGATACGGAATATCCAGCCTTTATCTGTCAGCAAATTCTTTTGCGGTTTCTTGAGCGCATCACCACGTCGCGGCCTATGAACTACAGCTCTCGTAACACTAGATAGTTGAATCATAATTCACCTCCTCTTTATGCTTGCATTTATTCACTCGTCGGATTATTTTCTTTGTGGTCGTTATTGAGTGATCTCTTCACTGCGATTGTAAAGAACCCTTTTCCGTCTGAGGCGGTGTCCAGCACCTCATCTAGCATCCCGCACTGGGCATTGTACGGTGCACTGTTCACTTATCTCGCTCTTCACGAATTTGAGACACCGATGTGGATGCACATGAATCGTAGTGATAGTCAAATTTCGTGGACATATTTCATCGTTAACAGTTCATGCTATTATCAGCGGACACAGAAGGCTACATAATGATGGGTCAGTCATATTTCGTTTTTCTTTTCACATTCATCTCCCCTTATCGGCGTTCTGTTCATCGCCAATTTTATCATTTTCTCTGCTTCTTTCATTCATCTTTGATGCCACTCGTCTCTCACTATTCTTCTCGCACGTTTGTCACGTTCGCAATGTGTCGCGTACTTCCGGAAATAATACGTTTTATTTTTTCTTTTTCTCCCTACTCATGTAGACTATTTATGTTGTATATTTCTTTGGTTAGGTAATCGCAGGGCGATGTTAGCGGTTGTCGGCACAGCGAGACTCGAGGATCGCAACGGAGAGTAGACTCTTTGAAGAGGGCAGCCCGGAACGGCGTGGTGCGTTGCGGATTTATTTGCACTTTCTCTCTCTGTTGACTCACTCGAATTACAAGGCATCGTACTGATTGTGCGATAAAGAGATGATTGCCAAAGGATAAGGGGATGGAGATTCCCCGCTGGGATCGTCTTTTTACCGCTCCTAAATTCCGGCTATATGCATTTTTTTGCCTCTACAAATGGAGATCACAGCTTGCAAATGCTGAACAAAATTAAGGAGATCACAGCTTGCAAATGCTGGCTCAAAATTAGGAGAGAGGTGAGAGGGTGGGACGGGGAGGAGAGTTGGCTTATATGTGGAGAAGAAGTGGTATGATCACCTCTGCACCTGATTTTTACCTATTTGTTCTCCTGCCCTCCCCTTCCCCCCCCCCCCCCAAAAAAAAGGTTTTCCCACTTTCATAAAATTCAGCTTTACTTCTTCAAGTGGAACGCCAGCTTACTGTTTCATCAAGCTAGGCCACTGGGAAACAAGCACAAGAGCGCCAGGAAAACTGACGATATGCGCCTTTGCGACTGCACCGTTCAGTGTCATAAGATGCCACTAAATAATAAAACGAGTAGCAGTGGTTTCGTGTTTTAGCCGAAGCTACTAGCAAAACACGTCGCCTATTCCCTCACTTCTAAAATGCACTCTAGTTTATTGTGGAAGGAACACGAATTTGAAGGAACAGTTTATGCACTTTATGCACTTGTCTAAAATGCACTTTATTGTGGAAAGAACACGAATGTGGAAGGAACAGATTTTTCCAACTTGATGGATCTGCTTGAATTAAGGTAGGGTTATGGGTGATCTTATTGTCGAGATTGTTTACCGACCTTCTTTGATGCAACTTTAGTTGTTTACGACCGCACTTAACAGACAAACGCTCAGAACTGCATCTGCATAGTGCTTTATATAAATGCAAATTTGCACTAAAAATGATGATTCTGCCAGTGAATTGTTTGTGATTGTTGTGGTTCTTTAAGACTCGAAAGTTGTTTGTGAATGGTTCTTTAAGAAGGTAGTTGATGAGGTTCTTTAAGAAGAGCTTCGCTCAAGTGGATTATGCAGAATTTAGCAGAAAGGTCACAAGCTCACTGAGTGTCTTAGTGTTGTTCCGTGGAGTACTGCTCTGTTGTTTTGTCTGTTTATATATTTGCTTCATTTTATATTGTTCTGTTTTTCTACTCATATAGTCCATGTACGGTACTGTCATTGCTAAAAAGCCGGTGGTGAATTTGGCACACCGTTGACTGTTCGGGTGGTTTCACACGTCAAAATGATCTTTTTGTTTGTCTTTGATGTCCCTTATACTCACCATCAGCTATCCTTGTCTGCTCATGTCTCTGCTTAATGGCGTCTTTTTCTGCTCGTGATGCTGCTTAGTGCTACCCGGATGACGTCGATATTGCTGATTTTTCGAATACCTTCGAAATGGAGTTGTATGTCTTGACTAAAGGCATGTCGTTTTACTCTCTTCTTACGAAGTCAGTCGAGGTAGCGCATAGCTGTTCAAAAAAGGACGGCGGATGATTTCCTATGATCCGCTTTTTTTGTCGAACTGGCGAGAGGATGTATTCAGTTTCTCGTTGTGCTTTCGCTCACTTCCCTTAGTTGCTGTCTGATATCATCTTCAGCAAAAAAAGGAGTGGATTGCTTGCTTGGGGCACCTGCACTCTTTCACAAACACTCCTCCACTATGTTATTGCATGGGGTTTTCTAGTCTGTGTGTGAAGCAGCTGTCACTAACCGTGTTCTGCAGCAGCACTTCACTTCGCTTCGAATTATTAGAAGCATTCGTTACCGAACACATTGTTCCGAGAAAGTCTTCGGTTAATGTTCTCAACTTCCTACGTGCACACGTGCGAATATCAGTGTGTTGACTTTTCTGACTTCATTGCTTCGTCTTTCAAGGATGTTAAGATTTTAAAGAATAAATGCGTTCAATAATGTCAGGTTTTATTTGGGGCAGCCTGGACCTCAGGGGAGAGTCAGTGAACCCTTAGGTCCGGATTTTGTTCGCTTGAAGAATTGGGAAAAAAATGCGTTATTAGGCGTTTAACTGTTGATTTTCGACTGATTTCTTGTGAACGGAGGATGTCACCAATAGATAGGCAATAAAGTCTTGCACAGTTTCAGGCGAAAGTTTGTGTCTTGGTGATTTATGAAGGGGAATGGAGGAGTAGGCGTATTCAAATACCCAGCGTCTTTAATCAAGGTAATTTCTGGGTGTCTTTCATAACGAACTACTTCGATGAGTTGCTGTCGTTTAATAGGGAAATTGATAAAGGTCACGCTGTTGTGCATGAAGGCGGCCGCAGTTTCCCTTTTGAAATGCTTGTCGAATCGCGCAGTTACATTTAAGTATAGAGGCCACATAGAATTTAAAATTTGTTTTGAAATTGGTCACTCTCTTCCATCCTCTCCTTCCGCCTTTCCCAGCCTCTTCCAGTTTCAGGCGAACCCACGCAGATTGATAAGTTAAATTTTTGCCCATTGAAATCCTTATTCGCCACCAATTTGGGACGCATCGAGCGCACGCATATTCGTGCGTAATTTTCTGTTATCTCTGAGTGGAATTTCTCGAGCAGCGTTGTGCGCCATCCTCGCCATGCTCAGACTCGATAAAAACTTTCTCGATTCTTTCATGCGTCTCGTAAAAAGCTGTTTAATTCTTCACATTTGGGGCAGTTTGGGGAAACGCCAAAGAGGGTAGACGCCAGTTATACTTGATTTATTTGCGAGCAGTGAGTTTGTGGTAGAAAACTTATGGGAAATTTTGGTAGTGTACGTAGCAGAACATTCAAACGATCTGTTGCTTTAGGGACCGATAATGCGGTGGGATCATCTCGATGTGAACGTGCCTGTTTTTGTCTCAAAAGGGTGAAGGGACGACATTCGGCTCATGGACGACCTTATCCCGCCTTATTATCTTGTTTTCCGCTCCCCACTCCTCCTCCTCCTTCCTGTCTCCTTTCCACCTTAACGCTTTCAGTCGAGGAATGGTCACCGTAGACTGCAGCTGGAGTTCAAGGTGGTGTCACAACAATTCATATGGGAAGGGGGAATTAGGGAAAGGAAAGCAAAGTAGATGGCGAAAAGTATTCTATCATGACGTTTCCACCATTAGTCGTCCGCTGAGCTCGCACGTGACTTCCGATATTGAGCGGCGGGAATGACCCGTAGTTCGTTTTATTCGTGCAGGTCTTTCGCTTGTCGTTTCTAATCCACACCTAAAATTTTCGTCACTCAAAAGGATCTTCATTCTATTCGTTGGGGATGTTTCGTTTTCGCAATTTCTAAGAAGTGACCGTCATTTCCGGAGGAGATCAATTCATTTTTTTTTCGACTAAGGAGGGGTTCTTTATTTTTGCGAGACGTTGAGACGGGACTGCTTCTGTCTGTGTTTTCTATGAAAACATCACTGAATGTGGACTAGATTTGCTGTGAAATGATGAGTAAATCATCTTCTGCAGGGGCACTTTGAAACAGATCGCCTGCAGTGTGCAAAACAATTCCGATGACGTCGTGTCTGTGTGTGTCTGCATGTGTCCGCTCACGCTGATCAAACGATGGAATGACGCTCTCTGCTTGTCGTCATTCCGGCTGCTCATCTTCTGTGAGGATGATCGTTCAACACGAGCGCGTCTTCCCACTCTTTCCCCTTCCCTGCCTTTGGGGAATGTTTCACGGTTATTTTTTTAGTTAATGTTATAAGCTCACTATTGTTCAGATACTGCCATCACATTTTTGATGGAGTGGATTTGGAAGTTATCAGGTGTTTTGCCTTTATTTCCTAGATATTTATTAGGCGGATGAAAAAAACGTCCTACCACTGCTGTGGCGAGTGTTCGCGCTTCTTCAATTTTGTTCCTCTTGAACAGGCTTGACTGAGTTGATTGAGAATTGCTGTTTCCAATTTTTGCACCGAACGAACCCAGTTACGCTTGCTCAGCGAAAAGCTCTATGAATTTGGTCAGAAATACTCAGCGTCCATCAACTGTTGAAACAGTTTTGTTTATAGATTCGGCATTGTTTTCACTAGAAGAGAGGGATGAAGACTTGTAATGACGCTGAGTAAAATGTGTGTGTTCGTGTATTCAAGGAGTGAGACGAATGAGCGATTGTGTTGCAAGGAAGTTTACATGGAACAAGGAGGTGCACTTCGGTTCATGTCGCTGAAGATCGATTGTTTGGCTGTGGCAACCACTTAAAAACGTGTGCACTGTCGCTGTTGCCTCAGCTGTTGTCTGCGATTGCCTATTCCTCTCTTCCTAGAAGGAACTCACTTCGCCGATTATTGTTTGTCCACGTTTTTCATTTTCACTTATCGCATCGATGAAGAGGCATGAAGCTTGTGGTTCAATTTTTGATAGATGAAGTTGATGGAAGGGGAATGGTTATTGTGCTTGCGGACGCATTGGCGGCGATTTCACGAGTTGAGCACTTTTTGTGTAGAAGGGCATTTTGATTTGAGGCAGTGAATTGAGAGATTTGGGACATAGCCGGAATTTTGGTTCAGGAGAGCTACTGGAACAGCAGTATCTCCAGAACAAGGCGTTACGTTGTTGAATAACCTTGATTAATTGAGCTGACAGCTGATCACAAACTTGAAGGAAATATTTCCTTCTCTAACAGCCAAGCGAATTTCCCTAGTTAGGTGAAAGTTTCAGGGACAAAATTTCCGCTGCATCGTTTGTTTGTATGTTGTCCATTCTTTAGGTTCTGTTGCATTTGGGGTGGTGCTTGCAAATAATCCCGTTGGGGATCCTCTCTGAGTGTGGAATAACAGTCGGACTTTGTGAACGGTGATATATTGCAGTGATGAATTCCTATGAATCAACCGAATGAGTTCGCAAAATCAATGTGAGAACTGTGAGCTTGCGAAGGGGATTGATCACGACTCTTAAGACGATGATCGCTCGCTTTAGCCATTCTCTCCAGCTGATTTGCAACGCTTTCTTTCTTCACGATGTTCTTTAGCTTCATATTCCTATAAACCCTTCCTTGTTTTTGATTCTTTTTTGATCTATGCTTTTCCTCCTTTTGTTTTCTCTCCATCAAGATTTCTTGTATATTGTGTATGCTTATGTAATAGCACAACCTTCAAGGCTTCAGTTGAAGTCGCTTTATTCATACCAGCTGTCACTTCTTTCCATCCGCCGCCTTTCCCTTTCCCATCCTTCATAGCGCTAGCATCAAAAATGTCAACATTACTGCTCTGCTCTATTTTTTGAAATATAAGGGCACATATAGCGATATATACGTACTTGTGTTTGCAGAGGTGCCTTTTAGAATGATTTAGGAGTTTGATTGCTGGAAGTAACGCCGAGGCTGATTTCGCTGTGTAATGCTGAATTGAAGGGTTGCTGGCTGTGGTCCAGCATGAGGCATCATTTACGATCGAAACCCCTTTGTGGCAGGGTGGCTTGTTGATGACCATATTTCGAGCAGTTGGCTGAGACCGGCTTCTGGTTTGTTCACCCTTCCACGCACATGCAGTCTATGCTTTTTATTAGCGACCCTGTACTTAGCGTATTTTGCGGCGTTCACTTTGATTCGATGTTTTTATGCAAGGCGCTTTTGATAGTAGTGTTGTTGAATGCCTTCATGGATTTATTATTCTGTGACTGAAATTTCTAGTTCACGAACTCAACCTTTGAAACTTAGTGACTTTGGAATGCCAAATATAGTAATTTAAATCTAGTCGAGTCCATATTTTATACGAATATAAGTATGTTGGTATTAATCGCTCTTGGTGCCATCGAAATTCATTTCTTTGTTTAATTTTCCATTTAGCTGAGTTGCTTGTTGAAATGCGATACACAGAGTAGGGGTTGTTCATGCTCAAAATGTTGTGGATCGGATTTTACTTACCGGTCACTCTCTGCACTCATTTCACTGTTTAAAATTGTGCGTCGTGTGGAAATGTCTGCTCGAAATGAATTGAAAGCCCGTCTAGGCAACTGCTTCCCTCTTTCATTCCAGCTCTATCTGTTTTTTCCGAGAATTTCACATGAACTTTTCAGCTTCTAAAATCCAACGTTAAACAGGTACTGAGAAAAATCAGAAGTTTCACAAACTTTAGAGAGGAACTGCTCCAGTCGTTTTTCATTTCCTCCGTCTAGATTCGGTATATTGCAAGTTTCGCTCATAGTTAGTGAGTCATGGAATGATTCGATAAAGGGGACAGGAGATGCGTATCTATGATTCGAAGCTATGTTCAGCAGCGTTTTAACGTTATTTAAACGCTGTAACTGTTTTATATCCGTTGTATTAGTAGCGAATCAGCGCCAACGCGGCATAAAGCAGTTGTTGACTGGCCTGGAAACAGCGAAACTTTATTATTAAGCTTGATGGGAATTCGCATTCATCCAGATTTTCAGCTTCCATTTGACGTTAATTTGAATGATGGTAATTTCTAACGAATCGCAGTCGAATCACTGCTAACGATTCCTATATCACAGCCTTCCTCATTGCACCCTCACTGATGCAATGTAAATGACTTGCATTTTGCTGCATTTATTCATGTATTATTAATCAACTCATCTCTGATATGTGCGCATTGCCACGTTTGTTGACAGCTTACCTGATGTTTTATGAACACTTTTTTGTGTTTTATTCGAATGTTGGCATTATGCATCACACAGCACTGCACGCATGAATTTCATCCTTTATAACGACTTTCTGAGATAGAAAACAGCTGAGGGATGATTTTGCAGTCTGGGTTTTTCACAATGGATGATAAATGCCTTGTTATACGACCAGTTGGGCGCATCCGTAACTTAAGAAGCAGGTAGACGTGTAAGACATACTGATTGCTTTTTTGTTTTTTTGTTTTCTTTTGTTTTGTTTTTTGTTTTTTGCATAAAATATGACAACGACATTATGACTCCAAGAGCGAATTGGAAATTTTTAATTGATATTTTCAGTGCTGCACGATGATCATTTCCTGAAAACGCTCAAGGAAACGCCGCAGTCCTCATTTGCGCATTTTCAGAGATGGTGCTTCCATAACGCTGCTTTGAAAAATCAACAAATTCGTTCTTTCCGTCACGTGAATGGGGGGAGAGGATTGAGGAAGTGTGGAATCTCTGGGCAGGATCTTCGCAAAATTTATGGTTTTCACGAAAGATACTCTGAAGAAGTTTGTCAGATAAGCTGGATTTTTTGGACTCTCCCTCCCATTTCCGATATGGAGGCCAAAACCGAAGTTTTCCGTTTTTCCGAAACAACGATTATAGAGTAGCGGATGCTTAAATATTCCTTCCTACCCTTTCCCCTCTCTCCTCTTTCGCCCTTCTTCCCTTCCCATCTCTAGGGTTTATGATGGCGGTCTAAGGCTCTGCAGCCTGTACGATGTGGCCTGAGAGGGAACTGTTGTCGAGGATTTCTACCGCCTGTCGTTGATGTAGGGAGAAGTTGTTTTAACCTCATTTCATTTTTCACACCCGCAAATACCTACTTGCAAGCATGCATTAATGCGTCCTGTCGTCCATCAATGTGTTCGCATTCTTCGTACCGCGGTTTCAAGATGGCGAACGTTGAACGTCATAACTATGCTGTTGATGCGATGGTTCTCTCATTCAGCCTTCGCATTGACATAACTGCTTGAATTGAAGCTATAAGCATTTAAATGTGCCTAAAAGTTTGTTTTATTATGCCACGTATTTTGTTTGTTTGTTTTCAACTCATATGTTTGCCTCGTCAGGTAAGTGGGATGCGAAAGGAGCGTGAGTCAAGCCAGCCTCTTCAGCAGGCCTTCTTGCTTGTTTGCGACCCAACCTTCCAGGACGATCATTTGCATCAAAATTTAAAAAATGATGCAGCAGTGTATAGTAATGTGGTCTATGAAAAAACTGGACGATTTTGCAAATCCGCAGTCAAATATGTGTTCGCATTATAGTTGTGCAAAAGTTTGTGTATACAATTTCACAGGATCCTTAGGAGCTCATGTCGAACGGTCATTTGGAACAAAGTTGGGTCTGAAAGGTGGGTCACCTGAAGGTGAAGGATGATGTCTTTAATTAGCAAATTTCATCTCTTAATCCCTTCTGATCCCCAAGCTCGAGCGATCACGTGGATAAAGGGAGACGCAAATGGAAACAGCAAGGTTCAGCGTAACGATTGCGCTTTAACGAACTGTTATGAATGCGAAGCTGTGTTCAACGCCTTCTGTGTAGATAATATATTCTAACCCTTTAAAGGACAAGAAGGATAGCAAGAAAACTCATCTTGAAATGCAGGTGTCTGAGCAGTGTTGGAGAGCAGCAAACCCGATAAATTGATGATGTCATGTTTGCCTTTTCTCAGCACTAACTCTCACCATTTTTCTGATTTCCTTCTCGAAGTGAGGAGGGGTACCGTCATTCTATTGTCGCTTAAATGCTAGTCGATGCCATCATTCCTAAGTGGTAGGTGTCCTCCTTTAAGTGACATGGATATCGTCCTTCATTAATGCTTTCTTATAGAAGGGAACGCGAACCGCTAACAGTTTTCTTGGAGGTTGCTTTTCCTTGGTGTCTGTGACTTCGATATCAAAATTCTCCTTCAAAGCTGTTTTTAGACTCCGATTTATAATTTATTGCTTGCATGTGTCACATGAGATGTCGTTTAGGTGATAATATCACGAAACTATCGCGGAGATATCGATATGGGTGTCATCGACAAGTTTATGCCTCTCCTCATGGAGAGGGAAGAGGAGGGACGGCAAAGTCCCATACTCGACCACCAGGATGCAACTTTCATCTACATAAAGCACTCGAACCTTTACCGTTAGCCATTTCTCTTTAAGACAGGAATAGCAAATGAAGAAGTTTTGATGTAGGATTAACGAAACAGATTGCTTTGATGAAACAGCTAATTAAGGTTCTTTAAGTGATCGGGACTTATTAGTCGCTAATGTCGATATTTCTCAGAACCTGAGATAATCGTTTCAATTTTCTCCGCGTTCCTTCGATTCTTCGATGATGATGCTGTATTGTTTTGGGAGTACTTAGATTGTCCAGTTGACGAATGGGAGAGAGGCGTCTTCAGTCGTTTCATTCAGTGAATCGCCTGCATTCAAAACATCGATGCGTCCTTTAATCCACATCTAGAAACCATCCATTAAGCGGCTTAATCGCTGTTTCAAATGCCACTGTGATGTATATGTCATCGCAAGCTTATGAGTTCCGCTGTCTGATGCGGCAGTAACATAAGATTTCGACATTTGAATTTTTGCTTCCATTCTCAACTAAAGTTTTTATATTGTCAATAGACATACATTTTATATCTGTATCCAAAGCAGAGGTTGACTCATTGGATTCTTGGGCACTATTCCACATCGATCTTCTCTATAATCCAACCTTTCCCACCGAATATGTGCATGTTTCGTAACGTTGGTGAAGGGAGATGCAGATGAATGGTATGTTGTCAATGTTAGTTCACGAAGGTATTAGTTGTTAATATTGGTTCATAAAGTGTTCATCCCAAGAGAGGGTTCCTCTTGAAGCCAGTGGTATTTTTCGGATTGCACTGGCTTACATATATCGGCCTCTTCCCATTTTCATTTGGCGATAAGTCAGCATCAGCAGCATCTCCTTTTGTATGCAGAATTAGATTTCGCAATCGACAGGCAGATTATGAGTAGTTTATCTTCAAATTGTTGTCGGTGAGCATGAATATCTTTGTTCGATCTGTTTCCCCTCGCATTGTTTATACTTGGTTGATTTACCCACTTCCATATGTACCCACTGTTCTCTTCCATTACAGTTGTGTCGACCTCAAAGAAAAACGTCAACGTGGCATTAGTGTTGTCGTTTCTCTATAAATGTGTGGAGGTGTTCGGTGAATACTTCAAAGATGTGGAAGAGGAGTCGGTTCGCGACAATTTTGTTGTCATATACGAGCTCCTTGATGAAATGATGGACTTCGGCTATCCACAAACGACCGAAGGAAAAATTCTGCAAGAGTGAGTGATTAAAGTCGAGGTGCATATTACTGTCGGAAACGGGTAGCAATAGATATTGCTGACGTTGCAAGTTCTTTTAATGATTTAACAGTTGTGATACAGCTCCATTCTTTTCAAATCACTTTCGTTTATACGCGACGGAAGCTTTTTGAATCAGATATCGATCATTTTCACCGACAGGAGTGTATGCTGATAGGAGCTCATCAGGTGAAATACTTGAGGGAGTTTTATTTGGATACGCTTATCTTAGTCTTGTTAGGTTCACTGGGTGATCTTCGTGACCAGTTTAGCGCTTTCTTTTTACAGGTTTATAACGCAGGAAGGTCATAAACTAGAAGTGGCACCACGCCCTCCAATGGCAGTTACGAATGCTGTCTCGTGGAGGTCGGAGGGCATAAAATATCGTAAAAATGAAGTCTTCTTAGATGTTATCGAGTCGGTCAATATGCTGGTCAGTTGCTATTCTCTTGCACCGAGTCCGTCCATTCAGCCTTCAAGATACCTGCGATGTTCGTGATAGTAACGAAATGCAATTACGAATGGTTTTCTTTTCTAGTAAAATGTAAACCTATTGTATCAGGATGTCAGGTGTTGGTGTAGAAGGCCACAAGTAATTATGGCTTGAGGGAGATAAAAGAAAATGCGTCTCACATATGGGAACTTTGAATATGGTTATCGTTTGCTCTCATATAGTGGTGTATCCGCAAGCTGCAGGTTGTTTGCCAAAATAACACTAGAATTGGTGCAGAAAACTGAAAGCTATATGTTATAAAATGGAATTGCATGCAGTTACGGTTACTTCTACCCTCATGAGGCCTTTAACGACTTCCTTGAGTAAAAACCGAGTTCCTTTATGGAAACTTCATTCACATTGCGATGGTTTAAAGAGGTGAATCTGCGCTTTCCAACCTTAAGAGATATGCAAGCTGCAGGGTTCATTTCTAGAACGTTTGTCACTAATTTTCGCAAACTTCGTTGGTCTGTGAGATTCGTTTTTTGCAAATTTCCATTGAGTCTGTTTGGGCAATAGCGCTGCTGTTGCTCATATAAGGCGCTTTTGCTTAGTGGAATCGACGTACGGAGGTAATATGGCGCTTTGTAATTTTAAGGCGAACGCAAATGGAACGGTACTACAAAGCGAAATCGTTGGCTCTGTAAAGATGCGGGTTTACTTGACGGGAATGCCAGAGCTGCGGCTTGGATTGAACGACAAGGTTCTTTTTGAGAGCAGTGGGAGTGAGTACTTTTTTCAATGGGCGTTCATGAAAATCCTTTTGAATAAAAGAATGATGTTGCAGTGTGCGGCTAATGCTCCCATGCGCAGTGAAGTTTTTTGCGGGCAGATCTTTTTGGTAAGGGGTTTATTACACAATGTATACATGCTATATATATATATATATATATATATATATATATATATATATATATATATATATATATATATATATATATATATATATATATATATATATATTGTGATACATACTCTCCACGTCGAGGTTATAATAGTGAGTTGTAGTCGCTTTCCTTCAGTTTTACTCATGCCGTTGAAATCATTACCCGTTCCTTAAATTGACATCGCCATTTTCTTCGGTCTATTCTAACGGAGGCTTTCATTCTTTTATTTCTTTCCTCTCATTCTTACATTTCATTTTACAGTAACCCTCTGTGGTGACTACTGTTGGCTTAGTGGTCTAAACGGTGATGTGTTGAATGCACAAATTTCCATTTGAAGGAGGCAAAAACAAGTCTGTGGAACTGGAAGATGTGAAATTCCATCAGTGTGTGCGTCTATCACGTTTTGAGAACGATCGCACGATAAGTTTCATCCCACCGGACGGTGAGTTCGAGTTGATGAACTACAGGTTGATGACGGTAGTCAAACCACTGATCTGGATTGAAGCGGTCGTCGAGAGGCACACTCACTCGAGGGTCGAGTTCATGATCAAGGTTGTAATGTCATTATATTGTTAGCCTTCGTTTAGCGTTTGATGTCATATTTTTCGCTTGGTACGAGTAAAATATGTTTCACAGTTTTCGTTAAGTGTTAGAGAAAACATAAGTAGTAACAGATTTGTGTCCATTCGAGGCACGATTTATTTGCCAACTGAAGTGGTTAGATGTCGGCATGGATTTTATGCAGAAGAACCTGGTCCCTAATCTGAATAATACAGATGGGTTGATTTCTGGTGATAATGTTAAGAGAAGCTATTGTAATAAATGCTACTGCTTCTTCGATGGATGAAGATAATATCTTCTGTTATATGACTGCATCGGGATCAAGTTGAGTCATAGCTGCATTATTTTGAATATTTTGGAGTATTTTCAGGAAGAGTTGACTAGCTTTGTTCTTTGCGAAAATGTGAGAGTGTATAGTTGGTGAAGAAGAGGCTGATTTAACCGTTCGTTTATAGAATCAGGTAAAAACTTAGAAGATACGTGGAGCTCTTTTATGCGCACCATTTTGTTTTCTCCAGAATTTCCTTACCTACTAATATAAACCTGTATGTTGGTTAATTCTACAAGTAGAACAATTTCGACACAATTTTCTCTCTCTCTCTCTTTCTTTCTCTCTTACTCTACAAATAGAGAGCGATCGTGCCAAGATGCGCCGTTGAATCGAGGTGCTCATGAAATATCTGTTATGACTACTACTACAGGCAAAATCACAGTTCAAGCGACGTTCGACGGCCAATAACGTTGAGATCTCGATCCCGGTACCGAGTGATGCTGACTCACCCAAATTCAAAACTTCCATCGGCACTGTGAAATACACACCCGAACAGAACGCATTCGTTTGGACCATCAAGAGTTTCCCAGGTAGGCATTCACCTGAATGACGGCCATTCGTGATCCTTTATTTCATTGAACTGTGAGTTCCACAATAAGTGAACGACAAGCATACTTCTCCCCGCATGCGTCTACTCTCGAAATTTGTGAACGCATCGACTCTTTGGGATTCTATGCGAAACGATATGAAACATCGATAATTTCTCTTTTCAAAGTCTATGAAACAACACCAATAGGAGCGCCGCTTTAGCAGTTTTCTTCCAATGCGCTCAACTGCTATGTTGCGATGTAAGGATAAACTCAGTGATACCGCTTGCATTGTCTCTACTCGTCCGAATAGCACTGACAAAACAATTTGAAGCGATAAATGGAGATCTCATCTGGTCATGAAATGATTATATTCACAAGCTCTTTTGCACTTCCGGCTGCATAGTCGCAATTGAGCACAGATTTTTTATTGGGAGAATATATTTTAAGGCTCGATCTTGGAGACCTGTGAAAGTGGATGCGCATTGCGTTGTAAAGTTGCGCCAACCGCACTGACTGACATTCCGTAATATCTGTTATGCTGCTTCTGTCGAGTTTAGGAAACTACTTAAGCATTACGAAAGGCCGCCATCACTCTGATGTTTTATCCATTATTATTGAAGGGTTGTAACCAAGTCCTGTACTTTTTCACTATCTGCATATTGCAACGGGAAATTTTGGTGGGATGAGGGGCAGCGAGATGGGATGCTCAATTGAGAGGAAGGGCAGAAAAATTCCCCCTCCATTTTGGAGAGCAGGGAAGGTAGGTTGAAAGGGGATGGTAAAAAATGAGACTTCTACTCCCACAGAATTCCAGGAATCTGGGTTTTTAAAGGTTCTTTTTAACTGCAAGACAAAATGGCGCTACTGTGTGCTGCAGTGCTCACTCTTCACGGTTGTCAGATCGTTACAAGGTTTCTTGAGCGCATCCTTTGAGAGTCGCTGATTCCAGAAAAGTCATTTTTGAAATGTGGAAAGTTTTCTCCCCAAGGGTCGCCTGTCGGACGCTACGTTTCTGCGAAGTTTAGCAGCGTTCTAACAACTTGGCAGTGAAGCATTAAGACACTGAAGTCCTCATAATGCCAAATGCGAACACTTTTATGCGAGAAACGTCTGGATCAATGCGACTTGTTTCGAGGAACAGTTCGGTGCAGGAAAAGAACACATAGGGAGGGGACTTTTTCTGACTGAATCACTCGTTGAATATGCTAGAAGCAGTGCGATGATAAACTGGTGTATAGGGGATAACATTTTGTGCCATTAAGTAACGAATTCTTACCGAGAACAACAAATCGGGCAGCAGTGTTTCTTGTAAAAAGTTGCTCCATTCGGCCTAGAAACAGAATTCATCTCAGCGGTTGGCTTAAGAGTGAAGTTGCTGAGGAATTTCAGACGATAAAATGACGTTCTTGAGGGGCGGAAAATCTTGAGAGCTCATGAAAATAGCGAGAATCAAGCTCCTGAAGTGCTTCGTTTCACTTGTGTTGCACCAAAAAACTGACATTTGCTTGATTTTCGGGTCTCAGTACAATGTTACGGTGGCAAACGTGCGTATTCTAAATTTAACGTCGCAGATGAACAAATCTGAGCAATTTCTCGCTTAAAATGACCTTTTCTTGCAAGGAATTTTTCGCTAATGAAAGCAGATAATGATCACTCGCTCCCCGCTTTGAGCGGAAGAGATCTGAGCAGAGCACTGACAGAACAGTTTTACCTTAAGTCGAAGATTCGCTTAGGTCTTTCCTTATCTCTTCAGGACCACCTTCTTTAATCCCACTTGAGCTGCAGTATTCACTAACTCTTATTGGCCAATCGGCGATTGAGTACTGTTTGTAGAACTGCGAATATGCCGCAAGGAAGAAATGTATGCAACCATAATGTTACTATTTACGACGATTATTCTGTCATGACTGAAACAATGGTCGCTGGAGGCGACAACATGCCCGAGGGGATTTGCTACCTGGCCGGCAACTTGCTGGTGCTTAAGCGCATGGGGTTCCCCGGAAAAGCAATTGTTTGTAAACAAAAGTCTGCTGATTGTTGGGACAGAACACAAGCTTGATGTTGCCTCCAGCTCCTACCAAACAGTTTTTGAATTGAGGTCTTGCGTTATCCTACAATAGCAGACGCTCCTTTCGGCTTTTGCTAGTGCTTGCAACTTTTAAGGATCAGTTTGAAGCCAAGAAAAAAGACTGCGTTGACGGCTTCATAAAATTACGAGGACTTGTATGGGTTGCTCCACTACACTACCAGCGAGCGGTCAGGAGAATGTTTTTGAGGTCAAAATCTGGTTTTTGGGGATCAAGAAGGGGATTGGGCAAGCTCGCTGCATTCTCCGTCCACTCTCCCCTCCGTTCTCGTTCCCGAAACAGCCAGTTTTACCATTATGTAATGAACGCACTTTCCAGCAACATTAAGGTAATCACACCACCACAAGGTTAATTTTTGAAACGGAAGGGCAAATATGAACGAATGTGGGGACGTGGAAGTTGCTGATCATAAACCAAATCGTGATGTCCACTCGTATGTTTTCTTCACTTTGCCCATTTGTGTAAGGCATCTTCCGACCTTCGTGCGGATCACCTTACCTCTGCTTCCAACTGTCGAGTGTTTTTCTGGATTGACCCCCAACACTATACTCAGTTCTTCATAATGTTGGAGATCCAGAAGATCAAAGCGAACTTTTGGACAAACGATGCACAGTTGCTGAAGCTGATTTCTGCCTTCAAGCTTCATCGTCGTTATTGGTGTTTCGAAAACTTAGTGACCAATTTTCATCTGCGGAGCACAGTGACATGAAACTTGCGTTTATTCATCTCTGTCGTAAAAGCACAAAATCGAAGCTTCAGAACCACGTATGCAGATATGCATAAGTGGGAAGGTACGCAAGAATAAACTACCCGCAGGAAAGTGAGGGTCATTTATTTTGTTGTAAACTCATGTCAATAAGGATGCTTCATTCAATGTATACCGTTATTGAGTTTCATTTTACGGTACTTGAGAAACGTCCTTTCAAATATTCCAATTTTGTCCTTTATTCAACTGTAAGAGTATAATTGATCGTTATCAGGAGGGAAAGAGTACTTGATGAGGGCTCACTTCAATCTGCCGTCAGTACAAAGCGATGATGTGGAAGGGAAGCCGCCGATGAAAGTGAAATTTGAGATTCCTTATTTTACAACCTCAGGCATCCAGGTTTGTTTTTATTCTCTTGAAAGAACATTTCCACGCTTGCTCCGCCTTTACCATCTTCTTTCATTATTTTCCACTGTATAAAGTAGAGTGATGGTGCAAAGATTCGAGAAGGAATTTATTAGTTGTGACCTTTTCATTCTACACAACATAACGTCTCATCTCTTCACTGTTCTGCCACCCTCCATCTTCCCTCATCCTTCATGTCAGACCTGTTTGTCTCGGGAAATGCGCTAGTATACGGGCAGTATGCTTTGGTTTCGTAATTGCTGAACAGAGTTTCTCTGGTTTGATGGAGTGTACAATGTTGGCTTGAAAACAGGTGCAGTTTGTGTAGGATTCGTCGTCACTGTTTCAATCACATTCAGAAAGGCCTGTGATCTGCTTGTGCGATCGCGATGAGCATCAGTTTGCGTTTTGCGCACAGTACCCAATAGAACCCAGAGCCACTTATTTATGCGTCGCCTATTCATATATTGGACTACGACGACACGTTCCTTTCCGCGAGCGATGCCCCACCATCATGTATTTTAAAGATTATCGTTTAGTCTGTTATATGTGAAAGCTTGAAATTGAACGATTCATTCGAACGCTTGAATTTATCCATACCATTTTGAGTTCTACTATTATATTGTCAATCAACTCATAATGAGCTCGACTCATAATTTCGCGGAGGTTCCCTCATAAAATGATAACACTCTACGGAGGAGATCCACTCGTGAATTATAATTGAAGTTGATTTGCCACAAAGGCTGTTCGCTTGTCTATAAAAGTTTAATGAAAATCTGTGGAATTCGTTGCAGGAGTGTTTGACTAATATAGGATTTAGTGACTGTCGATTTCATTTCCATTGAAGGTTTATTTCATAGTTTTTTCCAGGTGAAACATTTAAGCAAATATTAACACAGCAGTGGGAGTAGGGTGTTCTAGGAAGAGCAAACGAATAGGGATTTGATTTACTGAGTCTCGCGCTCTCCGACCTTAGGTGTTGCGATCGTGCTCATAAATTCTGCCCGCACTTCACTCATTTCAGACTGTGAGCATTTCATTTATTTTTCAATCAACCCATCATGGGATCGTTAATGAGCTGTTTGTGGGGAACGATAAGGCCGTTTCAGGTGCGCTATTTGAAGATCATCGAGAAAAGCGGATACCAAGCATTGCCTTGGGTACGATATATAACTCAGAACGGAGATTACCAACTACGAATGATGTAAGAAGGCGAAGGAATATTGTCGTCAGACTTTATAACGATTCGGTTATATTACTTAAGGTCTTTATACTTGCTTGTATTGACGTGAGCATAGGAGGAGAACAATGAAGATCAACGTTGTGGGGAGCCAGTAAATATGAATGTGAATGACTAGCCATTAGAGTAAGAAAGTGGCTCGTTGAGAATGGACCAACTTATGGAAACGCTTGTATCTATTTTATGCAATTGTTCGATAACGTTACTGGGAGAATTTAAATTATTGTTTTGGCGTTTTTTGTTTGAAAACAGTAGTAAAATTGAGGGGAGGGATATTCGCAGCACAGCTTTAAATTTTATGAGTAATTTATGACGAACTTATCGCAGATCGTAACCTTAGGTCAAGTTGAGTCCATCATTTAGCACGAACATACGCTTATGGTTTTTTATTTGGGTTACTGCATGCAAGTGACGCTCTTTCATTCAGCGATATTTTTTGGACACCGCCGTTCCTACCTTTTCCCGTCCTCCGTCACATCTTTCCAGGAAACTGAGCGTCACTTTCCTCTGAAGTGTTTCCTGTCTAAAGTAAACCACGTACATTTGCAGTTTTTGGCAAATTTAGTATTTGACATACGCGTGACAGCAGTATTTCGCTGTTAACCAGTTTTGTTGTTCATTTCTTGCTTTTTTATTTGTTTGGATCAGTTTATTTTTCAGAGGATTTCCACTAAATCAGTTGTGAAATTTGTTGGTACGTTAAAATGTTTGCTAAGGGTGTGTCCGAGATAATGAGAAATATCGTCGTATCTGAACGGTGACGATGCGAGAAAATTTATAAAACTGTGTTTTGCATTGGAAGGGCTTTTTGAACGAAGCGAAGGGCAATGTTGCATGATGGCGTCGTTGATTGAACTGCTCCAATTCTGATAACTATTCACGTCGGAAAGTTTGTTTTTGAAAAATATTTCTTGAAAGAGCGATTCGATATTCCAAACGTGACAGTAATCGTCTTTTGTTACCATAACAACGATTAACGTCATTGTCGGTCTTGCGATCGTACATTCACTGATCCTGAAGCGTGAGGCAGGCGTAACCCTACAAGAGTGGTCGATTCGTTTCCTCCCGTTCGTGCTGCCGGTTACCCGGTCTAGGTCAGCGCAGAAATGAAACAGTCACATCGGCATATGAAAGAAGTGGGCAAAACTGAGCGGTGTCTCATAGTGATCAAAGTCTTGTACACCAAAATTCGGCTGCATTTGGGATGAAGGGGAACAGAAGGGAGAGGGGAGAAATGTCTCGTCTCAAATTTGATTATCTTTTTAATGGATTGCTGCTGTTAGTAGGCAACAAATACGCTTTTGGTAGTGTCGTAGTTGAAGTTTTTGAGCTATATGAGAATAGTTTCTCTTTGATCGAAGGTTGTTAGGTTGCGGAAGGCGAACATAAGAGTGCAATAATAATTCATATCATGAGAAGGGGAGGGGGATGTGCAAGCTTACGAGGCATAAGGCGCCTAAAAGTAACTTCAGTTTTTTCCACTCAGTGCTTGCTATCACTAATCTCTTTACTGTGTTGGTAATTCGGTGCACCGACATTTCATTGAGCATTCTTGCTTGAAGCCTACTTTATGCTGCTTAATTCACATTTTATGCATTTATACTGTTCGGTTGTTTTTGTGTATTTTTGCTCGTTTTATGTTCTCTCAGTTTGACCACAGAACGCGGGGTTGATGTTTTCATTGTTAATTTACGCAGTGTGCGTTTATTCTTTTTTTCGATATCTTGTTCTTGCCGTGCTCTGTTAAGGATATACGCATGAAGAATTAAAGAAAAGAGGTAGGTGGAGCGTTCCGGTTCGGATATTTCTTGTCCGCGGTCCGTTCGTTCATTTCTTTCCGGTTGATCTGTAATACCGATGTTTGAAAAGAGGGTTCTTCTTATAATTTCCTTTTTCTCCTGTGAATATATGGTGAGCCTAGCAAACATAGCTTTTCTAATGAATTGTGCCTCGCAATATATAAGTGCAGATACACTGATTATGTATAGGTGCATGATTAGGTTATGCTAGGTGTGCAAAGGTGTATAGATGCAGGTTAAAGTTGATCAGAATGAAATGAGAGAAGTGGAAGGCGTTTCTGAAGCTGCTTGGCTATGCGATTCGGTTTCATGTCCGTAGGCAAGCGACGGTTAAATTCTAGCATGGCACGAGTTAATTCCATGTTAGGATTTCTGTTTCACTTCGCCGTTTGCATAGCAATCGTTGTTTTTTATGGCTCTTTCCGAACTTTTTTCTCCAATATTTGCTACTCTTTTTGCTATCTCTGAGGAACTCGACCTCACAAAGAACGGAATTGTAAGTACTTTACGAGTCTAGAAAAAGCATCAATTCCAGCACTGCGATATCGAACCGAATATCACAGCATACATTGAGACAAGGTTTCTAGGTCGTTTAAGGCACTCAACGTCACAACAGGCAAGCAAGCTGTTTATCAGAAAGTCATGCCTGATCATAAATTTGGTCCGGCAATGTTTATATGTTAATCTGTATTCTCCATTCCTCATGGATAAGTTCTGTTATGTCTGATGTAACGCGATGTCGTAAACTGAACCGTCTAGAATCATTTTCATCTCCCCAGCTGTAATATAACAAAGCACGTTGCAGAAATTCGTTATATTTTAATGAAAATGAATGAATTTGCTGCGAAAGCCTCAAGGTTTGAATTAGCTTGCAGTTAAGATAGCGTAGTGAGTTCCTTGATCATGCATCATACCGTCCATGTCAAACTATGTCACCCGCTTTTCAGCGATAAACGCGTATTTCAAGTTGAGTCGACAAAATGACAGATGCGCTATCACATTTGCGTTAGCAGCGTTGCTGTTGCTAAAGAGGGAGTAGCACGTCCAGGTATCGCCTGCAGCACTATTTTGTACTATTTTCCTGGGTCTGAAAAATAGGACAAATGTTAATTGCATTCCATTGCTTTGCATTATTTATTTCGTTTTGTTGTTTCCGTATCGCTCTTTTGCGCCAATGATCAAATTTGCATAATTTAATTTGCATGTTATCAAATGTCATTTCAAGTTTGAGTGTTATTTTCCATCTTTCAAATAAAGTGTTTTGGAGATATGCCACAACAAGATGCGACTCTCAGTGTTTTACACAACGATTCATTCAGGACGTATTCTGCCTGATGCAGAATTTCCTTTTCGTGCTGGCCGTCTTTTTCTCGCAGTTTTGCGGGTTACGACGGGTTATTGTGATGTAGTGGTTCAGATCAAAAGAAAATTTGCTCTTCAAAAGAGATGTTATTATAATTGCAATTGAGGTGTTTGAGATAATTTCGCAGACACTTACGATTACCATTACCACGTAAGTCGTATGGATAGCACGTCTGTCAGTAAGCAGTAAGTTTGTTGTGAGCGCTTTGGACTGCAGCTCAAGTTCCGAGGTTTGTAGGTGGAGGGTTGGGTTTGGTGTGCTAAAGTAGTAGGAAGATGCACTGCTGTGCAAAGGTAGGTTTGAATGTAACTGCAGCTGTTCGCAGTTCCCTTCGATGTGGCCGAGCTTCCGATTGATTTGCATTCAAGCATTTTTATATTCAGTTATAGTGATTAAGCTCACCGGATTTCCTGAGTTGTTTAATGTAAAGTAGTTGCCTTCCGATGGCCTTAAATTTCTTCATAATTTTTCGTTCCATTGGAGTTATTGCTGGGGTTACTTTTTTTGGTTGCACATGCAAGTGTCAGGGATCTGCTAAATCTTCGACAGCCTTTGGGGAAGTGAGGATTCGCTTGTCCATAAACGCTCATCAAGGTGTGTCGGACGGTTCTTGGGAAACTCGCGTCGGTTAGGTTTCATGTCAGGTGACGGGACGTGAGGTTTGAGTGTAACATCTAAATATAGCCTGTTATGGTTCGAGCTCGTTGCCTTTCTCCAGGGAAATGAAGCTTGCCTCTTTTGCATACAAGCTCAGCGCAATCTTGGTTGTACTAAAGGCGGTTAATGATTGAGCAGAGTAAAAGATGAATCGTAAATTAAACGGAGGGAAGGATATGTGCAGAGTGCGAAATTTGAATAACAGACTTGCAGGATGTTGCCAAGACGATTTGGGCAGTTGTTGGGAAGTTGCAGATGGTGTTATTTATCATCATATTCAGAGGTATGCTCAGCGAGGAGCGCGCTTCTTAAAGAAATACGACGTCGAATCGTCCGGATGAGTTCACTGCCAAATCAACTAAATAATGTGAGTTATTAAAGTTTTCCTGAAGTTGATGAGTGGGAAGTTAGGGATGCAGGTTTGTTCTCGAAGTTTTGCAAAGAAAGATTGGAAGCATTGGAGTCATAGAGGTAGAAAGGATAGCGTGGTTAGTGCGGAGAAAATATTCGCACCGATTGGTAATCTTCCACGTAAGAGAACTGCAGTAACTGCTTTTCATGTT